>CP098285.1:3492078-4190494 GCA_023658505.1 Epichloe gansuensis | reverse complement strand
TAACCCTAACCCTAACCCTAACCCTAACCCTAACCCTAACCCTAACCCTAACCCTAACCCTAACCCTAACCCTAACCCTAACCCTAACCCTAACCCTAACCCTAACCCTAACCCTAAGACGCCTGCGCCGCGGAGATAAACTGTCTCCTAGCTATAGCCCTACCCGCTAAGGGGCAGGCTAAGGTAATAGAGGGGCGATTCCAGTCCTAGAGGAGGAGTGATTAGTTAGGTAGGTATAGCTTAGTAGAGGGGCGGAGGCGGACCGGTGGGGCTTGTGATACCCGGCGTTATATATTTGAAATTAATCCGATGATGGTTCCGGAAATGTAATTCTTTGGCCGGCCTGCCGAGAGCTTACCTATAGATAATAGATAAGTTACTACTAAGTGTCTTTATTATTTAATATGCTAAGGTAATTTAGAAGGCTACTAATAAGGTATACTACTACCTAGCCTTACGGTAGGTCTATAATGCCCTTAATGCCTAGAATAGCCCTAATATATTACTAATATACTAGCTACCTCTATAGGCTAATATATATAGAGAGAGAGAGAGGGTAGCTGGTATAGTCCTTATAAGCTAATTACTACTAATAGGAGACTTACACTATCTAAATACCCTATAGCCTAGTAAAATTCCACTTTATAGTAGTAAAGCGTTACTATAAGGATTTATATATTATATAGGGGCTAGGACTATAGGAGATAAAACCTTAAAATATTAAGAATAATATAACTAAGGAGATTCCTTACCTTAGTAATAGTAAAGGTAAGAGTAAAAGAAGATATAGAATTCCTAGTACTAGTAAAGAGAAAGTAAGAAAGGCTAAGAAAAGCCCTAATAGTTTAATTCTCTCTTAATTAAGGGATAGAAAAGCCTAAGGATTATAGAGAATACTTTATAATTATTAATAAGGACTAAGAAGAGGTATTAATTAAAGAGATTATAGCTAGAGAATTACTAACTAAAGCGTTCCTAATAGTAAAGGAGAAAGCTAACTAAGACCTTACCCTTTAACTCCGCTAAGAAGGGAAGATTATAACCATAGGGAAGCCCTTTAAGTAATTAGATTAAGCTAAAATTAACGCTCTCTAAGCTTATAATATATTTAGATTTATAAAGTTTAATTTAGTAAAGCATAATAACTATAGGATCTTTAACTCTTATATAGTAAGAGAGATTAAGGGTAAAGGCATAGACTTACTATACGAGAAGTCTTGCCTTATTATATAAGGCTATAATAATAAGGAGAAGGAATTTATCCTAATATAATTGCTAATAATCTAATAGGTAAGCTAATAGCTAATTATAGCTATTACTCCTTTTTAAAGCAAAAAGGGTTTACCTCTAAATCCGTAATATTACCTAAGCCTATGTTCAATTATAGACAAAACTTATAAGGCTAATTATTATAAGATTACCGGAATAGATTACGCACCTCTTTCTAGAAGGCATAGTAATAGAGGTTATTAAGCCTCTTTATAGAATTATAAAGGCTAGAACCTACTAGTGGGTAACGTACTTCTATTACTATAGGGATAACCTTAATATAATAACCTTAACGTACAATCCCTACTTATTAATTATAGCTCTAAATAATAAGAACCTCTTTAGGATTATTAGAATGCAAATAGATAACACGCTAGGTCTAAGCAATAATAACTTCTTTAATAAAGAAGAAAAAGAGCTCTAGAAGGCTAACTTTATAGCTAAAGAGTCCCCTTACTTTTAATAGCTATATCCTAACCTAAAACGCTAATAATTTACTAACCCTAACCTAGAAAGGCTAAAGTTAGAAGATTAAGCAAATTAATCCTTAATCCCTAATAGTAAGGCAGGATTACGTAGAGTAATAAGCCTAGGGAAGTTATATTATAACTATTTACTAACTAGAAGCTTTATATAATCTATTAATTATAGCTTAATACTAAGAACTAGCTACTAAAGATATTACATGTCTAAATAAACGCCTTAAGTGGTAGATTAAGAACTAGTAATAAGGACTACGCTATATCCTGCTAACCCTTAAAGAGGTAAAGCTCTTCGTATTTGGAAATAGATTGCTTATAAATAACAAAGACCTTAGCTTATAGATTAGGTATGTAATTATAATTAGTAATAAGGTAAAGTAGGATAATAATACCTTTATTACGAAAGGGAATATTATTATATATAGCTTAACAAAGAGTAAGCGAGTTACGTATAGCGCGCTTGCCTCTAAGCTATATAGCATGGTTTAAGGTGCTAATATTGCGTACGTAATATCTATAACCCTTAATTAGATTATAGAATAATTAAAGATGCCTTAGATCCCTATAATCCTTTATACTAACTTATTCTTATTATATAAATACCTTATAAAGCTAGGTATAATAAAAGACAAGAGGTTAATAATTAACATTATAGCTCTTTATTAATTATATAAGAGGCATAAGATCTATAAGGTTAGATGGATTAACGGCGGTAATAACCTAGCTAATACGATAACAAAAGGATTGCTAAATTAGGCTCTTATAACCTTAATTAATTTAAACAAATTAATAATCTATATAGAAGGCTAGGTTAAAAGACCTTTAGGGGTGTTATAAAGAGGGAATTAATAGAGGTAAAGGGGAGGATTCATTGCGATCGGATTAATTAAATTAACTAATGCTAACTAAGCCAATTAGGGCTTTAGATTCCTATTAAGGATTTACTTATATATACTTTCCTTTAATTTGATTTTTATTACGTTTTTAGGCTCCTTTAGCCATAAGAAAAAGAGAGACTACTAGTGTTAATTCCTTTAGATTATGATTTTTATAATTTTTTTTTTTCATTGGCAGTGGCCAATGCATCTAAAATTCACACATAACATAAGAATTACTAGCAACACCTAGCTAGTGTAATAATAAACGACTAATTAATAGTACCATAGTAATAAAAAGCAGCTAGATATAGGAATAAGCTTAGAGAGCACGAATACGGGGCTACGAGGTTAGTGTAAAGTTTATTAATAATAAACTTTATAGCTACGTTAGCGTAAGATATAGTTATAGGTTATAACTATAGTTAAACTTAAATTTATTTAAGTTTTGCTTATAGTATAAATTAATACAATTCCCTTTCTCTATAACCGTGTTTATTCCTCTCTCTATCTTTTCTATCTTCTTACACCTTACTACTTACTTATACCCTAAAGCTCTAAGGTAAACTTAAACCCTTACACTACACATAACTTATTCTTACTTATTTCTAACCTAATTCGAGTCCACATAACCCTAGACCACAAAGTAGGTCTTACATTATTAGTTAATTAACGTCCCTAGCTAATAGACTATAGAATAGCAAAGGGTAATCTAAAGCTAATAACCTTTACTACTAGGCTAAAGAATCTAGAGGATTTGTTAAAAAGCAAGAAGAATCCTAATAAAAAGGAAATCAGGTAGTTAGTAGAGTATAGGGAGCATGTAATAAAGAGCAAGAAGAAGTTAAATAATGTTTAGCAAGGAAGCTAAGAAGTTTAACAAGATAGCGAAAAATATCGGGCTGTAAATAATATAAGCAGTTTTACCTCGTACCCAGGAGGATTCCTTTAGATTATTATTAGATTAGTTATAGCTAAAGACCTCGCTAATTATAGGCTAAGTAAGGCCCTTAAAGGGATGCACGCTACGTGACTAGCTGCCCCTTTCGCTACCCCCTTTGCCCTACTTATAGGTTTCACTCACTTTTTGGCTGGCTAGATTCCTCTCCTCTCTCTCTCTTCTCTTTCCTAGATTATCATTAACTTCAATTACAACATATTATCTACCTGCGCAGGCACCTTGGTGTATCCAACAATTATGCTTCTATAGTAAGTAAAGGATAATATATATTAGAACTAGCCTTAGGGCAACTACACGTAAGCGTTCTAAATAGTAATATTATCCTTAGAGGGGAAGAATAGGACTAAGCTAGAGGTTACATAGGACTTGGCTTTATACCAGTGTGTGTGTGGGTTATGTAAAGCCCTAACCTAGCTGCCCATAGTCCGCGTCCTTTGCGTGCCCTTTCCGGACCTAGGGTTAACCCAGGATATAACCCGAGCTTCTAAGCTCGAGTCCATAACACCTCTTCTTTATTTGAAAGCGTTATTTTAGATAATTACTAACCCTTTTAGGTTAAATCCCTTAACTTCGTTAAATAAGGTAACTACGCAGTATGTTAAATTAACGCGTAACCGCTTGGATTTTAGCCCTTAGATTATTATTAATATAATTAAGAGCCTTATTAATACGTAATTTAATATTAGGTTTTATAATAAAAACGCTAATTATAGCAGAATTCGCGGTTTAACGCGTTCTATCGTCAAATTAGTCCGTTGCACTGATTAGTCCGTTGCACTGATAAGCACTACCTTTGGTGGTTGGGGTTTCCTGACTGCCAAATAATGTGGGGCGTGGCACGATTAGCATCCATCGGCGTGATGACAGACCATGTCCTGTGCACAAAAACGCGTTGGTTCAATAACGTGACCGGCTAAGCCACGGCTACAACTGGGCGCTGGAGTCCACCCGATCTGCCCACTTTCTATCCGAACTTCTTCTCAACTAGTACCCAACAATCTTCCTTAGATGGATGCTGAACAATAAAAAGCTTCTCCGAGAGGCGGAGAAGCGTGCCGAGCAAGCAGAGAAAGGACAACAGGAAGAGCGAAAACGCGCCGATGAAGAGCGAAAACGCGCCGAGGAAGCAGAACTCGGGCAGCAGAGGGAGCGACAACGCGCCGATATAGCAGAGGAACAAACAAGGCCGACAACATTGGAAGAGTATATTACGACTTGCCATTCACTTGTGTATTCTCGGTTTGTCATCGAAACAGACCCAGATCTTACCTCGAAGGGCTCCATCACCAACCCTCGAGACAAATGGTGTCCTCAAAGTTTGCGGTCATGGTCCGACTTCCTCGAGATCCAGAGGATCGTTTTCGGCAGCATATGCGACACCTTTCCTACCGAGGAACGCGTTTTTGAGAATCGAAACTTTCTCGCAGGCTTGGGCAGTAGGGTATCTCAGCGGCCGATACAAGACGAGAAGACTCTCGAATATTTTCTACATATCAGCGTTGAGGATCCTGTCCGAGTCATCATAGAACGTCTTAAAATGGTGCAAGATGCGAGGGCGGCTTTTGAACTGGGAGACGGCGTCATCTTTGAGAATCACCCTCATGCGCTAAGCGAGGTCGCAGATGAAGTTGTTGATAGCGGGACGCCAGCAACAGCATCGGCGCCACCCCGCACGCCTGACTACCGTCGAGATCTGAACAAGTTACGACCAGACCAGATATGCGTCTATCGATCCGATAACACCGCGCTCTCACGGCGGACGATGATATATATTTCCGAGTATAAGCCGCCTCATAAATTGACGGCTACTCACCTTCGAGTTGGCTTGCGTGACATGGATATCTACAAGGAAGTGGTGAACCGAAAACGATACCGACTGCCGCCGATCCAGATGCTCTTTTCGGTATCACGCAGAGCGGCTAACAGCGTCAGCCATCACACAGACATATCATTACATGATAGAGAGTGGTCTGGAGTATGGTCTGCTCACCACTGGTGAAGGATCGTGTTCCTCAAGGTTGACTGGGGCGATCCAAGGACGCTGTATTACCACCTAGCTGAACCTGCTCACGAGGTGGTGCATCACCTAAACCATTTCCACATCTGTACGGCTGTCGGGCAATACTTGGCGTTCACTCTCTTGGCGCTCGGCGGCCCTGGAGAAAGACGGGGACATGGGCAAGACGAGCGTGACCGGGCTCGGACAGTTCTGAAGACGTGGAACGAAGACTTCGAAACGACGTTGCGTTCCATTCCATCAAGCGCAAGATCAGCGCCAGATAGCTCATCCGACTACGCACCAACTACCTATGGAGGTGTCGATCGATCGCCGCTTGTATCCCGAAGAAAGACGCGTCAATACTATCGGGACCACCCTGACGAGCACCTTACGCGACATGAGGACAGGGAACCATCAGACGACGAGTCAATGTCCAAGCCGCCGGATACCCCCACGCCTCTTGGGCGAGGAGTGAGGCAGACGACACGACGAGGCGAGCCACTAGCGCATCAGACTCATGGAGGGGGCAGCCAGCAACAGCGGCAGTATTGCACTCAGAAATGCCTTCTCGGAATGGTCAATGGACGATTGCTAGACCCAAAGTGCCCGAATCTGTTATCCCATAACAAAGGCTATACAAAAATCGGCCCAGGTCAACACCCAGTAAGCCACAGCGAGTTTCTTCGCTTGCTTGAGAGGCAGCTGAAGGGCTCTCTTGACGATGGGATCACCCCACTGGCGGTGGGTGGCGCGCGGGGCGTTCTTTTCCAGGTATCCCTGCTTGCATACGGGTACACCTTCATAAGCAAGGGCACCGTACAGGCGTTCATCAAAGATCTCGAGCACGAAAGAGCAGTTTATGAGCGTCTCAGACCAATTCAGGCACGTTCGTGCCTGTATTCCTAGGCGTTGTCGACCTTCGGGCGATGAACAGGATCTACTACTACGATCACCGGGTGTATATAGTACACATGACATTTCTGTCCTGGGGAGGGTGCAGCATCGACAGAATACGGTCGACAACAGGCAATAGCGTATCAGAAGACGCCGCTTTGCGATCATTACGAGCGCTACACAACGAAGGAGTGATCCATCGGGATGTGAGACTTGCGAATATGTTGTTCAACTCGGAAACGGGCAGGGTTATGATGATTGACTTTGAGCGGTCCACGCTTCTGAAGCGCCTCGCCTACCACTGGCGCAGATCGTGCCGAATAAACGGTCGTGGAGGCGAGAGGCAAGAGTCGCTGCGGCTAAGAAAGTGAGCAATGTACGAAGGCAGGGGTTTGCGGAGGATATTCGTGGGCTAAGAGTGCTTTTCTCGAGAGAAACTGTACAGCGGTAATTGCGGGCCGTGCAGAGATTAGGCGTACTGCACTATGGCAGCAATTTGCGTGCTTGAAGGTAACCACCGAACATCAGGCATAGATTGAAGGCACAGGAAAACAACCAGATGCTTGGTTGCTCGCCTCAAGAATAAACACGTCAACTGGTGACAGAAATATCCGCATCCATTTTCACACCTAGCCCTGGTTAAGAGGATCAGCAAAAGTTCCTCATCGGGATAATGCTTTATATCGTTCAAACGTCATGTTCTACTCAGCATATCCATACAGGATGTTCGGATCTAGCACTCGTCTACCTGGTGGCCATTTGTGCTGTCTTTGCGCGACTATAAAGAGTTATTCTCGTCAGTGCTTCCGATGAAGACTTCCATCCTGCATCTCGTTCGAGGGATGACTACAGAATAGCTGCGAATCAATGGAGCACACGCATGACAGGGCCAAGTCAGCAGGCATCTGAATTCACAACATCATGATGTCCTGCACCGCTACATCAGGAATCTGGTGACATTACACGCCGCTGGCTTACATTTCCTGGCACGACCAGCACTTCGAATATCCCAAGTACCGACGTGTTTCTACTACTACTGTAAAGATGATCGAGTCAAGAGCAACCTTTGGATGACGAACACATCACATCTCGGCTTTATGTGCGCTTTCTATCGGCTTTCTCCTTCAGGCGACTCCAATCTCGCCTACAAACCACGAAGCGTCATTCACCGAGCTGCATGCGACGGGTACGATTTCTTCCGTCTCTCTGCCTTATCCGCATTGTTGTCCAATTCCGTCTACAGGCTACAAGGCATCTTTCGCCAGGTTGATTGCGACGGCTGCAGTCCGGCATTCGGTGGAGGCCCTCGAGTGCCTTCCTCTCACGTGCTTTTTGAATATCACGTCATGAGTGAAAACTACAAAGGGCGGCAGCTGCCACTTCCTGCCTTATGGTATCATCACTCTTCGCCCGATTTGTGTTTCCCTAAGTCCTTTGAGCAGAAATGATTGCCATGGCACAAGCCAAAAACACCTCGGAACAGACAGGCCAGCTGTCGGAAGCCCGAACAATGTCCTCCCTGAGCATCATGATCTCGCAGTTCATGCTCCCATAACAACGCCTAAGTCACCAGTTGTCCCTCTGGACAAAACGAAAGACGCAAGTGGCACTGGTAGGTCAGTGGTAGCAGCAGATACCAAGACACAGCTGATGAAAGTATGTAGAAAACTTGCAAACAACTGCCGGTAGCACCGAGACCAGTAGTAGTATCAATGCTGGCATGTCCAATTGTGCTGCGGACCACGGCGAAGAGTACGCTGAAAATCATTACGATTTGCTTTCTGCGCGGGGACCCAGCCTTCGCCCTCCGCCCACTGCCCGCGCCGGAATTTATGCCTCTGAGCTGGCAGCGAAAGCACTCAGAGCTGAGAGTGACGGAGAAGACGCCTCGATGAACGTCAATTCAACTGTGGGACCGGTGGTGCCATTGGCGGGTATCGGCCGTTGCGACAGAGGCGCGGCAAGAATGGAACGACAAACACCACGGCACCCCAAAGCCTCAACCGACGAGAACAGAGCGACAGACTGAAAACCGTACCAGCAACCACCGAGGGCACTGCCGACGAGATAACGAGCACCGCAGGAACGACAAGACTCCCGGAACCCCGGAAAACAACAAACCACAGAGTGACTCGGACGATGATGGCTTGCCAAGATGGAAATCAAGACCAAGACCCCTGACCACCCGCTCGGGCAATACTGCAGAAGCAACAGATATTGGTGAGTCCAGCACCAGCAGCGAAGTCGCAAGGCACTTGCTAACTAGGATTCCTGGTAGATTTGAAAGGAGCTGCCGATGCTGACTGCCGGCTGGGAACCCTTCAGCGCGAAGCTGATGACGGCGGTCGCCGCGACGAGGCGGACGATACTGGAGCGCTCAGACGCGTTGACGATGATCGAGGAGCCGAAGTTGGCGAAGACGCTGAAGCTAGCGAACCCGGCCACATCGGCAGCAATGACCACGCAGGCGCAAAATGGTGGTCATTCTGCTACCTCGCAATGCAGAACAAGGCAGCATGGCTTACAGAAGCGGCGGCCCCTGAAAATACCGAATTCGAAGCAAGAGTCTAACAACGAAGCTTCGAAAGCATATGCCGACGCTGATGTTACTCGATTCGACAAGGGCAGTATTCTACACGGCACCAGGGTAGCTGCACCGCAGGCTGCTACAGCACCGCGGACATCTGCGGATGGACAACAAAAGCCACGGGTAGCAACGCAGCAACCAAGAAGCGTAAAGGTCTCGGACCCGTTGACCCAGGACGTACGGTATGGCAAACGGGCATTTAGAACTGCAACGGGAAGTCGAAGTACAGGAGCGGTGCAGAGCAAAGGAATCCATCTGCGGCGCGTTGATGTTGCCTTTCGCGAAAGTTCAAGTGAAGTTGAGAGACGCGGTCAAAGTGGCGGTGATTCGAACATTGCCGCACCAGATAGCCTTCGGCATGATCCAGCTCACCACGAATGCGACAATGGCACAGCACAGGAAAGCGCTACTCCGTGTACCACAATCAGCGCCAATGGACCTTACACTGGGTATCAAAATAATGCCGAGATATCCGACGCAACCCAAGAAGTAGAAGTGCCAGCCCCAAGTAACGAAAGAAGCACTCCTGCGACAACATCATCTCGATTTCTGTTATCGAGCGCAAATCTCCAAATAATAACTCCAGATGGAGATGGGTCTGTGAAAGTTGAGATTGAAGGCCACTGGAATATTAAATTCGTTGACAAGCCAGCGCCTTTTCCGTCGAGAGGTAGCCCGTCTACAATTTGGGTTTCGCCGATGCGCCCGCTACACCCTTGAGAAGCAACCAGCGGAGACGCCAATTATCTATGTGAGGGGTCAATTGTGTGCAGGCTCGAGCCCCGGTTTTCTAATTGATGAGAGCTTTCAATCTGTACGGCTCACATTCGCATAGCTACTTACAAATGCCAAACTCTATCTACTTTTGCTGTCTTTATTGTGGCACTCACCATGCGGCGGCAGGTAAGTCGCGACAATATTCGGTTCTCGGTACATCGTTTTGTGCCTTTACATCGCTTCTCACTCATATCCACTTCAATTCATCTTCTTCTGCTCCCTTGGGAGAAACCGGCGCCGCAGCACCACCCCCGCCCCCAAACAAAAATCCTGGAGTTGTTGTTGTTGTTGTCTAACCTTAAGTTCTTTCGCTCTTGTGTTTGTCTAAACCATTTCCCATCGTTCTCTACTGCCGTGGTAATCCCTGTTCTGCTGGATATAGCACATGATCCGCGCAACGCTGGACGAACGATCTGGGATCTGAGCGGCACATTCACGCGCGAGACGCTCTATTGTCGGAGCCTCGTCAGCCAAGAAGTACTTGAACAAGATCATTGGCAGGCAGAGGACGGAAGCGGGCTTGGCGACGTTGCGTTCAATGTAGAAACACGGCCAGCTGGCGTTCCCGGAGAAGGTGGTGGCGAAGATACTCGGTGAACTCGGTAGCAAGCATGTTGCGGCGTCTGGTCAGCGGCGACGTAATCGGCTATTTAAACGGTCGATCATCGTCTCGTCAAAATCGCTCCGGCTCATCTTGGTCATTGGTGCTTGCTGGCTGGGGGTAGCGGGCACGCCTGGTTGGCGCAGAGAACTTGGAGCAGCAGGCGAGCCAGTTTGCCCACCGGAGACTCGAGACCGTAAGTCAGCAGGCGCAGCACAGTGAGGGTACTTGCCGCCACCAGTGCTCTCTGTGCTAGAAATTTGTCGCCGCCTTTTACCCTCCTCGGCAGTAGTAAAACGGCTTGAGCCTTTGTCCCACTTGAGCCAGGGTCCCAGACTGCAGATCTGGTGTCCAAGCCATTGCAGACGTTGGCGTCGCTCGTCGCCCAAGGAGGGCGGCTCAAACATCTTTTCATCATCTTCAAGCTTCTCGCTAGAAAACCAATCGGCAGGGAAGTAGCCTTTGAAAATGCAAACCCTCGCATAGCATAGTCTTCTGGGAGTGGGCTTAAAGGCTCGTTGCGCGGCGGTCGCGGGAAGGATTCATTTGCCATCCTTGGTTTTGATATCAGTGCCGGATAAGCCTCGTTAAGTACGTCGACTAGTCGTTTCCATGGGAACTCGTCCTCGATGAGCGCTATGGCTCTAGGGTGTTGAGCCACGTAATATAAAAAGACCAGTATTGTGTGAAAAAGGAAGTGCGTTGATATCCGCTTTGCGGCGGAAAACAATATTACACTTCTTCATGACGAATGTTCGCGTGTTCTCAAACTGTTTCTTCGCGGTTTCCTTTATCGGTAGTATACTTGTTGCTTGGCGTGGCGCTCCCATCGTCTTGGCCAGCTGGGATTGATTTCTTAAGAGGGTTAGTAGGTGAACCATAGCCCAGAAGCGACCAGATGAGAGAGATGGCGATGGAGTACCTATGGTGTATCACATTAGTAAACTGAACTGGCAAAGCAAGTTAGCATGAACTCTAATAAAGATCTCGTCGTGCGGATCTAAGCGACTAGACCTTTCCAAAACTGGATCAAAAAGAGTCATTGTGCACCAATGGCTGCGGCAAGTAGTCTCGGGGCAGGAGGCCGGCACGGTGCTACGTCGACTGCTACCGGGAGAAGAGGGGTGGACCAGTGAGCCTGCACTTCGAGCCTGCACTTCGAGCCTGCACTTCGAGCCTGCACTTCAAGGTGGCTAACTTATAACGCTGGGCTTGGTGTTGCCCTACACCATGGGCCCAGGCGTCCTTCCCTCCTTTCTGGCGACGCGACTCGGCCACGAAACGTGCTCGTTATATCTTCTTGCACATCTTTCTAGATACATCGCTTTAATCACCACCAAGATATGTTGTTTGAGGAGCTTCCCGGATCGCTAGACAAATGCAGGTTTGTCTCGAAAGGCGCGACTGGGTGGGTTTTCGAGGCCGCTCCTGGCATCGCTATCAAATACTTTGTGCGAGGCCGTCTGGACGAATTTCAGGTCGAAAACGAAACATACGACCTTATCGAGCGGAACCACCCTCCTCCATTATTCATTCGGAGTTTTCTACGGCTGCCTGGTTTAAATTTCATGCAGCTGATGGTCGACAGCTTAGATGCTCGTCTGCAACGGAACCAGCGTCGAGACCTACAGAAACACGTATGCCTGGAAGTCTTGCGTTTGGAGCCGACACCGAAAATCGAGCAATGGGCTGCGGAACTGTCTGGGGCCCTCGCTTGGCTAGAATCCCTTGGATTGGTCCAGGGGATCTTCGCCCTGCAAATCTTCTTCTCGATAACGATGACCACCTAAAGCTGGCTGACTTTGACAGCAGTTGTAAGATTGGCGCTGAGAATTTGGGCCTAGCACCACCGTGGTCACGGGTGCTTGGTAAAGAAAGTGGAAAATCTTATGGAACTTATGGACTGTATGGAGCACAGAGTGAGCAGTTCGCCTTCGGTTCTATCCTATACAATTTGACGCGTGGTTTCGAACCATACGATGATAAAGGGCCGGAAGCTATAGGCCTCTGGCATAATATGGTGTTTCCGGAGCTATCCGGCTCCCGGTTAGATGCATTGACCCTTCGCTGTTGGAGGGGTGACTTTGCGACCTTGGCCGATCTCGCCAAGGATGTTGCCGTCCTCGAAGGTGCTAAGCGGGCATCAACTGCAATCGCGACCGATGATGGGTGCATGAGCAAATGAAAAGGTGTTGTCAAAAGCTGCTACATGACAAATTTACAGATTTAGATGTCGGAACACCTGCCAAGTAAGGGAGTTGGTCTCTGGGCATGCACACCGCTGGCAGGCTTTTTTACACGATTGTTAAAGACTGAGAGACGTCCGTCAGTTTCAATACGTTTATGTAGAGAATAAGCAGTGATTACTCGCATGCTGGGGGCACTACTTGCTGTCGTGAAGTCCCTTTTCGAAAAAAGATGCATCGGGCGTTCGCACGCGATCCAGTGACGCCCAGAGGAGTATGACATCCCAGGTTAAGCCTTGCGATATCGTATATCAACGATATCGAATTCTAGGCGGATGTATAAATGTTGTTCGAAGTCCTTGCGCGATTGGCCGCGCGCAGGCCAGCTCTGAGAACGTTCTAGCCTCTAACAACGCCGACGCCCACACCACCGATGTTGGCGACTGCGACAGCTCCGGCGATGCCGACAGTCACAGCAGCAGCGACGGCGACGGCGGTAGTGACGGCGACGGCGACGACTATGACGATGACGATGACTATGACGATGACGATGACGATGACGGAAGCTCCCGCGATGTGCAAAGCATATCTGCGGAGGATGCACCTTTATAGTCTGAGCCTTGGTAATACACCACATCTTCCACCGCCCCGCTTCGCGGGTCATCTCGGGCCAACTGCGACAATTCGCGGTTTCGTGGGGACAGTAATGAGTCGGCTGACACGTGCCAGCCAATCGTTCCTTAGATATCCTGCGCCTTGCATCGCCGGAGTCAAATGTGTAAATTACCACATCTATCTCCCGGTCGCGACCGCAATGCCACGTCATCAGTGTAATCCTGCATTCGTCTAAATGCAACGCCCGGCGAAAATCACCTAGGCGGGGTAAGCCATGAGCATGTGCTTTTGCGCGGTAGCATTTTTATTGGGCCGTTGGCTGCGAAAGACAATGTTCGGTCGGGAGAGAAGAGACGGAGGACAAGGCTAATATCCCAAAGCCGAATTGCGTCCGAGACCGAGATCAAATCACCTGCATGTGCCACCTTGTGTACGTCACGCAGGTTCAGCTCGGTGGAGTCTCGTATTCAGGGATATGACACGTCAGGCAAGCTGTGTCGGAGGTCTCTGAAGCGCCTGAATGCAGTCGAATGCCCATGGTTGTGGTCGAGCGTGTCGCAGGCGAGAGCTGGTCTGTGATCGTGAGGGCAAGAAGGATGAACCTGTCTGCTTAAGAATGGCGCTGATGGTAGCTATCAGCCTTCAGGCACCGCTAGTAAAGTAACGCAGTAATTTTGGCCAGGAAGGGCGCTGGAGGGTCGCGACAGCTGCTCACGAATGGCAGGCGTGCGCAGCGAGGCGGAGGACGCCGCAGGCTCAAGTCAGAATAGGTAAAAAGCAGCGCGACCGGCTGCAGCTGTTTCTTCGTTAGTGGCAGGGCGCAAACAAATACGTGTGCACCGTAAAGGAGGTCATAAGAGGGGTGGGAAGAGGAAGAGTTGAGGAAACACGTAGAGACGAGGCACGGGCAGGAAGAGAGGACTTTATAGCTGGGCATGCAAAGCGGCGAGGCGCTAGCCGGGGGCTTGGTGGGTGCCACCAAACCCGGAGGGGAAGGCCGTGACACTGAGATAATAAGAGTTATAAATTCCTTCTTTTTAACTTACTTTGCAAATTTTTTATTACCTCTCTTTTAACCCACTTTTATATTCACTCTCTTTTACTTTTCTTACTTTCCTTTAAAAGAGAAAACTACTAATATTAGAATAGTTAAATCTAGCTACACACGGAAAGTAAAGCATAACGCAAGTGCTACGTTATGATTAGGTATATCGCGCGAGTGGGTTAACCACGTAACCTAACGATGCCTTTAACACCTTCGGCCACGTAGCCTGTTAGCTAGATCTTCTATTAACTATCACTAATAATTATCATCACTTTAACCCTAACTGCACTAGTGCTTAGATCCATGCCTCTGAAGACCTCCTAACACTAAGAGTTAATAAAGATTTACTATTAATATTAAATAAATGTAAATAACCTATATTACTTTAAATTCACCCTTAGGGATAAATATAACTTTAATTACAAAGTAATTATAAATATTATATATCTTAATAGTAACTACCTTACCCTTTATACTATTAATATAGCTATATTATTTAATATAGCTAGATTCCTTAAGGATATTATAGTAAAGGTAATATAGGAAGCCCTTTAACTTTACTAGATTAATACTTACTAAGGTCCCTTAGATTAAATTATAACTAATACTAGTATAATATTTAGAAGTAAGGAATTCTATTAATTTATAGCTTTAATATTAATCTTAATTAAAAAGTCCCTATTAAGGCATACTATAGCATTAGTAAGGTTAAAAGATATTATAGACTACTCTAAAAGCCAATAATATTATCTAATATAAATGCCTAATAATGCCTAAAGCTATAGCCCTATAAATAGCTATATATTATTTACGCTAGCTAGCTCTATATAGGACTAGTACTAGTACTCCTGCTGCTTTATTAAAAGGGAAAACCCTTAAATAGGAAGAAAAACCCCTTACATCTATATTCAAGTTAACACTAGCCTTACACCAGGTCTATGTCGCGTTGTGTGTAGCCTATTATAGGTGTTTATTGCTAGCTTATGCTAGCCTTATCCTATTAAAAAGAAAAGAAAGAGAGAAAAGAAGGAAAATCCTAGGTTCCTAGCCTTACCTAGCCCTATTCTAGGTCTTCTAAGCCTATTCTAGGCCTCTCCTACTAGCCTTTAGTATATTAAATTTAGCTTTATAGTAGTAATTTACTTCTCTTTTACTTTTTAGCTAGCTCCTCTAAGGCCTTACTTTCTAGCTTTCTCCTATCTAGGTCTAGCTTATTAGTCTATAGAAGTTAGAGCACCTAATATAGATTATCTTCTATAGGGGGTGTGGTTTTAGCTTAAGTCCTAGGTATCTCTAGGCCTAGCTCTCCTAGGCATTATCTAGTTAGATTTTTATCTTATGTTTTTATTTCTTTATTAATATTTATAATTCAGCCCCCTCCTTATATAAGTATAAGAAGAGCTCCTCTCCCTAAAGGGGTCTAACTTCTTTCCTCTTTTTATTAAACTTCCTATAGGTTCTTTCCTTGGAGCTATTTAAGGCGCTCCTAGGTTAGTATTAGCTTGCGTGCTAATATCTATCGCAGGTTATTCGCGAATATATCCAAATAGCGCTAGCTACTATAAGTATTCTTACGTTCTATGCTTTTCTAGCTCTAATCCGCCTAGGAAAACTCTAATTCTAAGTAGTATTCTTAAAAATCCTTAACTAAGAAGTAGCTTAAGTAGGCTATAGTAAAGGATTTAAAGGTATATTCCCTTGCCCTAGTCCCGCTCCTATTCTAATTCTAATCTATGGTAGTTAGTGGATCCCTAGGGATCTAATATATATCTTATAAATCTTAGTTAATTAACTATCCTAGGCACTAATACTATAATATTGCTAGTAAGTCTATTCTATTCTAGCTTAAAGGCAAGGCTAACTATTTTATATAGGGCTAGCTACTAATGCTTATTTTAATTATTAGGTTTAAAACTATAGTTATTTAAAGGTAGTTAGTGCCTTTATTCTAGGCCTAGTCTAGCGCTAACTTATTCTTAGCCTAACTTAACTCAGTAGTAGAATAAGCACTAGTAATTAGTTAAGGTCTAGGCAGATATAGTTACTAGGGGTAGTATAAGTACTGCTTTACTAGTTCTTTACTAGTTCTAGTCTAGGTCTAACTATACTCTAGGTTCTAGATAACTATTAGGATTATATAAAGAAGCTTTATACTAGTAATTAAAGTAAGAAGAAATAGAGTGCCTTTATAGTAGGTCTAGGCTAGGCTAGACTAGGGGGACTAATATAATAAGCTTATCTTTTAGTTATAGCGCTTAGATACCTATATAGCAAAGATAAACTATATCCTAGCTATAGCCTTACTTGCTAAGGGGTAGGCTAAGGTAATAAAGGAGTAATCCTAGTTCTAGAGAAGGAGTAGATTAGTAAACTAGTTATAGCTTAGGGAGGGGTAGGGGTAGGCTAGTAGGGTTATAATACTAGGCATTTATAGTTTAATATTAATCTAATAATAGTTCTAGAATTTATAGATCTATATCTAGCCTGCTACTAGCTCTATACTATATAATCTTATGCCTCCTCCTAGTTATCTATTATATCCGTCTCCTAGTTATTAGTCCTAGCGCATTAAAAGCAGCCTAGCTCCTCCTCTCTCCTATGTATATTAGTAGCTAGTTCCTATACTAATAAGTAGTATTAGAGTTATTTTATACTAAGGAACTATTTAGCTATAGCCCTTACCTTTAGGGGTAGTTTAGGCTAGCCTTGCCTCCTATATATCTCTAGGCTAGCGCGATTAGGGGCATTAGTAGTTATATTTAGGTAGTTAACTATAATATAATATTAGTCTTTAACTACTCTGCTATAGCTACATAGAGGTAAATTTACCCTAGGGATGCCTCTCTAGAAGAGGAACTTATTAAGACTAATCTTCCCTATGCATAGTTAGACTAGGGTTAAGGAGATATACTTTTCTAGTCCTATATAGAATCTTTAGATTTCCTTTAGGTTATAGGTTAGTGGTTAGTCCTTAGTTAGTTCTCTCGTAAGCCTATACTACCCTAGTTATTCCTTACTATACTAGTTTTCCTAACGTTATTTCTATTCCTTATATAGCTCTGCTACTAGCTTATTATTTACAGGGGGCCCTCTATTTATAATATAACACTATTTATACTAAGTCAGTAATAGCTTAGATTATTATAGTAATTCCGCTTTCTATAATTCTCTCTTTAAACTTCTATTTTATCTTATTAAGATATAGGTCTAGGGAAGGGATATAAGTCTTAACCTCTAGTTAGGTAATAGGTATAGCCTTAAACACGCTAGCTATAATTTAGAGGTAGGTTAATTAGTCTATTATAAAGCTCTTAACTATCCCTCTTAGTTTTCTACTCTTCTTAGTTAGGGTATAGTAAGCGCTACCCTATAGGTAAGTATAGGCTAGACTACTTATATATATAGGAGTTAGGTATCTCTAAAGCTATAGCCCTAGGCTAATGCTACTAGTAAGAAAAGTATAAGCTATTACTAGGTAAGTTTACCTTTTAGGACATTCTTATAAGCGCTCTAGTTAAGTTTTCTATTAACCTAGACTCTAAGGAACCTATATAACTCTATAGGTAAGATATCTTTACTCTAAGCTAGACTCTAGCCTATAGGGTTAGTATGCCTTACTAAAGTGTATAAGTTTAGTCTTTATAGGGTTAAACTTTACTCTTACTTTTTTTACTTACTTCTTATATACCTTTATATAGCCTTAAGCCGTTTCTAGGTCTAGGCTATATTCTTTCTAAACGCTACTATATTTATATTATTAGCAAATCCTATAGCTACTATGCCTAGGATAGCCTAGAGGTATATATATAGTTTTACTAAGTAAAGAAGGAAGAGGATTAGTAAAAGGGTAAGCCTTATAGGGTGCTTACCTTTATCTAAAAGGGTCTTAAAATCCGCTATTAAAGCTAAGCTAGCTTATTCTATCTGTAAGGAAGCTATGTATTATAGCTATTAGCTAGCGTGGTATGCCTATTTAGATTAGAACGTAGATTAGGTATAGGTAACTAACTCTATTAAATACTAATAAGATATCTATCTACGCTAGTAAGGCAATGCTACCTCTACCCTAAGCCTCTCTTATATATTCTATAAGAACTCTAATTATAGTTTCTATTAATTTATTTACCTTATTTCCTCTTTATAGCTTAGGAGAAGGCCCTTAGCCTTAGTAAAGGCTATAAGTTACCTTATAATTACTACTTCTATAATCTTTCCTACTATATTTAGTAGTAAGATAGGTCTCTATATATTAGCTCTTCTTATCTTCTTAGTGGTTTTTCCTAGCTTTGTAATTACTATTACTCTTATAGTTTAGAACTAGGCTAGGAAATACCTTACTTTAAGGATTATATTTAGTAAGTATACTATAGCTTCTTTAGCTAGCTTATTATAGGCCTTAATAAGGCCTACTAGGAGTTTATTATCTTCTAGGGCTTTTAAGCTAGCTATATCTAATAGGATATTTCTAATATCTCTTACTCTAATCTATTCTTTATCTAGAACTAGTGCGTTATCTAGCTCTAGGAAAGTAAGGTCTAGGATATAAAAGAGGTTTGCTATAGGTTTAGGGAAGAACCTTTATATAAGTATACTAGCCTTATCCTTATAGGTAGCGGCTAGGTTAGGGTTATTATTAGTTCTTTCTAGTTATAGGAGTCTAGGAGTTCTAGGGGGCCTAGCTTTAGAGCTAGGCCTATCTCTCTAGTCTCTATACTTCTCTATCCTTCTCCTATATATTAGCTTTTATAGGGCTTCTCTTTATATATTTCTTTTCTCTTCCCTAACTATTTATTCTTAGTCCTTATTTACCTTAGAGAAGGCCTACTAGTTTATATCTATCTTTTAGCGCCTCTATTATCTCTTAGCTTATCTAGCTTTAGTAACTACCTCTTTTACTCTCCTTAACCACTATGCCTCTAGACTAGGAGTCCCTTACGTTTCTATAAGGCTACTAAATCTACTATCTATTATAGGTTTATAATAAGCTATATTACGTATGTATTAATCCCTTCCTTATCCTATAGGTCTAGTGTGTTTTTCGCTTAGAGCTATACCACTGCTTTTGCCTTTATATATAGTCTGTTTATTATAGTCTAGGTGTGTTTAAGGATAGGTAAGGTATTTTCTTATTCCTTAGTAAAGATACTAATTAGCTATAAAATATAGTTAAACCCTATAAGGTCTTCTACACTATTATAGTAGACTTAAATATCTAGAGTTACCTATACTAGATCTATAGTGCTATCCCTATCTTCTTTATATTATCTTATAGGTTCTCCTTAGGGTATTACTCCACTAAGCCTTTACTAGCTTATAAAGTCTTGTAATTCCTTTGCTTCTCTAGTTATCCTATTTAAGCTATCCTAGAGGGAGTGTTTTTAGTTAAAGTCTTTTATAAAGATACTTTAGCTATAGGGCTCTTCTATATTAATAGCATAGATAGGAGTGTTCTAGTTATCTATATACTCTTCTAAGTAAAGAGAGTAGATATTTATGCCTTTTATCTCTACTAGTAACGAGTTAGTTCCTCCCTAGGCTATTTATAACCCTATATTATGCTTCTTATTTACATATACTATATTTTACCCTTTATAGTATGCTAGTTAGAATTAGGTAAGGCCTAGTGCTAGGGGCTATAGGTATTTTATATATTCCTATTCTTAAATTACTATTATATCTATATTAGTTTTATACTAGAGCGCTATATATATTAGGCTATCCTTTTTATTTATATTCTAGAAGAGAACTTATAATATTACTATATTAATTAGGGAGATAGTAAGTCTTTACTATCTTATACTAGTTCTATTCTAGCCTTATTTTATAATATATACTATATAATACTCTCTACCCTAGGCTATTTAGCGCTTCTCTCTATATTTATAAGGCATTCCCTTTTCTACTTACTATAATAATAGGTTTTATAGCTATACTAGTCCTCTTATAGGGTAGTATTAGGCTTTTATCTAAGGAGTTACTAGTAAATTATAATAGTTACTTTAGGTAGCTTACTTTTACTATATTTTACTTCTCTTTAGTATAGGGTAATCTCTTAACTATACTAGGTATAAGCTAGAGTATAAGATATAGTTTTCCTTTAGTTATTTACTTATTATTAGGTATAATATTTCTCCTTCTTTATATTAGCTAGCTCTATACCTACTATACCTTAGGGCTACCTTATAGAACTTTACTATATATCTAGTTTAAAAGTAGTTATAGTATTATTAGGGTTATAAGGTCTTATTATATAGTTTAGTTTAAAATAGCTTTGCTTTAAAGACTATTCTATCTTAATATATCTTATTAGTATTTTTAACCTTTACTAGTCTAAGGATTAGGTAGTATACTATATATTTTCTACTTAGAGGCACCTTATAGTTACCTTAATTATATTTACTTTATTCGCTTTTCTAATCTTAGCTACTAGGTTCTTAATAAATATATACTGTTGGAATAAGCATGATATCAATCGCGGCACGCAGCCGCAATTACCCGGCAAAAGGTTAGGCCACGAGGGCGCGCAGGCGCAACGCGCGCCCGCGAGAGGTAGCCCTACATATGACTTATCGGCCCGCCCTCTAATTAGGCGAGGACCTATAAGTTAGGTGACCTACAAAACCCACTGCGTTTATAGCCACTTCTCATAATCCAAAAAGCCTCTCTTTTTCCTCTCTTTACACACACTTATAACTAATTAATTACAACGCCTAGAATAGAAGATAAATTCCTATTCCCTAGGCTATAATCCTAACATTAGGTACCTGTAATACTAACACTAATTAGTGGTTAACTTCATAGATAACTATATGGTTTTTTTAACCGCAGATTAGCAAGGTTAATTAGAAAAGATAGCTACCCTATAAAATAGGAGGGCCGCTAAAAGTAAGTATAGTTATGCTAAGGAAGTCTAAGCACTCTCTTATAATAAGAAAGGAGCCTTATAACTCCTAAGATCTAATCCTAAGACCTTATAAAGACTTTAAAGCTATTAAAGGATTAAGGCCTAGTTAGTAACTAGTCTAACCTATCTTTAATTACTTAGTTAGCGCGTTTTACTATATACCTAACCCTTAGAAGGCATTCTCTTATAATAAGAAAGAAGCTTATTACTCCTAAGATCTAATCCTAAGAACCCCTAAGGGATAAAGACAATAGCCACGCTTATAATCCTTTAACCTACTATATAACTAACACTATACCTCTATTCTATCCTCTTATAATAAAGGTAAGAAAGTTAAAAGCTCCTTAATAAGGAGAATTATTAAAAGCCCTCTCTCTAGCCCTAACTTTAGTAATGCTAAAGAAGGCACTAAAGTTAAGAGAGACTAAAAAGGCAAAGGTCTATAACTTAATAACCCTCTCCTAAGATACATTCCCTAGAGATATAAGACTTTATTATATCTAAGATATTAAAGATAGTAAAATTATTTAATCTTAATAAAGAAGGTAATAATCCTAAGGCTCTTATAGCCTATATCCTCTTTAAGACAGTAGTATACTAGTCTAAGAGCCTTATTACTAGAAGCCTTTTACTAACTTTATTAAAGACTTTTATAGATAGATAAGAAAGGCATTTATAATTATAGATTAAGTAATTACTAAGTATCTATATAATTTCCTTCTCTTCTAAGGCGTATATATAGATATAATAGCCTATAGGAAGATTATAGTAATGCTTAAAGAAGTCACTACCTACAAGGAATTTTAAGATTAGTAAGAAGAAGAGATATAGGAAGCTATAAGGAAGTATATACCCTTCTAAAAACATATTAAAGACTAAGACTTCCTTAATAACCTCCTTCTAATCCTCTAATTAGACTAAGATTATAATATTGCTAATAAAGTAATCTAGGAATCCTATAATCTCACTAATAACACTCCCTAAGTCTAACCCTATTAGGCTAATTATATAATAATCCTTAGAAAGCCCTTATTAAAGGTATCCCTATTAAGATAAGAAATCCCTTCTCCTATACCTCTAAGAGCACTTTTTCCCTCTAGACCTACACTAAAATAAATAATTAATCTTATAAAGCTTTATATAAGCGATATTTAATATAGCATAGATAACTATAAGGTTCTTAACTTAAAGTTAATAATCTTCTAAGGGAAATGCAAGATACTAGGTATTAAACCCTATAAAGCTAGGTATACCCTTAAGGCTATGCTTAAAGGAAAGCTTTAATATACTATTATAAGAATCTATATAAGCTAGAGATCCTTAAGACCTTAAGACTCTTATTAGCTATATTAAGAGAAGGTTTAAGACTAATAATATAAAGCAAAGGTATTTCCTTAAATAGCAGAACACTAAGCTACGCTAGATTATATAAGAAAACCTAGATAAGCTAAAGATTAATTACTTTAAAGAACTTATAATAAAGCTTATAAACCTTTAATAAGTAGTCCTAGATATTACCTAATCTAAAAGAGCACTTTAGAACTAATTAATCTCTGCCTATTATAGCATACCTAAGTATAGAACTTGCCTTATTAACCCTCCCGCTAATCTCTAGCTATTCTACAAACATATAAGGATATTAATAAGAATAACTATAGAGGAATTAGATAAGAAGTATTAATTCCTATTAACGCTTAATATAAGAGAGTAGTATTAGACTAACTATAAGTATAATAGGTATAGTAAGGAAGCCTATTATAGATAATTATAATTATAAGGCAATAAAGGCGCTTTATATATAAAGAAATGTTATATATATAGTAAGGAAGGCTATTAGTTAACTAAACACTCTAAAAAGCAATATAAGAAGGCATATTAACGCTTTAAGAACTACTACCTTATAGAACTAATAACCCCTTCCTATAATGCTTTCCTTACTTAGTATAAAGGTAAAGAGAATAACACTGCTTCTTCTAAAGAAAATAAGATTTCTACCTATATAATAGAACTTAGATTTAAAGAAGAAAGTAATAAAGGAGAGATACTAATAAGCTTCTTTATATAAGGTATAATAATTAATAGCTATGTAACTATAAAGATCCTTGTAAATTAAGCAGCTACCCATGCCCTTATAAAGAAGGATCTATTTAATCTCTAATAACTAAAGAAAGCCTTAATTACCTTCCTTCTTTAAGATTATTACTCCTTAGGTGTGTTCTAAGGCATTATCCCTAATACTAGGGCTATAGGTTACTTATTAGCAAGGCACCCTAATTCCTTGCCCTATAATAGTTAATCCCTAAGATCTAGCTTAATAAATCTAGAGCTAGGAGGTAATAATTTAATTTAGAAGCGGTAAGCTAATCCCCTTAATTAGATTAATTAATATACCTACTCCCTTTAGTATTATCCTATTCTATATAATGCCTATAAACACTCCTTTCTTACTATATTTAGCAGATATAGACTACCTAAAGATTAATTTCTATATCTCTTAGAACATCCTTTAACAAGGCAATATTAAGGTCCTTATTATCTATAAATAGGGATATCCTTAGATACTTCTATAGAAGGAGAGATTAATTGCCTAGAGCCACCTAACTAAGATAGAATTATAGCGCTTACATTGCTAATTTAGTTACCTTTCTATTCGCTAACTTTATAATATGCTTTCTAAATTAGGCTATAAGGTAGATTTTAAAACCATTAGATAATTAATAAAGATTTACTACTAATGCTAATTAAATGCAGATAATCTATATTGCTTTAAAATTACCCTAAAAGATAAATATAACTTTAACTACAAAGTAATTATAAATATTATATATTTAGATAGCAATCGCCCTATCCTCCACGCTATTAATACAGCTACCGCGTTTAACACAGCTAGATTCCTTAAAGATATTATAGTAAAGGTAACCTAGGAAGCCCTCTGCCTCTGCTAGATTAATACCTACTAGGGTCCTCTAGATTAGATTATAACTAATACTAGCATAACATTTAGAAGCAAAGAATTCCGCTAATTTGTAGCTTTAATATTAATCTTAATTAAGGAAGTCCCTATTAAGGCATACTATAGCATTAGCAAGGTTAAGAGATATTATAGGCCGCTCTAAAGAGCCTATAATATTATCTAACGCGAATGCCTATTAATACCTAAAGCTATAGCCCTATAAATAGCTATAAAAGCCCTTAATAATACTATAGGCCTAAATAGTATTATTCTAACCCTTCTTATCTTTAGCGCCTACCCTTAAATAATTAATAATTCTCCTCCCTTACCTAATATTAAGTAATAAGCTCTTATAGTATAGAAGGTAATAAAGGAGATTAAGAGGCTACACGCGCTATATAAGGTTAAGGAAGCCCTTACTATAAGGAATAGCCCTAATACCTTACTAACCCTTAATCTCTTACTTATATTACTAGTTCTTATCTAGTAAGAGCATAAAGGATAGTAAGGCCTATATAAGCTCCTTATAATAGATAGAGAGAGCTATACCCTTAATCTTCTATAAGGCCCTAAGGTCTTTAGGTTAACCTCTATTAAGCCCTATAATAAAGATCCTAGTAAGGAAAGGCTATTACTAGTAAAAGGTAATAACCTAAAGGTAATTAAAGGGGAAGAGTAAGAGGTATAAATTAATAATGTAGTGCCTCTAGCCTCTCTAAAAGAAGGCTAGGAAGACTATAAAAGAACCCTCTTATAATTATTAATTAGGCAAATACCCTTAAGGCATTTATCTTAAGTAAGGAGAAGGCAAACCTTACGCTTATAATCCAATTACGTAAGAAAGGCATAATTATAACTCCTAGCAAACCTTTTAAGCTCTTAATAAAGGCTAAGATTAATGCCCTAATTAAGCAAGGTATGTTTAAATTTATTGCTTTTAATCTAAAGGAATACTAAGGGATTCGAATCTTTAATTCTCGCATTATTAATAAAGTTAAAGGAAGAATAAGCTAGCTATATAAGAAATTAAGGCTTATAATCTAAGGCTTTAGTAATAAAGCAAAGTAAGTAATCCTTACGTAAGCTCTAATAATCCAAAGGGCAAGTTAATAATTAATCCTTATAATTGCCCCTTCTCTTCTTATAAAAGGATTCCTCCTGTGGATTTAAGATATCACGTAGGCATATATATAATTAGAAACGCCGCTAAATTATATAATCCTTGCCTAACTCCCTATCCAAATTTGTAATTAGCACCCTAAAGGAATAATTATAAGAGTTATTAAGCCCTCTACGGAATTATAAAGGCTAGCACACACTAGTGGGTAACTTACTATAAGCACTATAGAGAAAACCTCTAGATAATAACATTAAGCTATAATCTATGCTTACTAGTAATATCTACTAAAAGCCCTTACTTTAGATGCGTGGGAATATAGACTAATAATACCCTTAGCCTATTAGATAAAGGATTCTCCTAATAAGAAGAAGATTAACTAGCTACCGCTAAATTCACTACAAAACTAAAGTAGTTTATTAAGCCTAATAACCCCTTATATTTAACGGTAGAATTATTTAACTAACTAATAACACTATTAAGATACAGTAAAAAGGTAAAGTAATAAGCTATAGTTAATCCTGCTAGAAGAGCTAGAAAAGAAGTATATAGAATAAAGGGCCTATGGTGCTTACATTGCTTTAATCTGCTAACCTAAGGTAAGCTTTAATCTATTAGTTACTACGTAATATTAAGAACTAATAACTAAGAATATTAAGGAACTTAATCGCTATATTAAGTAGCAAATAGACTACCTAGATTAAGGATTAATCTTTATACCCCTTAACCTTAAAAGAGTAAAGCTATTTATATTTATTAATAGATTATTTGCTAATAATAAAGACCTTACCTTATAACTAGGCTATGTTCTTATCCTAGCTAATAAGGAGTATAAAGATAGTAAGTTTATACTATAAGGTAATATTATATACTATAGCTTAACAAAGAGTAAGAGAGTTATAAGAAGTATGCTTACCTTAGAGGTTTATAGAATAGTAGTAGGCATTAACATAGCTTATGTAATTATAATAACATTAAAGATTATTATAGATTAATTAAACCTCCTAGAGATCCTAATTATAGTCTATATAGATTTATACTTATTATATAAATGCCTTATAAAGCTTAGGACTATAAAGGAGAAGTGGCTTATAATTAATATTATAGCCCTTTAGTAATTATATAAACGCTATAAGCTCTATAAGATTAGATAGATTAATAGCAAGGATAACCTAGCTAATGCGTTTATAAAGGTAATACCTAATAAAGCCCTAGAGAGGTTTATTATAGGTAATATAGCGATAATCTAGATAGAGGGATAGGTTACCTAGACCTAGCACTGCCTATAAAGAGGCAGGGAACTAGAGCCCTAAAGCCTACGCCTAAGCCTACGCTAAAGCCTATGCCTAAGCCCGCGCTAAAACTAGCGCTAGGGGCACTAGGCAAAGCTACCCTAAGTATAGTATAGCTACGTAGGGCACAGGCTAAGGGATTAGAGGCGGCGGAATTATAGCTTTAGAAGGAGCGCGTGGAATCATAGCCTTAGAAGGGGTGCCCCTCCTAAGTCTCTCTAGTAGGGAGGGGGAAGAGGAGGGAGCGTAAAGGGCTATAGAGAGGGATAATCTAATATTATGCCTTTAGATAGGGAAGGGATTATAGGTAACCTTCCCTTTGTAATATAATCTAATATTACATTGCACTGGTTAAATAAAGGGGCGCAGGCAAGGGTAGAAGGCAGAGGCAGCCTTCTATAAGGAAGAAGGATAAGCAATTAGAGAAGCTGGTTATCTAAAGCTAGCGGCGCGTAGGGGAAGGAAAAGGGGACTATTATTATTGTTCCTTTTGTTAGTTCTTTTATTTATATAACACATTTATTTAATCCCTTATATCTTCCCTTCTTAGATTAATATTATATGTTAACAATTATATTAAAAAGAAAAGAGGTTCTAATGTTAGAATAAGCATAATATTAATCGCGGCACGTAGCCGTAATTACCCGGCAAAAGGTTAGGCCGCGAGGGCGCGCGCAACGCGCGCCCGCGAGAGGTGGCCCTATATATAACTTATTAGCCTGCCTCTCTAATTAGGCGAAGACCCATAAGTCATGTGACCCACAAAACGCACTGCGTTTGTGGCCACTTCTCACAATCCGAAAAAGCCTCTTTTCCTCTCTTCTACACACATACTTATGACTAATTGATTATAACGCCTAGAATAGAAGATAAATTCCTATTCCCTAGGCTACGATCCTGACGTTAGGCACCTGTGATACCAACAGTTACTAACTAATATTTTTAGCTAGGAAGAAAAAGAGATATTAAGGTATATATATATACTTATATTAGCTATTAAGTTTTAAAACCAAGAATATATAAACCTTATAGTTAGCTAGCTATGCTACTAGTGCTAGATTACCCTTTTAAGAATTATTAATAGATTTTATTACTAGACTCCTACTAGTTAAGGATTAGTAAGGCAAAATATATAATTTAATCTTAATAGTAATTAATAGATTTATAAAATATAGTATTTATATCCCTATATCTACGCGGTTAATTAGTAATAGACTAGTAACTATTTTTTTAAAATATATTTTTAAAGATTATAAAGCCCTAGAAGGTATTATTATAGACTAAGGTTTAATATTTACTAGTAGATTTTAGAGAATATTTTACTATCTCTTAGTAATAAAGTAGCGATTAAGCACTATATTTTATTTATAAATAAATAGTTAGATAGAATGCTTAAATTAAGTTTTAAAGCACTATTTAAGAGCATTTATATATATAAAATAGACTAATTAGGTTAATTATCTCCTAATAGTATAGTTTGCTTATAATATAAGCGCGTATATAAGTTATAGTTATATACCTATAGAAGCGCTATAAGAGTATAACCTAAGGGAACTAGATTAAGTAGTTATGCTAATTCTAATAGTTAATAATTAAGCTAAGAATAGAGTTTTAGAATTAAAGTATAAGCATATAGAGATTAAGTAGCTATTAAGCTACTTATAAGCTTTATAGAAAAAGTATTATAATTAAAAGAGAGTGCTAATAAAGTTTAATATAGGTAATTATATCTTACTCTTAACTAAGAATATTAATTTATAATACCCTAGCTAAAAGCTAGCTATAAAGTACTTAGGACTATAAAAGATTAAAAAGAGGTTAGCTATTATAGTTTAGCTTATTAATTAAAGTTACCTAAAGGAATATGCTTATATAATATTTTTAATATTATAAGCTTAGAACCTTTAAGGGAAATCTGTTATGGACTCGAGCTTAGGAGCTCAGGTCATGTCTTAGGTCCGGAAAGGGCGCGCAAAGGACGCGGACTGTGAGCGGATAGGTTAGGCTTTATCTAGGCCTATGCAACCCACATACACACTGGTATAAAGCTAGTTCTTATGCAATACCTAGCTTAGTCTAATCCTTTCTCTCTAAGGATAATAATATCTCTTAGAACGCTTATATATAGCTACCCTAAGGCTAGTTTATAATATTTATTATCCTTTACTATAGAGGCATAGTAGCTAATAGATATACTGCTACTAGCAAATAGGATAGAGACTAATAAAATAGTAACCTTATAGGAGCTTATTACTTAGTAGTTAAAACAAATTAAGAACCTTACTAGTAAGCAAAGATCTAACTTTTCTAGTTAACTTATTAAGCAAAACCCTTACTAATAAAACCCCTATTTAATAGCAAAAGGGTCCTATTTATAGTATAGCAAAACCTAATATCCTATAAGCTAGATATAGATAGGGGGTTTATTAGGTCCTAGTAGGACTAATAGTGCTTTATTTACTAGAACCTATTACTAAAGGTTTAGGTATAAGTTACTCTCTATTTTAAGAAGGGATACTTAGTGCTTTATAATCTACGGAAGTTCTTAAACTTCCTTACTAAGATGTTTAATAACCCTTATTAATAGGAATTAGTAATTATAGAGCTTAACTAGATTATATAATGCCTAAATAAGCAATTTAGTAACTTCTATATTTATTTTAAATAAAAATTAGCGCTAGCTAAGGGATTAGATTAGGAGGACTCTATAAAGCTAGCTAAGCTATGCATAGCCCTTAATAAGTAGATAAGGGACTATAGTATTAGATAAGATATATTACGTATAGATTACTTAGCAATAATAGCCTAGTATCATAGCATCTTATTAGATATTAAGTCCTATTAATTAGAGGAGAAAACTATACGTAAAGGCAAGCGTATATGCCTAAGGCCCTTGCCTAGGATAAGGACACTCCTATAATAGATATATAATTAATACACCTAGAATAGGCCTAAAAGGACGCGGAAAGTTACTAGGAAATTAGCATAAGGCAAAGCTAGGTAATAAGGCTAGCGGTAAGCGGGCTAAGTAAGTTAGCTAGGCTATGCGTAATACGCGTTATAAGGAGGGCAAATGCCTATAGTGTGGTTTAGGAAAGCATTTTATTTCTAACTACCCTTTACTTTTACTAAAATATTAGCATAGAAAGGTAGCTATTAACACATGTAATATAAAGGAAAAGGAAGATAACTTTAAAGAAGAGAAGATAGCAGACTTATTAGAAAAGAAAACCCTAGCATTAAGTTATTTAACTAGGGTAGCGGGGAGGATAGATAGAGGGGCGTTATAGCAAATAGTTATTACTAATAAGGACTTTAAATAGATCTAGTCTAATATAGACTCTATACCTTTTCTAGTTCTTATATTAATTAATAAGACTACCTTTATAAATACTCTTATTAACATAGGCTATAACTATTATACTACTATAAGCAAATACCTTATCTAAAAACTCTAGTTAAAACGCCTCCTCTCTTAAAGAAAAGATTAGTTTACACTACGGTTAGTGTAAAATAAGGGGAAAAGAGAGCTATAAAAAGAGGTTATATATTACGTATATTATCCGTTTTTAAGTGGATCTAGATAGATAGGAAACACCTATAGTTACCTATGTAATCCCTAGGTTAATAAGGTAGCTAATTTTAGGATACTATAGATAGAACGGAATAAGATTAACTTAGACATAGCGCTATTAACTCTGCATAGGATTAGCTAATAACCTATAAATTTAGGCATTAACTAATAGGAAGGTTAAGCAACTAATAATATCTATCTTAGGCTTTACCTTCGTGGGAATTATAAGGCATGCGAAGAAGCAGAAAGAACATATCTAACTATACGCCACTAGCCTATAGGAAATTATATTAATTCTATAGATAGACATAACCCCTAAGGCTATAGAATAGGACCTATTATCCTTATTCCTAAGCGCGCTATAGGACTTTATAGACCTCTTCCTAGAAAGTAAGGTAAATACCTTGCTACCACACTAGGGATAATTAGACTATTATATTTAATTAAAGCGTAACATAGATAGATCTAAACTAGAACTCCTATAGGCCTTATTATATAATATACCCTAGTAGTACCTCCTTAAAATCTAAAAGTAAGTAACTAACCTTATAGATAAGGGATAGATATAGGCTAGCTTCTCTTTAGCAATAGCTTTAGTATTATTAGTAAAGAAACTAGGAGAAGGATAGCGGTTTTACATAGATTACTATACCCTTAATAAGATTATAGAATAAGACTATTACCCTTACCTTTAGTAAAGGAGATATTATAATTATTATTAGAGGTAAAGTGATTTATAAAGCTAGATATATAAGCAGCGTTTTACTAGCTCTATATTACTAAAGGTAAGGAACACTAGACTGCCTTCTAGACGCGTTTTAGGTTATTTAAGTAGCTTATATACCCCTTTAGCCTAGTAGGTGCACCCGCTACCTTTTAGAGATATATTAATAGCGCGCTTAGCGGAATCTTAGGGACTATATAACTGCTTACCTTAATAATATCCTTATCTACTTAGGAGGGTCTTAGAAAGACTATATATAAAAGGTCTAAGTAATGCTCTTAAGGCTATAGTAAGTAAGACTAAACTTAGATATAAAGAAATACGTTTTTATAATAAAGGAAGTTAAGTACCTAGGGTTTATTATCTATATAAGGAAAGAAATTTACCTAGATAGGGAAAAGATTATAGCTATCTAGGATTAGGAGGCGCTAAAGAAGGTTAAGGAGGTATAAGGATTTCTTAGGTTTGCTAACTTTTATTAGGACTTTATACCACACTTCTTAATAATTATAGGCCCTTTAATTAAACTTATAAAGAAGGGCATCCTATTTTAGTAAATAGATAAATATAATATAGTATTTAAAGCGCTAAAGATAGCCTTTATATTATATCCTATCCTAATATAATAGGACCCTAATAAGGATACTATAGTAAAAGCTAACTATTTAGGATAGCTCTAGGGGTTATCTCTTATAGTTTAATAATAAAGGCATCTTATACCTAGTTACTTATTATTCTACTTAACTATAGCTAGCTTAATAGAATTACACTATATATAATAAGGAGCTATTAGTAATTATATTATGCCTAAAGGCTTAGTTAGCAAAGCTATATAGCATTAGTAAGCTATTTATAATACTTATAGACTATAAGAACTTAGAATACTTTATAGCGCTAAGGGAGATATTAGAATAGTAGGTAAGATAGGTAAAGATACTATTACTATTTAATTTTTACCTATAGTATAAGCCTAGCCTATAGGCAGTAAGACTAGATATACTATTAAGATAGTTCTAAGGGGAGAAGAATAAGGGGGACTAGAGAAGCTAATTATATAATTAGTAATAACTCTAGGCCTATATAGTTATAAAAGAACTAGACTTGTTTCTAGTGTAAACCCTATATTATTATTAAGGGGTAGTAAGGCTAAGGATACTATAGGTAGGTTTATAGGTCTTCTAATAGGGGCAATAATGTTTATGGATACGTATCTCTAATCTCTATAGGACTAGTCCTTAGTTTATAATGCTATATATAGGATATAGCTTAAGATAGTTAGGAAGGGGCCTAGAAGTTTCTAAAAGCTATAAATATAAGGGAGTAGATAGCGGACTATTAGATTAGCGCTAAAGGTATGCTTTAATTCTAGGGCTAGACTTAGATTCTAAATTAGGAACCCCTTACTATAACCTTAACGCAATAGGTTTATAATTTACCCTTACTAGGCTATCCTAGCTATAATATAACTTTTAAGACACTTTAGAGGGATTTCTATTAGGATAGCATGTTATAAGGGATTGCCTAGTTTATAAGAAACTATTATTATTATAAGGGGCGGAAGAGCTGCTAGCTAAGATAAGGCTTATTAAAACCAATCCCTCCACTAGACTATTACTAGTTATAGATCTCTATTAACTTTATAATAGACCTACTAGCTTAATACCTAGATAACCTATGGTTTCTTATAGTTATTATAGATAGACTCTCTAAGTATATCTAGCTAGAAGCTATAATATTAATAGGGGCTAAAGCATGTGCGGAATGGTTTAAGCAGTACTAGTAGTAGTTCTATAGCTTTCCTATATAAATTATTATGGATTACGGTTTAGACTAGTTAAGTAATTTTTAGACCACACTTTATAACCAGGTAGGTATGTAGTAGTTACTATTAATAGCTTATTATTTATAGATAGATAGCGGTATAGAAAGGGCAAATTAAGAAGTTTAGGCTATTCTAAGGGTAATGCTATTATTTTTATAATTTAAATAGCTAGAATATCTCCCTGCTTATTAACTTGCTTTAAATAATAGGGACTTATTAGTAATAGGGATTAGCGCAAATATAGCCCTATATAGTTATAACCTAGTAATAATTTAAGAATCACTAGATAAGGAGATATCCTATACCTTATTAAAGGGAAGGGCCTAGGTATTCTTATAATATCTTAAGGAGGGCTTAGACTTAATATAGGCTACTATAGTGTTTATTTAGTAATAGTAATAGGAGGAAATAAATAGTAGCTAGCGTCTAGCGGAATGCTTTTAGGTTAGTAACTACGTATAGTTAAACCTACGAAATTTCAAGACAAATAGACTATATAAGAAATTAGATTAGGTTATAGCTAAATATAAGGTACTAGAGGTCCCTATACCTTTAACTATTAAGTTAGACATACTATAGGACTTTACCCTATTTTCTATATAGATTTAGTATAATAGGTAGCTTCTAATCTATTACCTAGTTAAATATTAGCGGATAAGCAACCCCTACTAGAACTAATAATAACTAATGCTAACCCTAATCTCTTAGAGTATTAGGTTAAAGAGATACTAGTAGCTAAGAATATAAGAGGATAAGGGTTAAACTAAAATATACTAGTTAAATAGAAAGGATATATATAGCTAACTTAGGAACCACTAGAAAATATATAAGATATAGAGGCACTAGATAGATTTAAGGCATAATAGGGTAATATAATAATATATAATAGGCCTAAAAGAGTATATTTTTATTTAACTACTAAGGAATAAGCAAATCTAGTCTCCTTTACTCTATATATATATTAGCGCTAGTATTTTACTATATTAGAAAGTAATTAGTTCTTAGGGGTAGGAGGAGGAGGAGGAGCTAGGTTATTCTAGTTTAGTCTAGAGAGAGATAGTAGTAAGTGGTTAATTAGTAGGTAAGGGCCTTATTAAATATATACTACTTAGTAGTAGTATTCTCCTAAATAAAGGTAATATAAGTAAGATTATTATTTATTATAAATATACTATAAAAGAACTCTATTACTATATTACTACTATATTAAGTAAGAGTTATTTACTAGGTAAGCATAAGTGCCTATAATTTAGTAGCGCCCTAGGCATATACTACCCTAGTAAGGGATAATAAAAGGGTATTACTATAAAGGGATTAATATAGGTAATAGCTAAAATAGTATTAAAATGTTTTTAATAGTAAATAAAAGTTTTTATTAGGATAGTATAGCATCCCTTTTAAAGGTAGTATGCCTTATAGCTAGTGTTTTAATAGCTTTTCTAGTAGCTAAAAGGTTTATAAGGTGCTTATATATATATCTTAATTTAGGGTTACCTAAGTATAAGTGTAGCTCCTAGCTATATAATTAATAGGCATGCTAATAGGGAAGATAGGCCTAGTAAGACCCTAGGGCGCACTCCTACGTCCCCTTATTATAAAGGTTATTTATATATTAAATATATAGAACCTCTTACTCCTTACTATTAGAGTTATTAAAGTTATTAGAGTTACTCTCTAAGATATAATCACTAAGGTAATTTAGCTTTTTAGGGGGAGGAGGTAGTAATAGGGAGGGAGAGTATTACTAGAGGTAGTAGTAATAATAGCGCTAAGAGTAATAGTAATAGATATAATAATAGGTAGGCTAGATATAAAAAGGGGTTTTAATAGGATATTTAAAGGAGATAGGTAGTGGATAACTAATAAGATAATAGAAATAAGGGTATATAAAGGAAAGGAAAGGAAAAAGTAAGGGATATATAGGATTATTTATATTTAGATATAGCTATAGGATAGCTCTAATTATATACTTACTTTAGATATAGACTAGTAAGGGATTACAAATAGTTAGTAATAGGAGGTTAGAGAGACTAGTAATAGCTAGGAGGAGAGGGGAATTTAATAGGTAAAAGGTAATATATAAAAATAAAGTAATAATAACTAGGTAGGTAAAGCTTAATATTAGCTAGTAAAGTAAGCAAGTAATATAAGGGGCTAGTATTATAAGGGGCTAGAGTTAGGTAGGGCTAGTTATTTTAAAGGCTAGGGTAGGGTAGCCTATAGGGAAAAAATTTTTAGCCTACTAGGCTATGCATAAGCCTTACACTAGGACTTACACTAATACGCTATATTAATTACATATATACGCTACTTACTTAGAACTTTCTAACTATAAGGGAAAAGGGGAAGGGAGGCCTAAGTAAGGGGGTATATTATAGACTTAAGCTTAGGAGCTTAGGTTATGTCTTAGGTCTAGAAAGGGCGCGCAAAGGACGTGAACTATAGGCGGATAGATTAGGGCTTTACCTAGGCCTATGCGACCTACACACACACTAGTATAAAGCTAGTTCCTGTGCGACACCTAGCTTAGTCTAATCCTTCCTCTCTAAGGATAATAATATCTCTTAGAACGCTTACGTGCAGCTGCCCTAAGGCCAGTTCATAACAAAATCTAAGTAATGCGGTTAAAATAACCTTACTATAAGATAATATTAAAGAGGATTAAGAGGAATTTAAAGTTAAATAAATTATTACTTATAAATATAATAGTAAATAGCGCAAATATTTAGTAAAATAGAAGAATTATAATAATTCTAAGAATTTATAGGTGCTATAGAGAGACTTTATAATAAAAGAGGTTATTAAAGACTATAAGCAATAACTAAGTAGCTAAATCTTAACTTCCTAGCTACTTAATTAACTCTTAATTAGAAAATTAAAATAATTATTAGATTATAGCAATTTAATTAAGAAATAATTTACTTAATAATAATTTAGACTACTAAATAAATCTTATATTTAAAGCAAAAGACTTAGCATAGACTTATAGCTATCTAGTAGCTATACCTTAGAGATATATTTAGACGCATTTTTAGTAATATTTCTAACTTTATTAGCCATAGAATTATTATTACTAAAGGCTTAAACTTATAATTCCTTAGGGAGTTCTAAAGGTCTAATATACATAGAGAGAGTAGCTTAAGTAGTAGTAAACTAGTAGTAAGTTAGTAAAGAATAAGTAGTAAAGCTAATAGTACTAACTATAGGGCTATAAGTAGCTATAAACTAAAGATAATTAGTAATCTTAATCTAGGTTTCTAGATTAATAATATTAATTAGCTATAAGAAAGTAGTGTGTTTATTACACTTTACTTCTTAAGAAGCCTTAGCTATAAGATATATATAATAAGCTTACCTATATTTATTAGTATTTTTTAAGGCTAAAAGAGTATTATAAAGTTTTTCTTAGCTTATATAAACTCCTAGTAGTATATTAGTAATATTAAAGTAATAAACTAAAGAGTACTTATATTACTAATATAGTATAGTTCTAGAAGATTATAAAGTATATCCTAAAGCTATTTATATAGCTTTAAAATTTAAATAGAATACTAGTAAGGAGTTAGTAGTAATTAAGAGGTAATCCCTTAAGGCTTAACTTACCCTAATATAAGTCTTATTATTTTAAGCATAATAATAGTATTTTAGAGAATTACCTATAAAAAGCTAAATATTAGTAATAATAGTAGTAAGCTAGTAGTGATTTTATACTAAAGGAGTAATTATATTTAGTTAGAGTAGGCTTTCCCTTAGTAATATACTAAGGCTATTTATCTTTATTATTATCCCTTAGAGCTATATTCTAAATAGCTAACCACTAGGTATAATATATGTATAGAATTTTTATTAAACTAGCTCTAAGTTAGTAATAAAAAGGTAATAAAGAAGTAGCAAACTTATATAGTCTTTAATAATTATAAGGTTCTTCCCTTATAGAATAGCTTAATAGTAGGATCTTTAATAGTAATAGTATAGGATATAATAGCTTAAGCTATAATAGTTAGTAGTTAATATTATATAATAGTAGTATTATAGTAGCTATTATATTAGTAAGGGATTTATAAGTTAATAAGAGGCTTAAAGAAAAGAAAGAAAAAGGGAAAAGAAGGAAGGAAATTACCCTTTCTTATAGGAATTTAGGTGCCTTAGATTAATCTAAGCTACTCTAACTAGAATCTTCTATATATTATAACTAGTGTGCTTATAAGAGGTTACTATAATTCACAAATTATTACTATAAGCTTACTATAAATTTATTAGGCTATTACTATAAGCCTAAAGAAAAATAGAAGGAGTAGGGTAATCTATGCCCTATAGAGTTAAGCTAATTAAAAATCACACTAACTAGTCTAGTTAGGAAGAATCTCTTAGGAAGAATAACCTATAGAGAGAAAGTTAAGAAGTAACTATAACCTAGCTTCTATTAGTAAGTGATTACCGTGAAGAAAGCTAATATAGCCTAATATTATTAATATTACTACGTTACTTTATAAAAATCACTATAGTAAGTAGTAATAAAGGAACTCTTACGCTATAACCTAACCCTAAGATAGTACCTTAATATAATTAAGGATAATCGCAGTAAGAGAAGGTATTATATTAGGAGCAGAATAGTAATAGTATCTATAAGGAGGCAACCGTATTAATAAGGGTAGAACCTAGCGGGCATGGAGCTAAGGGCTAGCTATAGGCTAGTTATATAAGAGCTGCGAGCTATTTAAAGGGGCTTTCCTATAAATAAAGGGAAAGGGCTAGAGATTAAACCTTTAAGCACCTACCCCTAGCTAGTAGTTTAATAGCTACAACACCTCAATCTAACCATCACTCTATTATTCACTCCCAAGCCAAAAGCCTTGACAGCAGGCTACTATAGCGTTTATTTAGTAATAGCAATAGGAGGAAATAAATAGTAGCTAGCATCTAGCAAAGCGCTTTTAGGTTAGTGACTATATATAGTTAAACCTATGAAATTTTAAGATAAATAGACTATATAAGAAATTAGATTAGGTTATAGCTAAATATAAGGTACTAGAGGTCCCTATACCTTTAACTATTAAGTTAGATATGCTATAGAGACTTTACCCTATTTTCTATGTGGATTTAGTATAATAGGTAGCTTCTAATCCATTACCTAGTTAAATATTAGCGGATAAGTAACCCTTACTAGAACTAATAATAACTAATACTAACCCTAATCTCTTATAGTATTAGGTTAAAGAGATACTAGTAGCTAAGAATATAAAAGAATAGGGGTTAAACTAGAATATACTGATTAAATAGAAAGGATATATATAGCTAACTTAGGAACTACTAGAAAATATATAAGATATAAAGGCACTAGATAGATTTAAGGTATAATAGAGTAATATAATAATATATAATAGGCCTAAAAGAGTATATTTTTATTTAACTACTAAGGAATAAGTAAATCTAGTTTTCTTTACTCTATACGTATATTAGCGCTAGTATTTTACTATATTAGAAAGTAATTAGTTCTTAGGAGTAAGAGGAGAAGAAGGAGCTAGGTTATTCTAGTTTAGTCTAGGGGAGGGATAGTAATAACTAGTTAATTAGCAAGCAAGGGCCTTATTAAATATATATTACTTAGTAGTAGTAGTCTCCTAAATAGAGGTAATTGTGATGATCTAGGCTTTGCCTAGACCTAGCAATATAGGTGTTAATTGAACAAGTTAATGTTAACTTGTTCAATACGTATCCTTTGCCTGCCTATGGCATAACTAGATCGGGCATTCCACCCGTGCGTGCGCGCTTAACACTCGCGATGGCCCCTGTGGGCTGCACCGTAACAGTAATATAAGTAAGATTATTATTTATTATAGATATACCATAAAAGAATTCTATTACTATATTACCACTATATTAGGTAGGAGTTATTTACTAGGCTAGGGCAAGTGCCTATAATTTAGTAGCGCCCTAGGCGTATGCTACCCTAGTAAGGGATAATAAAAGAGGTATTACTATAAAGGGATTAATATAGGTAGTAGCTAGAATAGTGTTAAAACATTTTAAATAGCGGATAAAAGTTTTTATTAGGATAGTGTAGTGTCCCTTTTAGAGGTAATATGCCTTATAGCTAGTGTTTTAATAGCTTTTCTAGTAGCTAAAAGGTTTATAAGGTACTTATATATATATCTTAATTTTAGGTTATTTATATATTAGATATATAGGACCTCTTACTCCTTGCTATTAGAGTTATTAGAGTTATTAGAGTTACCCTCTAAGATATAATTACTAAGGTAGTTTAGCTTTTTAGGGGAGGAAGGTAGTAATAAGGGAGGGGAGTATTACTAGAGGTAGTAGTAGTAATAGCGCTAAGAGTAATAGTAATAGATATAATAATAAGTAAACTAGATATAAAAAGGGGTTTTAATAGGATATTTAAAGGGAGGTAAGTAATAGATAACTAATAAGATAATAAAAATAGGGGTATATAAAGGGAAAGGAAAGGGAAAAAGTAAGGGATATATAGGATTATTTATATCTAGATATAGCTATAGGATAGCTTTAATTACATACTTACTTTAGATATAGACTAGTAAGGGATTATAAATAGTTAGTAATAAGAGATTAGAAAGACTAGTAATAGCTAGGGGAGAGGGGAATTTAATAGGTAAAAGGTAATATATAAAAATAAAGTAATAATAACTAGGTAGGTAAAGCTCAATATTAGCTAGTAGTAGGTAAGAAAATAGAGTAGGCTAGTATTATAGGGGCTAGAGTTAGGTAAGGCTAGTTATTTTAAAGGCTAGGGGTAAGGTAGCCTATAAGGAAAATTTTTTAGCCTACTAGGCTATATATAAGCCTTATACTAGGACCTACACTAACACGCTATATTAATTACATATATACGCTACTTACTTAAAACTTTCTAACTATAAGGGTAAAGAGAGAAGGGAGGCCTAAGTAAGGGGGTATATTATAGACTTAAGCTTAGGAGCTTAGGTTATATCTTAGGTCTAGAAAGGGCGCGTAAAGGACGCGGACTATAAGCGGATAGGTTAGGCTTTACCTAGGCCTATGTAACCTATACACACACACTGGTATAAAGCTAGTTCCTATGCGACACCTAGCTTAGTCTAATCCTTCCTCTCTAAGGATTATAATATCTCTTAGAACGCTTACGTGTAGTTGCCCTAAGGCTAGTTCATAACAATTAAAAACATTTTAATACTATTCTAGCTACTACCTATATTAATTCTACTATAGTAAACCCTCTTTTATTATTCCCTACTAGGGTAGTATATACCTAAGGCACTACTAAATTATAAGTACTTACCCTAGCCTAGTAAATAACTCCTATCTAATATAGTAGTAATATAGTAATATATATATATCATTTACGCTAGCTAGCTCTATGTAGGGCTAGTACTAGTACTCCTACTGCTTTAGTAAAAGGAAAACCCTTAAATAGGAAGAAAACCCCTTATATCTATATTTAGGCTAACGCTAACCCTAAACCAGGCCTGCGTCGCGTTATATGTGACCTATTATAGGTGTTTAATGCTAGCTTACGCTAGCCTTATTCTATTAAATAAAAGAAAAGAAAGAAAGTAAGGAAAACCTAGCTTCCTAGCCTTACTTAGCCCTATCCTAGGTCTACTCTAGCTCTATTCTAGGTTACTTATACTATCTTATAGCATACTAGATTTGGTTTTATAATAATAATTTACTTCTCTTTTACTTTTTAGCTAGCTCTTCTATAGCCCTACTTTTTAGCCTTCTCTAGCCTAGGTCTATCTTATTAGTCTAGGAAGTTAGAGTACCTAATATTATTTATCTTCTATGCTAGTTAACCGCGTAGATATAGGGATATAAATACTATATTTTATAAATCTATTAACCACTACTAAGATTATATTATGCGTTTTGCCTTACTAATCCTTAACTCGTAGGAGTCTAGTAATAAAATCTATTAATAATTCTTAAAAGGGGTAATCTAGTACTAGTAGTATAGCTAGCTTACTATAAGGTTTATATATTTATGGTTTTAAAACTTAATAGCTAATATAAGTATATATATATACCTTAATATCTCTTTTTATTCCTAGCTAAAAATATTAGTTAGTAACTTATTAAAGAGTTTTAGTAACTCCTTAATACCTAGTAGTAAGGTTATTATAAATTAGTAGTAGAATTTCTTTTCTTATTCCCTATAGGATAAAAACTTAATTTTTAAATATTAATAGCTTAGAGGGTCTAATAGACTATATCTATAATATATCTAGGTTACTACTTAATAGTAGTGTTTCTTCTTTATAATAAAGGTATCCCTTTATTATATATCTAAAAGTAAGACTTAGATTAGGGTTTTAATTCTATATCTTCTATAAATATAGCGGAGTTTAACTTAGTAAAGGTTCTTTATACTACTAAGACCCTAGCTATAACGTATTTACTAGGTTATAACTCCTTAGCTAGTAAATTTAGTTTTATATATAGTCTATTCCTTACTATAATACCTATATTAAGCGTATCTAGTCTAATAGGCTTCTTTAAAATTAATAAGACCCTAGCTATTATACTACTACTAGGTAGTAACTCCTTAGCTAGTAAGTTTAGTCTTATATATAGTTCCCTTATGCTATAATAATATCCTTAGAGTATATCTAGACTATTAGGCTTTTCTAAAATTAATAAGACCTTAGCTATTATACTACTACTAGGTAGTAACTCCTTAGCTAGTAGGTTTAGTCTTATATATAGTCCCCTTATGCTATAATAATATCCTTAGAATATATCTAGACTATTAGGCTTCTTTAAAATTAAGGAGACCCTAGCTATTATACTACTACTAGGTAGTAACTCCTTAGCTAGTAAGTCTAGTCTTATATATAGTTTACCCTAATCTAGTTAATAGGTAAGGGGTAATTTTATAGAGCGCTAGATATTAATAGTTTTATTATAGTATTCTTATAGCCTATTATTTATAAACTAAATACACTATATTATCTTAAAGCACTAGATACTAGCAGTTCTATTATAGTATCCTTATAGTATATTATTTATAAATTTAGTAAGAAAGGTTAGTAATTATAAGGATATTACCTTTACTTTCCTCTCTTTACTTATATAATCTAACCTCCTTAATAAAGCATTAGTAAGGTTTAACTTACCTACTCTATATTTAATTATAAAGTTAAATTAATAGAGTTTATTTAGCATAGTAACCTATTTACTAGTTAACTTTAGCTTTATAGCTAGGTACTTATAGTTTAAGTAATCTATAACTACTATAACTAGATACGTTAAGTATATAAGGTAATGCCTCTAAGTTTAGAATGCCTCTTAGATAGCTAGTAACTCTATATCTAGTATTATATAGCGTAGTTCTATCTTATTTAACTACTACTACTTAAACTACTCTCCTTATATATATTAAACCTTTAGAACTCCCTAAGGAATTATAAGTTTAAGCCTTTAGTAATAATAAGTCTAAGGCTAATAAAGCTTAATATATATACCACTAGGTACTAGTAACCTAGCACTAACTACACTAGGATAGCCCTAAGTGCATATCCTAAGGTATTTATCTTAACCCTTAATAAGGCTAATAGATTAAAGTGCACTAGAATTAGCGCCTCTTAGAATTATTTTTATAGCTCTTTAAACATAGCTAACTTATTAGGATCTAGCTTAAACTTTACTAGTTAGTCTTCTTAAAGTTAATTAGTTAATAGGATAACTATTTTGCTATAGCCTTTAATAAACCGCCTATAAAATCCTGTAAAACCTAGGAATAACTAGATATTAAAAACGCTATAAGGTACTAGCTAAGTTACTATTATCTTAATTCTCACAGGCTCTGTTGCGATTCCTTCTTTAGATATAATAAAGCCTAGGAATTTAACCTCCTTATATAAGAATTTGCACTTTTCTAGGTTAATAAAGAGGCTTGCTTCTTAGAGCTTCTAAAGGACTTATTTTATATGCTCCCTTATGCGTAGCTATATCGCTACTATAGATTAGGATATTATCTAAATATATAAAGCAAATCATATCTATAAGGCCTTCTAGGGCATTATTAATATATTCTTAAAAGGTTATAGGTGTATTAACTAGTCTAAAAGGCATTATAAGATACTTAAAGTAACCATATCTGCATTAAAACGCTATCTTTTACTTATCTCCCTTATAAATATATAGCTAATAGTATGTATCTTTAAGGTCTAATTTTATATAAACCTTTACTCCCTTTAATTAGTTTAAGATCTCTATAATAAGTAGTAATAGCGCTTTGTCTTTAATAGTAATCCTATTAAGAGCTTTATAATCTACGTAAAGGTGTAATTTTCCTCCTTTCTTTAGTATAAATAATATTAGGGCTCTAGCTAGGCTAATAGATCTTTAAATCTATCCTTTTGCTACGCACTTACTAAGTACTTATAAAGCACTTCTAGCTCCTTTTTACTAAATTATATATTAGTCCCTATAGGAGCGTTTTCCCTCTTCTAATTTAATAGCATAAGTCTAATTACCTAGTATAGGAGAATACCTATAAGTTTGTTTAAAAGATATCCTTAAACTCTTTATAGGCCTAGGTATTTGCGTGGTTAACTTATAGGCTTTGCTTATCTCTATAGTTACTAGGTTATTATAGGGCCTATTTTTATTTACTATTAAGATATTATTATCTTTTTGTATAATTTTAGTTATTAACCTCTATAAGATAAATCTAATATATACATATTTTACCTCCTTACGTGCCTATTATATCCCTACTGCTAGTCTAAGATATTCTTTTGTAATAGGGTATCTCTAGTAACTATTTATCTAGGACATAATTACTAGTTTATATATAACTACCTAGTTATACCCTAATAATAAGTCTTTACTAGTATTAGCTATATAGTAGCTAACTTAATATATTCTTACGTAGCCTATGCTATCCTTAATTAATAGGGTTTATAATAAGATCCCTTAGTGCTTAATTTTAGTAAGGGTAGCACTCTTAAGGGTTATATTATCCTTTTTACATTAGCCTAATTAACTACTATTAGTAACTTTAGGTGGATAATTAAATAGGTTACGCTAGGGTTAAATAGCGCCTTTATAGCTACCTATTTATGTTCTTACTATAACTTTACCTTAACTCTTAGTCTTAGATCTTTAGGTAATAATTTAATAAGAGTATCTTCCTAGGGTTACACTAAGCTAATAGGGGTCTTATTTAAGTCTAATAGGTCTTTAACCTAGTTATAGCTACCTTTATGCGTCTTTATTATATAGTTACTTCTCTTATAAATAGAATAATCTAGTTTAGTATAGCTTAGTAAAGCATATCCTAGCTTACTATACTTATAGCATATAAATAGTGAATTTATTACTCTATTACCGCTTTATTACTATAGCCTTTCTAGTAAAGTGAAATATTATTATCTTTTCTAACTATTACTACCTTAATTACTTAATTAGCTTCCTTTAGTTATAATCTCTGCCTTTCTTCCTTAGCCTACTAGGTAAGTCTAACTCTTAGGGAACTCTTAGCTAAGTACCTACTTCTTTATAGTATTATTAAGGCTATTAATAAATATATAGATTTATAGGCATTTAGGAATTACTTTAGGTAGCTTAGCCTTTGCCTTACCCTAGATCTTTATAAATATCTAGAATAATTAGTGATTTTCTTATCTAAGACCTATTAATATTCTTATTACTTCTAAGCACTATATATTCTTATCTATAGTTCCTATCTTTAGCTAATCTATAAATCTATCCTAGGTATAACCCTAGTAGTTTATATAACTATCTATAGCTATATAATATATCTATTATTACTTTACGTTATCTACTAGGTAGCTACTAGTATAGGTAACCTTAGTTATATTATCTATAAAGATTCTATAATCTATAGTAAAAGCTATATTTCAATCTACTAGGAAATTCTAAAGACTCTTAAAAGTATTCCCTTTATATATAGATGCTTTTAATTATATCTTTACAAGGCTATATTACTATATAATAGGTGCTACCTAAGGTGCTAAAGGAGGGGTATTTATAGGTCCTATATCTAAGTTACCTAAGGATATAGCTTTCTCTATTATCTATAGGTTTTACTATAATTATATAAGTTTCTATCTCTTTTCTATAATATATATCTAGGTTACTACTTCTTTAAGGCACTAGTTTAGTATTACCTCCTTATTATTAATAAGTATTCTACTCTACTAGTTATCTAATAGGGACTAGTGAACTACTTTAGTTAGGTTTAGTGGTATAATATTCTCCTATTTATCTATAGCGTAGTTATAGCTACTACCTAATTAGGTTACTATGTAATAAATTCTAGATATCTTAATCTAACTAATAGTCTATTACCCTAAAGAGAAAAGAGATTAATTTATTAAGGCTTTTAGCTTAGGAGCGAATAATAAAGTAATAGTTAGATTAAAGTATTATAGCTATTAAACTACTAGCTAGGGGTAGGTGCTTAAAAGGTTTAATCTCTAGCCCTTTCCCTTTATTTATAGGAAAGCCCCTTTAAATAGCCTATAGCTCTTATGTAACTAGCCTATAGCTAGCCCTTAGCTCCGTGCCCCGCCAGGTTCTACCCTCATGGATGCCGTCGCTGTTCTGCTCCTGACAGAAAGATCCTTTAAATATCTCACAGTCCTTATATAACTAGCTTATAGCTAGGTCATAGCCAGAGCTTTGCATGTATTGTATTTATTATATTTTTAGCCCTTCGATGTATTGTATTGTATTGTATTGCCCTATGTATTGTATTATGTATTGTATTGTCAATACAATACAATACAATACAATACAATACATACAATACAATGTATTGTTAGGGGTAAAAAAGTGGGGTATTATAAAATTCTATTATATAGTAGATTTAATAACTAATCTAGTTAATACAAGCCACTTTTTTAATATAATTTATTTGCTTTTCTATAAATCTTTAAATATCTAGCTAATTTAGAATATTAACCTAATAACTACTGCTTAGTCATCCTTTATAGTATGTTTTAAACGTAACGTATTGAGGGATTTTTGTAACTAATTTTAGAGGTCTTTCTAAGTTTATACCTTTTTCTTAGATTTATTATCTTTTTAATAGTTTTTCTTAACTTTAAGTGTAAAACTTACCCTAAGGAAAAACATTATAACTATATATAAATAAACTAAAACTCTAATAATAATATTTAGATAAACTAAGAACTTATATAAGAATAAAGGAATTTTATTTTACTTAAAAATAGTCTTATAGCTATAAACCCTTTTTATTAGAATTATAAATAATTATATTTACTTTTTAAGCTTTTAAAACTAAAGTAAAAGTAAAAAGAAGAAAAAACCTATCTAGAATTAACTTCAAAGTTAGTAAAAATTAAAAATAAAAGGAAAGTATATAATATATTTCTCTTAAAAGTAAGTCCTAAATAGTCTTTTCTATTATAATTTAATAGCTTTAATAGCTTTAATAGCTATATAACCTAGTCTTTAGTATTATTATAAAAGTAAGTCTAAAGTAAGTCCTAATTTACTTGTTAATAATAGGTTTTAAAGTAAGTAAAGCTATTATAAGAGAGTAATACTAATATAAAGTTAATAAAGACCCACTTTTAGAATATTAGTAAATACTAGGTTTCTAAGTAAAAAAGCTATTATAACTAATAATAAGAAGGTAATACTTATATAAAGTTAATAAGGACCCACTTTAAGACCCCTTTTATAAAGTTTAAACATACTACGTTTTAAAGTAAGAAAAACGTATAATAACTAATAATAAGAAGGTAATACTAATATAGAGTTTTAAGAGCCCACTTTAAGACCCACTTTTATAAAGTTTAAACATACTATGTTTTAAAGTAAGAAACGTATAATAACTAATAGTAAGAAGGTAATACTAATATGAAGTTTTAAGGACCCACTTTTAGACCCACTTTAATAATATTTACAAATACTAGGCTTTTAAGTGAGAAAAAGCTATAAAAACTTATAATAAGAAGGTAGTACTAAAATAAAGTTATTAAGGATCCACTTTTATAATATTAGTAAATGCTAGGTTTTAAAGTAGAAAAGTTATTATAAGAAGGCAATACTCTTATAAAAATTATATAGACCCACTTTAGACCCACTTTTATGATTTTAGCAAATACTAGGATTTAAAGTGAGAAAAAGCTATTATAGGAAAGTAATACTACTTTAAAGTTAATAAGGACTTACTTTTAGACCCACTTTTATAATATTAGTAAATGCTAGGTTTTAATGTAAGAAAATACTATTTTAAGAAGGGAATATTATTATAAAGTTAATAAGGACTTACTCTAGACCTACTATAATAATATTAGTAAATACTAGGTTTTAAAGTAAGAAAAGCTTTTATAACTAATAATAAGAAGGTAATACTATTATAAAGTTAATAAACCCCTCCTGGGTACGAGGTAAAACTGCTTATATTGTTACAGCCCGATATTTTTCGCCATCTTGTTAAACTTCTTAGCTTCCTTACTAAGCTTATTATTTAACTTCTTCTTGCTCTTTATTACATGCTCCCTACACTTTACTAACTGCTTAATTTCCTTTTTATTAGGATTCTTCTTGCTTTTTAATAAATCCTCTAGATTCTTTAGCCTAGTAGTAAAGGTTATTAGCTTTAGATTACCCTTTGCTATTCTATAGTCTATTAGCTAGGGATGTTAATTAACTAATAACGTAAGACTTACTTTATAGGTTATATAGACTATATTAGGTATACAAATTAGGTTAGAAATAAGTAAGAATAAGTTATATATAGTATAAGGGTTTAAGTTCGCCTTAGAGCTTTAGCGTATAAGTGAGTGGTAAGGTGTGAGAAGATAGAAGAGATAAAGAGAGGGAATAAACACGGTTATAGAGAAAGGGGAATCACATTAATTTATACTATAAGTAAAACTTAAATGAATTTAAGTTTAACTGCGGTTACAAACTATAACTATATCTTACGCTAACGTAGCTATAAAGTTTATTATTAATAAACTTTACACTAACCTCGCAGCCCCCTGTATTTATGCCCTTAAAGCTTGTTCTTATATTAGGCTGCTTTTTATCACTATGGTACTGTTAATCAGTTGTTTATTATTACACTGGCTAGGTATTGCCAGTAATTCTTATGTTATGTGTGAATTTTAGATGCATTGGCCACTGCCGATGAAAAAAAAATTATAAAAATCATCATAAAGTTAATAAAGACTTACTTTAGACTTACTATTATATTATTATTAAATACTAGGTTTTAAGGCAAGAAAAAGCTCTTAAAACTAATAATAAGAAGGTATTACTATATAATAATATAAAAGTAAGTCTAAAGTAAACCCTCATTACTTATTATTAGATATATATACCTTATAATGCCTTATAATTAAGGAAATCTACTTTAGCGTAGAAAAAAATACAATTAAATACAAAATAATACATGTATTGTATTGTATTGTGAAAAAGTACTTGTATTGTATTGTGTATTGTATTGTATTGTAGTGCAAAGCTCTGGTCATAGCTCTATGCCCTGCTAGGCGCTACCCTTATTAATACTATTACTATTCCACTCCTAATATAATACTCCTTCCCACTATAATTATCCTTAATTGCTTAAGTTACTATCTTAGGGCTAAGTTATAGTAAGAGCGTTTCTTTATTACTATCTTTACTATAGTAATCTTCTATAAAGTAACGTAATAATATTAATAACGTTAGGCTATATTAGCTTTTTTATAGTAACCACTTGCTAATAGCAACTAGGTTATAGTTACTCCTTAACTTAATAACCATAGGCTATCCTTTCTAAATAATTCTCCCTAGCTAGACTAGTTATTATAATTTTTCTAATTAGCTTAACTTTATAGGGTACTAATTACCTTACTCCTTCTATTTTTCTTCTAGCTTATAGTAATAGCCTAATAAATTTACTATAAGTTTATAGCAAGAGGCTTATGAATTATAGTAATCTTTACAAGCACACTAGCCCTAATACGTAAAAGCTTCTAGTTAGACTATCTTAGATTACTCTAAGGCACCTAGATTCCTATAAGAAAGGTTAATTTCTCCCTTTCTTTTCCCTCTTTTCTTCTCTTTTTAATCCTCTTATTAACTTATAAGTCCCTTACTAGTATAATAGTAGCTATAACACTACTATTATATAATATCTACTAACTCTTTTATAGCTTAAGTTATTATGCCCTTTACTACTATAATTAAAGATCTTACTATTAAGCAATCCTATAAGAAGAGAACCTTATAATTATTAAAGACTATATAAGTCTACTGCTTCTTTATTACTTTTTTATTACGAACTTAAAGCTAGTTTAATAAAAATTCCATACATATATTTGTTGGAATAAGCATGATATCAATCGCGGCACGCAGCCGCAATTACCTGGCAGAACGTCAGGCCGCGAGGGGCGCGCGCGCAACGCGAGCGCGCGAGAGGGAGCCCCACTTTTAACCCACAGGCCTGCCCTCTGATAGGGCGAGGACCTATAAGTTAGGTAACCTATAAACGCACTGCGTTTATAGCCACTTCTTATAATCTAAAAAGCCTCTCTTTTTCCTCTCTTCTATACACTTATAACCAATAGATTATAATGCCTAGAATAGAAGGATAATTCCTATTCCCTAGGCTATTAATCCTAATATTAGGCACCCTATAATTCTAATACTAATTAGTAGTTAACTTTATAGATAACTGTATGGTTTTTCCTAACTATAGATTAGTAAGGTTAATTAGAAGAGATAGCTATACTATAAACCCGCTTTATAAAATAAAAGGGCCGCTAAAAGTATATATAGTTATGCTAAGGAAGTCTAAGCACTCTCTTATAATGTAAAAGAAGCCTTATAACTCCTATAATCTAATATCCTAAGACCTTATAAAGACTTTAAAGCTATTAAAGGATTAAGGCCTAGTTAGTAACTAGTCTAACCTATCTTTAATTACTTAGTTAGCGCATTCTACTATATATCTAACCCTTAGAAGGCACTCTCTTATAATATAAAAGGAGCTTACTACTCCTAAGATCTAATATCCTAAGAACCCCTAAGGAATAAAAATAATAGCTATACTTATAATCCTTTAACCTACTATATAACCCTAATACTATATCTTTATTCTATCTTCCTATAATAAAGATAAGAAAGTTAAAAGCTCCTTAATAAGGAGAACTATTAAAAGCCTTTTTCTCTAGCCCTAACTTTAGTAATACTAAAGAAGGCACTAAAGTTAAAAGAGACTAGAAAGGCAAAGGTCTATAAGTTAATAACCCTTTTCTAAGATATATCTTGCTAGAGATATAAGATTATATTATGCCTAAGATATTATAGCTAGCGAAATTATTTAATCTTAATAAATATAGTAATAACCCTAAGGCTATTATAGCCTATATTATCTTTAAGATAGCGGTATATTAATTAGAGGGCCTTATTATAAGAAGCCTCTTTACTAATTTTAGCAAGGACTTCTATGGATAGATAAGAGAGGTATTTGTAATTATAGACTAAATAGTTACTAAGTACCTACGTAATTTCCTCTTCTTCTATAGCGTGTATATAGATATAGTAGCCTATAAGAAGATTACTATAATGCTTAAGGAAGTTACTACTTATAAGGAATTCTAAGATTAGCAAGAAGGAGAGATATAGGAAGCTATAAGGAAGTATATACCCTTCTAAAAACGCATAGAAGACTAAGACTTCCTTAATAATCTTCTTCTAATCCTCTAATTAAGTTAAGATTATAACACTATTAACAAAGTAATCTACTAACCTCCTAATCTTGCTAATATTACTCTCTAAGCCTAACACTATTAGGCTAATTACATAATAACCCTTAGGATAGCCCTCCCTAAAGGTATCCTACACTAAGACAGGATATACTACCTCCTACACCTCTAAGAGTATCCTTTCTCTCTAGACTTATACTAAGGCAAATAATTAATCTTATAAAACTCTATATAAGTGATATTTAATATAGTATAAATAACTATAAGGTCCTTAACTTAAAGTCAATAATCTTCTAAGGGAAATATAAGATACTAGGCATTAAACCCTATAAGGCTAGGTATACTCTTAAAGCTATACTTAAAGGGAAAGCTTTAATATACTATTATAAGAATCTATATAAGCTAAGCAATCCCTAAGACCTTAAGACTCTTAGTAGCTATATTAAGAGAAGGTTTAAGACTAATAATATAAAGTAAAGGTATTTTCTTAAATAGCAGAACACTAAGCTATGCTAAATTATATAAGAGAACCTAAAGAAGTTAAAACTTAATTACTTTAAGGAACTTATAATAAAGCTTATAAACCTTTAATAATTAGTCCTAGATATTACCTAATCTAAAAGAGCACTTTAGAACTAATTAATCTCTGCCTATTATAGTATAATAGAGTGTAAAACCTACCTTATTAACCCTCCTACTAATCTATAACTATTCTATAAATATATAAGGATATTAATAAGAATAACTATAGAGGAGTTAGATAAGAAGCACTAATTCCCCTTAATACCTAATGTAAAAGAGTAGTATTAGACTAACTATAAGTATAATAGGTATAGCAAGGAAGCCTATTATAGATAATTATAATTATAAGGTAATAAAGGCGCTCTATATATAAAGAAATGCTATATATATAGTAAAGAAGGTTATTAGTTAACTAAACACTCTAAGGAGGAATGTAAAAGGTATATTAATACTTTAAGAAACACTACCTTATAGAACTAATAACCCTTTCTATAACGCTTTCCTTACCTAGTATAAAGGTAAAGAGGATAACACTACTCCTTCTAATAAAGATAAGATTTCTACCTATATAATAGAACTTAGATTTAAAGAAAAAGGCTATAAAAGTAAGATACTAATAAGCTTCTTTATATAAGGTATAATAATTAATAGCTATATAACTATAGAGATTCTTATAAATTAAGCAGCTACCTACGCCCTTATAAGGGAGGATCTATTTAATCTCTAATAAATAAAGAAAACCCTAACTACCTTCTTACTTTAAGATTACTACTCTTTAGGCATGTTCTAAGGCATTATCCCTAATACTAGAGCTATAGGTTACTTATTAGTAGGGCACCCCTAATTCCTTACCCTATAATAGTTAGTCCCTAAGATCTAGCTTAATAAATCTAGAGCTATAGAGGTAATAATTTAATTTAGAAGTAGGAAGCTAATTCCCTTAATTAGATTAATTAATATGCTTACTCCCTTTAGCATTATCCTATCCTATGTAATACCTATAAACACTCCTTCTTACTATGCCTAGCAGATATAGACTGCCTTAAGATTAATTTCTATATCTCTTAGAATATCCTTTAATAAGGTAATATTAAGATCCCTATTATCTATAAATAGGGATATCCTTAGATGCTTCTATAAAAGGAAAGATTAATTACTTAGAGCTACCTAACTAAGGTTAAATTATAGCGCTTATATTGCTAATTTAGTTACCCTTCCGTTTACTAACTTATATAATATGCTTTCTAAATTAGGCTATAAGGTAAATTTTTAAACCATTAGATAATTAATAAGGATCTGCTACTAATGCTAATTAAGTATAGATAATCTATATTGCTTTAAATTTACCCTAAAGGATAAATATAACTTTAACTATAAAGTAATTATAGATATTATATATCTAGATAGCAATTACCCTATCCTCTATGCTTTTAATATAGCTATAGTATTTAACGCGGCTAGATTCCTTAAAGATATTATAGTAAAGGTAACCTAGGAAGCTCTTTAACTCTACTAGATTAATACCTACTAAGGTCCTCTAGATTAGATTATAACTAATACTAGCATAATGTTTAGAAGTAAGGAATTCTATTAATTTATAGCTTTAATGTTAATCTTAATTAAAGAAGTCCCTATTAAGGCACACTATAGCATTAGTAAGGTTAAGAGATATTATAGGCCGCTCTAAAGAGCCTATAATATTATCTAATGCAAATGCCTATTAATGCCTAAAGCTATAGCCCTATAAATAGCTATAAAAGCCCTTAATAATACCGTAGGTCTAAATAGCATTATTCTAACCCTTCTTATCTTTAGTACCTATCCTTAAGTAATTAATAATTCTCCTCTATTACCTAATATTAAGTAATAAGCTCTTATAGTATAGAAGGTAATAAAGGAGATTAAGAGGTTATATACACTATAGAAGGTTAATAAAGCCCTTGCTATAAGGAATAGCCCTAATACCTTACTAACTCTTAAACTTCCGCTTATATTACTAGTCCTTATCTAGTAAGAGCATAAGGGATAGTAAGGCCTATATAAGCTCCTTATAATAAATAGAGAGAGCTATACCCTTAATCTTCTATAAGGCCTTAAGGTCTTTAGATTAACTTCTATTAAGCCCTATAATAAAGACCCTAGTAAAGAGAAGCTATTACTAGAAGGAAGCGCTAACCTAGAGGTAATTAAGGGAGAAGAGTAAGAGGTATAAATTAATAGCATAGTGCCTCTAGCCTCTTTAAAAAGAAAGCCTAGAAGACCCTAAAAGAACCCTTTTGTAAGTGTTAATTAGGCAAATTAATTAATAGATAACCTTAAGACCTTTATCTTAAGCAAGGAGGAGGTAGACCTTAAGCTTATAATCTAATTACGTAAAGAAAGCATAATTATAACTCCTAGCGTACCCTTTAAACTCTTAATAAAGACTGAGATTAATGCCCTAATTAGCTAAGGCATGTTCGAATTTATTGCTTTTAATCTAAAGAAGCTTAAAGGAATTTAAATCTTTAATTCCTATATTATTAACAAAGTTAAAGGAAGAATAGACTAGCTATATAAGAAATTAAGGCTTATTATCTAGGGCTTTAGTAATAAAGCAAAGCAAGCAATCCTTACGCAAGCCCTAATGATCTAGAGGGTAAGCTAATAATTAATCCTTATAATTACTCCTCTCTTCTTATAAAAGGACTCCTTCTCTAGATTTAAGATATTACGTAGGCATATATATAATTAGAAACGCCGCTAAATCGCATAATCCTTGCCTAACTCCCTATCTAAATTCGTGATTAACACCCTAAAGGCATAATTATAAGAGTTATTAAGCCTCTCTACGGAATTGCAAAGGCTAGTACACACTAGTGAGTAACTTACTATAAGCACCATAGAGAAAACCTCTAGATAATAACATTAAGTTATAATCTATGCTTGCTAGTAATATCCGCTAAGAGCCCTCACTTTAGATGCGTAGGAATATAGACTAATAATACCCTTAGCCTATTAGATAAAGGATTCTTAAAGCAAGAGAAAGATTAACTAGCTATAGCTAAATTTACTACAAAACTAAAGTAGTTTATTAAACCTAATAACCCTCTTTTATTTAATAGTGGAATTATTTAACTAACTAATAATACTATTAAGATATAACAAAAAGGGCAAAGTAATAAGCTATAGTTAATCCTGCTAGAAAAGGTAGAAAAGAAGTATATTAAATAAAGGGCTTAAGGTGCTTATATTGCCTTAATCTACTAACCTAAGGCAAGCTTTAACCTATCTATTACTACGTAATATTAAGAGCTAACTATTAAGAATATTAAGGAACTTAATTATTGTATTATGGCAAATAGATTACCTAGATTAAGGGTTAATCTTTATACCTCTTAACCTTAAGATAAAGCTATTTACGTTTATTAATAGATTATTTGCTAACAATAAAGACCTTACTTTGTAACTAGGCTACGTGCTAATCCTAGCTAATAAAGAGTATAAGGATAGCAAGTTTACACTATAAGGTAATATTATACACTATAGCTTAATAAAGAGTAAGAGAGTTATAAGAAGTATACTTGCTTTAAAGGTCTATAGAATAGTAGTAAGCGTTAACATAGCTTATATAATTATAATAATGCTAAAGATTATTATAGACTAATTAAACCTCTCTATAATCCTAATTATAGTCTATATAGATTTATACTTATTATATAAATGCCTTATTAAGCTTAGGACTATAAAGGAGAAGCGGCTAATAATTAACATTATAGCCCTTTAATAATTATATAAATGCTATAAGCTTTATAAGATTAGGTGGATTAATAGTAAAGATAACCTAGCGGATGTATTTATAAAGGTAATACCTAATAAGGCCTTAGAGAGGTTTATTATAGGTAATATAGCAATAGTCTAGATAGAGGGATAGGTTGCCTGCGCTAAAGCCTGCGTAGGCTATGGGATTAGAGGCCCTAAGGGGCTAAAGGAATAGTGCCCTTAGGGCCCTAGCGAATAAGATAGCGCCCTTAGGCCCTAGCGAATGTAATAGTACCCTTAGGAGGCCCTAGTAAACGTAATAGCGCTATTATAAGGCCCTTAGGTAATATAGCCTTAGAAGGAGAATACCCCTTCTAAGTCTCTATAAAGGGAGGGAGAAGAGAAGGGAGCGTAGGGGGCGTAGGAAGGTATAATCTAATATTATACCTTAGAAGGGAAAGGATTATAGGTAATCTTCCCTAGGAATATAATCTAATATTACGTTATAGTTAAATAAAGGGATATAGGAGGAATAATCTAATATTATACCTTTAGATAGGAAGGGATTATAGGCAACCTTCCCTAGTAACGTGATTTAATATTACATTACACTAGTTAAATAATAAGGTAAAGGTAAGGGCGGAAGGTAAGGGCGGAAGGCAGAGGCGGCCTTTCGTAAGGAAGAAGGATAAGTAATTAAAGGAGCTAGTTATTAAAGGCTAGCGGTGCCTTAGGGAAAAAGGGGATTATTATTATTATTTTCTTTTGTTAACTCTTTCCTTTATATAATACATTTATTTAATCTCTTATATCTTCCCTTCTTAGATTAATATTATATATTAATAATTATATTAAAAAGAAAGAGGTTTTAATATTAGAATAAGCATAATATTAATTATAGCACGTAGCCATAATTACCCGGCAGAACGTTAGGCCGCGAGGGGCGCGCGTAACGCAAGCGCGTAAGAGAGAGCCTTACTTTTAACCTATAGGCCTACCCTCTAATAGGGCAAGGACCTATAAGTTAGGTAACCCACAAACGCTCTACGTTTGTGGCCACTTCTTATAATCCGAAAAAGCCTCTCTTTTTCCTCTCTTCTACACACTTATAACCAATAGATTATAACGCCTAGAATAGAAGGACAATTCCTATTCCCTAGGCTATCAATCCTAACGTCAGGCACCCTGTGATTCCAACAATATTATACCTAGTGGTTAGCTATTTAGAATATAGCTCTAAGGGATAATAATAAAGATAATTAGCCTTAGTATATTACTAAGGAAAGCCTAAACTAACTAAATATTATTACTCCTCTAGTATAAACTTACTACTAGCTTACTACTATGATTTTTATAATTTTTTTTTCATCGGCAGTGGCCAATGCATCTAAAATTCACACATAACATAAGAATTACTAGCAACACCTAGCTAGTGTAATAATAAACGACTAATTAATAGTACTATAGTAATAAAAAAGCAGCCTAATATAGGAATAAGCTTTAAGGGCATAAATATAGGGGCTATAAGGTTAGTGTAAAGTTTGTTAATAATAAACTTTATAGCTACAATAGCGTAAGATATAGTTATAGGTTATAACCGTAGTTAAACTTAAATTTATTTAAGTTTTACTTATAGGATAAATTAACATAATTCCCCTTTCTCTATAACTATATTTATTCCCTCTCTCTATCTCTTTTATCTTCTCACACCTTATTACTCACTTATGCCCTAAAGCTCTAAGGCGAACTTAAACCCTTACACCATATATAACTCATTCTCACTTACTTCTAATCTAATTTAAAACCTACTATACCTAAGTCCCTATAACACACTAAGTAAGTCTTGCGTTATTAGTTAATTATTATCCTAGCTAATGGATTTATAAAATGGCAAAGGATAACCTAAAGCCAGGGGCTATAACCACTAGGTTAAAGAACCAAAAAGACCTATTAGAAAGTGAGGAGAATTATGATTTTTATAATTTTTTTTTCATCGGCAGTGGCCAATGCATCTAAAATTCACACATAACATAAGAATTACTAGTAACACCTAGCTAGTGCAATAATAAACAACCGATTAACAGTACCATAGTAATAAAAAAGCAGCCTAATATAGGAATAAGCTTTAAGGGCACGAATATAAGGGGCTATATAGGTTAGTGTAAAGTTTATTAATAATAAACTTTATAGCTACGTTAGCGTAAGATATAGTTATAGGTTGTGATTATAGTTAAACTTAAATTCATTTAAGTTTTGCTCGTAGGATAAATTAATATAATTCCCCTTTCTTTATAACCGTGTTTATTCCCTCTCTTTATCTCTTCTATCTTCTTACACCTTATTACTTACTTATGCCCTAAAGCTCTAAGGCAAACTTAAACCCTTACACTATATATAACTCATTCTTACTTGCTTCTAATCTAATTCACTACTATACCTAATACAGTCCCTATAACACACTAAGTAAGTCTTGCGTTATTAGTTAATTATTATCCTAGCTAATAGATTTATAGAATAGTAAAGGATAACCTGAAGCTAGGGGCTATAACCACTAGGTTAAAGAACTAAAAGACCTATTAGAAAGTAAGGAGAATTATAATAGAAAGGAGGTTAGGAAGTTAGTAAAAATAAGGGAGGATTTTATAAAGAGTAAGAATAAGAAGGGTAATAAGAGCTTAGAGAAAACAGCGAAAAAGATAGACAAGATGTTAAAGAAAACGGGCTGTAATAATATAAGCAGTTTTACCTCGTACCCAGGAGGGACTAGCTTACTACTATTATTACTAATATTTAGCTTTCTCTAGGTAATTCTTTAAAATACGACTATTATGCCTATAATAATAAGACTTATATTAGCATAAGTTAAGCCTTAAGGGATTACTTCTTAATTACTGCTAATTTAATACTAGTATCTTACTTAAATTATAAAGCTATATAAATAGCTTTAGGATATACTCTATAACCTTCTAGAATTATATTATATTAATAAAGTAAGTTATTCCCTTATCTACTACTTTAACATTACTAATACGCTACTAGGGGTTTATATAAGCTAAGAAAAACTTTATAATACTCTTTTAGCCTTAGAAAATGCTAATAAACGCAGGTAAGCTTGCTATACGTGTCTTATAGCTAAGGCTTCTTAAGAAGCGAAATATAATAAATACGCTACTTTTTCATAGCTAGTTAATATTATTAATCTAGAAACCTAGATTAAAATTACTAATTATCTTTAGTTTATAGGTACCTATAGCCCTATAGTTAGTACTATTAACTTTATTACTTATTCCTTACTAACTTACTACTAGTTTACTATTACTTAAGCTACTCTCCTTACCTATATTAGTCCTATAGAACTCTCTAAGGAATTAAGAGTTTAGGCATTTAGAGATAATAAGTCTAAGTCTAATAACATAGGAAATATTACTAAAAATATAGCTAAAAATATCTCTAAGGAATAGCTATTAGATAGCTGCGAGTCTATGCTAAGTCTTTGCTTTAAATAATGACATTTATATAGAACTATCTAAATTATTATTATGTAAATTATTCCCTAATTAAATTACTGTAAATCTAATAATTGTTCTAAATCTTAATTTAAGAGTTAATTAAGCATCTAAAAAGTTAAGATTTAGCTACTTAGTTATCGCTTATAATCTTTAATGATTTCGTTTATTATAAAATCTCTTTATAATACCTATGAATTTTCTAAATTATTATAATTCTTCTATTCAACTAAATATTTACGCTATTTTCTATTATATTTATAAGCAATAATTTGTTTAACTTTAAATTCCTCTTCATCTTCTTTAATATTATCTTATAGTAAGGTTATATTAACTATATTACTTAGGTTTTCTCTAAAGGGTTCTAAGCTTATAATATTAAAAACATTATATAAGCGCGTTCCTTTAGGTAGCTTTAATTAATAGGCTAAACTATAATAGCTAACTTCTTTTTAATCTTATAAGGTCCTAAGTACTTTATAGCTAGCTTTTAGCTAGGGCATAATAGGTTAATATTTTTATTAAGAGTAAGATATAGTTACCTATATTAAACTTTATTAGCAATCTCTTCTAATTATAATATTTTTCTATAAAGCTTATAAGTTACTTAATAGCTACTTAATCTCTAAGTGCTTATGCCTTAATTCTAAGACTTTATTTTTAGCTTAATTATTAACTATTAGAATTAGCGTAACTACTTAATGTAATTCTCTTAGGTTATACCCTTATAGCGCTTCCACTAGTATATAACTATAACTTATATGCGTGCTTATATTAGAAGTAAACTATGCTATTAGGAGATAATAAACCTAATTAGTTTATTCTAAGCATATAAATACTCTTAAATAGTGCTCTAAAACTTAATTTAAGCGTTTAGTCTAACTATTTATTTATAGATAAAATGCAGTGCTTAGTTATTACTTTATTGCTAAAAGGTAGTAGAATATTCTCTAAAATCCACTAGTAAATATTAAACCTTAGTCTATAATAATACCTTCTAGGGCTTTATAGTCTTTAAAATATATTCTAAAAAGATTAATACTAGGCTATTGCTAGTTAACTATGTAAATATAGGTATATAAATACTATACTTTATGAATCTATTAACTCCTACTAAGATTATATTATAAGTTTTATTTTACTAATCCTTAACTAGTAAGAGTCTAGTAATAAAGTCTATTAATAATTCTTAAAAGGGTAATCTAGCATTAGTAGTATAGCTAGCTTACTATAAGGCTTATATATTCTTAGCTTTAATACTTAATAACTAACATAAGTATATATATATCTTAATATTATTTTTTATTCTAGGCTAAAAATATTAATTAGTAACTTAATAAAGAGTTCTAGTAACCCCTAATGCCTAGCTATATATATATTAATTACGCTAGCTAGCTCTATGTAGGGCTAGTACTAGTACTCCTACTGCTTTGTCAAAAGGAAAACCCTTAAATAGGAAGAAAAACCCCTTATATCTATGTTTAGACTAACGCTAACCCTACACTAGGCCTGCGTTATGTTATATGTGGCCTATTATAGGTGTTTATTACTAGCTTACACTAGCCTTATCCTAATAAGAAGAAAAGAAAAGAAAGAAAGAAGGAAAATCCTAGGTTCTAAGCCTTACCTAGCTCTATCCTAGGTTTACTCTAGCACTACTCTAGGCCTCTTATATTATCTTATAGCGTGCTAGATTTAGTTTTATAGTAGTAATTTACTTCTCTTTTACTTTTTAGCTAGCTTTTCTATAGCCTTACTTTTTAGCCTTCTCTAGCCTAGGTCTAGCTTATTAGTCCTAGGAAGTTAGAGTACCTAGTACTATTTATCTTCTATAGTAAGGGTATAGGTTTAGTTTAATTCCTAGCTATTTCTAGGCCTAGGTCTCTTAGGCATTATCTAACTAGATTTTTATCTTATATTCTTCTTTCTTTATTAATATTTATAATTTAGCCCCCTCCCCTATATAAGTATAAGAAGGGTTCCTCCCCTAGAGAGGTTTTCTTTCTTTTCTCTTTTTTATTAAACTTCCTATAGGTTCTTTTCTTTTAGAGCTACCTAAGGCACTCCTAGGCTAGTGTTAGCCTAAATGCTAATATTACTATAGATCTATTAAGTTATCTAATAAAATAGCACTAGCTACTATAAGTACTCTTATATTCTATGCTTATCTAGCTCTAATCTACCTAGGAAAACCCTAAAAATAAGTAATATCCTTAAAAGTCTTTAACTAAGAAGTAGCTTAAGTAAGCTATAGCTAAGGATTTAAAGGTATAACCCCTCTAGCCCTAGCCTACCTTTACTCTAATGCTAATTCACTATAGTTAAGGGATCCCTATAGGATCTAATATATCTCTTATAAATCTTAATTAATTAACTACCCTAGGCACTAGTGCTATAATATTACTAGTAAGTTAATTCTCTTCTAGCTTAGGAGTAAGGCTAACTATTTTATATAGGACTAGCTACTAATGCTTACTTTAACTATTAGGTCTAAAACTATAGTTATTTAAAAGTAGTTAGTGCCCTTATTCTAAGCCTAGTCTAGTGCTAATTTATTCTTAGCCTAACTTAAGTAGTTAATAAAATAAGCACTAGTAGCTAGTAGAGATCTAGGTAGCTATAGTTACTAGGGGTAGTGTAAGTGCTACTATACTAGTCTACTATTAGATCTAGTCTAGGTCTAATAGTTCTCTAGGTCCTAGCTAATTATTAGGATTATATAAAAAAGCTCTATGCTAGTAATTATAGTAAGAAGAAGCATAGCGCCTTTGCTATAGGTCTAGGCTAGTCTAGTACTAGGGGTGAATAATATAATAAGGTTATCTTTTAGCTATAGCGTCTAGATGCCTACGCTATAGAGACAAACTATCTCCTAGCCACAGCCCTGCTTGCTAAGGGGCAGGCTAAGGTAATAGAGGGGTAATCCTAGTCCTAGAGGAGGAGTGAGCGGTTAGGTGGTTATAGCTTAGTAAAGGGGCAGGGGCAGACTAGTGGGGCTTATAATACCTGGCGTTAAGTAGTTGAAATTAATCCGATGTTAGTTCCGGAGTTGCAAATCTGTGTCCGGCCCGCCGCCGGCTCTAAACCGTGTGATCTTGTAATGCCTAGCTATAGGGTTATTATAGATTAGTAGTAAGATCTCCTTTCTTATTCCTTATAGAATAAAGACTTAATTCTTAAATATTAATAGCTTAGAGAGTCCTATAGACTATGTCTATAATGTCTCTAAGTTACTGCTTTCTATTAGTAACCTCTTCTTTATAATAAAGGCATCCTCTATTATATATCTAATAATAAGACTTAGATTAAGGGTTTTAATTCCGTGTCTTTATCTAATATAGCGGAGTTAAACTTAGTAAAGGTTCTCTATACCGCTAAGACCCTTGCTATAATACTTCTACTAGGTTATAACTCCTAGCTAGTAAATCTAGACTAATAGGTAAATCTCCTATACTATAACACCTCCTTTAAGCATATATAGACTAATAGGCTTATTTAATACTATTAAGACCCTTGCTATAATGCTTATACTAGGTTATAACTCCTAGCTAGTAAGTCTAGACTAATAGGCAAATCTCCTATACTATAATGCCTCCTTTAAGCACGTCTAGACTAATAGGCTTATTTAAGGTCTATGCTACTCTATCTCTATAAGGTAATAGCTTACTCTTAAGCATAGGTAAACTAATAGGCTAATTTAGTTAATAGATAGAGGGCAATTTTATAAAGCGCTAGATATTAGTAGTTTTATTATAGCATTCTTATAGCCTATTATCTATAAACTAAATACACTGTAATTTCTTAGAGCACTAGATATTAGTAGTTCTATTATAGTATTCTTATAGTGTATTATTTATAAACTTAGTAAGAAAGATTAGTAATTATAAAGACACTATCTTTACCTTTCTCTCTTTACTTATATAGTCTAATCTTTTAATAGAGCGTTAGCAAGGTTTAATTTACCTACCCTATAGTTAATTATAAAGTTAAATAAGCTTTGCTTATTTAGAGCAGTAACCTATTTACTAGTTAGCTTTAGCTTTATAGCTAGGTACTTATAGTTTAAGTAGTCTGTAATTACTATAACTAGGTGTGTTAAATATATAAGATAATGCCTCTAAGTTTAGAATACCTCTTAAATAGCTAGTAGCTCTATGTCTAGGGTTATGTAGTGTAGCTCTATCTTATTTAACTTTCTTAATATATACGCTACTAGGTGCTAGTAACCTAGCACTAACTACTCTAGGATAGCCCTAAGTATGTGTCCTAAGGCATTTATTTTAACCCTTAATAAAGCTAATGGATTAAAGTACACTAGAATTAGCGCCTCTTAGAATTATTTTTATAGTTCTCTAAACGCTACTAACTTATTAGGATTTAGCTTAAACTTTGCTAGTTAGTCTCCTTAAAGTTAATTAGTTAATAGGATAACTATTTTGCTATAGCCCTTAATAAACCTTTTATAGAATCCTATAAAGCCTAGAAATAACTAAATATTAAGCACACTATAAGGTACTAGCTAGGTTACTATTATCTTAATTCTTATAGGCTCTATTATAATCCTTACTTTAGATATAATAAAGCCTAGGAATTTAACCTTAGTATATAAGAATTTATACTTTTCTAGGTTAATAAAGAGGCTTACCTCTTAAAGCTTCTAAAGGACCTATTTTATATGCCCTTTATGCGTAGCTATATTGCTACTATAGATTAGGATATTATCTAGGTATATAACGTAAATTATATCTATAAGACCTTCTAGGGCATTATTAATATATTCTTAGAAGGTAATAAGTGTATTAACTAGTCTAAAAGGCATTATAAGATATTTGAAGTGCCTATATCTATATTAGAACGTAGTCTTTTACTTATCTCCCTTGCGAATATATAGCTAGTAGTATATATCTTTAAGGTCTAGTTTTATATAGACCTTCGCTCCCTTTAATTAGTTTAAGATCTTAGTAATAAGCGGTAATAGCACCTTATCTTTAATAGTAATCCTATTAAGGCCTTTATAATTTATATAAAGGTATAATTTTCCTCCTTTCTTTAGCACAAATAATATTAGGCCCTAGCTAGGCTAATAAATCTCTTAATCTATCCTTTTTACTACGCACTTACTAAGTACTTATAGAGTACCTCTAGCTATCTCTTTACTAAATTATATATAAGTCCCTATAGGGTGTTTTCCTCTTTTCTAATTTAATAGTATAAGTCTAACTACCTAATATAAGGAGAATACCTATAAGTTTATTTAAAAGATATCTTTAAACTCTTTATAGGCCTAGGTATTTACATAGTTAACTTATAAGCTTTACTTATCTCTATTATTACTAGGTTATTATAGGGCTTATCTTCTCTTACTATTAAGATATTATTACCTTTTTGTATAATTTTTAATATTAATCCTTATAGAATAAATCCAATATATGCGCGTTTTACCTCCTTATATGCCTATTATGTCCCTACTGCTAGTCTAAGGCGCTCTTTTGTAATAGGGTATCTTTAGTAACTATCTATCTAGGATATAATTAGAGGTTTATATATAACTACCTAATTATGCCCTAATACTAGATTCTCACTAGTATTTACTATATAGTAGCTAACTTAATATATCCTTATATAGCCTATGCTATCCTTAATTAATAGGGTTTATAATAAGATTCCTTAATATTTTATTTTAGTTAGGGCTATACTCTTAAGGGTTATATTATCTTTCTTAATATTAGACTAATTAACTTCTATTAGTAGCTTTAGGTAGATAATTAAATAGGTTACGCTAGGATTAAATAGCGCCTTTATAGCTACCTATTTATATTCTTACTATAACCTTGCCTTAACTTATAATCTTAGATCTTTAGGTAATAATTTAATAAGGGCGTTTTCCTAGGGTTATACTAAGCTAATAGGGGTCTTATTTAGGTTAAATAGCTCCTTAACTTAGTTACCGCTACCTTAGTATATCTCTATTATATAATTACTTCTCTTATAAGTAGAATAATCTAGTGCCTTATACCTTAGCGTAATATATCCTAGCTTACTACACTTAAAATAGGTAAGGGATAAACTTACTACTTTATTACTACTTTATTTTTATAGTTCTTCTAGTATAGTAAAGCGCTATCTTCTTCTCTTATAGTTATTACCCTAATTGCTTAATTAGGTTCCTTTAGTTATAACCTTTGCCTTCCTTCCTTAGCCTACTAAATAGGTTCCACTCTTAGGAACTCTTAGCTAAGTACTTGCTTCTTTATAGTATTATTAAGGCTATTAATAAATATATAGATTTATAAGCGTTTAGGAATTGCTTTAGGTAACTTAGCCTTTGCCTTACCCTAGATCTTCATAAATATCTAGAATAATTAGTAATTCTCTTACCTAAGACCTATTAGTATCCTTATTGCTTCTAAGCACTATATATTCTTATCTATAGTCCCTATCTTTAACTAATCCATGAATTTACCCTAGGTATAACCCTAGTAGTTTACGTAACTATCCGTAGCTATATAAAGTATCTATTATCGCTTTGTGTTATCTACTAGGCAGCTACTAGTATAGGTAACCTTAGTTATATTATCTATAAAGGTTCTATAATCTATAGTAAAAGCTATGTTTAGATTTACTAAGAAATTCTAAAGACTCTTAAAGGTATTCCCTTTATATATAGGTGCTCTTAATTATATTTTTATAAGGCTATATTACTATATAGTAAGTGCTACCTAAGGCACTAAAGGAGGGGTATTTATAGGTCCTATGTCTAAGTTACCTAAGGGTATAGCTACCTTTATTATCTATAGGTTTTACTGTAATTACGCGAGTTTCTATCTCTTTTCTATAATATATATCTAGATTATAGCTTCTTTAAGGTATTAGTTTAGTAATACCTTCTTATTATTAATAAGTATTTTACTTAGTTAGTTATCTAATAAGGACTAGTAGACTACTCTAGTTAGGTTTAGTTATATAATATTTTCTTGCTTATTTGCTATGTGGTTATAGCTACTACCTAATTAGGTTATTATGTGGTGGATTCCTAATATCTTAATCTAACTAATAGTTTATTACCCTAAAGGGAAGAGAGATTGATTTGTTAAGGCTTTTAGCTTAGGGGTAAATAATAGAGTGAAGGTTTGATTAAAGAGTTATAGCTATTAAACTGCTAGTTAGGGGTAGGTGCTTAAAAGGTTTAATCTCTAGCCTTTCCTTTATTAGTAGGAAAGCTCCTTTAAATATCTCGTAGCCCTCACGTGACTAGCTCGTAGCTAGCCCGTAGCTCTGTGCCCGCTGGGCGCTACCCTCATTGATGCTATCGCCAAGCTAGAATAGTATAGAATATAAGAATACTTATAGTAGTAAGCGCTATTTTAATATATTTATAATTAGCCTATAATAAATATTAGTATTTAAGCTAATACTAACCTTGGAGTGCCTTAAATAGCTCTAAGGAAGAAAAGAACCTATAGAAAGTTTAATAAAAAAGAGAAAAGAAGTTAGACCCCTCTAGGGGAGAGGAGCTTTTCTTATACTTATATAGAAGGGGAGGACTAAATTATAGATATTAATAAAGAAATAAAAATATAAGATAAAAATCTAACTAGATAATGCCTAGGAGACCTAGAACTAGAGATACCTAGGACTTAAACTAAAACCATACCCTCTCTATAGAAGATATTTTACATTAGGTACTCTAACTTCTATAGACTAATAAGCTAGACCTAGACTAGAGAGGGCTAAAAAGTAAAGCTATAGAGAAGCTAGCTAAAAAGTAAAAGAGAAGTAAATTACTACTATAAAGCTAAATTTAATACGCTATAGGATAGTAGGAGAGGCCTAGAATAGGCCTAGGGTAGGCCTAGGATAGGGCTAAATAAGGCTAGGAACCTAGGATTTCCTTCTTTTCTCTCTTTCTTTTTGTTTTTAATAGGATAAGGCTAGCATAAGCTAGCAATAAATACCTATAATAGGCCACACATAACGCAACGCAGGCCTGGTATAGGGTTAGCGTTGGCCTAAACATAGATATAAGGGGTTTTTCTTCCCATTTAAGGGTTTTCCCTTTTGACAAAGCAGCAGGAGTACTAGCACTAGCCCTACATAGAGCTAGCTAGCGTAAATAATATATATATATATTTTTGTAATATATTAAGACCCACTTTTATATAATTAATACCTATCACTTTATAGAGTATAATAATGCTTTTTTTTAAATTAGTATAGTATTTTTACTAGTATTACTAATATTACTAGTATTACTATTATTACTATAATTATTATAATTACTATTATTACTATAATTATTATAATTATAAAAAAATAAAAAGAGAAAATAATTTTATTTTATTAATATTTTTAAAAACCTTATAATACTAAATTACTAAAAGGTTAAGCTTTTTACATAGTGATTTACTAATATTTACTTACTTTTCTATTTAATGTATTTATCTTTAGTTTATTATTTATTAAAGTTTAACACTTATAATATTATAAGCTATTATAAGCTATTCTAAGCTATTCTAAGCTATTCTAAGCTAGTATAAGCTATTCTAAGCTAGTATAAGCTATTCTAAGCTAGTATAAGCTAGTATAAGCTAGTATAAGCTATTGTAAGCTAGTATAAGCTATTATAAGCTATTATAAGCTATGATAAAGAGAATTTAAGGGGTTTAAAACTAAAAAAATCTACCTAATACTATATTTGTAGTATTTGTAGTTAGTGTAGTGTAGTAGATTTTAGCTTGTAGTTAGTGTAATGTAGTAAATGCTAGCTTATAGTTAGTGTATTTAAGAAAAATTTCATTTATAGTTAGTGTAGTGTAGTTTATAGTGTAGTGTAGTTTCTAGTTACTACACTAACTACAAATACTACACTACATTACACATTGTAGTGCAATACTCTGGTTATAACTAGTGTGTTTATAGAGATTATTATAATTTATAAGTTCTTACTATAAGCTTATTATAAATTCATTAGGCTACTACTATAAGCTTAAAGAAAATAAAAGGAGTAAGGTAATTAATACCTTATAGAGTTAAGCTTATTAAAAATTATACTAACTAGCTTAGCTAAGAAGAATTATTTAGAAAGGTTAGCCTATAATTAAGAAGTTAAGGAGTAACTATAACCTAGTTACTATTAGTAAGTAATTACTATAAAAAGGCTAATATAGCCTAAAGTTATTAACGTTATTACATTGCTTTATAGAAGATTACTATAGTAAGTATTAATAAGGAATGTTTATGCTATAACCTAACCCTGAGATAGTAGCTTAATATAATTAAGGATAATCTCAGTAAGAGAGGGTATTATATTAGGAGTAGAATAGTAATAGCATTAATAAGGGTAATGCCTAGTAAGGCACGGAGCTAAGGGCTAGCTATAGGCTAGTTATATAAGAGCTGCGGGATATTTAAAGGGGCTTTCCACTAACGAGGGAAAAGGCTAGAGATTAAACCTTCCAAGCACCCACCCTGACTAGCAGTTTAGTAGCTAGGACTCTTCAATCTAACCTTCACTCTGTTATTCTTCCCCCAAGCAAAAGCCTTGACAATTTAGCCCTTTAATCTAAAGCTTATAATTAAAGAGCTCCTCCTGGGTACGAGGTAAAACTGCTTATATTGTTACAGGCCGATATTTTTCGCTATCTTATTAAACTTCTTAGCTTCCTTACTAAGCTTATTATTTAACTTCTTCTTGCTCTTTATTACATACTCCTTACACTTTACTAACTACTTAATTTCCTTTTTATTAGGATTTTTCTTGCTTTTTAATAAATCCTCTAGATTCTTTAGCCTAGTAGTAAAGGTTATTAGCTTTAGATTACCCTTTACTATTCTATAGTCTATTAGCTAGGGATGTTAATTAACTAATAACGTAAGACCTACTTTATAGGTTATATAAACTATATTAGGTATATAAATTAGGTTAGAAATAGGTAAGAATAAGTTATATATAGTGGAAGGGTTTAAGTTTGCCTTAGAGCTTTAGCATATAAGTAAGTAATAAGGTGTAAGAAGATAGAAAAGATAAAGAGAGGAATAAATATAGTTATAGAGAAAGGGAATTGCGTTAATTTATACTATAAGCAAAACTTAAATAAATTTAAGTTTAACTATAGTTATAAACTATAACTATATCTTATGCTAATATAGCTATAAAGTTTATTATTAATAAACTTTACACTAACCTTATAGCCCCCTGTATTTATGCCCTTAAAGCTTATTCCTATATCTAGCTGCTTTTTTATCACTGCGGTACTGTTAATCAGTTGTTTATCATTACACTAGCTAGGTCTTGCTAGTAATTCTTATGTTATGTGTGAATTTTAGATGCATTGGCCACTGCCGATGGAAAAAAATTATAAAAATCATAATTAAAGAGCTTATTAGATAAGCCCCTGTTTATACGCCCTCTCTATACTTATTAATCTATAGATCTTCTAAATTTAAGACCCTAATTATATTAAGGTAAATTAATAAGGTTACTAATAAGCTTAAGACTATATTATATAAAGACAAGAACCTTATTCCTAAATTTAGCTATAATCTAGGGCATTTTATCTATAAAAGCCTTATTATAGCTATAGAGCTAATCTAAATAAAATAAGACCTTAGGCATATAAAAGTAGCTAAAATAGTATTATAAAAACATAGGGCTATAAAGAATTAACTACTAAAGACTAGTAACATGCTTTCTATATATAAAGCTTAAGGAATAATATATTAGAAAGAGATTAATAATAAGATACTAGTAAGATAGGTAGTTAAGATAGCGGATAAAAAGGCCTATAAGTACGCAAAACGCGTGTTTTTAAAGCTATAGAAGAGGCCTATAAGAAGCGTTATAACTATAGCTTAGAACCCCTAGTTATTTGCGATAAAAGGGCCTTTATTATGTGCGAAAGGGCTAATAAAGCTATTTATTGTTAAATTAGTCCGTTGCATTAATAAGCACCACCTTTGGTGGTTGGGGTTTCCCGACTGCCAAATAATGTGGGGCGTGGCACGATTATTATGCCGGAAAGAATTACATATTGTACTGTCAGCCACACAGCGCCCCGCTCTCCAAAAGGCGTGGGGCACAGTAATGGTGGTTGATGCCTGAGGCTGTAAAGATACCTCCCATAATAGCTTGCCTCAAGGCCCTCCCTATGTTTTCAGATGGCCTTAACACCACATCGTCTCCTCAAATCTCCTTCTTAGTCCCATACTATGTGCAGATATACGACTGCAAACATCGTGCACGATGATTGTCAAAGAAACCCGCAACACAGAATAGTGAAGCGTCTTTACAAACGGTGTGCAGATTGCCCTAGGCCCGGCCCGCGTTGTGACAATCCAACATTCGACCAGTCTCTAGGGTTCAACTTTGATTCACATCGCAGAGGACCTTGTAGGATTTGCCGAGACTCAGGTGCCTCGGTTGGTGGGGAGATATACGAAGATGTGAGCACTGCTGCTACCGCGACGTCGATGACTGCCGCCACTAACCTAACAATCAACGACAGCATGACCTCCACGGTTAGGCCGCGTAGTTCGTTCAGCCCTGGCCCGCAGTTGCCCATCGACTTCGACGCGCTCGAATTTCTCGCACACGGTACTTCGGGTGCTGTCTACGCCATCGACAAAGACTGGGTCTTGAAGGAAACTTGGGAACTCGACCGCGGCATCGTGGAGCGCCAAGCCTTAGGTCGCCTCGGTTCGCACCCCAACATAATCGGATATTTTGGCGAAGCGACCCCAAATTCCATCATCCTCGAACGCGGTATACCTTTGTTGTCGCTGGATCAAATTGGCCTCATTTCGACCCAAAAAAAGCTGGCTTGGATAAGAGATGTTGCGGAAGGGCTCCTATACATACACCAGCAAGGTATCATTCATGCTGATGTTGGCTGTGAGAATATAGTCATCGTCGACGAACAGCTCAAGATGATTGACTTTGAGGGTTGCAGTATGGATGGAAAGGAAGCAACCGCTGGATATAAATGGTATAATCGCAAGGACGACTCCGTTACCCTGCAAAGCGATATCTTCGCATACGGCTGCGTCGTCTATCAAATCCTAACAGGCAAACCAACCTTCCATGAGCTAATTGAATCTGATGACCGAAGTAACCTCGTGCGGCGTCGATGCGCGGAACACCGATTCCCAGATATTCAGGGCTTACTTCTGAATGACGTTATACTACGCTGTTGGTCTGGTTCATTCAAATCGATGGCGGAGGTCATTTTAGCGCTCGATTCCACTTCGACGCGGCGGCTCGGTCCGCCGCGTCTCACTTCGATGTTATGGAAATGGATAGGAACCTGCCTAAGATCCAAATAAAATAGGACTTGTTCACGCAGTCACGATTTGGAAAATTAGTTCCATAGTGGGTGGCCATCCCGACGCTCCCTGCTCCCTTGTCGTTCGGGAATTTGTCTGCAAACGAATACCTTCCTAAGTGCATCCTATTTATGATGTGTGGCTTGGAAGGAGAATGCTAAGCCCGTAGGAGTAAGGGTTGCAGCGAAGAACATGGGCGTGAGTTGTAGACCGACCCGAGCTGTTCTTGTATTAGCTCAGTAGCTTCTGTACAGGCACTTTCGGCGCCGGAAGGGTAAAGCTATACAGGATCTGAGAATCGACCCTGCTGAAGATGGTGTCGTGCGACCGGTAGTTTCATAAAAGGCATGCAGAATTCAGCGGCATTGTCCCATAAGATTCAATTGCTGAGACACTAGGTCGGATACTACGACGAGTTGAGTAGAGTGAGAGTACCACTCACTATTCCTTGGGAGCCTCAGCCATGTGCCGATTGATTGCATCCGGCATCGGGCGAAGAATGAAAACATCATAACTGCCGCCTAACATGTCCGTCTGCCCCGCGACGCATGTACAAGGCCAGGCGTGCTACCATGTGCTCACCTTGGAGTAAGTCAACGTTTTCTGCGATGATCATCAAGGTCGCCAAGAGAGCTCATTTAAAGGTTTAAGACGAATTGGGCTCGCTCATTGACGAAACATGTCGCCCGCAAAGAGACTCCTAAAGGAGCTGGTTCCGGTGCTCGCCATCCCATCCGCACACACAGCTATCCTCAACAAGTAGAGACATGGATGAGGTCCCGAGTACGTTGGCTGGTTCAGCTCCAAGCTGAATATTCATTAGACTACACTCTTTTTGTCAGTGGCCCCCATGCAGCACACCTGCTGCTGTGCAGAATGGACAATTGCAGCCTCAAAAGCCAGTGGCAGTGCAAATTCTGCTCCAAAATTATCGTAGGGACCGTGACTTGGAAGCACACTATCGGAGCCATCACCCAGAAGAGGCGAGCCAGATGGGTATGAAACGTATTTCTTGCAAGTCATCCTCGACATGAATGTATTTCGACAAGCTACGGGGTCCCATTAGCTAACAATGCTAGTTACATCTTAACAGTCAACCGAAGCCCCAAAGTAATCCTCTTCCTCCTTGAGATACTCCCTCTGCTCCTCTTCCTTCCTCGATGAAAACACTTTTCTATCATCATTTTCCATGAACAGCGCGAGTTGTTGTGAGGTGATTTCATTGTACTTTTGCTGTAGCTTCGGTGTAAACGGTTTGAATCCAACGATAGTGTAGCTGATAAAGGACCAGTAGACATCATAAACATACTCCGGGCGGAGTAGGGCACACACCACCAACGTATGACACCAGTCTTTCCGTCTAACCCACTCATCAAAAAGTAAAGTGGAACATCCAAACCCCAAAGATTTCTCGTGATCTCGCACTATGTCGCAGAAGATGCTGACTTCCCTGTTGTAGAGTATCTGGCTATGGCACAGAAAATCGATGGAATGACCGTTTAGCCAGGGAGGGGGAACGAGGAACTGCACTGGCATGACGCTGCTCCATTCCCAGTCGAGTACCGCCACTAGATTGAGGTCATCGTCCCACAAGAGGTTCTGAAGGCCTAGGTCACCGTGGACCAAGACGAATGGACCACAATCTTGAGCTGGATCGAGCCATGACTCCATTACGAACCTTCTAAAGTAGTGCGAGGCATATAAAACACGCTCACCAAAGACGTCAATCATGGAATTCTTCCCCTTGTCAAGCAGATTGTCTCCCAGCCAGAGAAGTGCATCCACGTACTCCTTTGAGGTCTTGAACGTTGTATGCTCGGGGAACTTTGAAGCAGGCGCTAAGCCCTCGCGTTGCTGGAGAAGAATTTCGATACAAAGTGGCCGATGGCGAACCCGGATGCTCTCGCCATCGTCCCCTTTGAAAGACCAAGAGCACCGATCTCAGGGAATTCCAGCCGCCGTAGTTGAATATAGACCTGTGCCAACTTCTCGTACATTATCTGTCTGGCTCTGGTGGGCTGCGTACTCACTGAGCACCAGACGTCCAAGTCCTTCGCAAAGCCGAGTTCCCTGAGGTTTTCCCTTCTATGTAGTCCATGATGATAAACGCCATCTTAATAGGACTATTCTTGGCGGAAGAATGCGCCCGTATCATAGGGACGGGTATCGTGGTGTTGGCTGCCACGTATCTACACCGTCGTCAGAGAAATCCTTTCAATACGACCCCAGAAAACTCACTTCATCGTGGCGATCTCTACCTCAATCTTCTCATCTATCCAAGGCATTCGTTCAGGGATAGGAATTCTCACGACCCATCGGTCAGGCACCCCTTCAGAGCCCGGCGTCGCGAATTGTACAAAGAAGCAGACATTGAAGCTTCCATGCTTTATAGGTTGAAACATCTGGCAGGGTTCATTATCGTGGTACGATGAAGCAAGCTTGAGAATCTCGCTCTGGTCTATTGACGTAATAAAGCGTTGCCGTGCCGCGTCGGCTTTTGCCTCAACGATTAAATCTCTCATCCTTGAGGACGAGTGCCGGATGAAGGAGAACCGTGTTTGTCATACTTTAGAATAAAATACGACAAATATGGGTGTCATGGCAAACATTAGCGCCTGAATTTTCAGGGCGCAATGATCACGCGCCGCTCTTATCCAATCGCATCCAGCACTGATTTGCGGGGATCGGCAAGTTGATAACAGATTACTGGCTAGTCACGAGTATTGCTATTCGCGCGGAGTACGTAAACGCGCAGCAACGGATTATTGAATGCGCAGCAGCAACTTAGCCCAAAACGGACTAGGTACCCCGCACGCGTTTTTACGTAGGAAGGTACCTCTTTGATTTTACGCACATTCAGGCATGCGTACTAACCCTATTTTAGCGTATTAACTGCTTTAAGATAGCTAAGGGTCTCTACGGAGTAAACGCACAAAGGAATTCGCAAAGGAAAGCGTAGTATATATACCTAAATATGCATAAAAATAAAGAGGTACCTTTCTGTTAAAAAAGCCGCGTGAGGGGTACCTTATTGGTTTTGGGTTTAGTTACTGCTGCGCATCCTTTGATGTGCTAAGGGAGCAAGCTAGTCACTCACAGGCAGAGCATTGCATGTATTGTATTTATTGTATTTTTAGCCCTTCGATGTATTGTATTGTATTGTATAGGCCTATGTATTGTATTGTGTATTGTATTGTATTAAAATACAATACAATACAATACATATAATACAATGTGTTATGGACTCAAGCTTAGAAGCTTAGGTCATGTCCTAGGTTAACCCGGGTCTGGAAAAGGCACGTAAAGGACACAGGCTATGCGTAGCTAGGTTAGGGCTTTACGCAAGCTATATATAACCTATATACACACTTGTATAAAGATAAATCCTATGTAACCTCTAGCTTAGTCTTATTCTTCCCTATAAGGATAATATTACTATTTAGAATGCTTACATATAGTTACCCTAAGGCTAGTTCCTAATATATATTATCCTTTACTATAAAAGTATAATAGCTAGTAAATATACTACTATTATTAGAAAGGATAAATACTAAGTTAGTAAGTGTTGGAACAAGCATGATATCGATCGCGGCACGCAGCCGCAATTACCCGGCAAAACGTCAGGCCGCGGGGCGCGCGCGCGCAACGCAGGAGCCTCACCTGTGGCCCACAGGCCTGCCCTCTGATAGGGCTAGAGGCCTGCAGGTTAGGTGACTTATAAACGCTCTGCGTTTATGGCTACTTTCACGATCTAGAAAAGCCTCTCTTTTTCCTTTCCTAGATAATAACAATTACGCAGCCTAGAATAGAAGAATCATACCTATTCCCTAGGCCACGCGTTAATCCTAACGTTAGGAACCCTGTGATTCTAACACTAATTAGTGGTTAACTTCATAGATAACCACACGGTTATTCATAACCATAGATTAGCAAGGTTAATTAGAAGAGATAACTATACTATAAACCTACTCTATAAAATAGGAGAGCTACTAGAAGTAATATAGTTATGCTAAGGAAGTTTAAGCACTCTCTTATAATAAGAAAGGAGTTTATACCTCCTAAGATCTAATATCCTAAGACCCTATAAAGACTTTAAAGCTATTAAAAAATTAAGGCCTAGTTAGTAACTACACCTATCCTTAATTATTTAATTAGCGCATTCTATTATATACTTAACCCTTAGAATGCACTCTCTTATAATAAGAAAGGAGCTGACTACTCCTAAGATCTAATATCCTAAGAACCCCTAAGGGATAAAGATAATAGCTATACCTATAATCCTTTAATCTATTATATAAAGCCCTATTCCCCTAATCCTATATTTCCCTTCTGTTTTCCTATAATAAAGATAAGAAGATTAAAAGCTTCCTAATAGGTAAAGTAGTTAAAAGCCTCTCTCTTTAATTCTAACTTTAGTAATACTAAAGAAAGCACTAAAGTTAAGAGAGACTAGAAAGGTAAAAGTTTATAAGTTAATAACCCCTTTTAAGATATATCCTACTAGAGATATATAACTATATTATATAAGAAGCACTATAATAAGTAAAATTATTTAATCTTAATAAGTATAATAACCCTAAAGCTATTGAAGCTTATATTCTTATTAAAATAGTAACCTATAAATTAAAAGGCCTTATTATAAGAAGCCTCTTTACTAATTTTAGTAAAGACTTTAATAGATAGAAAAGAGAGGTATTTATAACTATAGACTAAGTAGTTACTAAATACCTCTATGATTTCCTCTTCTTCTATAGCGTGTATATAGATCTAATAACCTACTAGAAGATTACCCTCATGCTTAAGGAAGTTATAAACTATAAGGTATTCTATAATTAGTAAGAAGAAGAGATATAGGAAGTTATAAGGAAGTATATACCCTTCTAAAAACACACTATAAATTAAGACTTCCTCAATAATCCTTTACTAATCCCTCTAATTAGGTTAAGATTATAATACTATTAGTAATATAATCTATAGACCTCTTAAACCTATTAATATTATTCCTCTAGCCTAATACTATTAGGCTAATTAAATAATAACCCTTAGGATAGCCCTTAATAAAGGTATCCTATACTAAGACAAGACATACTACCTTCTATATCTCCTAGAGCACCTCTTCCCCTAGATAAGCATACTTCTCTCTTACATAGCTTATATCTCCTTAATACCTAAAATATTAAGACTTATACTAAAGCAAATAATTAATCTTATAAAGCTCTATATAGATAATATTTAATATAGCGTAAATAACTATAAGGTCTTTAACTTAAAGTTAATAATCTTCTAAGGGAAATATAAGATACTAGATATTAAACCCTATAAGGCTAAATATACTCTTAAGGCTATGCTTAAAGGAAAGGCTTTAATATACTACTATAAGTATTTATATAAGCTAAGTAATCCTAAGATCTTAAAACTCTTATTAGTTAGATTAAATAAAGGTTTAAGACTAATAATATAAAGTAAAGATTTCTCCTTAAGTAATAGAATATAAAGCTACGCTAAATTATATAAGAGAACCTAAAGAAGTTAAAGCTTAATTACTTTAAGGAACTTATGATTTTTATAATTTTTTTTTCATCGGCAGTGGCCAATGCATCTAAAATTCACACATAACATAAGAATGACTAGTAATACCTAGCCAGTGCAATAATAAATAACTAATTAATAGTACCATAGTAATAAAAAAGCAGCCTAATATAGGAATAAGCTTTAAGGGCATAAATATAAGGGGCTATAAGGTTAGTGTAAAGTTTATTAACAATAAACTTTATAGCTACGTTAGCATAAGAGTTATAGGTTATAACCGCAGTTAAACTCAAATTCATTCGAGTTTTGCTTATAGGATAAATTAATATAATTCCCCTTTCTCTATAACTATGTTTATTCCCTCTCTCTATCTCTTCTATCTTCTCGCACCTTACCACTTACTTATGCCCTAAAGCTCTAAGGCGAACTTAAACCCTTACACCACATATAACTCATTCTCACTTGCTTCTAATTTAATTTAAAACCTAAGTCCCTATAACACACTAAGTAGGTCTTACGTTATTAGTTAATTATTATCCTAGCTAATGGATTTATAAAATAGCAAAGGATAACCTAAAGCTAAGGGCTATAACCACTAGGTTAAAGAACTAAAAGACCTATTAGAAAGTAAGGAGAATTATAATAGAAAGGAGGTTAGGAAGTTAGTAAAAATAAGGGAGGATTTTATAAAGAGTATGAATAAGAAGGGTAATAAGAGCTTAGAGAAAACAGCGAAAAAGATGGACAAGATATTAAAGAAAAACGGGCTGTAATAATATAAGCAGTTTTACCTCGTACCCAGGAGGGAGCTTATACTAGCTTATATTAGCTTATATTAGCTTAAAATAGCTTAGAATAGCATATACTAGCTTATAGTAGCTTATAGTAGCTTATACTAGCTTATACTAGCTTAAAATGACTTATAATATTATAAGTGTTAAACTTTAATAAATAATAAACTAAAAATAAGTATATTAAATAGAAAAGTAAGTAAATATTAGTAAATTACTATGTAAAAGCTTAACCTTTTAGTAATTTAGTATTATAAGGTTTTTAAAAGTATTAATAAAATAAAATAATTTTCTCTTTTTATTTTTATAATAATAATAAAAGTAAACTAATAAAATAATAATAATAGTAATAAATAAATAAGTTATTACTTATTAGTACTTACTAGTAACCCTTTATTAATACTATACTAATTTAAAAAAGCTTAATTATACTCTATAAAGTTATAGGTAATTATTATATTTAAATAAAAAGTAAGTCCTAATATAATTATATATATATTATTTACACTAGCTAGCTCTATGTAGGGCTAGTACTAGTACTCCTACTGCTTTATTAAAAGGGAAAATCCTAAAATAGGAAGAAAAACCCTTATGTCTATGTTTAGGCTAACGCTAACCCTATACTAGGCCTGCGTTACGTTGTGCGTAGCCTATTATAGGTGTTTATTACTAGCTTACACTAGCCTTATCCTATTAAAAGAAAGAAAGAAAGAGAAATAGGAAAATCCTAGGCTCTTAGCCTTACTTAGCTTTACTCTAGTCTTACTCTAGCTCTACTCTAGGCCTCCTATACTATCCTATAGTGTGCTAGACTTAGTTTTTAGTAGCAATTTACTTCTTTTTACTTTTCCACTAACTCCTTTATAGCCTTACTTTTTAGTCTCTTCTAGCCTAGATCTAGCTTATTAGTCTAAGAAAGTTAGAGTACCTAATATTAATTATCTTTTATATAGGGGTGTGGTTTTAGTTTAAGTCCTAGGCATCCCTAGGCCTAGGTCTCCTAGGCGTTATCTAGTTAGATTTTTATCTTATATTTTTATTTCTTTATTAATATCTATAATTTAGCCCCCTCCCTATATAAGTATAAGAAAAGCTCCTCCCCTAGAGGGTCTAACTTCTTTTCTCTTTTTTATTAAACTTTCTATAGGTTCTTTTCTTCCTTAGAGCTATTTAAGGCACTCCTAGGTTAGTATTAGCTTAAATACTAATATTTATTATAGGCTAATTATAAATATATTAAAATAGCGCTTACTACTATAAGTATTCTTATATTCTATACTATTCTAGCTTTAATTTACCTAGGAAAACTCTAACTCTAAGCGCTACTCTTAGAAGTTATTAACTAAGAAATAACTTAAGTAAGCTATAGCTAAAGATCTTAAGGTAAAGCCTCTCTACCCCTATTCTAAGTTTATACTAAGTCTAATCTATAGTAGTTAAGGGATTCCTATAGGATCTAATATATTTCCTATAAGTCTTAGTTTATTAACTACCCTAGGTACTAGTGCTATAATATTATTAGTAAGTTTACTTTATTCTAGTTTAGAGGTAGGGCTAACTATTTTATATAGGGCTAGCTACTAATACCTATTTTAATTACTAGGTTTAAAACTATAGTTATTTAAAGGTAAGTAATGCCTCTATTTTAGGCCTAGTCTAGTGCTAACTTACTCTTAGCCTAATATAACTAGATAGCGGAATAAGCACTAGTAATTAGTTAAGGTCTAGGTAAATATAGTTACTAGGGGTAGTGTAAGTGCTATTATACTAGTTCTCTACTAGTTTTAGTCTAGGTCTAACTATACTCTAGGTCCTAGATAATTATTAAGATTATATAAAGAAGCTTTATATTAGTAATTAGAGTAAGAAAAATAAAGTACCTTTATAGCAAGTCTAGGCTAGGCTAGTACTAGAGGGGATTAATATAATAAGCTTATCTTTTAGTTATAGCGCCTAGATACCTATATAGTAAAGATAAACTATCTCCTAGCTATAGCCTTACCTACTAAGAGGTAGGCTAAGGTAATAAAGGGAGTAATTCTAGTCTTAGAGAAGGAGTAGATTAGTTAGCTAGTTATAGCTTAGGGAGGGTAGAGGTAAACTAGTAGGGTATTAATACCTAGCGTTATATAGTTAATATTAATCTAACAATAGTTCTAGAATTATAGTTCTATAGCTAGCCTACTACTAGCTTTACTCTATATAATCTTATACCTCTCCCTAGTTATTTACTATATCTATATCTTAGTTATAAGTCCTAGCGCATTAGAAGCGGCCTAGCTTCTTCTCTCTCCTATGTATATTAGTAGCTAGTTCCTACGCTAAGGAGTAGTATTAGAGTTATTTTATGCTAAGGAACTATTTAGCTATAGCTCTTACCTTTAGAGGGTAGTTTAGGGCTAGCCTTGCCTCCTATATATCTCTAGGCTAGCGTAACTAGGGGCATTAGTAGTTATATTTAGGGTAGTTAACTATAATATAGTATTAGTCTTTAACTGCTTTACTATAGCTATATAGGGGCGAGTTTACCCTAGGGATATCTCTTTAGAAGAGAAATTTATTAAGCCTAATCTTCCTTATATATAGTTAGACTAGGGTTAAGGAAATATATTTTTCTAGTTCTATATAGAATCTCTAGATATCCTTTAGGTTATAGGTAAGTAATTAGTCCTTAGTTAGTTCTCTTATAAGCCTATGCTACCCTAGTTATTCCCTATTATACTAGTTTTCCTAATATTATTTCTATTCCTTATATAGCTTTACTACTAGCTTATTATTTATGATTTTTATAATTTTTTTCATCGGCAGTGGCCAATGCATCTAAAATTCACACATAACATAAGAATTACTGGCAACACCCAGCCAGTGCAATAATAAACAACTGATTAACAGTACCGCAGTGATAAAAAAAGCAGCCTAATATAGGAATAAGCTTTAAGGGCATAAATACAGGGGCTGTAAGGTTAGTGCAAAGTTTGTTAATAATAAACTTTATAGCTACATTAGCGTAAGATATAGTTATAGGTTATAACTATAGTTAAACTTAAATTCATTCGAGTTTTGCTTATAGCATAAATTAACGTAATTCCCCTTTCTCTATAACTGTGTTTATTCCCTCTCTCTATCTCTTCTATCTTCTCGCACCTTATCACTTACTTATACCCTAAAGCTCTAAGGCAAACTTAAACCCTTACACCACACATAACTCATTCTCACTTGCTTCTAACCTAATTTATTACAATCACTAGGTAAGTCCTACATTACTAATTAACTAATTAACCCTTAACTAATTAGATCATAGATGGCTAAGGGTAATAAAAAGACACTGCCCTAACTAAAAGGTTAAAGGCTATAGCAGAAGAGAAAAGCAAAGGGAAGGAAAATAAAGATAAATCTAACCTAGAGATAATTAATAGCATTTATAACATAAGGAAAAAATGCTAAGAAGTAAAGGCAAGGCGAATAATAAGATTAGCAAGGGAGATAGGAAGAAAATGAAAGAATGGGGAATTAGCCTGTAATAATATAAGCAGTTTTACCTCGTACCCAGGAGGGCTTATTATTTATAAGGGAGGTCTCTATTTACGTTATAGCACTATTTACACTAAGTTAGTAGTAGTCTAAATTATTATTGCTATTTTACTTTCTATAATTCTCTCTTTAAACTTCTATTTTATCTTATTAAGATATAGGTTTAGGGAGGATATAAGTCTTAACCTCTAGTTAGGTAATAGGTATAGCCTTAAATACACTAGCTATAATTTAAAGGTAAGTTAATTAGTTTATTATAAAGCTCTTAACTATCCCTCTTAGTTTTATACCTTTCTTAGTTAGGGTATAGTAGCGCTTACCCTATAGGTAAGTATAGGCTAAACTACCTATATATATAGGAGTTAGGTATCTCTAAAGCTATAGCCCTAGGCTAATACTACTAGTAAGGAGAGTATAAGCTATTACTAGGTAAGTTTGCCTTTTAGGATATTCTTATAAGCGCTTTAGTTAAGTTTTCTATTAACCTAGACTCTAAGGAACCTATATAACTTTATAGGTAAGATCTCTTTTACTCTAAGCTAGACTCTAGCCTATAGGGGTTAGTATGCCTTACTAAAGTATATAAGTTTAGTCTTTATAAGGTTAAACTTTACTCTTACTTCTTTTACCTACTTCTTATATACCTTTTATATAGCCTTAAGCTACTTCTAGGTCTAGGCTATATTCTTCCTAAATACTATTATATTTATATTATTAGTAAATCCTATAGCTACTATACTTAGGATAGCCTAAAGGTATATATATAGTTTTACTAAGTAAAGGAGAAAGAGAATTAGTAAAGGGTAAGCCTTATAAGGTACTTACCTTAATCTAGAAGGGTTTTAAAAGTTTACTATTAAAGCTAAGCTAGCTTATTCTATCTATAAGGAAGCTATATATTATAGCTATTAGCTAGTGTAATATACTTATTTAAATTAGAATATAGATTAGGTATAGGTAACTAACTCTATTAAATACTAATAAGATATCTATTTACACTAGTAAGGCAATACTGCCTTTACCCTAGGCCTCTCTTATATATTTTATAAGAACTCTAATTATAGTTTCTATTAATCTATCTACCTTATTTCCTATTTATAGCTTAAGGAGAAGGCCCTTAGCTTTAGTTAAGGCTATAAGTTACCTTATAATTACTACTTCTATAATCTTTCCTACTATATTTAGTAGTAAGATAAGTCTTTATATATTAGCTCTTCTTATTTCCTTAGTAGTTTTCCTAGCTTCCTAATTACTATTACTCTTATAGTTTAGAACTAAGCTAGGAAATACCTTACTTTAAGGACTATATTTAGTAGGTATACTATAGCTTCTTTAGCTAGTTTATTACAGGCCTTAATAAGGCCTGCTAGGAGTTTATTATCTCCTAGGGCTTTCTAGCTAGCTATATCTAATAGAATATTTCTAATATCTCTTACTCTAATCTATTCTTTATCTAGGACTAGTGTATTATCTAGCTCTAGGAAAGTAAGGTTTAGGATATAAAAGAGGTTTACTATAGGTTTAGGAAAGAACCTTTATATAAGTATACTAGCCTTATCCTTATAGGTAATAGCTAGGTTAGGGTTATTATTAGTTCTTTCTAGTTCTAGGAGTCTAGGGAGCTCTAGGGAGGCCTAGCTTTAAAGCTAGGCCTATCTCTCTAGTCTCTATACTCCTCTATCCTTCTCCTATATATTAGCTTTTTATAAGGCTTCTCTCTATATATTTCTGTTCTCTTCCCTAACTATTTATTCTTAGTCCTTATTTACCTTAGAGAAGGCCTACTAGTTTATATCTATCTTTTAGTGCCTCTATTATCTCTTAGCTTATCTAGCTTTAGTAACTACCTTTTTACTCTTCTTAACCACTATGCCTTTAGACTAGGGAGTCCCCTATGCTTCTATAGGGCTACTAAATCTACTATTTATTATAGGTTTATAATAAGTTATATTATATAAATATTAATCCCTTCCTTATCCCGTAAGTTTAGTGTGTTTTCCGCTTAAAGCTATACTATTACTTTTGCCTTTATATATAGTCTATTTATTACAGTCTAGGTATATTTAAAGATAGGTAAGGCGTTTTCTTATTCCTTAGTAAAGATACTAATTAGCTATAGAATATAGTTAGACCCTATAATGTCTTTTACGCTATTATAGTGGACTTAAATATCTAGAGTTACCTATACTAAATCTATAGTGCTATCCCTATCTTCTTTATATTATATTATAGGTTTTCCTTAGGGTATTACTAAACTAAGCCTTTACTAGCTTATAAAGTCTAGTAGTTTCTTTGCTTCTTTAGTTATCCTATCTAAGCTATCCTAGAGAGAGTATTTTTAGTTAAAGTCTCCTATAAAGATACTTTAGCTATAGGGCTTTTCTATATTAATAGTATAAATAAGGGTATTCTAGTTATCTATATACCCTTCTAAGTAAAGGGAGTAAATATTTATACCTTTTATCTTTACTAATAACTAGTTAGTTCCTCCTTAGGCTATCTATAACCCTATATTATACTTCTTATTTATATATACTATATTTTACTCTTTATAGTATGCTAGTTAGAATTAGGCAAGGCCTAGTGCTAGGGGCTATAGGTATCTTATATATTCCTATTCTTAAATTACTATTATATCTATATTAGTTTAGTGCTAGAGCGCTATATATATTAGGCTATCCTTTTTATTTATATTCTAGAAAAGAACTTATAATATTACTATATTAATTAGGGAGGTAGTAGGTCTTTGCTATCTTATACTAGTTCTATTCTAGCCCTATTCTATAATATATACTATATAATACTCCTTACCTAGGCTATTTAGCACTTCTCTTTATATTTATAGAGTATTCTTTTTTTTACTTACTATAATAATAGGTTTTATAGCTATAATAGTTCTCTTATAGGGTAGTATTAGGCTTCTATCTAGGGAGTTACTAGTAAATTATAATAATTACTTTAGGTAGCTTACTTTTACTATATTTTACTTTTATTTAGTATAAGGTAATCTCTTAACTATACTAGGTATAAGCTAAAGTATAAGATATAGTTTTCCTTTAGTTATTTACTTATTATTAGGTATAATATTTCTCCTTCTTTATATTAGCTAGCTTTATACTTACTATACCTTAGGGCTACCTTATAGAACTTTATAATATAATTAGTTTAGAAGTAGTTATAGTATTATTAGGGTTATAAGGTCTTATTATATAGTTTAGTTTAGAATAGCTTTGCTTTAAAGACTATTTTATCTTAATATATCTTATTAGTATCTTTAACCTTTACTAGTCTAAGGATTAGGGTAATATACTATATATTTTTACTTAGGGGTACCTTATTGTTGGTATCACAGGTGCCTGACGTCAGGATCGTGGCCTAGGGAATAGGAATTTATCTTCTATTCTAGGCGTTGTAATCAATTAGTCATAAGTGTGTTAAAGGGAGGAAAAGAGGCTTTTTCCGGATCGTGAGAAGTAGCCACAAACGCGGTGCGTTTTGTGGGTCACATGACTTATGGGTCCTCGCCCAATCAGAGGGCGGGCCAATAAGTTATATGTGGGGCCACCTCTTGCGGGCGCGCGTTACGCGCGCCCTCGCGGCCTAACCTTTTGCTAGGTAATTGCGGCTGCGTGCCGTAATTAATATCATGCTTGTTCTAACATTAGAACCTCTTTCTTTTTAATATAATTATTAACGCATAATATTAATCCAAGAAGGAAGATACAAGGGATTAAATAAATGTATTACATAAATAAAAGAACTAACAAAAGAAATAACAATAATAGCCCCCCTTTCCTTCCCCTACGCTACTAGCTTTAGATAACTAGCTTCTCTAATCGCTTATCCTTCTTCCTCACGGAAGGCTCCCTCTACCTTCCGCCCTTACCTTTAACCAGTGTAACGTAATATTAGATCACATTGCAAGGGAAGGTTACCTATAATCCCTTCCTTATCTAAAGGTATAATATTAGATTATCCTTCCTATAGCCCTTTATTTAACCGTAATATAATGTTAAATCATATTCCTAGGGAAGATCGCCTATAATTCTTCCCCTTCTAAAGGTATAATATTAGATTATACCTTCCTATGCCTATACGCTCCCTCCTCTTCCCCCTCCCTACTGTAAAGACTTAGGAAGGTGCCCCTTCTAAGGCTATAATTCCACGCCCCTTCTAAAGATGCAATTCCGCCGCCTCTAATCCCTTAGCCCACGCCCTACGTAACCGTGCTATACTTAGGGCACCTTGTCTAGTGCCTCTAGCGCTGGTTTAGCGCGGGCTTAGGCACAGGCTTTAGCGTAGGCTTAGGCGCGGGCTTTAGGGCTCTAGTCCCCTGCCTCTTTGTAGGCAGTGCTAGGTCTAGGTAACCTATCCCTCTATCTAGATTATTACTGTGTTACTTGTAATAAACCTCTCTAGGGCTTTATTAGGCATTACCTTTATAAACGCATTAGCTAGGTTATCTTCGCTGTTAATCTATCTAATCTCGCAGAGCTCGCGGTGTTCGTATAATTGCTAAAGGGCTATAATGTTAATTATAAGCCGCTTCTCCTTTATAGTCCTAAGCTTAACAAGGCATTTATATAATAAGTACAAATCTATACAGACCATGATTAGGATCTCTAAGAGGTTTAATTAATCCATAATAATCTTTAACATCGTTATAATTACGTAAGCTATGTCTACGCCTACTACTATTCTATAGACCTCTAAAGTAAGCACACTTCTTATAACTCTTTTACTCTTTATTAAGCTATAGTGCACAATATTACCTTATAGTGTGAACTTACTATCTTTATACTCCTTATTAGCTAGGATAAGAACGTAGCCTAGTTATAAGGTAAGGTCTTTATTATTAGCAAATAATCCGTTAATAAATATAAATAGCTTCGCTCTTTTAAGGTTAAGGGTACGAAGATTAATCCTTAATCTAGGTAGTCCATTTACCACTTAATACAGCAATTAAGTTCCTTAACATTCTTAGTTATTAGTTCTTAATATTATGCGGTAACTAATAGATTAAAGCTTACCTTAGGTTAGCAGATTAAAGCAATATAGGCACCACAGGCCCTTTATTCCATGTACTTCTTTTCCGGCTTTTCTAGCGGGATTAACTATAGCTTATTACTTTGCCCTTTTGCCGCATTTTAATAGTATTATTAGTTAGTTAAATAATTCTATTGTTAAATACAAGGGGTTATTAGGCTTAATAAACTGCTTTGGTTTTATAGCAAATTTAGCAGTAGCTAGTTAATCTTCTTCCTATTAAGAGAATCCTTTATCTAATAGGCTAAGGGTATTATTAGTCTGCATTCCTATGTATCTAAATTAAGGGCTTTTGGCAGATATGACCAGCAAGCACGGATTGTAGCTTGATGTTATTATCTAGAGCTTTTCTCTATAGTGCTTATGGTAAGTCACCCACTAGTGTGTGCTAGCCTCTGTAATTCCATAGAGGGCTTAATAACTCTTATAATCATTCCTTTAGGGTGCTAATCACGAATTTAGATAGGGAGTTAGGCAAGGATTATACAATTTAGCGGCGTTTCCAATTATACGTATGCCTATGTGATATCTTAAATCTAAAGGAGGAATCCTTTTATAAGGAGAGAAGGGGCAATTATAAGGATTAATTATTGGCTTGCCCTTTAGATCGTTAGGGCTTGCGTAAGGATTGCTTGCTTCGCTTTGTCACTAAAGCCTTAGATTATAAGCCTTGATTTCTCGTATAGCTAGCTTATTCTTCCTTTAACTTCGTTAATAATACGGGAATTAAAGATTTAAATCCCTTAGTGCTTCTTTAGATTAAAAGTAATAAATTTAAATACGCCTCTGCTAATTAGGGCATTAATCTTAGCCTTTATTAAGAGCTTAAAAGGTTCGCCAAGAGTTATAATTATACTGTTCTTGCGTAATTAGATCGCAAGCTTAAGATCTGCCTTCTCCTTACTTAAGATAAATGCCTTAAGATTATCTGCTAAATTAATAATTATAGGAGGGTTCTTTTATAGTCTTCCTAGCCTTCTTTTTAGAGAGGCTAGAGGCACTATATTATTAATTTATGCCTCTTGCTCTTCCCTTTAATTACCTCTAGGTTATTACCTCCTACTAGTAATAGCCTTTCCTTACTTAGGTCTTTATTATAGGGCTTAATAGAGGTTAACCTAAAGACCTTAGGACCTTATAGGAGATTAAGGGTATAGCTCTCTCTATCCATTATAAGGAGCTTATATAGGCCTTACTATCCTTTATGCTCTCGCTAGATAAGAACTAGTAATATAAGCAGGAGGTTAAGGGTTAGTAAGGTGTTAGGGCTATTCCTTGTAGTAAGGGCTTTCTTAACCTTATAGAGCACGTGTAACCTCTTAATCTCCTTTATTACCTTCTACACTATAAGAGCTTGTTACTTAATATTAGGTAAGGGAGGAGATTCGTTAATTATTTAAGGGTAGGCACTAAAGATAAGAAGGGTTAGAATAATGCCGTTTAGGCCTACGGTATTGTTAAGGGCTTTTATAGCTATTTATAGGGCTATAGCTTTAGGTATTAACAGGCATTTGCGTTAGATAATATTATAGGCTCTTTAGAGCGGCCTATAATATCTCTTAACCTTACTAATACTATAGTGTGCCTTAATAGGGACTTCTTTAATCAAGATTAATATTAAAGCTGTAAATTAGCGGAATTCTTTGCTTCTAAACGTTATACTAGCATTAGTTATAATCTAATTAGGAGGACCCTAGTAGGTATTAATCTAGCAGAGGCAAAGAGCTTCCTATATTGCCTTTGCTATGATATCCTTTAGGAATCTAGCTGCGTTAAACGCGGTGGCCGTATTAACAGCGTGGAGAACAGGGTAATTGCTATCTAGATACATAATATCCACGATTACTTCGTAGTTAAAGTTATATTCATCCTTTAGGGTGAATTTAAAGCGATAATGGATTGTCCGCGTTTAATTAGCATTAGTGGTAGATCTTTGTTAATTATCTAATCGTTTCGAAATCCACCTTATAGCCTGATTTAGAAAGCACATCATAAAGTCAGCGGACAGAGAGGTGACTAAATCGGCGATGTAAGCGCCACAATTCTATCTTAGTTAGATGACTCTAGGCAATTGATTTTCTTTCTATAGAAGCATCTAAGGATACCCCTATTTACGGATAATAGGGACCTTAATATCGCCTTATTAAAGGATATTCTAAGATATATAGAAGTCAATCTTCAGGCGGTCTATGTCTGCTAAACATAGTAAGAAGGGAGTGTTCGTAGGCATTACATAGAATAGGATAATACTAAAGGGAGTAGGCACATTAATTAATCTAATTAAGGGGATTAGCTTGCCGCTTCCGAATTAAATTATTGCCTCCCTAGCTCTAGATTTATTAAGCTAGATCTTAGGGATTAATTATTATAGGGCAAGGAATTAGGGGTGCCTTACTAATAAGTAACCTACAGCCCTAGTATTAGGGATAATGCCTTAGAACATACCTAAAGAGTAATAATCTTAAAGAAGGAAGGCGGTTAGGGCTTCCTTTAGTTATTAGAGATTAAATAGATTCTCCTTTATAAGGGCATGCATAGCTACTTAATTCGCAAGGATCTCTGTAGTTACACAGCCGTTAATCGTTATGCCTTATGTAAAGAAGCTTATTAGTATCTCTCCTTTATTGCTTTCTTCTTTAAATCTAAGTTCTATTATATAAGTAGAAATCTTGTCTTCTTTAGAAGAAGCAGTGTTATTCTCTTTACCTTTATACTAGGTAAGGAAAGCGTTATAGGAAGGGGTTATTAGCTCTATAAGGTAGTGGTTCTTAAAGCGTTAATACGCCTTCTTATATTCCTCTTTAGAGTGTTTAGTTAACTAATAGCCTTCCTTGCCATATACATAACATTTCTTTATATATAAAGCGCCTTTATTACCTTGCGATTATAATTATCTATAATAGGCTTCTTTACCATACCTATTGTACTTACGGTTAGTCTAATACTGCTCTCTTATATTAGGCGTTAACGGGAATTAATGCTTCTTATCTAATTCCTCTGTAGTCATTCTTATTAATATCCTTATGCGTTCGTAAAACAGCTAGAGGTTAGCAGGAGGGTTAATAAGGTAAGTTCTACACTTAGGTATGCTATAATAGGCAGAGATTAATTAATTCTAGAGTGCCCTTTTAGATTAAGCAATATCTAGGACCGCTTATTAAAGGTTTATAAGCTTTATTATAAGTTCTTTAAAGCAATTAATCTTTAGCTTGTCTAGGTTTTCTTATATAATCTAGCGTAGCTTAGTGTTTTACCACTTAAGGAAATACCTTTACTTTATATTATTAGTCTTAAATCTTCTCTTAATATGGTTAATAAGAGTCTTAAGGTCTTAAGGATCTCTAGCTTGCATAGATGCTTATAGTAGTATATTAAAGCTTTCCCTTTAAGCATAGCCTTAAGGGCATACCTAGCCTTATAGGGTTTAATGCCTAGCATCTTGCATTTCCCTTAGAAGATTATTAACTTTAAGTTAAGGACCTTATAGTTATCTACGCTATATTAAATATTACTTATATAAAGCTTCGCGAGATTAATTATTTGCTTTAGTGTAGGTCTAGAAGGAAAAAGTGCTCTTAGAGGTATAGGAGGAGGGATTTCTTATCTTAATAGGGGATATCTTTAACAAGGGCTTTCCCAAGGATTATCGTGCAATTAGCCTAATAGGGTTAGACTTAGGGAATGTCATTAGTGAGATTATAGGATTCCTAGATTACTCTATTAATAATGTTGCAATCTTAGCCTAATTAGAGGATTAGAAGGAGGTTATTAAGGAAGTCTTAGTCTTTAATGCGTTTTCGGAAAGGTGTGTACTTCCTTATAGCTTCCTATATCTCTTCTTCTTGCTAATCTCGAAATTCCTTATAGGTGGCAACTTCCTTAAGCATTACTATAATCTTCCTATAGGCTATTATGTCTATGTATACGCCTTGGAAGAGAAGGAAATTACATAGATACTTAGCAATTGCTTAGTCTATAATTACAAATACCTCTCTTATCTATCTATAAAAGTCTTTAATAAAGTTAGTAAAGAGGCTTCTAGCAATAAGGCTCTTAGACTAGTATGCCACTGTCTTAAAGAGGATGTAGGCTATGATAGCCTTAGGGTTATTACCTTATTTGTTAAGATTAAATGATTTCGCTATCTTTAATGTCTTAGATATAACAAAGTCTTGCATCTCTAGGGAATATGTCTTAGGAGAGGGTTATTAAGTTATAGACCTTTACCTTTTTAGTCTCTTTTAACTTTAGTGCCTTCTTTAGCATTACTAAAGTTAGGGCTAGAGAGAGAGGCTTTTAATGGTTTTCTTGCTAAGGAGCTTTTAACTTTCTTATCTCTATTATAGGAAGTTAGAACGGAAGTATAGTGTTAGTTATATAGTAGGTTAAAGGATTACAAGCGTGGCTATTATCTTTATCCCTTAGGGGTTCTTAGGATTAGATCTTAGGAGTAATAAGTTCCTTTCTTATTATAAGAGAATGCCTTCTAAGGGTTAGGTGCGTAGTGGAATACGCTAACTAAGTAATTAAAGATAGGTTAGACTAGTTACTAACCAGGCCTTAATCCTTTAATAGCTTCAAAGTCTTCGTAGGGTCTTAGGATTAGATCTTAGGAGTTATAAGGCTCCTTTCTTATCGTAAGAGAGTGCTTAGACTTCCTTAGCATAACTATACACGCTTTTAGCAGCCCTCCTATTTTATAGGGCAGGTTCACGGTGTAGCTATCTCTTCTAATTAACCTTGCTAATCTACGGTTAGGAAAAACCGTGTGGTTATCTGTAAAGTTAACTACTGATTAGTGTTAGTATCATAGGTGCCTAACGTCAGGATCGTGGCCTAGGAATAGGAATTTATCTTCTATTCTAGGCGTTGTAATTAATTAGTTATAAGTGTGTTAAAGGGAGGAAAAGAGAGGCTTTTTCTAGATTATGAGAAGTGGCCACAAACGCGGTGCGTTTTGTGGGTCACATGACTTGTGGGTCCTCGCCCAATCAGAGGGCGGGCCGATGAGTTATATGTGGGGCCACCTCTTGCGGGCGCGCGTTGCGCGCGCGCCCTCGCGGCCTGACCTTTTGCCGGGTAATTGCGGCTGCGTGCCGCGATTGATATCATGCTTGTTCCAACACTTATAGTTACCTTAATTATATTTACTTTATCTGCTTTTCTAATCTTAGTTACTAGGTTCTTAATAGATATATTCTTTATTAGGAATCCCTTAACTATAACGCTAAGTATATAGTAGTAAAGGGCTGCTTTTAGTCTAAATGCTTTAGTAATCTATTTTTAGTCTTCTTTATATTAGGTAGCATTTCCTTTAAAGGTAATAATTATATCTTTACTAAGGAGTCTTCTAATAGCTATAGCTATAGTCTAGCTAGTAGCCTTATTTACTACTATAATTATATCTTTAGCGCCTTAAGATTAGAGTATTTCCTAGATTATATTACCTTTAATAAGTACTTCGTTATATTACCTACCTAGGATCTATAAGGGGGTTTTGTTATTTAGTTTTCTTAATACTAGTCTAGCTATAATACTTACCTAGGTTAGAGTATTAGTTTCTTTTGCTTCTTCTTTAATAGCCTCCTTAAGAGCTATTTTAAGGGCTTCTTTAGTAGTGTAAATATTGCTATTATTATTACTTATAGATCTAATCTTAGTATAGGCGTAGTTTGCTACCTAGTAGGCTATAGCCTTAGTAATACTCTAGACTTAGGAGACTTTATTGCTAGGGATAAGGCTAGTAATCTTATTATAATATTTTATGTTATCTAGGTGTTTAAATTATATCCGGTTTATTATTAGGTTATCCTTATGTCTTTAGGCATTAAATTATCTTATTCCTATATTTAAGTAGTAGTAGCTCTATACTAGCCCCCTTTCTCTAGTATTAATTACTATTAGCATCTTACTCTTATGCCTACCTCTAGCTCTATTGCAATGCGATATTATAGGAGGGGTAAACAGAGGTAGAGAATTTAAATATTCATGTGGTTTGTATTTTAGAGGCGATTCCGGACCTTTTAGATCGGTGCGGAAAAAGTATCAAAGGTTCTTTAGTAATAATAAGTCTAAGGCTGATATAATTATATAAAAGAAAGGTTAAATTAACTTAGATTTATAATTACTAATAATTTATTACCTATTAAACTATTACTAGTTAGTTATAGACCCACTTTTATTAATACTATACTAATCTATAAAGAGTACTATTATACTTTATAAACTAAGGGGTATTTAGGATATATATAATTAAAAGTGAGTCCTAGTATAATTAAGCTTATATAAGCTATATATCTTAGTTTTAAAAGTTTATATCCGCGTCCTTTGCGCGCCCTTTCCGGACCGAGACATGACCCGAGCTCCTAAGCTCGAGTCCATAACAGGTAATAGGAAAAACCACTAGTAAAGGATAAAGAACACGTATATATTATAGTATATAATAATAATTTGGATACGTAAGAACACAAAACCTACCTTTAAGACTATAGATACTATATAAAAGAAAAAGGGAAGTTCTAGAAGGCAAAGAAAATAAAACTTTAGCCTAGGAGTTAAACTTTATAGAAATATATTTTATTAAAAATAGTAAAACTAAGACTAAGAAAATAGCTATAAGCATAAACCTAGTTAGGATTAGGAGGATTATATTAAGGCAAGTGGTTAAAGCTATAGTAAGACTATAGGAAGTTAAATATAATAGAAAAAGGTAAATATATTCCTTAAAATTCTAATTAGATTTAATAATAAAGGTAAGAACCATTAGGTCTATCTTAATCAGAGCTTTGCATGTATTGTATTTATTGTATTTTTGGCCCTTCGATGTATTGTATTGTATTGTATTGCCCTATGTATTGTATTGTGTATTGTATTGTCAATACAATACAATACAATACAATACAATACATACAATACAATGTATTGTTAGGGGTAAAAAAGTGGGGTATTATAAAATTCTATTATATAGTAGATTTAATAACTAATCTAGTTAATATAAGCCACTTTTTTAATATAATTTATTTGCTTTTCTATAAATCTTTAAATATCTAGCTAATTTAGAATATTAACCTAATAACTACTGCTTAGTCATCTTTTATAGTATAGTTTAAATGTAACTTATAAAAGAATTTTTTTAACTAATTTTAGAGGTCTTTCTAAGTTTATAACTTTTTTCTTAGATTTATTATCTTTTTAATAGTTTTTCTTAACTTTAAGTGTAAAACTTACCCTAAGGAAAAATATTATAACTATATATAAATAAACTAAAACTCTAATAATAATATTTAGATATACTAAGAACTTATATAAGAATAAAGGAATTTTATTTTACTTTAAAAATAGTCTTATAGCTATAAACCCTTTTTATTAGAATTATAAATAATTATATTTACTTTTTAAGCTTTTAAAACTAAAGTAAAAGTAAAAGAGAAGGGGAAAACCTATCTAGAATTAACTTAAAAGTTAGTTAAAATTAAAAATAAAAGGAAAGTATATAATATATTCCTCTTAAAAGTAAGTCCTAAATAGTCTTTTCTATTATAATTTAATAGCTTTAATAGCTTTAATAGCTATATAACCTAGTCTTTAGTATTATTATAAAAGTAAGTCTAAAGTAAGTCCTAATTCACTTATTAATAATAGGTTTTAAAGTGAGAAAAGCTATTATAAGAGAGTAATACTAATATAAAGTTAATAAAGACCCACTTTTATAATATTAGTAAATACTAGGTTTTAAAGTAAAAAAGCTATAATAACTAATAATAAGAAGGTAATATTTATATAAAGTTAATAAGGACCCACTTTAAAACCCACTTTTATAAAGTTTGAACATACTACGTTTTAAAGTAAAAAAGTCATAATAACTAATAATAAGAAGGTAATATTTATATAAAGTTAATAAGGACCCACTTTAAGACCCACTTTAATAATATTTACGAATACTAGGCTTTTAAGGAAGAAAAAGCTATAAAAACTAATAATAAGAAGGTAGTACTAAAATAAAGTTATTAAGGACCCACTTTTATAATATTTGTAAATGCTAGGTTTTAAAGTAGAAAAGTTATTATAAGAAGGCAAAACTCTTATAAAAATTATATAGACCCACTTTAGACCCACTTTTATGATTTTAGTAAATACTAGGATTTAAAGTGAGAAAAATCTATTATAGGAAAGTAATACTACTTTAAAGTTAATAGGGACTTACTTTCAGACCCACTTTTATAATATAAGTAAATACTAGGTTTTAAAGTAAGAAAAGGCTCTTAAAACTAATAATAAGAAGGTAATACTAATATTAAGTTAATAAGAACCCCTTTAGACCCACTTTTATAATATTAGTAAATGCTAGGTTTTAATATAAGAAAATACTATTTTAAGAAGGGAATATTATTATAAAGTTAATAAGGACTTACTCTAGACCTACTATAATAATATTAGTAAATACTAGGTTTTAAAGTAAGAAAAAGCTTTTATAACTAATTATAAGAAGGTAATACTATTATAAAGTTAATAAAGACTTACTTTAGACTTACTATTATATTATTATTAGATACTAGGTTTTAAGGCAAGAAAAAGCTTATAAAACTAATAATAAGAAGGTATTACTATATAATAATATAAAAGTAAGTCTAAAGTAAACCCTTATTACTTATTATTAGATGTATATACCTTATAATGCCTTATAATTAAGGAAATCTACTTTAGCGTAGAAAAATAAAAAAATACAATTAAATACAAAATAATACATGTATTGTATTGTATTGTGAAAAAGTACTTGTATTGTATTGTGTAATGTATTGTATTGTATTGTATTGTCAATACAATACAATACAATACACAATACACCAAATGTATTGTATTGTAGTGCAAAGCTCTGATCTTAATACTAAAACATTATTAATTCTAGTAGATAAGGAATAGTTATAGTAGTATAGTTTAAATGTAAAATAGGGAACTTAGAAGCTAAAACCTATATTAGGGGTTTCATTATCCTTTTTATCACTAAGACCGCTACTTTTAACTTTTATATTCTAGGAGTAGCCTATAATACTAAGATTACTAGACACTTTATAGTTATAGTAAATATAATGCTAAACCTAGGACTAAAGTTATTACTTAGAATAAATTTCTTATATAACTATAGAGTAAAAATTAATTTCGTTTAGCCTAAGGTAGCTTTTAGATTAGTCTATAACCTAAAGGTACTAGTAGAGATATTTAGGCTAATAAATAAGGTCTTACACTAGCGAGTAATTATAGCGTAAGTAGTGTTAATTCTACTAAAGAGCTAGCTATATATACTAGTTAAATAGAAGATAGTATAGCAAAATTAAGAGATAAGTGTGTATTACGCTTAGTTATGGTTAAAGTATTTTCTAAGTACACTATTACATAGATCTAACAAAGGATAGAAAATTGCTTACAATCCTACGGATAAAATCATTACTATTAGCAAGCACTAGAAAGTCATGTGATTAATAGTGGCTAATAAAGTTAATGCTAACTATAGCATTAATAACCTATTAGCGTATTATGCCTTTTTAGCAAAGATATAGTGAATAGTGTAGAAACAAAGCATATGGATAATAGAGATAATAGTAATATAAAAGATAACCTTAATCTAAGAAGAGTTAACGTAAGGGTACTATTATATAGAATTTTATGCCTAGAGGAAATTCTATATATAACTAATAAATTTAGCGTATAAATAGCGAATATTAATAACTAAGTAGTAACTAGGCTTATTAAAGTAATAGACAAATATAACATTTACTATAATAGAGGCATTATTCCTATACCTAAAGACTAAAAGATAAGGATTAACCTTATAGAAGGATAGTAATGTTAAACAAAACCCAGTTAGCCTTATAAGCTAGGAGGGTAGGATATAAATAAGCTTAATAAAGTATATAATAAACTCTATATAAAAGGGAAAGATATTATATCTAGATAAACCCGTGGTAATAGCGTGCCTAGTGTTTATAGTATAGTAAGAAACCGGTTAAGAAAGGAAAGGTAGGGTTGTAATTAACATAAGACCACTAAATAATATTACAATACTAGATATATACCCTTTGCCTAACTAAAGCAACATTATAAACAATACTTATAGCAAGAAAGTATTTTCTCTCTTTAATAGAATAGGTTTTTTTATTAGCTACTAATCTAATAAGACTATTAAGCTTAGATAGTGGTTATATCTAATAGGGGTCTTAAGGCATTAAATATAGCACTTATAGGATTTAAGAACTCCCTAGCATTTATATAAAGGTTTATAGATTAATTATTCCGAAAATATAAGCACTTTATTTAGGTTTACATTAATAATATTATTGTGTTTTTAGATAACCTAGAGAAGCATTTAGGCTATCTTAAGACAGTGCTTAAAATCCTTAAAGAAAATAGGCTAATAATCACGGCAAAGAAGTCCTTTATTAGCTAACCTACTATCTAACTACTTAGATTTATTATTAATAGTAATGGAATTATAAACATAAATAATAGGCTTAAGGCGTTTTAAAAATAGTTTTCCTAGTAACTTATTAAGTCTTAAAACTTTTATTAGAATAGCAGGGTTTCTTTGTTCTAGAATTCCATGGTTTAATGTGCGGATATAACCACTATAGGATTAGAAAACAGCATTACTACGCGAATTTTAAGAAACAAAGGAAAAGGTATTAGGTATTTCTAAGCTAATAAGGAAAAGAAGACATAGTAAAAGATATTTTTACTAACTGTTGGATTCACAGGGTGCCTGACGTCAGGATTGATAGCCTAGGGAATAGGAATTGTTCTTCTATTCTAGGCGTTGTAATCTATTAGTTATAAGTGTGTGTAGTCTAGAGAGGAAAAGAGAGGCTTTTTGGATTATAAGAAGTAGCTATAAACGCACTGCGTTTATAGGTTACCTAACTTATAGGTCCTTACCTAATTAAAGGGCAGGCTAATAAGTTATAGGTAGGGCTTACCTCTTGCGGGCGCGCGTTACGCGCGCCCCTCGCGGCCTAATGTTTTGCCAGGTAATTGCGGCTACGTGCCACGATTAATATTATGCTTATTCTAACATTAGAACCTCTTTCTTTTTAATATAATTATTAACGCATAATATTAATCTAAGAAGGGAAGATATAAGGGATTAAATAAATGTGTTATATAAATAAAAGAACTAATAAAGGAAATAATAATAATAGTCCCTCCTTCCTTCCTTCCCTTACGCGCTGCTAGCCTTTAATAACTAGCTTCTCTAATCGCTTATCCTTCTTCCTCGCGGAAGGCTGCCTCTGCCTTCTGCCCTTGCCTACGCCCCCTTATTTAACCAGTGTAACGTAATATTAGATCACGTTACAAGGGAAAGGTCACCTATAATCCCTTCCCTATCCAAAGGTATAATGTTAGATTATCCCTTCCTACAGCCCTTTATTAGACTGTAACGTAATGTTAAATCACGTTCCTAGGGGAAGACCGCCTATAATCCCTTCCCTATCTAAAGGCATAATATTAGATTATCCCTCCCCGCGGCCCTTTATTTAACTATAATGTAATATTAGATTACATTCCTAGGGGAAGATTACCTATAATCCTTCCTCTTCTAAAGGTATAATATTAGATTATGCCTTCCTACGCCCCCTTATATACTCCCTCCTCTTCTCCCTCCCTCTATAAAGACTTAGGAGGGCGCTCCTTCTAAGGCTATAATTCCGCTAGGGCCTCTAATCCCTTAGCCCACGCCCTACGTAGCATTGCTACACCTAGGGTAGCTTACCTAGGGCCTTCGGCGCTGGTTTTAGCGCGGGCTTTAGGGCTTAGGTCCCCTGCCTCTTTATAGGCAGTGCTAGGCCTAGGTAACCTATCCCTCCATCCGGATCGTTATTATATTACCCGTAATAAACCTCTCTAGGGCTTTATTAGGCATTACCTTTATAAATACATTAGCTAGGTTATCTTCGCTATTAATCCACCTAATCTCGCAGAGCTCGTGGTATTCGTATAATTGCTAAAGGGCTATAATATTAATTATAAGCTACTTCTCCTTTATAGTCCTAAGCTTAATAAGGTATTTATATAATAAGTATAAATCTATATAGACTATAATTAGGATTACTAGGAGGTTTAATTAATCTATAATAATCTTTAATGTTATTATAATTACGTAAGCTATATTAACGCCTATTACTATTCTATAGACCTCTAAAGCAAGCACACTTCTTATAACTCTCTTACTCTTTATTAAGCTATAGTGTATAATATTGCCTTATAGTGTGAATTTGCTATCCTTATACTCCTTATTAGCTAGGATAAGAACGTAGCCTAGTTATAAGGTAAGGTCTTTATTATTAGTAAATAATCCGTTAATAAATATAAATAGCTTTAGTCTCTTAAGGTTAAGGGGTATAAAGATTAACCCTTAATCTAGGTAATCTATCTACTACTTAATATAATAATTAAGTTCCTTAATATTCTTAATTATTAGTTCTTAATATTATGCGGTAACTAATAGATTAAAGCTTACCTTAGGTTAGCAAATTAAAGCAATATAGGCACTATAGGCCCTTTATTTAATATACTTCTTTTCTAGCTCTTCTAGCGGGATTAACTATAGCTTATTGCTTTACCCTTTTTACTATATCTTAATAGTGTTATTAGTTAGTTAAATAATTCCACTATTAAATATAAGGGAGTTATTAGGTTTAATAAACTGCTTTAGTTTTATAGCGAATTTAGCGATAGCTAGTTAATCCTCTTCTTACTAGGAGAATCCTTTATCTAATAGGCTAAGGGTATTATTAGTTTATATTCCTACGCATCTAAAGTAAGGGCTTTTAGCAAATATTACTAGTAAGTATGGATTATAGCTTAATATTATTATCTAGAGGTTTCTCTATAGTGCTTATAGTAAGTTACCCACTAGTATATGCTAGCCTCTATAATTCCGAAAAGAGGCTTAATAACTCTTATAATTATGCCTTTAGGGTATTAGTTACAAATTTAGATAGGGAGTTAGGTAAGGATTATGCGATTTAGCGGCGTCTCTAATTATACGTATGCCTATGTAATATCTTAAATCTAGAGGAGGAGTCCTTTTATAAGAAGAGAAAGGGCAGTTATAAGGATTAAACGTTAGCTTACCCTTTAGATTATTAGGGCTTATATAAGGATTGCTTGCTTTGCTTTGTTACTAAAGCCTTATATTATAAGCCTTAATTTCTTATATAGCTAGCCTATTCTCCCTTTAACTTTATTAATAATATAGGAATTAAAGATTTAAATCCCTTAGTGCTTCTTTAGATTAAAAACAATAAATTTAAATATACCTTAGCTAATTAGAGCATTAATCTTAGCCTTTATTAAGAGTTTAAAAGGTTTACTAGGAGTTATAATTATTCCTTTCTTACGTAATTAGATTACAAGCTTAAGGTTTACCTCCTCCTTACTTAAGATAAATACCTTAAGGTTATTTACCTAATTAATAATTATAGGAGAGTTCTTTTATAGTCTTCCTAGCCTTCTTTTTAGAGGGCTAGAGATACTATATTATTAACTTATACCTCTTACTCTTCCCCTTTAATTACCTCTAGGTTATTACCTCTTACTAGTAATAGCCTTTCCTTACTAAGATCTTTATTATAAGGCTTAATAAAGATTAACCTAAAGACCTTAAGGCCTTATAAAAGATTAAGGGTATAGCTCTCTTTATTTATTATAAGGAGCTTATATAGCCCTTACTATCCTTTATACTCTTACTAGATAAGAACTAGTAATATAAGTAAGAGGTTAAGGGTTAGTAAGGTATTAGGGCTATTCCTTATAGTAAGGGCTTCCTTAACCTTATATAGTGTATATAACCTCTTAATCTCCTTTATTACCTTTTATACTATAAGGGCTTATTACTTAATATTAGGTAATAAAGAAGAATTATTAATTATTTAAGGGTAAGCACTAAAGATAAGAAGGGTTAGAATAATGCTATTTAGGCCTATGGTATTGTTAAGAGCTTTTATAGCTATTTATAGGGCTATAGCTTTAGGTATTAATAGGCATTTGCGTTAGATAATATTATAGGCTCTTTAGAGCGGCCTATAATATCTCTTAACCTTACTAATACTATAGTATACCTTAATAGGGACTTCTTTAATTAAAATTAATATTAAAGCTATAAATTAATGGAATTCTTTGCTTCTAAACGTTATGCTAGCATTAGTTATAATCTAATCTAGAGGACCTTAGTAGGTATTAATCTAGTAGAGGCAAAGGGCTTCCTAGGTTACCTTTATTATAATATCTTTAAGGAATCTAGCTGCGTTAAACGCAGTGGCTATATTAATAGCGTGGAGGATAGGGTAATTACTATCTAGATATATAATATCTATAATTACTTTATAGTTAAAGTTATATTTATCCTTTAGGGTAAATTTAAAGTAATATAGATTATCTATATTTAATTAGTATTAGTAGCAGATCTTTATTAATTATCTAATGGTTTTAAAATCTACCTTATAGCCTAATTTAGAAAGCATATTATAAAGTTAGCAAATAGAAGGGTAACTAAGTTAGTAATATAAACGCCGTAATTCTATCTTAGTTAGGTAGCTCTAAGCGATTAATCTTTCCTTTTATAGAAGCATCTAAGGATATCCCTATTTATAGATAATAGGGACCTTAATATTACCTTATTAAAGGATATTCTAGGAGATATAGAAATTAATCTTAAGGTAGTCTATGTCTGCAAGGCATAGTAAGAAAGGAGTGTTTGTAGGCATTACATAGAATAGGATAATGCTAAAGGGAGTAGGCATATTAATTAATCTAATTAAGGGAATTAGCTTACTATTTCTAAATTAAATTATTGCCTCCCTAGCTCTAGATTTATTAAGCTAAATCTTAGGGATTAATTATTATAGGGTAAGGAATTAAGGGTGCCCTACTAATAAGTAACCTATAGCCCTAGTATTAGGGATAATGCCTTAGAATATACCTAAAGAGTAATAATCTTAAAGAAGGAAGGTAATTAGGGCTTTCTTTAGTTACTAAAGATTAAATAAATCCTCCTTAATAAGGGCATAGGTAGCTGCTTAGTTTATAAGAATTTCTATGGTTATATAGCTATTAATTATTATACCTTATGTAAAGAAGCTTATTAGTATCTTGCCTTTATTACCTTCTCCTTTAAATCTAAGTTCTATTATATAGGTAGAAATCTTATCTTCTTTAGAAGAAGTAGTATTATCCTCTTTGCCTTTATATTAGGTAAGGAAAGTATTATAGAAAGGGGTTATTAGTTCTATAAGATAGTGATTCTTAAAGTATTAATATACCTTCTTATATTTCTCCTTAGAGTGTTTAGTTAACTAATAGCCTTCTTTGCTATATATATAGCATTTCTTCTTCTATAAAGCGCCTTTATTACCTTATAATTATAATTATCTATAATAGGCTTCCTTACTATACCTATTATACTTATGGTTAGTCTAATACTACTCTCTTGTATTAGGCATTAATAGGGATTAATGCTTCTTATCTAATTCCTTTATAGTTATTCTTATTAATATCCTTATGCGTTTATAGAATAGCTAGAGGTTAGTAGGAGGGTTAATAAGGCAAGTTCTATATTTAGTTATGCTATAATAGGCAGAGATTAATTAATTCTAGAGTGCTCTTTTAGATTAAGTAATATCTAGGACTGCTTATTAAAGGTTTATAAGCTTTATTATAAGTTCTTTAAAGTAATTAATCTTTAACTTATCTAGGTTTTCTTATATAATCTAGCGTAGCTTAGTATTTTACTATTTAAGAAAATACCTTTACTTTATATTATTAGTCTTAAACCTTCCCTTAATATAATTAATAAGAGTCTTAAGGTCTTAGGGATTACCTAGCTTATATAAGTGCTTATAATTGTATATTAAGGCTTTCCTTTAAGCATAGCTTTAAGGGTATACCTAGCTTTATAGGGTTTAATACCTAGTATCTTATATTTCCCTTAGAAGATTATTAACTTTAAGTTAAGGACCTTATAGTTCTTTATGCTATATTAAATATTACTTATATATAGCTTTATAAGATTAATTATTTACTTTAGTATAGGTCTAGAGGAAAAAGTGCTCTTAGAGGTATAGAAGGAGGCATTTCTTATCTTAATAGGGGATACCTCTAATAAGGGCTTTCCTAAGGATTATTATGCAATTAGCCTAATAGGGTTAGGCTTAGGGAATAATATTAGTAAGATTATAAGATTCCTAGATTACTCTATTAGCAATATTATAATCTTAGCCTAATTAGAGGATTAGAAGGAGGTTATTAAGGAAGTCTTAGTCTTCTATATATTTTTAGAAGGGTATATACTTCCTTACAGCTTCCTATATCTTTTCTTCTTACTAATCCTAGAATTCCTTATAGGTAGTGACTTCCTTAAGCATTACTGTAATTTTCTTATAGGCTATTATATCTATATATATACCTTAGAAAAGAAGGAAATCACGTAAATACTTAGTAATTACTTAGTCTATAATTACAAATACCTCTCTTATCTATTTATAGAAGTCCTTAATAAAGTTAGTAAAGAGGCTTCTTATAATAAGACTCTTAGACTAGTATACCACTATCTTAAAGAGAATATAGGCTATAATAGCCTTAGGATTATTACCTTATTTGTTAAGATTAAATAATTTCGCTAGTTATAATATTTTAAATATAATAAAATCTTATATCTCTAGTAGGATATGTCTTAAGAGAGGGTTATTAACTTATAGACCTTTACCTTTTAGTCTCTCTTAACCTTAGTGTTTTCCTTAGTATTACTAAAGTTAGGACTAGAAAGAGAGGCTTTTAATAGTTCTTCTTATTAAGGAGCTTTTAACTTTCTTATCTTTATTATAAGAGGATAGAATAGAGGTATAGTATTAGTTATATAGTAGGTTAAAGGATTATAAGCATAGCTATTATCTTTATCCCTTAGGGGTTCTTAGGATATTAGATCTTAGGAGTAATAAGCTCCTTTCTTATTATAAGAGAATACTTTCTAAGGGTTAGGTATATAGTAAAATACGCTAACTAAGTAATTAAAGATAGGTTAGACTAGTTACTAACTAGGCCTTAATTCTTTAATAGCTTTAAAGTCTTTATAAGGTCTTAGGATATTAGATCTTAGGAGTTATAAGGCTTCTTTTATATTATAAGAGAGTGCTTAGACTTCCTTAGCATAGCTATATATACTTTTAGTAGCCCTCCTATTTTATAGGGCGGGTTTATAGTATAGCTATCTCTTCTAATTAACCTTACTAATCTATAGTTAGGAAAAACCATGTAGTTATCTGTGAAGTTAACCACTGATTAGTGTTAGATTCATAGGGTGCCTAATATTAGGATTAATAGCCTAGGGAATAGGAATTATTCTTCTATTCTAGGCGTTATAATCTATTAGTTATAAGTGTATGTAGTCTAGAGAGAAAAGAGAGGCTTTTTTAGATTGTAAGAAGTGGCTATAAACGCACTGCGTTTATAGGTTACCTAACTTATAGGTCCTTGCCTAATTAGAGGGCAGGCTAATAAGTTATAGGTAGGGCCTACCTCTCGCGGCCTGACGTTTTGCCGGGTAATTGCGGCTGCGTGCCGCGATTGATATCATGCTTATTCTAACACTAACTAAAGAAGAGAAAAAGGTATTTAATAACATTAAGTCTTTCCTTAGCAAAAACAGACCCTATAGCACTATAATCCAGAGAAACCACTTTTTCTTAAAATTAATGCTTATAAGGAAGGTTTTAGTTTATACGCCTTCTAATTAGAAGAAGACTAGGATAGCAAAAGTATCCCTAGAAGAGAAATCAAAAAAACTAAATAAACCTAATCCTATTCCTTTTAAGAGCAATATTAAGTATTAAAAAGATATGGTTTAATAGAAGCAAAAGTAGCAGTAGTTGCTTAGAGCGTTAGAAAACTTTGGAAAATAGTCTAATCTAATAATGCTATAGTTAATATATTAACTAATTATTCTCTAGTAAAAGGAATTATTAAACATACCTTGCTATTAATAATAGACCTTAATAAAGCTAACTTAAAATTAGCTAAAGTTATAAACTACTTATCGTAATTTAGCCTAAGAGTAATACATATACTAGGAGTACTAAACATAGTCTTAGATACACTCTCTTAGCTACTGGTTAAAGTTACCTATAGAGAGGCTATATAAGAAAGTTAATATAACGAATTAAACGCAAGTATATACTTTAGCAAGGGATATACTATAATAGCAATTATTAATAATAATCTTAAGGCTAAAATCGTTAAAGGATATTAGTTAGACTTAAAACTTAACTGAATTATAGGAGTAATAAAAGCATACTAAGAGAAGTAACTAGTAAAAATATTAGAAATAAACTAAGGATTCCTTTATATAGCTAGGATCTACGTAAAGACATACTATTATACTACTATAGTAAAGACAGATTTTTTGTTTATATATTCTAACTAGGGAAGTTAAATCTATACTATAACTAGTATATAATAACTAATAACACTTTAGAATCGCATGCATAGCAATAGAATTATAGTTAGTTAGTTTCCTATAAATAAGTTACTAAATCTAGGAATATATTACCTACTACATAGGTTATAAGGAGAACACGAATAATTATGCTAAGCCACTAGGGAGATATAGCTACTATAGTTATAACTAGTACTATTCTATATAATCTTGCTTAATTTTATTATAGATATACTAGAGACTCTATCTACATATATAATATAGTAGATAGAGGGCTATAAGATATATAATTTGCTATGCCTAGTAAATTGCTTATTTAGTAAAAGAAGTAAAAGAACTCTATTAATACTAGGGCATATAATATACCTAGCGGATATTTAGGTAGAATTACTTCTTAGGGCGCTATATATAGCGGACTAGGGATTACTAAGGCAAATTATAAGTAATAGAGATCTGAAATTTATTTTAGATATATAAAGAGCTATATTTAAAAGAGTAGGAGTTAAACTCCTTATAGGCACTATATATTATCCCTAGACTAATAGGATAGCAGAACGAAAAATTAAACAGTAATAATTATAATCTAATATTATATAGTTATAGATCTAAATATAGCGTAGACGTTATTATTACTAGCCTTATAACACTAGCTTAATAATACTATTATAGTTACTATAGGGTAAGTCCCTAATAAGTTACTTTATGGTTTTTACCCTTTAAGTATAGTAAATCTCCTATCCCTAAATAATATAATTAACACTAGAGTAGGTGTAAATAATATAGCGGTACTATAAAAGTTATATTAGTATAAAGCATAGTTAGCTATTATAATAGCAGCTATACTTATAAAAATCTAGTATAATAACTGCTATAAACTAGTTAATATAAACAAAGGGGATATAGTGTATTTATAGCTATATAAAGGATATAAGTTACCTAGTAAACTAAAGAAAAAATAGTTACTATAAAGGGTAAGGCTATATAAAGTGCTTAAAAAGGTAAATCCTTTAGCATATTAACTAGATTTCCCTTTAAATTCATGAGTGTACCTAGTGGTATTAGTAGTGTAATTATAGAAACTAGCATAAGGAAAAGATCCTTTTAAACGGGAGGAAATAGCACCCTACCTATTGCGTTTAATAACCTAGAGGAAAAAGACTATTAGGAAATTAATAGAATATATGCTTATTAGGTTAAAATCTTTAAACAAAAACAAAGCTATAAGGGTAGAATTCCTTATTAGATAAAAGGAATATACCACTAAAGATAACTAATAGATTACTAAAAATAATATATAAGTAAATATGTCTAAGATAGTAAAAGATTATTTATAGAAAACCCTAATTAATTAGGTAGTAAAATATGTAAAAAGGGGTTTATAACCACTAGCAAGTTAGCAATAATTAAATTACTAAGCAATGGATTTAAAGCTTATTAAGGGACTATATATAAAATCATTAGAATACTGCTATTTTTCTCTTATAAGGATTAGACCTATTTTTCGCGCATAAATAGAGAGGACATCGCTAATATATAATATCTCCACATTGTAGGAAGCTAGACCTACTTACTATTACTTATACTTTACATTATCTTATAAAGAAGGCTTAATCTTACGCTATTAAATTTAGCAAAGGCGTAGTCATTTTTATTTTACCTAATTAGCAATTATTTTATTTTTAACTAATTTGCAATCGTTTTATCTTAACTAATTTATAGAGCTAAGCATGTTAGATAGATCAGTGAATGATCTTACATAAATAGCGGAGAGTTATAACGAAAATAACATAGTAAATCTTATTACCTAATAGGCTAAATCTAGTAAGAAATCGAATAATTCTGCTATAAAGTTAACTAAAAACGGACGGTTAGAAAATAAATCTCCTATTTCGCTATTAAGAAGAACGTTATTAGCCTATAAGCAAGCTATAATACAGTTACTTAAAGATAATTATTAATAACTTAAGTCACAAAAGCGAGCAGAGAAAGTTAAAAGAAGGATCTTAGCTAATAAATTTAGCAGAGAAAAGGATAAGGGTTAGAAAACCATTAAGAAGCTTAAGTCTAATAAATTAGGCAAAAAGACAAATAAATCTAGTATAGAGAAGGAAAAGAGCTAGAAAGATTTTACCTATATTAATCTTACTGGGATTTAGGAGGATCCTAGCGAGTTAGAAGTTAAATCTAGCGAAGAAAAAGCACTAGTTAAATTAGAGGTTAACTAGGATAAAGAAGAGGTTAAATCTAAATTTAATAAGGATAAAGGTAAAGTTAAATCTAAGCTTAAGGATTCTAACAAAATACTAGCTAAATATCTTATTAGACTATCGCAAGTCTATAATTAGATTAAGAGCCTTAATTTTAACTTATTATTTGCCTAATTTAGAAAACCAGGATCTAGGGTAGACGCCTATAAACTAATGCCTAAGATTAGCTTAGTAGCATGGAAAAGAGTAATAGAGGAATTTAACGCTAAATATAAAGGAAAAGGCATTAAGGGAATTAATTTTAGCACTTTTAGGCACACCTAGGTAGGTTACCCTAAAGGTAAGGTCTAGGATGTTAGATATACTATTTAGGCATATACATATAAGTTTACGCTTAAGGGAGCTATAATAGTAAATAAGGGCCTAGAGGTAGAATCAAAAGATAGTTATTTCCAGAGTATTGTTTGTAGTGTAGTTGGTGTAGTTTTTAGGAAAATTTTGTATTTATAGTGTAGTAAATAAAAATTTGTAGTTAGTGTAGTTTGTAGTTAGTTACTACAAATTATTTTGTAGTGTAGTTAGTGTAGTTACTACACTAACTACAAAACTACAAATGTAGTATTAGGTAAAAATAAAAGTGGGTTTTTATAAGTTATTATTATTATAAGAATTAAACTAAGGTTTATTAATATTACACTTTCTTAATTAGCTATTTTCTTTAATTAGTTATATAACTTATAATATTTTACGAATACTAGAATTTAACTATAACTAGGCATTATATATAATATATATAATCTAAAATAAGCTTATTGTTTTCTATGTTTTTCCTACTAATATAACTTTAAGAAAAACTTATTATTATTTTATTTAGAATTATAAAAGATTATTATAATATTTTATATTAAAAGAATACCCTAAACTAAAGTAATATATAAGATTGAAATTATTTATATATCTAGATAAATGAATATAAGTTTATAAACTATACTTATATTACTTGTAAATTAAGAGTAGTATAATAAAACCCTTTACTTAGCTATAACTTATTATTTACTATTAATATTAATATAATTATACTTTTAGCTCTTAACTCTTAAAGGCTAAGTAAAATACAGATAATAAACCTATTAAGCTTATTTATATTACTTAAGAAGAAAGTAAGAAGAAAGTATAAAACTTCTAAAATTAGGAATCTATATATATATTACTTATATACTTTTAAAACTAAGTTATATAGCTTAAGTAAGCTTAATTATCCTAAGACCTACTTTTAATTATATATTTTTAATATCCCTTACTTTATAACGTATAAAAGTACTTTTTATAAATAAGTATAGTTTTAATAAAAGTGGGTCTATTACTAATTAGTAATAGTCTAATAGGTAAAACATTATATTTAGTAATTATAAATTTAAGCTTAGTAAACCTTATTTTTAAATATTTTTATAATATATTAAGACCCACTTTTATATAATTAATACCTATCACTTTATAGAGTATAATAATGCTTTTTTTAAATTAGTATAGTATTTTTACTAGTATTACTAGTATTACTATTATTACTATAATTATTATAATTATAAAAAATAAAAAGAGAAAATCATTTTATTTTATTAATGTTTTTAAAAACCTTATAACACTAAATTACTAAAAGGTTAAGCTTTTACATAGTGATTTACTAATATTTACTTACTTTTCTATTTAATGTATTTATCTTTAGTTTATTATTTATTAAAGTTTAACACTTATAATATTATAAGCTATTATAAGCTATTATAAGCTAGTATAAGCTAGTATAAGCTAGTATAAGCTAGTATAAGCTAGTATAAGCTATTATAAGCTTTTATAAGCTATGATAAAGAGAATTTAAGGGGTTTAAAACTAAAAAAATCTACCTAATACTACATTTGTAGTATTTGTAGTTAGTGTAATATAGTAGATTTTAGCTTATAGTTAGTGTAGTATAGTAAATGCTAGCTTATAGTTAGTGTATTTAAGAAAAATTTCGTTTGTAGTTAGTGTAGTGTAGTTTGTAGTTACTACACTAACTACAAATACTACACTACACTACACATTGTAGTGCAATACTCTAGCTATAGAGGAGATAGCTAAAAAGTAAAAGAGAAGTAAATTACCGCTATAAAGCCAAATTTAATACGCTATAGGATAGCAGGAGAGGCCTAGAATAGGCTTAGAGTAGACCTAGAATAGGGCTAGGTAGGGCTATAAACCTAGGATTTCCCTTCTTTTCTCTTTTTCTTTTTATTTTAATAGGATAAGGCTAGCGTAAGCTAGTAACAAATACCTACATTAGGCCACACACAATGCGACGCAGACCCGGTGTAGGGTTAGCGTCGGCCCGAACATAGATATAAGGGGTTTTTCTTCCCATTTAAGGGTTTTCCTTTTAACGAAGCAGTAGGAGTACTAGTACTAGCCCTACATAGAGCTAGCTAGCGTAAATAATATATATATATATTTTTGTAATATATTAAGACCCACTTTTTATATAATTAATACCTATCACTTTATAGAGTATAATAATGCTTTTTTTTAAATTAGTATAGTATTTTTACTAGTATTACTAGTATTACTAGTATTACTAGTATTACTAGTATTACTAGTATTACTAATATTACTAATATTACTAATATTACTAATATTACTAATATTACTATTATTACTATAATTACTATAATTATTATAATTATAAAAAATAAAAAGAGAAAATAATTTTATTTTATTAATATTTTTAAAAACCTTATAATACTAAATTACTAAAAGGTTAAGCTTTTTACATAGTAATTTACTAATATTTACTTACTTTTCCATTTAATATATTTGTTAGATTCATAGGGTGCCTAACGTCAGGATTAATAGCCTAGGGAATAGCAATTAATCTTCTATTCTAGGCGTTGTAATCTATTAGTCATAAGTGTGTTTTAGTTAATCAATAGCCTTCTTTGCCATATACATAGCATTTCTTCTTCCATGGAGTGCCTTTATTCCCTTGTGATCGTGATCGTCCGTAACAGGCTTCCTTGCCATACCCGTTATACTTGCGGTTAGTCTAATACTACTCTCTTATATTAGGTATTAATAGGAATTAATACTTCTTATCTAATTCCTCTATAGTTATTCTTATTAATATCCTTATATATTTACAGAATAGCTAGAGGTTAGCGGGAGGGTTAATAAGGCAAGTTTTACACTTAGTTATACTATAATAGGCAAAGATTAATTAATTCTAGAGTGCTCTTTTAGATTAAGTAATATCTAGGACTACTTATTAAAGGTTTATAAGCTTTATTATAAGTTCTTTTAAGTAATTAATCTTTAACTTATCTAGGTTTTCTTATATAATCTAGTATAGCTTAGTGTTTTACTATTTAAGGAGATACCTTTACTTTATATTATTAGTCTTAAACCTTCTCTTAATATAGCTAATAAGAGTCTTAAGGTCTTAAGGATTACCTAGCTTATATAAATACTTATAATAGTATATTAAGGCCTTTCCTTTAAGTATAGCTTTAAGGGTATACCTAGCTTTATAGGGTTTAATACTTAGTATCTTATATTTCCTTAGAAAATTATTAACTTTAAGTTAAGGACCTTATAGTTCTCTATACTATATTAAATATTACTTATATAGACTTTTATAACATTAATTATTTACTTTAGTATAGGTCTAGAGGGAAAAAGTGCTCTTAGAGGTATAGAAGGAGGTATTTCTTATCTTAATAGGGAATACCTTTAATAAGGGCTATCCTAAGGGTTATTATATAATTAGCCTAATAGTATTAGGCTTAGAGAGTAATATTAGTAAGATTATAAGATTCCTAGATTACTCTATTAGTAATATTATAATCTTAGCCTAATTAGAGGGATTAGAAGGAGGTTATTAAGGAAGTCTTTATCTTTAATGCGTTTTTAGAAAGGTATATACTTCCTTATAGCTTCCTATATCTTTTCTTCTTACTAATCTTAGAATTCCTTATAGGTAGTAACTTCCTTAAGCATTACTATAATCTTCTTATAGGCTATTATATCTATATATACGCCTTAAAAGAGAAGGAAATTATATAAATACTTAGTAATTACTTAGTCTATAATTATAAATACCTCTCTTATCTATCTATAGAAGTCCTTAATAAAGTTAGTAAAGAGGCTTCTAGTAATAAGGCTCTTAGACTAGTATACCACTATCTTAAAGAGAATATAGGCTATTATAGCCTTAGGATTATTACCTTATTTATTAAGATTAAATAATTTCGCTAGTTATAATATTTTAAATATAATAAAATCTTATATCTCTAGTAGGATATATCTTAAGAGAGGGTTATTAACTTATAGACCTTTACCTTTTTAGTCTCTCTTAACCTTAGTGCTTTCTTTAGTATTACTAAAGTTAGGACTAGAGAGAGAGGCTCTTAATAGTTCTTCTTATTAAGGAGCTTTTAACTTTCTTATCTTTATTATAGGAGAATAGAATAGAGATATAGGATTAGGTTTATATAGTAAGTTAAAGGATTATAAGTATAGCTATTATCTTTATCCCTTAGGGGTTCTTAAGATATTAGATCTTAGGAGTAATAAGCTCCTTTCTTATTATAAGAGAATACTTTCTAAGGGTTAGGTATATAGTAAAACGCGCTAACTAAGTAATTAAAGATAGGTTAGACTAGTTACTAACTAAGCCTTAATCCTTTAATAGCTTTAAAGTCTTTATAGGGTTTTAGGATATTAGATCTTAGGAGTTATAAGGCTCCTTTTATATTATAAGAGAGTACTTAGACTTCCTTAGTATAGCTATATATACTTTTAGTAGCTCTCCTATTTTATAGGGTAGGTTTATAGTGTAGCTATCTCTTCTAATTAACCTTACTAATCTATAGTTAGGAAAAACTATATAGTTATCTATAAAGTTAACTACTAATTAGTATTAGATTTATAGGGTACCTAATATTAGGATTAATAGCCTAAGGAATAGGAATTAATCTTTTATTCTAGGTATTATAATCTATTAGTTATAAGTGTGTTTTAGAAGAGAGGAAAAGAGAGGCTTTTTTAGATTATAAGAAGTAGCTATAAATATAGTGTGTTTTATAGGTTACCTAACTTATAGGTCCTTGCCTAATTAGAGGGCAGGCTAATAAGTTATAGGTAAGGCCTACCTCTCGCGGGCGCGCGTTACGCGCGTGCCTCTCGTGGCCTAATGTTTTGCTGGGTAATTGCGGCTGCGTGCCGCGATTAATATCATGCTTGTTCTAACAATATTTATCTTTAGTTTATTATTTATTAAAGTTTAACACTTATAATATTATAAGCTATTATAAGCTATTCTAAGCTATTCTAAGCTATTCTAAGCTATTTTAAGCTAGTATAAGCTAGTATAAGCTAGTATAAGCTATTATAAAGAGAATTTAAGGGTTTAAAACTAAAAAAATCTACCTAATACTACATTTGTAGTATTTGTAGTTAGTGTAGTGTAGTAGATTTTAGCTTGTAGTTAGTGTAGTGTAGTAAATACTAGCTTATAGTTAGTGTATTTAAAAAAATTTCGTTTATAGTTAGTATAGTGTAGTTTGTAGTGTAGTGTAGTTTGTAGTGTAGTGTAGTTTGTAGTGTAGTGTAGTTTGTAGTGTAGTGTAGTTTGTAGTGTAGTGTAGTTTGTAGTGTAGTGTAGTTTGTAGTGTAGTGTAGTTTGTAGTGTAGTGTAGTTTGTAGTGTAGTGTAGTTTGTAGTGTAGTGTAGTTTGTAGTGTAGTGTAGTTTGTAGTGTAGTGTAGTTTGTAGTGTAGTGTAGTTTGTAGTGTAGTGTAGTTTGTAGTGTAGTGTAGTTTGTAGTGTAGTGTAGTTTGTAGTGTAGTGTAGTTTGTAGTGTAGTGTAGTTTGTTGTTACTACACTAACTACAAATACTACACTACACTACACATTGTAGTGCAATACTCTGGTTATTTCACGCTCTAGCAGAACGTAATTATACAGATTTCGCTATTTTTAAAGAATAAAAAGTAGCGTTAAAAGTAAAAATTATAGCAGTAGAAAAAGCTAGAAAACCAGTAGATAGAATCTCTATAAATCTAACTAAGTATAGAGCAACTTAATAGGCTAAGAATTAGGCTAAGATAGCTATAGCAGCCTTTTACAATAGAGTAACGGTTAAGCGTAGTAAGTAGATAACCACATATAATAGCACTATATTATTACCACTATGCGTAAATCTATTAGCTCTTTGTTTTATAGACAAATATAGCACAGTGAATGCTATAATCGCAGGAGCACTTACTAGTATTAGTAAAGCAGATCTGCTTTTTATTAGAATAGATAGCAAGCTATATTATAAGTTAGCTAAAATTAGATAAGATAAGGATAAGGATAAGCAAGAAGCGTAGAGCAAATTAGATAACCTAGTAGACTAAATTAATAAAGTTAAGACAGATATTAAAGTAATAGTTAATAAAGCTAACTAGGTAAATAATAAAGCTCTTTAAGTAACTAAAATAGTTGAGGATCTTGTAAATAAGCATAGAAAATTATTAATAGTAATAAAAGAGAAAGCAAAGAAGTTAAAGAATAAGTTCTAATAAATCACGAAAATTCTAAAGGGATAAAAGCAGAAGATTATAATATGCGAAAATAGCGTAGCATTAGCTAATTCTAGCGTAGAACTTAATAAATTTAATAGACAAAGTAACTGGATTAATAAATTAAGTAATAAGGTAAAAGGTATAGGGATAAGCTTAATAAGCTTAGCGATTTATATAATACATACAAGTTATATATTGCTAATATTACCTATTAACAAGACAAAATCATTAAAATAGTTAATAACTATATAGGAAGAATCAAGAAGCTAGAGGCTAAATCTATTACCTTACCAAATAAATCTAATAGTAAGAAGGCTAAAGATAATAGGAAGTAACTATATTAAGAGTTAGAGTTACTAGGAATACTAAGGAAGAAGGCAAAGATAGGTAGTAATCTAGCGCTAAAGCTAAAGTAAATAGAAATAACTCTAGGATCTTCCCTATTAAAACTAATAATTTTATAGATAAAATTAGGGTAGAAAAACCAAAACTAAAACAAACTACACTACTAGCTATAGCTAAAAATACTAAGTAGTAGGAGAAAGATAATAAATTTACTAGTTTAGATAATTAAGGTAATAAATTTAGATAGATAAAAGGATTTAGCTTTAACTTTAGCTTTATTTTACTTAACTTTACTTTAGTTTTATTTAGTTTAATTTGTAATAAGAAAGGACGCTTATATTAAGGAATCACAGAAATTTGCAATAGGTAGGGAACAAAATAGTAACTACTAGGCGGTTTTAATACACTATAGGATAACTACATTATTTAATATAATAATTTTATAGGCTAGAATTAGGAATGCATTTAATTAACTTAAAGATTATAGTGTTAAGTGAACCTGCAATATAATAACCATAAGTGTGAATAATATAATACTAAATTCATTTCTTTTATTAAATCTTTCCTACTATATAAGGTTAAGGATAAGAGAAGCTTATTTATGTATGCTAACCTTAGAGGTAACAAATCTATCTATGATTTTTATAATTTTTTTTTCATCGGCAGTGGCCAATGCATCTAAAATTCACACATAACATAAGAATTACTAGTAACACCTAGCCAGTGTAACAATAAACGACCAATTAACAGTACCATAGTGATAAAAAAGCAGCCTAATGTGGGAACAAGCTTTAAGGGCATGAATACAAGGGGCTGCGAGGTTAGTGCAAAGTTTGTTAATAATAAACTTTATAGCTACGTTAGCGCAAGATATAGTCATAGTTCGCGACCGCAGTTAAACTCAAATTCATTCGAGTTTTGCTCGCAGCATAAATTAACGCGATTCCCCTTTCTCTGTGACCGTGTTTATTCCCTCTCTTTGCATTATCTTTTCTATCTTCTCGCACCTTACCACTCACTCATGCGCCAAAGCTCCGAGGCGAACTTAAACCCTCACACTACACATAACTCATTCTTACTTATTTCTAACCTGATTCGTGTACCTAATATAGTCCACATAACCCATAAAGTAGGTCTTGCGTTATCAGTTGATTGACGTCCCTAGCTAATAGACCATAGAATGGCAAAGGGTGATCCAAAGCCAACGACCTTTACCACTAGGCTAAAGAATCTGGAGGACAAATCTATCTATTATTAGCAGATATGACTAGGATAGTCGTTTTTCGATTCGCGCCTGGCACTTATTATGTAATAAGACAAGGTAGCCAGGAACAGGCATTAATAGGCTAGATTTAACACTCTATAGATAGGGAATAACTCAATTCTTACATCACATTCACACCTATTAGTAGCTTTCACAAGTGAACTCAGTACGATTTACGACCTCTGAATCTGTTGGCACCTCTGACAGATTCAACGCCTTAACCTACAATTCCACCACGTAACATAGGTGCTCTTAATTATGTTTTTATAAGGCTATATTACTACGTAATAGGTATTACCTAAGGCACTAAGGGAGGGGTATTTATAGGTCCTATGTCTAAGTTACCTAAGGGTATAGCTACCTCTATTATCTATAGGTTTTACTATAATTATATAAGTTTCTGTCTCTTTTCTATAATATATATCTAGGTTATAGCTTCTTTAAGCTATTAGTTTAGTAATACCTCCTTATTATCTATAAGTGTTTTACTTAGTTAGTTATCTAATAAGGACTAGCAAACTACTCTAGTTAGGTTTATTTATATAATATCTTCTTGCTTATCCGCTATGTGGTTATAGCTACCTCCTAATTAGGTTATTATGTAGTGGATTCCTAATATCTTAATCTAACTAATGGTCTATTACCCTAAAGGAAGAGAGATTAATTTATTAAGGCTTTTGCTTAGGGGAAAAATAATAGAGTAAAGGTTAGATTAAAGAGTCCTAGCTACTAAACTGCTAGTTAGGGGTAGGTGGTTAAAAGGTTTAATCTCTAGCCTTTTCCCTTATTAGTGGGAAAGCCACTTTAAATATCCCGTAGCTCTCACGTGACTAGCCTGCAGTTAGCCCTTAGCTCCGTGCCCCACTGGGCGCTACCCTCATTGATGCTATCGCCATTCCGCTCCTGACATAAATCCTGGTTTTTTAAAAAGCAGAGATTATTATAGACTTCTTAAATGCTTGTTTTTAAATATTTCTAATGTAGCTAAGGAATTTAATCTTTGTAATGCTTATAGCCCTATTATAGACTATAATATTAAGGGCTTTAGTATAATAATGCTTAAGTGGCTAAAAGACTATAATATTAAGAGGTTATAAGAGATATATTAGGTACGGAGGTAGCCTAAAAGGAATTATATTATAATCTTTATAGAATTTAATAAATTTAAGTATGTAATATAATCTATGGCTATTAATAATTAGTAAGTGCTTTTAACTAATAGATTTAGAGTATTAATTAAAGTGCTTTAACCACTTAAAGGTAAGCTTGTTATTAGTGTATCTAGATAATAATAATGTTATCTTTATCTAGGGATTAAGCTCTTTAATATAATACTACCTTTCTATATAATTCTACCCTATAAGGATAAGGAAGGCTAGGATAACATAGCTACTAGCTATAATAGCTTTAATTATAGTTACGGATTTGTAATTTTTAGGTATTAAAAGAGGTATGCTCTCTTTCTCTTTATTATAACTATATAATCTTTTCCTATACTAATTTAAAAGCTAGTCTTATCTATATTCTAGATATTATTAGGAATAAGGCCCTTAGCATTAAGAACCTCTTAAAGCTTATTAAAGTACAAAGTAATAACTTATATATCTTTGTTAGAACAAGCATGATATCAATCGCGGCACGCAGCCGCAATTACCTGGCAAAACGTTAGGCCGCAAGGGCGCGCGTAACGCACGCTTACAAGAGGTAGGCCCTACCTATAACTTATTAGCCTGCCCTCTAATTAGGTAAGGACCTATAAGTTATATAACCTATAAAACGCACTATATTTATAGACACTTCTTATAATCTAAAAGCCTCTCTTTTCCTCTCTTTTAGAACACACTTATAACTAATTAATTATAATGCCTAGAATAGAAGAATAATTCCTATTCCCTAGGCTATTAATCCTAACATTAGGCACCTATAATACTAACACTAATTAGTAGTTAACTTTATAGATAACTATATAGTTTTTCCTAACTATAGATTAGTAAGGCTAAGTAAAAGAAATAGCTAAACTATAAACCTACCCTATAAAATAGAAGGGCTGCTAAAAGTATATATAGCTATGCTAAGGAAGTTTAAGCACTCTCTTATAATATAAAAGAAGCCTTATAACTCCTAAGATCTAATATCCTAAGACCTTATAAAGACTTTAAAGCTATTAAAGGATTAAGGCCTAGTTAATAACTAGTCTAACCTATCTTTAATTACTTAGTTAGCGTATTTTACTATATACCTAACCCTTAGAAAGCACTCTCTTATAATAAGAAAGGAGCTTACTACTCCTAAGATTTAATATCCTAAGAACCCTAAGGAATAAAGATAATAGCTATACTTATAATCCTTTAACCTACTATATAACTAATACTATACCTTTATTCTATCCTCCTATAATAGAGATAAGAAAGTTAAAAGCTTCTTAATAAGGAAAACTATTAAAAGCCTCTCTCTTTAGCCCTAACTTTAGTAATACTAATAAAGGCACTAAGGTTAAGAAAGACTAAAAAGGCAAAGGTTTATAAGTTAATAACCCTTTCCTAAGATATATTCCCTAGAGATATAAGACTTTATTATATTTAAGATATTATAGATAGTAAAATTATTTAATCTTAATAAATAAGGTAATAACCCTAAGGCTATTATAGCCTATATTCTCTTTAAAATAGCAGCATACTAGTCTAAGAGCCTTATTACTAGAAGTCTCTTTACTAACTTTATTAAAGACTTTTATAAATAGATAAGAGAGGTATTTATAATTATAGACTAAGTAATTACTAAGTATCTATATAATTTCCTTCTCTTCTAAGGTATATATATAGATATATATATATTATTTACGCTAGCTAGCTCTATGTAGGGCTAGTACTAGTACTCCTACTGCTTCGTTAAAAGGAAAACCCTTGAATAGGAAGAAAACCCCTTGCATCTGTGTTCAGGCCAACGCCGACCCTGCACCAGGCCTGCGTCGCGTTGTGTGTGGCCTATTGTAGGTGTTTGTTGCTAGCTTACGCTAGCCTTATCCCAGTGAGAAAAGAAAGAAAAAGGAAAAAGGAAAATCCTAGGTTCTAAGCCCTGCCTAGCTCTGTCCTAGGTCTGCTCTAGCACTGCTCTAGGCTTGTTATACTATCTTATAGCGTGCTAGATTTGGTTCCGTGGTAGTGATTCACTTCTCTTTCACTTTTTAGCTAGCTCTTCTATAGCCCCACTTTTTAGCCTTCTCCGGCCTGGGTCCGGCTCGTTAGTCCAGGGAAGTCAGAGCACCTAATGTTATTTGTCTTCTGTGGTGGGGTGTGGGTTCGGTTCGATTCCTAGCCGTTTCCAGGCCTAGGTCTCTCGGGCGTCAACCAACTAGATTCTCGTCTTGTGTTCTTCTTTCTTCGTTAATATCTATGATTCAGCCCCCTGTACGAGTATAAGAAGGGTTCCTCCCCGGAGGGGTCTTCCTTCTTTCCTCTTTTTCATCAGACTTCCTGTGGGTTCTTTTCTTCCTTAGAGCTGCCTGAGTATATATAGATATAATAACCTATAAGAAGATTATAGTAATACTTAAGGAAGTTACTACCTTTAAGGAATTCTAAGATTAGTAAGAAGAAGAGATATAGGAAGCTATAAGGAAGTACATACCCTTCTAAAAACACATAGAAAACTAAGACTTTCTTAATAACCTCCTTCTAATCCCTCTAATTAGGCTAAGATTATAATATTACTAATAGAGTAATCCAGGAATCTTATAATCTTACTAATATTATTCCCTAAGCCTAACCCTATTAGGCTAATTATATAATAATCCTTAGGAAAGCCCTTATTAGAGGTATCCCCTATTAAGATAAGAAATCCCTTCTTTATACCTCTAAGAGCACTTTTTCCCTCTAGACCTACACTAAAGCAAATAATTAATCTTATAAAAGTCTATATAAGTAATATTTAATATAGTATAAAGAACTATAAGGTCCTTAACTTAAAGTTAATAATCTTCTAAGGGAAATATAAGATACTAGGTATTAAACCCTATAAAGCTAGGTATACCCTTAAAGCTATGCTTAAAGGGAAAGCCTTAATATACTATTATAAGTATCTATATAAGCTAGGAGATCCTTAAGACCTTAAGACTCTTATTAGCTATATTAAGAGAAGGTTTAAGACTAATAATATAAAGTAAAGGTATTTTCTTAAATAGTAAAACACTAAGCTATACTAGATTATATAAGAAAACCTAGATAAGCTAAAGATTAATTACTTTAAAGAACTTATAATAAAGCTTATAAACCTTTAATAAGTAGTCCTAGATATTACTTAATCTAAAAAAGCACTTTAGAATTAATTAATCTCTGCCTATTATAGTATAACTAAGTATAAAACTTGCCTTATTAACCCTCTTACTAACCTCTAGCAATTCTATAAATATATAAGGATATTAATAAGAATAACTATAGAGGAATTAGATAAGAAGTATTAATTCCTATTAACGCCTAATATAAGAGAGTAGTATTAGACTAACCATAAGTATAATAGGTATAGTAAGGAAGCCTATAATAGATAATTATAATTATAAGGTAATAAAAGCGCTTTATAGAAGAAGAAATGCTATATATATAGTAAAAAGGCTATTAGTTAACTAAACACTCTAAGGAGAAATATAAGAAAGTATATTAATACTTTAAGAATTATTACCTTATAGAACTAATAACCCCTTCCTATAACGCTTTCCTTACCTAGTATAAAGGTAAAGAGAATAACACTACTTCTTCTAAAGAAAATAAGATTTCTACCTATATAATAGAACTTAGATTTAAAGGGAAAGGTAATAAAGGTAAGATAATAATAAGCTTCTTTATATAAGGCATAATAATTAATAGCTATATAACCATAGAAATTCTTATAAACTAAGCAGCTACCTATACCCTTATTAAAGAGAATCTATTTAATCTCTAGTAACTAAAGGAAGCCTTAACTACCTTCCTTCTTTAAGATTATTACTCTTTAGGCATATTCTAAGGTATTATCCCTAATACTAGGGCTATAGGTTACTTATTAGCAAGGCACCCTTAATTCCTTACCCTATAATAATTAATCCTAAAGATCTAGCTTAATAAATCTAAAGCTAGGAGGTAATAATTTGATTTAGAAGCAGTAAGCTAATCCTCTTAATTAGATTAATTAATATACCTACTCTCTTTAGGATTATCCTATTTTATATAATACTTATAAACACTCCCTTCTTGCTATGCCTAGCAAATATAGACTACCTTAAGATTAATTTCTATATCTCCTAGAATATCCTTTAATAAGGCAATATTAAGGTCCCTATTATCTATAAATAGGGATATCCTTAGATACTTCTATAAAAGGAAAGGTTAATTGCTTAGAGCTACCTAACTAAGATAGAATTATAGCGCTTACATTGCTAATTTAGTTACCCTTCTATCCGCTAACTTTATAATATGCTTTCTAAATTAGGCTATAAGGTAGACTTTAAAACCATTAGATAATTAACAAAGATCTACTACTAATACTAATTAAATGCAAACAATCTATATTACTTTAAATTTACCCTAAAGGATAAATATAACTTTAATTATAAAGTAATTATAAATATTATATATTTAGATAGTAATTACCCTATCCTTTACGCTATTAATATAGCTACCGCGTTTAATATAGCTAGATTCCTTAAGGATATTATAGTAAAGGTAACCTAGGAAGCTCTTTGCCTTTACTAGATTAATACCTACTAGGGTCCTTTAGATTAGATTATAACTAATACTAGTATAATATTTAGAAGCAAAGAATTCTATTAATTCATAGCTTTAATATTAATCTTAATTAAAGAAGTCCCTATTAAGGCATACTATAGTATTAGTAAGGTTAAGAGATATTACTAGCTACTCTAAAGAGCCTATAATATTATCTAACGCAAATGCCTATTAATACCTAAAGCTATAGCCCTGTAAATAGCTATAAAAGCCCTTAATAATACTATAGGCCTAAATAGTATTATTTTAACCCTTCTTATCTTTAGCGCTTACCCTTAAATAATTAATAATTCTCCTCTAATACCTAATATTAAGTAATAAGCCCTTATAGTATAAAAGGTAATAAAGGAGATTAAGAGGTTATATATGCTATATAAGGTTAAGGAAGCCCTTACTATAAGGAATAGCCCTAATACCTTACTAACCCTTAACCTCTTACTTATATTACTAGTTCTTATCTAGTAAGAGTATAAAGGGTAGTAAGAGCTATATAAGCTCCTTATAATAAATAGAGAGAGCTATACCCTTAATCTTCTATAAGGCCCTAAGGTCTTTAGGTTAACCTTTATTAAGCCTTATAATAAAGATCTTAGTAAGGAAAGGCTATTACTAGTAGGAGGTAATAACCTAGAGGTAATTAAAGGAAAGAGTAAGAGGTATAAGTTAATAATATAATGCCTCTAGCCTCTTTAAAAAGAAGGCTAGGAAGACTATAAAAAAACTCTCCTATAATTATTAATTAGGTAAATAACCTTAAGGTATTTATCTTAAGTAAGGAGAAGGTAGACCTTAAGCTTATAATCTAATTATATAAAAAGGTATAATTATAACTCCTAGCAAACCTTTTAAACTCTTAATAAAGGCTAAGATTAATGCCCTAATTAGCTAAGGCATATTTAAATTTATTGCTTTTAATCTAAAAAGCACTAAGCGATTTAAATCTTTAATTCCTATATTATTAATAAAGTTAAAGAAAGAATAGGCTAATTATATAAGAAATTAAGGCTTATAATCTAAGGCTTTAGTAATAAAGCAAAGCAAGTAATCCTTATATAAGCCCTAATAATCTAAAGGGTAAGCTAATAATTAATCCTTATAATAGCCCCTTCTCTTTTTATAAAAGGATTCCTTCTTTAGATTTAAGATATTACGTAGGCATATATATAATTAGAAACGCTGCTAAATTATGTAATCCTTGCCTAACTCCCTATTTAAATTTGTAACTAGCACCCTAAAGGAATAATTATAAGACTTATTAAGCCTCTTTACAGAATTATAAAGGCTAGGACACACTAGTAGGTAACTTACTATAAGCACTATAGAGAAAACCTCTAGATAATAACATTAAGCTATAATCCATGCTTGCTAGTAATATCTGCTAAAAGCCCTTACTTTAGATACATAGGAATGTAAACTAATAATACCCTTAGCCTATTAGATAAAGGATTCTCCTAATAAGAAGAAGATTAACTAGCTACTACTAAATTCACTATAAAACCAAAGTAGTTTATTAAGCCTAATAACCCCTTATATTTAATAGTGGAATTATTTAACTAACTAATAATATTATTAAGATGCAATAAAAGGGCAAAGTGATAAGCTATAGTTAATCCTACTAGAAAAGCTAGAAAAGAAGTACATTAAATAAAGGGCCTATAATGCCTATATCGCTTTAATCTACTAACCTAAGGCAAGCTTTAATCTATTAGTTACTATGTAATATTAAGAACTAATAATTAAGAATGTTAAGAAACTTAATTATTATATTAAGTAGTAAATAGACTACCTAGATTAAGGATTAATCTTTATACCCCTTAATCTTAAAAGAGTAAAGCTATTTATATTTATTAATGGATTATTCACTAATAATAAAGACCTTACCTTATAACTAGGCCATATACTTATCCTAGCTAATAAGAAGTATAAGGATAGTAAGTTTACACTATAAGGTAATATTATATACTATAGCTTAATAAAGAGTAAGAGAGTTATAAGAAGTATACTTGCTTTAGAGGTCTATAGAATAGTAGTAAGCGTTAATATAGCTTACGTAATTATAATAATATTAAAGATTATTACGGATTAACTAAACCTCCTAGTAATCCTAATTATAGTCTATATAGATTTATACTTATTATATAAATGCCTTATTAAGCTTAGGACTATAAAGGAAAAGCGGCTTATAATTAATATTATAGCCCTTTAGTAATTATATAAATACTATAAGCTCTATAAGATTAGATAGATTAATAGCGAAGATAACCTAGCTAATGCATTTATAAAGGTAATACCTAATAAAGCCCTAGAGAGGTTTATTATAGGTAACATAGTAATAATCTAGATAAAGGGATAGGTTACCTAGACCTAGCACTACCTATAAAGAGGTAGAAGATTAGAGCCCTAAAGCCTACGCTAAAGCCTACGCCTAAGCCTGCGCTAAAGGCACTAGGTAAGCTACCCTAAATATAGCAAGGCTACGTAAGGCATAGGCTAAGGGATTAGAGGTAGTAGAATTATAGCCTTAGAAGGAGCGCCCTCCTAAGTCTTTATAGTAAGGAGAGGGAAGAGAAGGGAGTATAAGGGGGCGTGGGAAGGTATAATCTAATATTATACCTTTAGAAGGGGAAGTATTATAAGCAATCTTCCCTAGGAATATAATCTAATATTACGTTACGGTTAAATAAAGGGCCGCGGGAGAGATAATCTAATATTATACCTTTAGATAGGGAAGGGATTATAGGTAACCTTCCCCTTATAATATAATCTAATATTACATTACACTAGTTAAATAAGGGGCGTAGGTAAGGGCGGAAGGCAAAGGTAGCCTTCCGCGAGGAAGAAGGATAAGCAATTAGAGAAGCTAGTTATTAAAGGCTAGTAGCGTATAAGGGGAAGGAAGGAGGGACTATTATTATTGTTTCTTTTATTAGTTCTTTTATTCTTATAACACATTTATTTAATCCCTTATACCTTCCTTTCTTAGATTAATATTATGCGTTAATAATTATATTAAAAAGAAAAAGGTTCTAATGTTAGAACAAGCATAATATTAATCGCAGCACGCAGCCATAATTACCCGGCAAAACGTTAGGCCACGAGGGGCACGCGCGCAACGCGCGCCCGCGAGAGGTAGGCCTTACCTATAACTTATTAGCCTACCCTCTAATTAGGCAAGGACCTATAAGTTATATAACTCACAAAACGCACTGCGTTTATGGCTACTTCTCATAATCCAAAAAGCCTCTCTTTTCCTCTCTTTTAGAACACACTTATGACTAATTAATTATAACGCCTAGAATAGAAGAATAATTCCTATTCCCTAGGCTATTAATCCTAACGTCAGGCACCTATGATACTAACAATCTTCTAATACCTTATAATTAAAGTTAAGCTTCTTTTAAAGGTATTACTTATAACTATAGCGCTTTAGAAAGCATATAGTCTAGAGCTTTCTAATAAGCCTTAGATTAGTTAATATATTTATTACCCTCTCTAATGCTCTCTCTTTTAGAATGTAATTTATAGTATTTATAATAAACTTAGGGTATATTATAAGATTTATATTATTAAGTTAGTTAATATAGTAGTATAAGGTAACCTATTCTTTATTTAAAAGCTTTATTTTAGATAATTACTAACCCTTTTAAGTTAAATCCCTTAACTTTATTTAATAAGGTAACCATATAGTATATTAAATTAACGCGTAACCGCTTAGATTTTAGCACTTAGATTATTATTAATGTAATAAAGAGCCTTATTAACACGTAATTCAATATTAGGTTTCATGATAAAAACGCTAATTATAGTAGAATTCGCGGTTTAACGCGTTCTATTATCAAATTAGTCCGTTACACTAATCAGTCCGTTGCATTAATAAGCACCACCTTCGAAGCTTGTTCCCACACCGAAGCTTGTTCCCACATCGGGCTGCTTTTTTATCACTGCGGTACTGTCAATCGGTCGTTTATTATTGCACTGGCTGGGTGTTACCAGTAATTCTTATGTTATGTGTGAATTTTAGATGCATTAGCCACTGCCGATGAAAAAAAAAAATTATAAAAATCATAAGCACCACCTTTAGTGGTTAGGGTTTCCTAACTGCTAAATAATGTGGGGCATGGCACGATTATCCGTTCTTATCTTATTACTGCGGTACTATCAATCGGTCGTTAATTATTACACTAGCTAGGTGTTGCTAGTAATTCTTATATTATGTGTGAATTTTGGATGCATTAGCCACTGCTAATAAAAAAAATTATAAAAATCATATCCGTTCTTATCTATAAGCTATTATAAGAATAAAGCAAATAAAAGCCTGTCTTATGCCGCAACTGCTAGAAAGCAATGAGTTAAAATCTAGTAACTTTAGTGATTAGCAAATAGTATTAATAGCATGATATGAAAAGCTTTGTTAATCTAAAGCCTTATAAATATGGTCACCTTTAATCTCATCACGTCAATATAAAAAGGCGATCTTAGAAGTGCAGTAAAAGGCGTTGCTATTAGTGTGCTATTAGCTAACGAGTAGTTTACAGTTATCTTAGTAGTTCTATTTAATGTACTTATAGTACTTTATACATATTAAGGCTAGTAAGAGAAGAAAGAAAGGTATAGGTTAACTATCTAAAGGAGATCTACAAGAAGAGAAAGGAAGCCATAAAAATAGGCTTTAACTAGCAATAGAAGACCGATTTATTAGAAGGTCTAACAAGCAAGAATAAATTAACGTCTTCTAACAAAGCCTATAATAAATCTAAGAGAGGTCTATAATAAAGCTTGCGATAAATTAATGCAAGGTGCGAAAACTCTATATTAGAAGTGATGCCTAAGATGTAAGGCTATATATCCGCTAATACTACCCCTAGCGGAATATTAAAAGAAAGATAGAAAAGATAATAAGATAAAAGCAATAATTAATATAGATCTTCTAAAATATTTTCTTTAATAAAGTCTTTAGCCTTTATTATATAAAGAAGGCGCATAAAATTACTATATTTAATTTAGTTAAGTCCCTTTATAAATCTATTAGTAACTCTCTATTAAGTTCTAATCTACTGCAGTTAAAAATGCCCTTCGTAGGTCTTTTAAGTAATCTATTTATAGCGTAAATTAATATAATAAGTTTATCCCTTATGCTTCTTATTAAGCATATTAGCCTTTGCGTTCTAACTATTAGTAAATAAGAGTAGCGGTTATAATTAATTAATCCTAAAGTCCTTAAGAAGGTTAGTAACCTAGAGCATTAAAAGACTAGTAGGTATAAGGTTAATAAATTTAGCTTTAGTTAAGCTAAGTGCTATAAGAGTTTACTTCTTTAACTACTAGAGAATTAGTCCTCTAGTAAGTATTATAACATAGCCTATAGTGAATCTTCTAGTATCTAGGTTATTAGTAAGAGAGGCATTACTAAATCCTTTTACCTAGAGCATAGCTTTAGGATTACTAATACTACTAAGAATAATCCCTAAATTATTAGAGTTCTTAAGGTAATACTAGAGATGCTTTATAAGATCTATATAGACCTACTTTAGTGCTAAATTTACACTGTAAAGTTAGTTTATAGAAAATATTATATTAGGTTAAGTTACTATAGAAAGCTAATTAAAGCTTCCTATTATTTTTGCCTATTTAGATAGATTAAAGACTATCTTAAGTTCCTTTTAATTAGTAGGAATTTCAGTCTTTAGAAGCTATAGAATATTTAATCCGTTTATATTCTTAATATTAAATTTCTTTATAATATTCTATATATTATTAGAATCACAGGGTGCCTAACGTTAGGATTAATAGCCTAGGGCATAGGAATTGTTCTTCTATTCTAGGCGTTGTAATCAATAGTCATGAGTATATGTGTAGAAGAGAGGAAAAAGAGAGGCTTTTTAGATTATAAGAAGTGGCCACAAGCGCAGAGCGTTTGTAGGTCACCTAACTTATAGGTCCTTGCCCTATTAGAGGGCAGGCCTATAGATTATAAGTGGTGCCCCTGCGTTGCGCGCGCCCCTTATGGCCTAATATTCTGCTAGGTAATTACGGCTGCGTGCCGCGATTAATATTATGCTTATTCTAACATTAGAACCTCTTTCTTTTTAATATGATTATTAATGCATAATATTAATCTAAGAAGGGAAGATATAAGAGATTAAATAAATATATTATATAAAGGAAAGAATTAACAAAAGAAAAACAATAATAATAGTCCCTTTTCCCCTTACACGCCGCTAGCTTTTAATAACTAACTTCTTTAATTACTTATCCTTCTTCCTTACAGAAGGCTACCTCTACCTTCCGCCCTTGCCTTTGCCTTATTATTTAACTGGTATAACATAATATTAAATTACGTTCCTAGGGAAGGTTACCTATAATCCCTTCCCTTTCTAAAGGTATAATATTAGATTATCCCTTCCTATAGCCCTTTATTTAACTATAACGTAATATTAGATCACGTTCCTAGGGAAGGTTACCTATAATCCTTTCCCTTTTAAAGGTATAATATTAGATTATATATCCCTATGCCCCCTTACACTCCCTTCTCTTTTCCCTCCCTTTATAAGGACTTAGAAGGAGTGCTCTTCTTCTAAGGCTATATAACCTTAGGGCCCTATAATAGCGCTATTTTATTTACTAGGGCATTAAAGGCGCTATTCTATTAGCCGCTTAGGGTAGGATTACCCTAGGGGCCTATAAAGGTGCTATTTTTCTCTTAGGGCCCTTAAGGGTACTATTTTATTAGCCCTTTAGGGCCTCTAATCCTATAGCCTACGTAAGCGGTGTTACCCGTGGGTAACCTATCCCTCTATCCGGATTATTATTATATTACCTATAATAAATCTCTCTAGGGCCTTATTAGGTATTACCTTTATAAATGCATTCGCTAGGTTATCTTCGCTATTAATCTACCTAATCTCGTAGAGCTTATAGCGTTTATATAACTACTAAAGGGCTATAATATTAATTATTAGCTACTTCTCCTTTATAGTTCTAAGCTTAATAAGGTATTTATATAGTAAGTACGAATCTATATAGACTATAATTAGGATTATAGAGAGGTTTAACTAGTTTATAATAATCTTTAGCGTTATTATAATTACATAAGCTATGTTAATGCTTGCTACTATTCCATAGACTTCTAAAGCAAGTATACTTCTTATAACTCTCTTACTCTTTATTAAGCTATAGTGTATAATATTACCTAATAGTATAAACTTACTATCCTTATACTCTTTATTAGCTAGGATTAGCATATAGCCTAGTTATAAAGTAAGGTCTTTATTATTAGTAAATAATCTGTTAATAAATATAAATAGCTTTGCTTTCTTAAGGTTAAGAGGTATAAAGATTAACCCTTAATCTAGGTAATCTATTTACTACTTAATATAACGATTAAGTTCCTTAATATTCTTAATAGTTAGCTCTTAATATTATATAGTAATAGATAGATTAAAGCTTGCCTTAGGTTAGTAGATTAAGGTAATATAAGCACCTTAAGCCCTTTATTTAATATACTTCTTTTCTAGCTCTTCTAGCGGGATTAACTATAGCTTATTACTTTGCCCTTTTATTATATCTTAATAGTATTATTAGTTAGTTAAATAATTCTACTATTAGATATAAGAGGGTTATTAGGTTTAATAAACTACTTTAGTTTTATAGTAAATTTAGTAGTAGCTAGTTAATCTTCTTCTTACTATAAGAATCCTTTATCTAATAGACTAAGGGTATTATTAGTCTATATTCCTATGTATCTAAAATAAGAGCTTTTAGCGGATATTACTAGTAAGCATGGATTATAACTTAATGTTATTATCTAGAGGTTTTCTCTGTAGTGCTTATAGTAAGTTACCTACTAGTGTATACTAGTGTTTGTAATCCTATAGAGAGGCTTAATAACTCTTATAGTTATGCCTTTAGGGTATTAATTATAAATTTAGATAGGGAGTTAGGTAAGGATTATGTAATTTAGTAGCGTTTTGGATTATATATATACCTATATAATATCTTAAATCTAGAGAAGAAGTCCTTTTATAAGAAGAGAGGGAGTAATTATAAGGATTAATTATTAGCTTGCTCTTTAGATTATTAGGGCTTATATAAGGATTACTTGCTTTGCTTTATTGCTAAAGCCCTAAATAATAAGCCTTAATTTCTTATATAGCTAGCCTATTCTTCCTTTAACTTTATTAATAATACAGGAATTAAAGATTTAAATCCCTTAGTGCTTCTTTAGATTAAAAGCAATAAATTTAAACATACCTTAGCTAATTAGGGTATTAATCTTAGCCTTTATTAAGAGTTTAAAAGGTTTACTAGGAGTTATAATTATGCCTTTCTTATGTAATTAGATTGTAAGCTTAAGGTTTACCTTCTCCTTGCTTAAGATAAATACCTTAAGGTTATTTACCTAATTAATAATTATAGGAGGGTTCTTTTATAGTCTTCCTAGCCTTCTTTTAAAGGGGCTAGAGGCACTATATTATTAGCTTATATCTCTTACTCTTCCCTTTAATTACCTCTAGGTTATTACCTCTTACTAGTAATAGCCTTTCCTTACTAGAATCTTTATTATAAGGCTTAATAGAGGTTAACCTAAAGACCTTAAGGCCTTATAAAAGGTTAAGGGTATAGCTCTCTTTATCTATTATAAGAAGCTTAAATAGGCCTTACTATTCTTTATACTCTTACTAGATAAGGACTAGTAATATAAGCAAAAGGTTAAGAGTTAGTAAGGTATTAGGGCTATTCCTTATAGTAAGGGCTTCCTTAACTTTATAGAGTGTATATAACCTCTTAATCTCCTTTATTACCTTCTATACTATAAGGGCTTATTACTTAATATTAGGTAATAAAGGAGAATTATTAATTATTTAAGGGTAAGCGCTAAAGATAAGAAGGGTTAGAATAATTCCATTTAGGCCTATAGTATTATTAAGGGCTTTGATAGCTATTTATAGGGCTATAGCTTTAGGCATTAATAGGTATTCGCGTTAGATAATTGTTAGAATAAGCATGATATTAATCACGGCACGCAGCCGCAATTACCCGGCAAAACGTTAGGCCGCGAGGGGCACGCGCGTAACGCGCGCCTGTAAGAGGTAGGCCCTACCTATAACTTATTAGCCTGCCCTCTAATTAGGCAAGGACTTATAAGTTAGGTAACCTATAAAACGCACTACATTTATAGCCACTTCTTATAATCTAAAAAAGCCTCTCTTTTTCTCTCTTTAACACACATTTATAACTAATTAATTATAACGCCTAGAATAGAAGAATAATTCCTATTCCCTAGGCTATTAATCCTAATATTAGGCACCTATAATACTAACACTAATCCTCCTAGGTACGAGGTAAAACTGCTTATATTGTTACAGGCTAATTCCCCATTCTTTCATTTTCTTCCTATCTCCTTGCTAATCTTATTATTCGCCTTACCTTTACTTCTTAGCATTTTTCCCTTATGTTATAAATACTATTAATTATCTCTAGGTTAGATTTATCTTTATTTTCCTTCTCTTTACTTTTCTCTTCTACTATAGCCTTTAACCTTTTGGTTAGGGCAGTGTCTTTTTATTACCCTTAGCTATCTATAATCTAATTAGTTAAGGGTTAATTAGTTAATTAGTAATACAGGACCTACCTAGTGATTTAGCGAATTAGGTTAGAAGTAAGTGAGAATAAGTTATGTGTGGTGTGAGGGTTTAAGTTCGCCTTAGAGCTTTAGGGCATAAGTGAGTAATAAGGTGTAAGAAGATAGAAGAGATAGAGAGAGGAATAAACACGGTTATAGAGAAAGGGGAATTGCGTTAATTTATGCTACAAGCAAAACTTAAATGAATTTGAGTTTAACTACGGTCGCGACCTATAACTCTTATGCTAACGCAGCTATAAAGTTTATTATTAATAAACTTTACACTAACCTCGCAGCCCTCTATATTCGTGCCCTTAAAGCTTATTCTCACATTAGGCTGCTTTTTTATTACTGTGGTACTGTTAATTAGTTATTTATTATTGCACTAGCTAGGTGTTGCTAGTAATTCTTATGTTATGTGTGAATTTTAGATGCATTGGCCACTGCCGATGAAAAAAAAAATTATAAAAATCATACTAACACTAATTAGTAATTAACTTTACAAATAACTATATAGTTTTTCCTAACTATAGATTAGTAAGGCTAAGTAAAAGAGATAGCTATACTATAAACCTACCCTATAAAATAGAAGGGCCGCTAAAAGCATATATAGCTATGCTAAGGAAGTCTAAGCACTCTCTTATAATAAAAAAGAGCCTTATAACTCCTAAGATCTAATATCCTAAGACCCTATAAAGACTTTAAAGCTATTAAAGGATTAAGGCCTAGTTAGTAACTAGTTTAACCTATCTTTAATTACTTAGTTAGTGTGTTTTACTATATACCTAACCCTTAGAAAGCACTCTCTTATAATAAGAAAGGAGCTTATTACTCCTAAGATCTAATATCCTAAGAACCCCTAAGGGATAAAGATAATAGCTATACTTATAATCCTTTAACCTACTATATAACTAATACTATACCTCTATTCTATCCTCCTATAATAAAGATAAGAAAGTTAAAAGCTTCTTAATAAGAAGAACTATTAAAAGCCTCTCTCTCTAGCCCTAACTTTAGTAATACTAAAGAAGGCACTAAGGTTAAGAGAGACTAAAAAGATAAAGGTTTATAAGTTAATAACCCCTTCCTAAGATATATTCCCTAGAGATATAAGACTTTATTATATTTAAGATATTATAGATAGCAAAATTATTTAATCTTAATAAATAAGGTAATAACCCTAAGGCTATTATAGCCTATATTCTCTTTAAGATAGCGGTATACTAGTTTAAGAGCCTTATTACTAGAAGTCTCTTTACTAACTTTATTAAAAACTTTTATAGATAAATAAGAGAGGTATTTATAATTATAGACTAAGTAATTACTAAGTATCTATGTAATTTCCTTCTCTTCTAAGGTATATACATAGATATAATAACCTATAAGAAGATTATAGTAATACTTAAGGAAGTTACTACCTATAAGGAATTCTAAGATTAGTAAGAAGAAGAGATATAGGAAGCTATAAGGAAGTATATACCTTTCTAAAAATATATAGAAGACTAAGACTTCCTTAATAACCTCCTTCTAATCCCTCTAATTAGGCTAAGATTATAATATTACTAATAGAGTAATCTAGGAATCTTATAATCTTACTAATATTATTCCCTAAGCCTAACCCTATTAGGCTAATTATATAATAATCCTTAGGAAAGCCCTTATTAGAGGTATTCCCTATTAAGATAAGAAATCCCTCCTTCTATACCTCTAAGAGCACTCTTTCCCTCTAGACCTATACTAAAGTAAATAATTAATCTTATAAAAGTTTATATAAGTAATATTTAATATAGTATAGAGAACTATAAGGTCCTTAACTTAAAGTTAATAATTTTCTAAGGGAAATATAAGATACTAAGTATTAAACCCTATAAAGCTAGGTATACCCTTAAAGCTATGCTTAAAGGAAAGCCTTAATATACTATTATAAGTATCTATATAAGCTAGGTAATCCCTAAGACCTTAAGACTCTTATTAGCTATATTAAGAGAAGGTTTAAGACTAATAATATAAAGCAAAGGTACTTTCTTAAATAGTAAAACACTAAGCTATATTAGATTATATAAGAAAACCTAAATAAGTTAAAGATTAATTACTTTAAAGAACTTATAATAAAGCTTATAAACCTCTAATAAGTAGTCCTAGATATTGCTTAATCTAAAAGAGTACTTTAGAATTAATTAATCTCTGCCTATTATAGTATAATAAAGTATAGAACTTACCTTATTAACCCTCCTACTAACCTCTAGCTATTCTGCGAATATATAAGGATATTAATAAGAATAACTATAAAGGAATTAGATAAGAAGTATTAATTCCTATTAATACCTAATATAAGAGAGTAGTATTAGACTAACTATAAGTATAATAGGTATAGCAAGAAAGCCTATTATAGATAATTATAATTATAAGGTAATAAAGGTAAGATGCTAATAAGCTTCTTTACATAAGGCATAATAATTAATAGCTATATAACCATAGAAATTCTTATAAACTAAGCAGCTACCTATGCCCTTATTAAAGAGGATTTATTTAATCTCTAGTAACTAAAGGAAGCCCTAACTGCCTTCTTTATTTAAGATTATTACTCTTTAAGCGTATTCTAAGGCATTATCCCTAATACTAGGGCTATAGGTTACTTATTAGTAGGGCACTCTTAATTCCTTACCTTATAATAATTGATCCTAAAGATCTAGCTTAATAAATCTAGAGCTAAGGAGGTAATAATTTAATTTAGAAGCGGTAAGCTAATCCCCTTAATTAGATTAATTAATATGCCTACTCCCTTTAGCATTATCCTATTCTATGTAATGCCTATAAACACTCCCTTCTTGCTATGCCTAGTAGACATAGACTGCCTTAAAATTAATTTCTATATCTCCTAGAATATCCTTTAATAAGGTAATATTAAGGTCCTTATTATCCGTAAATAGGGATATCCTTAGATACTTCTATAAAAGGAAAGATTAATTGCTTAGAGCTATCTAACTAAGATAGAATTATAGCGCTTACATTGCTAATTTAGTTACCCTTCTATCCGCTAACTTTATAATATACTTTCTAAATTAGGCTATAAGATAGATTTTAAAACTATTAGATAATTAATAAAGATCTGCCACTAATACTAATTAAATGCAAATAATCTATATTGCTTTAAATTTACCCTAAAGGATAAATATAACTTTAACTATAAAGTAATTATAGATATTATATATTTAGATAGCAATTGCCCTATCCTCTATGCTATTAATACAGCTACTATGTTTAATATAGCTAGATTCCTTAAGGATATTATAGTAAAGGTAACCTAGGAAGCTCTTTACCTTTACCAGATTAATACCTACTAGGGTCCTCTAGATTAGATTATAACTAATGCTAGCATAACGTTTAGAAGCGAAGAATTCTGTTAATTCATAGCTTTAATATTAATCTTAATTAAAGAAGTCCCTATTAAGGCACACTATAGTATTAGTAAGGTTAAGAGATATTATAGGCTGCTCTAAAGAGCCTATAATATTATCTAACGCAAATGCCTATTAATACCTAAAGCTATAGCCCTATAAATAGCTATAAAAGCTCTTAATAATACCATAGGCCTAGATAGTATTATTCTAACCCTTCTTATCTTTAGCGCTTACCCTTAAATAATTAATAATTCTCCTTTATTACCTAATATTAAGTAATAAGCCCTTATAGTATAAAAGGTAATAAAGGAGATTAAGAGGTTATATATGCTATATAAGGTTAAGGAAGCCCTTACTATAAGGAATAGCCCTAATACCTTACTAATCCTTAACCTCTTACTTATATTACTAGTTCTTATCTAGTAAGATTATAAAGGGTAGTAAGAGCTATATAAGCTCCTTATAATAAATAAAGAGAGCTATACCCTTAACCTTCTATAAGGCCCTAAGGCCTTTAGGTTAACCTTTATTAAGCCCTATAATAAAGATCCTAGTAAGGAAAGGCTATTACTAGTAGAAGGTAATAACCTAGAGGTAATTAAAGGGGAAGAGTAATAGGTATAAGTTAATAATATAGTGCCTCTAGCCCCTCTAAAAAGAAGGCTAGGAAGACTATAAAAAACCCTCCTATAATTATTAATTAAGTAGATAACCTTAAGGTATTTATCTTAAGCAAGGAGAAGGCAGACCTTAAGCTTGTGATCTAATTGCGTAAGAAAGGCATAATTATAAATCCTAGTAACCCTTTTAAACTCTTAACAAAGGCTAAGATTAATACCCTAATTAGCTAAGGTATGTTTAAATTTATTACTTTTAATATAAAGAAGCACTAAGGGATTTAAATCTTTAATTCCCATATTATTAATAAAGTTAAAGGAAGAAAAGGCTAACTATATAAGAAATTAAGGCTTATAATCTAAGGCTTTAGTGATAAAGTAAAGCAAGCAATCCTTACGCAAGCCCTAATAATCCAAAGGGCAAGCTAATGATTAATCCTTATAACTACCCTTCTTTTCTCATAAAAGGATTTCTCCTTTAGATTTAAGATATTACGTAAGCGTACGTATAATTAGAAATGCCGCTAAATTATATAATCCTTGCCTAACTCCCTATCTAAATTCGTAACTAGCACCCTAAAGGAATAATTATAAGAGTTATTAAGCCCCTCTATACAATTACAGAGGCTAGCACACACTAGTAGGTAACTTACTATAAGCACTATTATAAGGGCTTAGGCTTTGCCTAAGCCTTAGTATTAACATATAAGTAAGGTATAGGGAAGGGGCTAATATAAGCTAGCTAGGGGATATAAGGGGCTTGTATAGGATCTATAATATCCTCCTTTTCCTTCCTTTCTTTAAGTTTCTTAATATTATTATAATAGCCTATAGCTTTGTTTTTAGGCTAGTTTATAATATTTAAGAAACTTCCTTTAGCCTTAAAGAAGGCTACTAAAAACGTAATAAGCACATTAAACGTTATAGACATAATAGACATAATAGATATAACGGATTTATTACGCTCTAGAGACTAACACTCTTAGGGAAGCATAACACTACTAATAGACATCACTCTACCTATAGAGGCTCTCTTAGCTTAACTTAAATTACTTTAACTTATAATTAAATAATAATAGGGAAATTGCAATACTATATAAATAGGTTAAAACAAAGTAGCCCTAAGGGGCTTAACCTAAATAGATTCCTCTCCTAGTTTTACCTATTACGCTACTAGTTATACCCTAGATTAGATAGAAACTAATCCTAATAGGCAACCCTTATAATAGTAATAAGGCTATGTTTACTTCCTAGAAGATCCTTATAGAATATAAACTAGTAGCAGATAAGGACTTTATTAGTGCTAATAAGGACTAGTAAATATTTATATACTAGAACTTAAGGCCTAAGGTCTAACCTTATATTATAGTATTCTTTAAAATAGGCTATAAATATAATTATAAACCTACCTCCTTCCTAGATTACTTAGAATCTATATTTACTAACCCCTATTAATAAAAAATAGCCCTTACTAAACTTAATTATATTAAATAAGGGCTAGGGAGGTATTTACTTTATTCTTTATTTACTTTAAATAAAAGCTTTCCTTAGTAAGAGGTAGCTTATAGGTAAGTAAGGTAAAACTAGTAAAACTTTAATACACACTTAATAAGTATATAAAGGAGTATAGTATTAGTAAAGGGATAGCCTATAAGGACTACTTATTAGTAATTAGCTAATTCTATAGTATTATAGTTAATTTTAAGGCTAATACCTTAGAGGAAAAGTATTAGTCCTACTATATACCTATTCTAGTTAAGGTACTAGCTCCCTAAGTTAATTATAATAGTAATATACTAATAATAGGTATTTATATAGTAAGAACCTAGGTAAGTAAATATAAGAAGCTAAAGGGAAAAAGGGTAGACTAAAGAAGATAACGAAACCTTAATATACTAAGTAAGTTATAGTAGAAGAAATAACTAGATATTATAAGAATAAGTATTATTTACACTATAGCTTAAAGGATTACTAAATATAGGAGTGCTTACTACTCCTACCTTACTAACTAAGAGTGTGTATTAATACCTATAGGGTAAAGATAGAAAGTAAGGATAAGGGGTTAAGACTTACTTATTAGAAAATAAGTAGCCCCTAAGTAAAGGCTTATATAAGGGCATAAAGGCTAGCTAGTATAGCTAGATAATTATAACTATAATTAGTGTATAGTATTAGAAGAGGGAGTTAAATAGTATATAGATTAACTACTATTCTTAGTCCCTATACTTTTAATATATATAAGTATCTCTATATTTAAATTAATTATAGTTATAATTATTATAGCGCTATTAGTAAATTAGTAGCGTAGTAGCTAAGCTTAGAGCTTATTTAATTACTAAAATAAAGATAAGTTTAAACTATAGTAAAAATAGAAAGAAAAGAAAAGTAAGTAAAGGAGAAAACCTTATCTATTACTTATATAGTATATACCTAGATTAATATAAATAGCTAGGAATCTTTAGTATACCTCTATATTATTCTAGGTTTAACCTATAATATAATCTTTAGGATACTATAGTAAAAACACTATAATATAGTAATTTACATAGTAAAGCAATAGCTAGTTATTAGGGTAGCTAAGGGCCTATGCATTTTAGAATCCTTAGAGCGTACTATAAAGACACTAATATAGGGGATAATTAATTCCTTATTTACTATAAAGGCACGCTATATATAATAATAGAAGGATATTACCCCCTCCTAGGTATGAGGTAAAACTGCTTATATTGTTACAGCCCGATATTTTTCGCTATCTTGTTAAACTTCTTAGCTTCCTTGCTAAGCTTGTTATTTAACTTCTTCTTACTCTTTATTACATGCTCCCTACACTCTACTAACTGCTTAATTTCCTTTTTATTAGGATTCTTCTCGCTTTTTAACAAATCCTCTAGATTCTTTAGCCTAGTAATAAAGGTTATTAGCTTTAGATTACCCTTTGCTATTCTATAGTCTATTAGCTAGGGACATTAATTAACTAATAACGTAAGACCTACTTTATAGGTTATATAGACTATATTAGGTACACGAATTAGGTTAGAAATAAGTAAGAATAAGTTATGTATGGTATAAGGGTTTAAGTTTGCCTTAGAGCTTTAGCGCATAAGTGAGTAGTAAGGTGCGAGAAGATAGAAGAGATAATGCAGAGAGAGGGAACAAATATAGTTATAGAGAAAGGGGAATCACATTAATTTATACTACAAGCAAAACTCAAATGAATTTAAGTTTAACTGCGGTTACAAACTATAACTCTTACGCTAACGCAGCTATAAAGTTTATTATTAATAAACTTTGCACTAACCTTATAGCCCCTATATTCATGCCCTTAAAGCTTATTCCCATATTAGGCTGCTTTTTTATTACTATGGTACTGTTAATCGGTTGTTTATTGTTACACTGGCTAGGTGTTGCTAGTAATTCTTATGTTATGTGTGAATTTTAGATGCATTGGCCACTGCCGATGAAAAAAAAATTATAAAAATCATAGAAGGATATTACTATAAGGTTTATTATTATAAGCTTAAAAGAAATTATAATAGTATTATAACTTTCTACCCTAAGACTAAGACTAGAATAGCTTAATACCTTAGCATTACCTAGGAGCTTATAGACTTTATAGACCTATTTAATAAGTTAAAAGCAAATAGCCTACCCCTATATAAGGGCTTATTAAATTACTATATCTATCTTTAGAAGAACGCAAATAGATTATAATTAGTGCTCCTATAGGGACCCCTATATAATATACCCTAGGACTAGCTATTAGAGATTAGGTATTAAGTTACTAACCTTATAGATAAGGGATAGATTTATACTAGCTTCGCTTTAGCAGTAGCACTTATCCTACTAGTTAAAAAGGTAAATAATAGTTAGAGGTTTTATGTTAATTACTGCGTACTTAATAAGATAATAGCATAAGATTACTACTCCCTTCTACTAATTAAGGAAACACTTTATTCCTTATCCTAAGCATATTAGTTTATAAAAGTAAATATATACTTAGTATTTTATAAGCTATATATAGTAAAAGGATAGGAGTATCTTATAGCGTTTTATATAAGATTTAGACTATTTAAATAGCTAGTTTGCCTATTTAGCCTAGTAAGTACACTAGTAATGTTCTAATATTATATAAATAAATCCTTAGGGAATACATTAAGGGACTTTATTATAGCCTATTTAGATAATATTCTTATTTATTTAGGGGTTAAAGAAGGATTATATAGCTAAGGTATAGCTAATACTAGGTAGATTAAGGGTAGTAGGCCTATATCTAGATCTAGATAAATCTATATTTACTGTGAAGAAGGTCTAATACCTTAGCTATATTATTATAGTAAGATACTTAATTTGCCCTAACCCTATAAAGATAGTAATAATTAGGGAATAGTTAGCCCTTATAAAGTTATAGGAGGTCTATAGCTTCCTTAGATTTATAAACTTCTATTATAACTTTATTAGGGACTTCTCTAAAATAATAACTTCCCTAATCTAGCTTACTAGAAAGAACATCCCCTTTTAATAGGGCCTAGAGAAAATAATGCTTTTAAATAATTTAAGGAGTTATTTATTAAATACCTAGTCCTTATATAATAGGACCCTAATTAGGATACTATAGTAAAAGCTAATTATTCTAGTATAGCTTTAGGGGTTACCTATTATAGAAAGGCCTTAATAGTATATTATATCTAGTTACTTACTACTCTATAAGCTTAATAGCCCCTAAAGGAACTATACTATTTATAATAAGAAGCTACTAGCGATTATATCTTACCTTAAAGCATAGTTAGTAGAGTTATAAGGCATCTTATACCTATTTATAATATATATAGATTATAAGAACCTAGAGTACTTTACTACTCCTTACCTTATAATAGAATATTAAGTATAGTAAGTAAATATCCTCTCTCTATTTAACTTCTATTTATATTATAGATCTAGTGCTTAGGTATAATAACTAAACACTCTTTCTTAAAGGGAATAGAATAAGGTAAGTAAGCCTTTAAGAATAAGATATATCTTATAACCTATTACTATTATAGCACTCTTATAACTATATATTAGAACCTAGATAAACTCTAGTTTAGGTTTATCCTTACTCTAGGTAGCTTTACTTTTACTAAGGAAATGCCTTTTTATAATAAAATATCTTTAGACTCTTTAGGACTAAGTAGTTTTATTAGACCTAACTTACCTTATCTATTTATAGGCTATATAGGAAGGGGTATAGAAGTTTCCCTAGAGGTAATAATAAGAGAATAGGTAGCGGATTATATAATTAGTATATATAGGGCGCTTTAGTTTAGGGGTTAAACCTAGGTTCTAGCCTAGGAGCCTTTAATAATAACCCTTATTTAGTAAGCCTATAACTTACTAGTAATAGGGCACCTAGGGTATAACACTATATTCTAGATTTTATAATAGTAATTTCACTAGGATAGGATAGCCTAGGATATAGGTAGGTTTATCTATAATTATTTTTACTAGGGTAGTTATAAGAGTTAGTAACGCTACTAGGGCTTACTAAAGCTATTACTTATACCTAATAAATACTAGTTATAAATCTTTATTAATTTTATAATAAACTTACTAATATCTTCCCTAGAGAGACTATAGTTCCTTATAGTTATTATAAATAGGCTATTTAAGTTTATATAGCTAGAGATAATAACTTTTATTATAGCTAAGGTATATATAAAATATTTTAAGATAGTTTAGTAAAGGTTCTAGGGATTTCCTAATTAATTATTATAGATAGGGGTTTTAACTAGCTAGGGAACTTTTTAGATAATATTATATTTAAGTATTAGTATAGACTAGCTTCTTTCTATCTCTTACTACCTATAAACTAATAGTAGTATAAAGAGAATAAACTAAGAGGTATAGGTAATACTATATATATACGTTTCCTTTTATAGTATAACTAGCCTAAATACCTTATAGCTTATTAGCTAGTAATTAATAATAGGAACTCTTTAGTTATAGGGGTAAGCCTAAATAAACTCCTATATAGTTATAACTTATAACCTATTTAAATATAGTTAGATATAGTCCTATTAGTAATTATATTAAAAGGAGAGCTATTTATTTCCTAAAATACTTCTAAGAGAGTATATCTCTTACCTAGGCCGCTATTATATATATATAGTAATAATAGCAAAATGCCTCTATAGCCTTATAATATCTAGTGGAATAATTCTATATAAGGGATAAAGTATAGTTATTACTTAGGAATATTAAAACTAATTAGCTCTTATATAAACTTAACTAGGTAGTAGCTAAGTATACTATAGTTAAAGTCCTAACTTTACTTACTATTTAACTTAATATCCTAAAGGGTATATATCTAGTTTTCTATGTAAATCTTATTAAATAAGTAGTAATAAACCCTCTCCTAAGCTAATAGTTATAGGACTCTAAGCTAGGCCTAGAATAGGTTCTAATAGAGAATAACCCTAAACTTATAAAGGAATACTATATAGAAAGGATTTTAGTAGCTTAAAATATACTAGGTAAGGGAGGGAACTAGAATACTCTTATAAAGTAAGTAGAATATATATAACTAATATAGGAACTAGTGGAAAATATAAGAGATATATAAGCACTAAATAAGTTTAAAAAGGAATAGAGGGATATATATTATAATAATAGACTAGTTTAATTTAATAAAACTTATCCTTAGAAGAAGATTATATATAGAACCTAGGTTATACCCTCTTTATTCTTTACTACTACTTATATATTAGAATATAAGGGTATATCCTTAAACTTATCTTTACTCTTATCCTTACTATTATAATCTATAGTAAGGTCCTATACCTTACTACTAGGGGGATACTATATAAGGTTTATAGGTAGTAGGACTAGGGTAAGGGTTAATAGGTATTCTAGGGGGTAGCTTATAGGCCTAACTAGTATAATAAGAGAGGGAATCTTAGGGGTTATAGGGTATATAGTATATATAATAGGATTTATTATAGCTACTACTAGGATTCTAGGCTTAGCGCTTACGCTATTAATAGGAAGGAGATATATTACTAGCTTTAATTACGTAGGATATACTAGATAAACCCTAATAGGTTCTGCTAGGAGTGCTATTTCTATAAAGTTCCTAGCGAATAGTAGCTAGGCTACTAATAATCTAGCAGTTCTATTAGAATAGAATACCTATAACTTATTATATTTAGTTCCCTATACTATAACTAGTTAAGGGACTACTATAACTATATAGGATAACTTTATTTCTAGTTATATTTAGGGTAGTTAAGTTAGAGGCTAGAGGGGGTCTAAGAGAGGACTAAATAAGAGCTAGATTAAACTAGGCTTCCTAGAGAAGAGTAGTCTAGTAGGAGATAAGAGTATAATAGCGCTAGGAAAGAACTAGTATCTTTTACTTCTAGGTTAGGGTCTAAGGGACCCTAGGGCGGATAATATATATTCCTATAGTAATCTCTTTTTAAGATCTTTTAATATATAGTAAAGGCAGGGATTAGCGGATAGGTACTTAGTTAACTAGATATAGGTAATATAGTTTCCTAATAAGAGGGATAGGACTTACTAGACTTAGGGAGGTAATATTCTAGCATACCTATAGTAAGGGCTTATTTAATACATAGCCTATAGGGATAAAAAACCACCTTAAGGGTAGTAAACTACTTATTATTAGAGTCTCTCTCTAGGAGGAACTCCCTAAGGGCCTAAGCTAGATATAGGGTAAAGGGAGTTTAAGGGGGTTTAGACTAGTGCTAGTAGGAGGAAGTGCTAGATAATAGGTATAAGATATAATATTATTAGGAATAAGATAGATAAGTATAGCTTAAGAATAGGATAATAATAGAATAGGGTAAGAGAAAGGGTAGGTAATAAAACGGTTTTATAATAGGAGAAGGATAGTTATTATTAGGGAAGGTTTAGATCTAATAGGATTCTTAGTAAGATATTTATATATATAACTATAGGGTAGGGTAGGATATGAATAGGTAGGGGGAAATAATAATAATAATAAAGGAGGGGTATAAGTTATAGTAGGGTATAACACTTAAGATAAATGCATGTAAACTAACTATAAGGAGGGGTTATACTACTGCCTTACTTATATATAACTTAAATGTGCTATATTAATAAGGGATTATTAAATAGTTAGTTATAGTAAATATAAGGGTAGGAGCAAGGGGAGATATAAAGGCTACTAGGATAATAAGAGGGGGTTAAGTAGTATATTAAACGCGATACGTAAATAGGCAGGCATAGATAATTACCTAGTAATGGGCGATTTATAATAACGTTAACGCGAATAGGCAAGGAAGGGATAGGTAAGGGTATATATAAGGGCTTAGGCTTTGCCTAAGCCTTAGTATTAACATATAAGTAAGGTATAGGGAAGGGGGCTAATATAAGCCAGCTAGGGGATATAAGGGGCTTATATAGGATCCGTAATATTCTCCTTTTCCTTCCTTCCTTTAAGTTTCTTAATATTTTTATAATAGCCTATAGCTTTGTCTTTAGGCTAGTCTATAACACTATAGAGAAAACCTCTAGATAATAACATTAAGCTATAATCCGTGCTTACTAGTAATATCTGCTAAAAGCCCTTACTTTAGATACATAGGAATACAGACTAATAATACCCTTAGCCTATTAGACAAAGGATTCTCCTAATAAGAAGAGGATTAACTAGCTACCGCTAAATTCGCTATAAAACCAAAGCAGTTTATTAAGCCTAATAACCCCTTGTATTTAACAGTAGAATTATTTAACTAACTAATAACACTATTAAGATGCAATAAAAGGGTAAAGTAATAAGCTATAGTTAATCCCGCTAGAAGAGCTAGAAAAGAAGTATGTTAAACAAAGGGCCTATAGTACCTATATTACTTTAATCTACTAACCTAAGGCAAGCTTTAATCTATTAGTTACTGCATAATATTAAGATCTAATAATTAAGAATATTAAGGAACTTAATCGTTATATTAAGTAATAAATAGACTACCTAGATTAAGGATTAATCTTTATACCCCTTAACCTTAAAAGAGCAAAGCTATTTATATTTATTAATAGATTATTTGCTAATAATAAAGACCTTACCTTATAACTAGGCCACGTACTTATCCTAGCTAATAAGGAGTATAAGGATAGTAAGTTTACACTATAAGGTAATATTATATACTATAGCTTAATAAAGAGTAAGAGAGTTATAAGAAGTATACTTACTTTAGAGGTCTATAGAATAGTAGTAGGTATTAATATAGCTTACGTAATTATAATAATATTAAAGATTATTATAGATTAATTAAACCTCCTAGTAATCCTAATTATAGTCTATATAGATTTATACTTATTATATAAATGCCTTATTAAGCTTAGGACTATAAAGGAGAAGCGGCTTATAATTAATATTATAGCCCTTTAGTAATTATATAAATACTATAAGCTTTATAAGATTAGATAGATTAATAGCAAAGATAACCTAGCTAATATATTTATAAAGGTAATACCTAATAAAGCCTTATAGAGGTTTATTATAGGTAATATAGTAATAATCTAGATAGAGAGATAGGTTACCTAGACCTAGCACTGCTTATAAAGAGGTAAGGGATTAGAGCCTAAAGCCTACGCTAAAGCCTATGCCTAAGCCTATGCTAAAGCCTATACTAAAACTAGCGCTAAAGGTATTAGGTAAGCTACCCTAAATATAATAAGGCTATATAGGGCATAGGCTAAGGGATTAGAGGTAGCGGAATTATAGCCTTAGAAGAGAGCGCCCTCCTAAGTCTTTATAGTAAGGAAGGGGAAGAGAAGGGAGCGTAAGGGGGCGTGGGAAGGTATAATCTAATATTATACCTTTAGAAAGAGAAGTATTATAGGCAATCTTCCCTAGGAATGTAATCTAATATTATATTATAGTTAAATAAAGGGCTATAGGAAGGGATAATCTAATATTATACCTTTAGATAGGGAAGGGATTATAGGCAACCTTCCCTTTACAATGTGATCTAACATTATATTACACTAGTTAAATAAGAGAATATAGGTAAGGGCAGAAGGTAGAGGTAGCCTTCTGTAAGGAAGAAGGATAAGTAATTAGAGAAGCTAGTTATTAAAGGCTAGCGGCATGTAAGGGAAGGAAGGAAGGAGGGACTATTATTATTATTTCCTTTGTTAGTTCTTTTATTTATATAACACATTTATTTAATCCCTTATATCTTCCCTTCTTAGATTAATATTATACGTTAATAATTATATTAAAAAGAAAGAGGTTCTAATATTAGAATAAGTATAATATTAATCGCGGCACGTAGCCGTAATTACCTGGCAAAACGTTAGGCCGTAAGGGCGCGCGCGTAACGCGTGCTTATAAGAGATAGGCCCTACCTATAACTTATTAGCCTGCCCTCTGATTAGGCAAGGACCTTTAAGTTAGGTAACCCACAAAACACACTGCGTTTATAGCCACTTCTTATAATCTAAAAAAGCCTCTCTTTTCCTCTCTTTAACACACACTTATGACTAATTAATTATAACGCCTAGAATAGAAGAACAATTCCTATTCCCTAGGCTATCAATCCTGACGTTAGGCACCTGTGATAACAACAATAATATTTTAGGCTCTTTAGAGCGGCCTGTAATATCTCTTAACCTTGCTAACGCTATGGTATGTCTTAATAGGGACTTCTTTAATTAAGATTGAAATTAAAGCTGTAAATTAATGGAATTCTTTGCTTCTAAACGTTATACTAGCATTAGTTATAATCTAATCTAGAGGACCTTAGTAGGTATTAATCTAGTAGAGTTAAAGGGCTTCCTAGGTTACCTTTGCTATAATATCTTTAAGAAATCTAGCTATATTAAACGCTATAGCCGTATTAATAGTATAGAGGATAGGGCGATTGCTATCTAGATACATAATATCTATGATTACTTTGTATTTAAAGGTATATTTATCCTTTAGGGTAAATTTAAAGCAATGTAAATTGTCTGTATTTATTTGATATTAATAGCAGATCCTTGTTAATTATCTAATGGTTTTGAAATCTACCTTATAGCCTGATTTAGAAAGCATATTATAAAGTTAGCGAACGGAAGGGTAACTGAATTAGCAATGCAAGCGCTGTAATTTAACCTTAGTTAGATAGCTCTAAGTAATTAATCTTTCCTTTTATAGAAGCATCTAAGGATATCCCTATTTACAGATAATAGGGACTTTAATATTAACTTATTAAAGGATATTCTAAGAGATATGGAAATTAATCTTAAGGTAGTCTATATCTGCTAGGCATAGTAAGAAGGGGGTGTTTATAGGCATTATGTAGAATAGGATAATGCTAAAGGGAGTAGGCATATTAATTAATCTAATTAAGGGGATTAGCTTGCTATTTCTAAATTAAATTGTTACCTCCTAGCTTTAGATTTATTAAGCTAGATCTTGTTACGGTGCAGCCCCACAGGGGCCATCGCGGGTGTTAGCGCGCACCATACGGGTGGATTGCCCGATCCGTTGCGCCATGCAAAGGATACGTATTGAACAAGTTAACATTCACTTATTCAATTAATACCTATATTGCTAGGTCTAGGCAAAGCCTAGATTATCACATAGGCTCTTTCCCACAGTGGCTTCCTTCTAATATAGCGTATATAACCTAATCTCTCTCTCTCTCTCTCTCTCTCTCTATTAGCTAGTAATACTACGTATCCCCTAGGGACTCCTTCTCCCTATAAGCCTAGGAAGAGCCCTATTATAATATTCTCTGCACGCAGCCGGCTCGAACCTATAACCTTAGGTAACTTATTCAAATGTTACGGTGCAGCCCAATAGGGGCTATCGCGGGTGTTAGCGCGCACTATACGGGTGGATTGCCTGATCCGTTGCGCCATGCAAAAGGATACGTATTGAACAAGTCAACATTCACTTGTTCAATTGACACCTATATTGCTAGGTCTAGGCAAAGCCTAGATCATCACAGATCTTAGGGATTAACTATTATAAGGCAAGGAATTAGGGGTGCCCTGCTAATAAGTAACCTGTAGCTCTAGTATTAGGAATAATGCCTTAGAATATACCTAAAGAGTAGCGATCTTAAAGAAGAAAGGTAGTTAGGGCTTCCTTTAGTTATTAGAGATTAAATAGATTCTCCTTTATAAGGGTATAGGTAGCTACTTAATTTATGAGAATCTCTATAGTTATATAGCTATTGATTATTATGCCTTATATAAAGAAGCTTATTAGTATCTTGCCTTTATAGCCTTCTTCTTTAAATCTAAGCTTTATTATATAGGTAGAAATCTTATCTTTATTAGAAGGAGTAGTGTTATTCTCTTTGCCTTTGTACTAGCTAAGGAAAGCATTATAGAAAGGGTTATTAGTTCTATAAGGTAATAGTTCTTAAAGCGTTAATATACCTTTTACGTTCTTCCTTAGAGTGTTTAGTTAACTAATAACCTTCTTTGCTATATACGTAGCATTTTTCGTACGTAGAATGCCTTTATTACCTTAGGATTATGATTATCTATAATAGGCTTCCTTGCTATACCTATTATACTTATGGTTAGTCTAATACTGCTCTTTTACATTAGGTATTAATAGGAATTAATGCTTCTTATCTAACTCTTCTATAGTTATTCTTATTAATATCCTTATGCGTTCGCAGAATTATTATAGATTAGTAAGAGGGTTAATAAGATAGGTTCTACACTCTATTATACTATAATATGCATAGATTAATTAATTCTAGAGTGCTCTTTTAGATTAGGCAATATCTAGGATAGCTTATTAAAGGTTTATAAGCTTTATTACAAGTTCCTTAAAGTAGTTAAGTCTTAACTTCTCTAGGTTCTCTTATATAATCTAGCGTAACTTAGTGTTCTACTATTTAAGGAGATACCTTTGCTTTATATTATTAGTCTTAAACCTTCTCTTAATATAACTAATAAGAGTCTTAAGCTCTTAGGGATTGCTTAGCTTACATAGGTGCTTATAGTAGCATATTAAAGCCTTCCCTTAAGCATAGCTTTAAGAGCGTACCTAGCCTTATAGGGTTTAATGCCTAGTATCTTATATTTCCCTTAGAAGATTATTAAATTTAAGTTAAGGACCTTATAGTTATTTACACTATATTAGATATTGCTTATATAGAGTTTTATAAGATTAATTATTTACTTTAGTATAGGTCTAGAGGGGAAAAGTGCTCTTAGAGATGTAGGAGGTGGCACGTCCTGTCTTAGTGTAGGATACCTTTAATAAGGGCTATCTGTCAGGAGCGGAATGGCGATAGCATTAATGAGGGTAGCGCCCAGTGGAGCACGGAGCTAAGGGCTAACTGCAGGCTAGTCACATAAGAGCTACGGGATATTTAAAGGGGCTTTCCACTAACGAGGGAAAGGGCTAGAGATTAAACCTTTAAGCACCTACCCTAACTAGCAGTTTAGTAGCTAAGACTCTTTAATTTAACCCTTACTCTATTATTCTTCCCCTAAGCAAGCCTTAATAAATTAATCTCTTTTCCCTTTAGGGTAATAGATCATTAGTTAGATTAAGATATTAGGAATCCACCGCATAATAACCTAATTAGGTAGTAGCTATAACCACGTAGCGGATAAGCAAGAAGATATTATATAAATAAACCTAACTAGAGTGGTCTGCTAGTCCCTATTAGATAATTACCTAAGCGGAACACTTATAGATAATAAGGAGGTATTACTAAACTAATGCCTTAAAGAAGCTATAATCTAGATATATATTATAGAAAAGAGATAGAAACTCGCGTAATTACAGCGGAACCTATAGATAATAGAGGTAGCTATACCCTTAGGTAACTTAGATATAGGACCTATAAATACCTTTCCTTTAATGCCTTAGGTAGCACTTACTACGTAGTAATATAGCCTTATAAAAACATAATTAAGAGTACCTATATATAAAGGGAATACCTTTAAGAGTCTTTAGAATTTCCTAGTGAATTTAAACATAGCTTTTACTATAGATTATAAAACCTTTATAGATAATATAACTAAGGTTACTTACGCTAGTAGCTGCCTAGTAAATAACGCAAAGTAATAATAGATATGTTATATAGCTATAGATAGTTACGTAGACTACTAGGGTTATACCTAGAATAGATTTATAGATTAGTTAAAGACAGGGACTATAGATAAGAATATATAGTGCTTAGAAGCAATAAGAATGTTAATAGGTCTTAGGTAAGAAAATCACTAATTATTCTAGATATTTATAAAGATCTAGGGTAAGGTAAAGGCTAAGTTACCTAAAGTAATTCCTAAATACCTATAAATCTATATGTTTATTAATAGCCTTAATAATACTATAAAGAAGCAGGTACTTAGCTAAGAGTTCCCTAAGAGTTAAACCTATCTAGTAGGCTAAGGAAGGAAAGCAAAGGTTATAACTAAAGGAAGCTAATTAAGCAATTAAGGTAATAACTATAAGAAGAGAAGGTAGTATTTTACTATACTAAAGGAAGTATAGAAATAAAGTAGTAATAGAGTAGTAAGTTTATCCCTTACCTATTTTAAGTGTAGTAAGCTAGGATATATTACGCTAAGGTATAGTAAACTAGATTATTCTATTTGCAAGAGAAGTAGCTATATAATAAAAACACACTAAGGTAACAGTAACTAAGTTAAGAAGCTATCTAATTTAAATAAGACCCCTATTAGCTTAGTGTAACCCTAGGAAGACGCCCTTATTAAAGCATTACCTAAGGACCTAAGGTTATAAGTTAAGGCAAAGTTATAGTAAGAACATAGATAGGTAGCTATAAAGGCGCTATTTAATCCTAGCGTAACCTATTTAATTATTTACCTAAAGCTACTAATAGAAATTAATTAGTTTAACGTTAAGAAAGATAATATAACCCTTAAGAGTATAGCCTTAACTAAAATAAAATATTAAGGAATCTTATTATAAACGCTATTAATTAAGGATAGCATAGGCTATACAAGGATATATTAAGTTAGCTACTACGTAGCTAATACTAGTAAGGATCTATTATTAGGGCATGATTAGGCAGTCACATATAAACCTATAATTATATCCTAGATAGATAGATACTAAAGACACACTATTATAAAGGAGCGCCTTAGGCTAGCTATAGGGATGTGATAGGTATGTAAGGAGGCAAAACAGCTTATATATTGGATTTATTCTATAAGAGTTAATATTAAAAAGTATATAAAAAGTTAATAATATCTTAATAGTAAGGAAAGATAAGCCTTATAATAACCTAGTAATAATAGAGATAAGTAAAGCTAATAAGTTAATTATACTAATACCCTAGGCCTATAAAGAGTTTAAAGATATCTTTTAAATAAACTTATAGGTATTCTCCTTATATTAGGTAGCTAGACTTATACTATTAAATTAGAAAAGGGAAAACGCCCCTATAGGGACTAATATATAATTTAGTAAAAAGGAGCTAGAAGTGCTTTATAAGTACTTAGTAAGCGTATAGCAAAAGGGATAGATTTAAAGATCTATTAGCCTAGCTAAAGCCCTAATATTATTTATGCTAAAGAAAGGAGGAAAATTATGCCTTTACGTGGATTATAGAGCCCTTAATAGGATTACTATTAAAGATAAAGCGCTATTACTGCTTATTATAGAGATCTTAAACTAATTAAAGGGAGTAAAGGTCTATATAAAATTAAACCTTAAAGATACGTACTATTAGCTATATATCCATAAGGGTAATAAGTGGAAAATAGCGTTCTAATGTAAATACGGTCACTTTAAATATCTTATAATGCCTTTTAGACTAGTTAATACACCTATAACCTTCTAAGAATATATTAATAATGCCCTTAAAGGCCTTATAGATATAATTTGCGTTATGTATTTAGATAATATCCTAATCTATAGTAGTAATATAGCTGCGTATAAGGGGCATATAAAATAAGTCCTTTAGAAGCTCTAAGAAGTAAGCCTCTTTATTAACCTAGAAAAGTATAAATTCTTATATAAGGAGGTTAAATTCCTAGGCTTTGTTATATCTAAAGAAGAAATTATAATAAAGCCCGTGAGAATTAAGATAATAGTAACTTAGCCAGTACCTTATAGCGTCTTTAATATCTAGTTATTCCTAGGTTTTATAGGATTTTATAAATAGTTTATTAAAGGCTATAGCAAAATAGTTATCCTATTAACTAATTAACTCTAAGGAGACTAACTAGTAAAGTTTAAGCTAAATCCTAATAAGTTAGCTATGTTTAGAGAGCTATAAAAATAATTCTAAGAGGCGCTAATTCTCGTGCACTTTAATCCACTAGCCCTATTAAGGGTTAAGATAAATACCTTAGGATATATACTTAGGGCTATCCTAGTGTAGTTAGTGCTAGGTTACTAGTACCTAGTAGTATATATATTAAGAAAGTTAAATAAGATAAAGCTATGCTATATAATACTAGATATAGAGTTACTAGTAATCTAAGAGGCATTCTAAACTTAGAGGCATTACCTAGCATACTTAATATATCTAGTTATAGTAATTATAGATTACTTAAACCATAAGTACCTAGCTATAAAGCTAAAGTTAACTAGTAGATAGGTTACTATACTAGATAAACTCTATTTATTTAACTTTATAATTAAACATAGAGTAAGTAAGTTAAACCTTACTAATGCTTTATTAAGGAGGTTAGATTATATAAGTAAAGAGAGGAAGGTAAAGGTAGTATCCTTATAATTACTAATCTTTCTTACTAAATTTATAAATAATATACTATAAGGATACTATAATAGAACTACTAGTATCTAATGCTCTAAGATAACATAGTGTGTTTAGTTTATAAATAATAGGCTATAAGGATACTATAATAAAACTATTAATATCTAGCGCTTTATAAAATCGCCCCCTGCCTATTAACTAGATTAGGGTAGACTATATATAAGACTAGACCTACTAGCTAAGGAGTTACTACCTAGTAGTAATATAATAGCTAGGGTTTTGTTAATTTTAGAGAAGCCTATTAAACTAGACGCGCTTAATATAGGCATTATAGTAAGGAATAAACTATATATAAGACTAAATTCGCTAGCTAAGGAGTTATAACCTAGTAAATACGTTATAGCTAGGGTCTTAGCGGTATAGAGAATCTCTATTAAGTTAAACTCCGCTATACTTATAGAAGATATAGAATTAAAACCCTAATCTAAGTCTTACTTTTAGATATATAATAGAGAGATGCCTTTATTATAAAGAAAAGAGTGCTACTATTAAGTAATAACCTAGATATATTATAGATATAGTTTATTAGACTCTCTAAGCTATTAATATTTAAAAATTAAGTTTTTATCCTATAGGGAATAAGAAAAGAAATCCTATTACTAATTTATAATAACCTTATTACTAGGTATTAAGGAGTTACTAGAACTCTTTAATAAGTTACTAACTAATATTTTTAGCTAGGAATAAAAAGAGATATTAAGGTATATATATATACTTATATTAGCTATTAAGTTTTAAAACTATAAATATATAAACCTTATAGTAAGCTAGCTATGCTACTAGTGCTAGATTACCCCTTTTAAGAATTATTAATAGATTTTATTACTAGACTCCTACTAGTTAAGGATTAGTAAGGTAAAACGCATAATATAATCTTAGTAATAGTTAATAGGTTTATAAAATATAGTATTTATATCCCTATATTTATATAGTTAACTAGTAATAGACTAGTAACTATCTTCCTAGAATATATTTTTAAAGATTATAAAGCCCTAGAAGGTATTATTATAAACTAAGGTTTAATATTTACTAGTGGATTTTAGAGAATATTTTACTACCTCTTAGTAATAAAGTAGTAATTAAGCACTGTATTTTATCTATAAATAAATAGTTAAATAGAACACTTAAATTAAGTTTTAGAGCTTTATTTAAGAGTATTTATATATATAGAATAGACTAATTAGGTTAATTATCTCCTAATAGTATAGTTTACTTATAATATAAGCGTGTATATAAGTTATGGTTATATACCTATAGAAGTGCTATAAGGGTATAACCTAAGAGAACTAGATTAAGTAGTTATGCTAATCCTAATAGTTAATAATTAAGCTAAGAATAGAGTTTTAGAATTAAAGCATAAGAATATTAAGATTAAGTAGCTATTAAGCTACTTATAGGCCCTATAGAAAAGTATTATAATTAAAAGAGAGTGCTAATAAAGTTTAATATAGGTAACTATATCTTACTCTTAACTAAGAATATTAATTTATAATACCCTAGCTAAAAGCTAGCTATAAAGTACTTAGGACTATATAAGATTAAAAAGAAGTTAGCTATTATAGTTTAGCTTATTAATTAAAGTTACCTAAAGGAACGCGCTTATATAATGTTTTTAATATTATAAGCTTAAAACCTTTTAGAGGAAATCTAAGCAATATAGTTAAAATAACCTTACTATAAGATAATATTAAAGAGGATTAAGAGGAATTTAAAGTTAAACAAATTAGTACTTATAAATATAATAGTAAATAGCATAAATATTTAGTAAAATAGAAGAATTATAATAATTCTAAGAATTCATAGGTACTATAGAGAGACTTTATAATAAAAAAGGTTATTAAAGATTATAAGTAGTAACTAAGTAGCTAAATCTTAACTTTCTAGCTACTTAATTAACTCTTAATTATAACTTAAAAATAATTATTAGATTATAGCGATTTAATTAGGAAATAATTCACTTAATAATAATTTAGACTACTAAATAAATCTTATATTTAAAGCAAAAAACTTAGTATAAACTTATAGCTATCTAATAGCTAGACTTTAGAGATATATTTAGATGTATTTTTAGTAATATTTCTAACTTTATTAGCCTTAGACTTATTATTACTAAAGGCTTAAACTTATAATTCCTTAGGGAGTTTTAAAGGTTTAATATATATAAGAAGAGTAGCTTAAGTAATAGTAAACTAGTAGTAAGTTAGTAAAGAATAAGTAGTAATACTAATAGCACTAACTATAAGGCTATAAGTAGCTATAAACTAAAGATAATTAGTAATCTTAATCTAGGTTTCTAGATTAATAATATTAATTAGCTATAAGAAAGTAATATATTTATTACACTTTACTTCTTAAGAAGCCTTAGCTATAAGATATATATAATAAGCTTACCTATATTTATTAGTATTTTTAAGGCTAAAAGAGTATTATAAAGTTTTTCTTAGCTTATATAAACTCCTAGTAGTATATTAGTAGTATTAAAGTAATAGATTAAGGAAAACTTACTTTACTAATATAGTATAGTTCTAGAAGATTATAGAGTATATCCTAAAGCTATTTATATAGCTTTATAATTTAAATAGAATACTAGTAAGGAGTTAGTAATAATTAAGAGGTAATCCCTTAAGGCTTAACTTACCTAATATAAGTCTTATTATTTTAAGTATAATAATAGTATTTTAGAGAATTACCTATAAAAAGCTAAATATTAGTAATAATAGTAGTAAGCTAGTAATAATTTTATACTAAAGGAGTAACTATATTTAGTTAGAGTAAGCTTTCCTTAGTAATATACTAAGGCTATTTATCTTTATTATTATCCCTTAGAGCTATATTCTAAATAGCTAACCACTAGGTATAATATATATATAGAATTTTTATTAAACTAGCTCTAAGTTAGTAATAAAAAGGTAATAAAGAAGTAGTAAACTTATATAGTCTTTAATAATTATAAGGTTCTTTCCTTATAGAATAGCTTAATAGTAAGATCTTTAATAGTAGTAGTATAGGATATAATAGCTTAAGCTATAATAGTTAGTAGTTAATATTATATAATAGTAGTGTTATAATAGCTATTATATTAGTAAGGGACTTATAAGTTAATAAGAGGCTTAAAGAAAAGAAAGAAAAAGGGAAAAGAAGAAAGGAAATTACCCTTTCTTATAGGAATTTAGGTACCTTAGATTAATCTAAGTTATACTAACTAGAATCTTCTATATATTAAGACTAGTGTGTTTATAGAGATTACTATAATTTATAAATTATTACTATAAGCTTACTATAAATTTATTAGGCCGCTACTATAAGCTTAAAGAAAAACGGAAGGAGTAAGGTAATCTATACCCTATAGAAGTTAAGCTAATTAAAAATTACGCTAACTAGTCTAGCTAGGAAGGATCTCTTAGAAAGAATAACCTATAGATAGGAAGTTAAGAAGTAACTATAACCTAGCTTCTATTAGCAAGCGGTTACTATAAAAAGGCTAATATAGCCTAATATTATTAATATTACTACATTGCTTTATAAAAATCATTATAGTAAGTAATAATAAAGGAACTCTTACGCTATAACCTAACCCTAAGATAGCACCTTAATGTAATTAAGGATAATCGCAGTAAGAGGGGGTATTATATTAGGAGTAGAATAGTAATAGTATCTATAAGGGTAGTAATAGCATTAATAAGGGTAGAACCTAGCAGGGCATAGAGCTAAGGGCTAGCTATAGGCTAGTTACGTAAGAGCTGTGGGCTATTTAAAGGGGCTTTCCTATAAACAAAGGGAAAGGGCTAGAGATTAAACCTTTAAGCACCTACCCCTAGCTAGCAGTTCAATAGCTATGACACTTTAATCTAACCATCACTCTGTTATTCACTCCCAAGCCAAAAGCCTTGACAGTACCTTACAGTGTGCTTAATCTTTAGTTATTCCTAGGTTTTACTAGATTCTATAGAAGGTTTATTAAGAGCTATAGTAAAATAGTTATTCTATTAACTAATTAACTTTAGGAGACTAACTAGCGAAGTTTAAGCTAGACCCTAATAAGCTAGCAGCGTTTAGAGAGCTATAAAAACGATTCTAAGAGGCGCTAATTCTAGTACACTTTAATCCATTAGCCCTATTAAGGGTTAAGACAAATGCCTTAGGATATGCGCTTAGGGCTATCCTAGCGCAGTTAGTGCTAGGTTACTAGCACCTAGTAACGTATATAGTAAGGAAGTTAAATAAGATAGAGCTACACTATATAACACTAAATACAGAGCTACTAGCTATCTAAGAGGTATTCCAAGCTTAGAGACATTACCTTACATATTTAACGTACGTAATTATAGTGATTATAAATTACTTAAACTATAAGTATTTAGCCATGAAGCTAAAGCTAACTAGCAGATAGGTTACTACTCTAGATTAGCTCTATCTATTTAACTTTATAATTAAATATAAAGTAAGTAAATTAAACCTTACTAATACTCTATTAAGAAGATTAGACTATATAAGTAAAGAGAGAAAGGCAGAGATAATATCCTTATAATTACTAACCTTTCTTACTAAATTTATAAATAATATACTATAAGGACACTATAATAAAACTTCTAATATCTAGTGCTCTAAGATATTATAGTGTATTTAGTTTATAGATAATAGGCTATAAGGATGCTATAATAGAACTACTAACGTCTAGTGCTCTATAAAATCACCCCTTACCTATTAACTAAATTAGCCTATTAGTTTACCTATGCTTAAGAGTAAGCTATTACCTCGTAGAGATAGAGTAACATAGACCTTAAATAAGCCTAATAGTCTAGATATACTTAGAGGAGGCGCTATAGTATAGGGAGATTTGCCTATTAGTCTAGATCTACTAGCTCAGGAGTTACTACCTAGTAAAGGTATTATAGTAAGGGTCTTATAAGTTTTAGAAAAGCCTAATAGTCTAAATACACTTAAAGGAGGTATTATAGTATAGGAGATTTGCCTATTAGTCTAGATTTACTAGCTAGGAGTTATAACCTAGTAAAAGCATTATAGTAAGGGTTTTATTAATTTTAGATAAGCCTATTAGTCTAAACGCGCTTAAAGGAAGCATTATAGTAAGGAGAGATTAGCCTATTAGTCTAGATTTGCTAGCTAAGGAGTTGCTACCTACTAGATATATTATAGCAAGGGTCGTAGCGGTATAGAGAACCTTTACTAAGTTTAACTCTACTATATTAGATACAGACATAGAATTAAAACCCCTAATCTAAGTCTTACTTTTAGATATATAATAGAGAGATGCCTTTATTATAAAGAAGAGATTACTACTAGAAAGCAGTAACCTAGAGATATTATAGATATGGTCTATAGGACTCTCTAAGCTATTAGTATTTAAGAAATAAGAAATAAGAAAGGAGATCTTACTATTAATCAATAATAACCCTATAGCTAGGCATTAAAGGGTTACTAGAACTCTCTATTAAGTTACTAATTAATATTTTTAGCCTAGAATAAAAAAGATATTAAAATATATATATATACTTATATTAGTTATTAAGTATTAAAGCTAAGAATATATAAGCCTTATAGTAATCTATATATGCTACTAGTATTAGATTACCCTTTTAAGAATTATTAATAGATTTTATTACTAGACTTTTACTAGTTAAGGATTAGTAAAATAAACCTTATAATATAATCTTAGTAGTAATTAATAGATTTATAAAATATAGTATTTATAAACCTATATCTATAGAGTTAACTAGCAATAGCCTAGTATTAATCGTTTTAGAATATATTTTTAAAAACTATAAAGCCCTAAAAGGTATTATTATAGACTAGGGTTTAATATTTATTAGGTAATTTTAGAGAATATTTTACTACCTCTTAGTAATAAAGTAATAACTAAGCACTATGTCAATCGGTCGTTTATTGTTGCACTGGCTGGGTGTTGCCAGTAATTCTTATGTTATGTGTGAATTTTAGATGCATTGGCCGCTGCCGATGAAAAAAAAAAATTATAAAAATCATAACTAAGCACTATGTTTTATCTATAAATAAATAGTTAAACTAAATGCTTAAATTAAGTTTTAAAGCACTATTTAAGAGTATTTATATACATAGAATAGACTAATTAGGTTAATTATCTCCTTATAGCATAGTTTACTTATAATATAAGCGCGTATATAAGTTACGGTTATATACTTATAGAAGCGCTATAAGGGTATAATCTAAGAGAGCTAGATTAAGTAGTCACGCTAATTCTAATAGTTAATAATTAAGCTAAAAATAGAGTCTTAGAATTAAGGCATAAGCACTTAGAGATTAAGCAGCTATTAAGTAACTTATAAGCCCTATAAAAATATTATAATTAGAAGAGAGTGCTAATAAAGTTTAATATAAGTAACTATATCTTGCTCTTAATAAAAACATTAACCCATAATGCCTTAGCTAAAAGCTAGCTATAAAGTACTTAGGACCTTATAATATTAAAAAGAAGTTAACTATTATAGTTTAGCTTATTAATTAAAGCTACCTAAAGGAATACGCTTATATAATATTTTTAATATTATAAGCTTAAAACCCTTTAGAGGAAATCTAAGTAATATAAGTAAAATAACCTGTTGGTATGACAGGTGCCTGACGTCAGGATTGATAGCCTAGGAATAGGAATTATTCTTCTATTCTAGGCGTTGTAATTAATTAGTCATAAGTGTGTTTCCAAGAGAGAAAAGAGAGGCTTTTTCGGATTATGAGAAGTGGCCATAAATGCAGTGCGTTTTATAGGTTACATAACTTATAGGTCCTTGCCTAATTAGAGGGGGCAGGCTAATAAGTTATATATAGGGCTATCTCTCGCGGGCGCGCGTTACGCGCGCTCCTCGCGGCCTAACCTTTGCCAGGTAATTACAGCTATGTGCCGCGATTAATATTATGCTTATTCTAACATTAGAACCTCTTTCTTTTTAATATAATTATTAACGTATAATATTAATCTAAGAAGGGAAGGTATAAGGGATTAAATAAATGTGTTATATAAATAAAAGAACTAACAAAAGAAATAACAATAATAGTCCCTCCTTCCTTTCCCTTATGCGCCACTAGCCTTTAATAACTAGCTTCTCTAATCGCTTATCCTTCTTCCTTACGGAAGGCCGCCTCTACCTTCTGCCCTTACCTACGCCCCCTTATTTAACTAGTGTAACGTAATGTTAGATTATATTACAAGGGGAAGGTTACCTATAATCCCTTCCTTATCTAAAGGTATAATATTAGATTATCCCTCCCTATAGCCCTTTATTTAACCGTAACGTAATATTAGATTATATTCCTAGGGAAGATTACCTATAATCCTTTCCTTCTAAAGGTATAATATTAGATTATACCTTCCTATACCCCTTTACACTCCTTTCTCTTCCTCTCCTTACTAGAGAGACTTAGAAGGGGTGCTCCTTCTAAGGCTATAATTCTACTATCTCTAATCCCTTAGCCTATGCCCTACATAGCCTTACTATACTTAGGGTAGCTTACCTAGTACCTTTAGCGCTAGTTCTAGCGTAGGCTTTAGCGTAGGCTTAGGCATAGGCTTTAGTATAGGCTTTAGGGCTCTAGTCCCCTACCTCTTTATAAGCAGTGCTAGGTCTAGGTAACCTATCCCTCTATCTAGATTATTACTATATTACTAATAATAAACCTCTCTAGGGCTTTATTAGGTATTACCTTTATAAATACATTAGCTAGGTTATCTTTACTATTAATCTATCTAATCTTATAGAGCTTACGGCGTTTATATAATTACTAAAGGGCTATAATATTAATTATTAGCTACTTCTCCTTTATAGTTCTAAGCTTAATAAGGCATTTATATAATAAGTATAAATCTATATAGACTATAATAAGGATTACTAGGAGGTTTAATTACCCTATAATAATCTTTAATATTATTATAATTACGTAAGCTATATTAATACCTACTACTATTCTATAGACCTCTTAAGAAAGTATACTTCTTATAACTCTCTTACTCTTTATTAAGCTATAGTGTATAATATTACCTTATAGTGTAAACTTACTATCCTTATACTCCTTATTAGCTAGGATAATTATATAGCCTAGTTATAAGGTAAGGTCTTTATTATTAGCAAATAATCTATTAATAAATATAAATAGCTTTACTCTTTTAAGGTTAAGGGGTATAAAGATTAATCCTTAATCTAGGTAGTCTATTTACTACTTAATATAATAATTAAGTTCCTTAATATTCTTAATTATTAGTTCTTAATATTACGTAGTAACTAATAGATTAAAGCTTACCTTAGGTTAGCAGATTAAAGCAATATAGGCACTATAGGCCCTTTATTTAATATACTTCTTTTCTAGCTCTTCTAGCGGGATTAACTATAGCTTATTACTTTACCCTTTTTATTATATCTTAATAGTATTATTAGTTAGTTAAATAATTCCACTATTAAATATAAGGGGTTATTAGGCTTAATAAACTACTTTGGTTTTATAGCGAATTTAGCGGTAGCTAGTTAATCTTCTTATTAGGAGAATCCTTTATCTAATAGGCTAAGGGTATTATTAGTCTGCATTCCTACGTATCTAAAGTAAGGGCTTTTAGCAGATATTACTAGCAAGCATAGATCATAGCTTAATGTTATTATCTAGAGGTTTTCTCTATAGTGCTTATAGTAAGTTACCTACTAGTGTGTGCTAGCCTTTATAATTCTATAGAGAGGCTTAATAACTCTTATAATTATTTCTTTAGAGTGCTAGTTATAAATTTAGATAGGGAGTTAGGTAAGGATTATATAATTTAGCGGCGTTTCTAATTATATATACGCCTATATAATATCTTAAATCTAAAGGAGAAATCCTTTTATAAGAAGAGAAGGGGTAGTTATAAGGATTAAACATTAGCTTACCCTTTAGATTATTAGGGCTTACGTAAGGATTACTTACTTTACTTTATTACTAAAGCCTTAGATTAGAAGCCTTAATTTCTTATATAGTTAGCCTATTCTTCCTTTAACTTTATTAATAATATAGGAATTAAAGATTTAAATCCCTTAGTGCTTCTTTAGATTAAAAGCAATAAATTTAAATATACCTTAGCTAATTAGGGTATTAATCTTAGCCTTTATTAAGAGTTTAAAAGGTTTACTAGGAGTTATAATTATGCCTTTCTTACGTAATTAGATTGTAAGCTTAAGGTTTACCTTCTCCTTACTTAAGATAAATACCTTAAGGTTATTTACCTAATTAATAATTATAAGAGAGTTCTTTTATAGTTTTCCTAGCCTTCTTTTAGAGAGGCTAAAGGCATTATATTATTAACTTATGCCTCTTACTCTTCCCCTTTAATTACCTCTAGGTTATTACCTCTTACTAGTAATAGCCTTTCCTTACTAGGATCTTTATTATAGGGCTTAATAAAGATTTACCTAAAGACCTTAAGGCCTTATAAAAGATTAAGGGTATAGCTCTTTTTATCTATTATAAGGAGCTTATATAGGCCTTACTATTCTTTATACTTTTACTAGATAAGAACTAGTAATCTAAGTAAGAGATTAAGGGTTAGTAAGGTATTAGGGCTATTCCTTATAGTAAGGGCTTCCTTAACCTTATATAGCATATATAATCTCTTAATCTCCTTTATTACCTTTTATACTATAAGAGCTTATTACTTAATATTAAGTAAGGGAGGAGAATTATTAATTATTTAAGGGTAGGCACTGTCAAGGCTTTTGGCTTGGGATTGAATAACAGAGTGAAGGTTAGATTGAAGTGTCGTAGCTATTGATCTGCTAGCTAGGGTAGGTGCTTAAAAGGTTCAATCTCTAGCCCTTTCCCTTCGTTTATAGGAAAGCCCCTTTAAATAGCCCGTAGCTCTTACGTAACTAGCCTGTAGCTAGCCCTTAGCTCCGTGCCCCGCTAGGTTCCACCCTTATTAATGCCATCGCTACCCTTATAGATGCCATTGCTATTCTGCTCCTAATATAATACCCCTTCTCACTGCGATTATCCTTAATCACATTAAGGTGCTATCTTAGGGTTAGGTTATAGCATAAGAGTTCCTTTATCACTACTTACCATAGTGATTTTTATAAAGTAATGTAGTAATATTAATAATGTTAGGCTACATTAGCCTTTTTACGGTAACCGCCTACTAATAGAAGCTAGGTTATAGTTACTTCTTAACTTCCTCTCTATAGGTTATTCTTCCTAAGAGATTCTTCTTAACTAGACTAGTTAGCGCGATTTTTAATTAGCCTAACTCTATAGGGTATAGATTACCCTACTCCTTCCGTTTTTCTTTAAGCTCGCAGTGGTAGCCTAATAAATTCGTAGTAAGCTCGCAGTAATAACTTGTGAATTATAGTAATCTCTGTGAACACACTAGTTATAACGCACGGAAGATTCTAGTTAGAGCAGCTTAGATTAATCTAAGGCGCCTAAATTCCTATAAGAAGGGCGATTTCCTTCCTTCTTTTCCCTCTTTTCTTTCTTTTCTTTAAGCCTCTTATTAACTTATAAGTCCCTTACTAATATAATAGCTACTATAACGCTACTATTATATAATATTAACTACTAACTATTATAGCTTAAGCTATTATATCTTATACTACCGCTATTAAAGATCCTGCTATTAAGCTATCCTATAAGGGGAGAACCTTATAATTATTAAAGACTGCGTAAGTTTGCTGCTTCTTTATTGCTTTTTATTACTAACTTAGAGCTAGTTTAATAAAAATTCTATATATACGTTATGCCTAGTGGTTAGCTATTTAGAACGTAGCTCTAAGGGATAATAATAAAGATAAATAGCCTTAGTATATTACTAAGGGAAAGCCTGCTTTAACTAAATATAGTTACTCCTTTAGTATAAACTCACTACTAGCTTACTGCTATTACTACTAATATTTAGCTTTTATAGGTAATTCTCTAAAATGCTATTATTACACTTAAAATAATAAGACTTATATTAGGGTAAGTTAAGCCTTAAGGGATTACCTCTTAATTACTGCTAACTCCTTACTAGTGTCCTATTTAAATTATAAAGCTATATAAATAGCTTTAGGATATACTTTATAATCTTCTAGAACTATACTATATTAGTAATATAAGTACCCTTTACTCCACTACTTTAATATTACTAATATGCTACTAGGAGTTTATATAAGCTAAGAAGAAACTTTATAATACTCTTTTAGCCTTAAAAATGCTAATAAACACAGGTAAGCTTATTGCATATGTCTTATAGCTAAGGCTTCTTAAGAAGCGGAGTGTAATAAACGCGCTGCTTTCTTATAGCTAATTAATATTATTAATCTAGAAACCTAGATTAAAATTGCTAATTATCTTTAATTTATGGCCACTTATAGCCCTATAGTTAGTGCTATTAGCTTCGCTACTTATTCTTTGCTAACTTGCTACTAGTTTACTACTGCTTAAGCTGCTCTCCTTACGCGTATTAGACCTTTAGAACTCCCTAAGGAATTGCGAGTTTAAGCCTTTAGTGATAATAAGTCTAAGGCTAATAAAGTTAGAAATTATACTAAAAATTAGTCTAAATATGTCTCTGAAGTCTAGCTATTAGATAGCTATAAGTCTATGCTAAGTTTTGCTTTAAATACGAGATTTGTTTAGTAGTCTAAATTATTATTAAGTGAATTATTCCCTAATTAAATCGCTGCGATCTAACGATTATTTTAGATTATAATTAAGAGTTAATTAAGCAGCTAAGAAGTTAAGATTTAGCTACTTAGTTACTACTTATAGTCTTTAATAACCTCTTTTATTATAAAGTCTTTACGTAGTACCTAAGAATTCTTAGAATTATTATAATTCTTCTATTTTACTAAATATTTGCGCCGTTTACTATTATATTTGTAGGTAATAATTTGTTTAACTTTAAATTCCTCTTAATTCTCTTTAATATTATCTTATAGCAAGGCCGTTTTAACCGCGTTGCTTGGATTTCCTCTAAAAGGTTCTAAGCTTATGATATTAAAAACATTATATAAGCGCGTTCCTTTAGGTAACTTTAATTAATAAGCTAAACCATAATAACTAACTTCTTTTTAATCTTATATAGTCCTAAGTACTTTGTAGCTAGCTTTTAGCTAGGGCATTATAGGTTAATATTCTTAGTTAAGAGTAGGATATAGTTGCCTATATTAAACTTTATTAGCACTCTCTTTTAATTATAATACTTTTTCTATAGGGCCTATAAGTAGCTTAATAGCTACTTAATCTCTATATGCTTATGCTTTAATTCTAAAACTCTATTTTTAGCTTAATTATTAACTATTAGAATTAGTATAACTACTTAATCTAGTCCCCTTAGGTTATACCTCGCAGCGCTTCTATAGGTATATAACCATGACTTATATGCGCGCTTATATTATAAGCAAACTGTGCTATTAGGAGATAATTAACCTAATTAGTCTGCTCTGCGCATATAAATACTCTTAAATAGTGCTCTAAAACTTAATTTAAGCGTTTTATCTAACTATTTATCTATGGATAAAACGCAGTACTTAATCGCTACTTTATTACTAAGAGGTAGTAAAATATTCTCTAAAATCCACTAGTAAATATTAAACCTTAGTCTATAATAATACCTTCTAAGGCTTTATAATCTTTAAAAATGTATTCTAGGAAAATAGTTACTAGTCTATCGCTAGTTAACCGCGTGGATATAGGGATATAAATACTATATTTTATAAATCTATTAACCACCACTAAGATTACATTATGCATTCTACCTTACTAATCTTTAACTAGTAGGAGTCTAGTAATAAAATCTATTAATAATTCTTAAAAGAGGTAATCTAGTACTAGTAGTATAGCTAGCTTGCTATAAGGTTTATATATTCACGGTTTTAAAACTTAATAGCTAATATAAGTATATATATATACCTTAATATCTCTTTTATTCCTAGCTAAAAATATTAGTTAGTAACTTATTAAAGAGTTCTAGTAATCCCTTAATGCCTAGTAGTAGGGTTATTATAAATTAGTAGTAGGATTTCTTTTCTTATTCCCTATAGGATAAAAACTTAATTTTTAAATATTAATAGCTTAGAGAGTCTAATAGACTATGTCTATAACACATCTAGGTTACTGCTTAATAGTAGCGCCCTCTTCTTTATAATAAAGGCATCCTCTATTATATATCTAAAAGTAAGACTTAGATTAGGGTTCTAATTCTATGTCTTCTATAAATATAGCGGAGTTTAACTTAGAAGAGGTTCTCTATACTACTAAGACCCTAGCTATAACGTATTTACTAGGTTGCAACTCCTTAGCTAGCGAATTTAGTCTTATATATAGTCTATTCCCTACTATAATGCTTATATTAAGTATATCTAGTCTAATAGGCTTCTCTAAAATTAATAAGACCCTAGCTATTATACCACTACTAGGTAGTAACTCCTTAGCTAGCGGGCTTAGTCTTATATATAGTCTCCTATGCTATAATAATATCCTTTAAATATATCTAGACTATTAGGCTTTTCTAAAATTAATAAGACCCTAGCTATTATACCACTGCTAGGTAGCTACTCCTTAGCTAGTAGGCTTAGTCTTATATGCAGTCCCCTATGCTATAATAATATCCTTTAAATATATCTAGACTATTAGGTTTTTTTAAAATTAAGGAGACCCTAGCTAACACACTACCGCTAGGGAGTAACTCCTTAGCTAGCAGGTCTAGTCTTACGTATAGTCTATCCTTATCTAGTTAATAGGTAGGGAGCGATTTTATAGAGCGCTAGATATTAATAGTTTTATTATAGCATCCTCGTAGCCTATTATCTATAAACTAAACACGCTACGTTTTCTTAGAGCACTAGATGCTAGCGGTTCTATTATAGTGTCCTTATAGTATATTATTTGTAAATTTAGTAAGAAAGGTTAGTAATTATAAGGATATTGCCTTTACCTTCCTCTCTTTACTTATATAATCTAACCTCCTTAATAGAGCGTTAGCAAGGTTTAACTTACTTACTTTATGTTTAATTACAAAGTTAAATAAACAGAGTTTATCTAGCGTAATAACCTATCTGCTAGTTAACTTTAGCTTTATAGCTAGGTACTTATAGTTTAAGTAATCTATAACTACTATAACTAGGTGCGTTAAGTATATAAGGTAGTGCCTCTAAGTTTAGAATGCCTCTTAGATAGCTAGTAACTCTATATCTAGTGTTACGTAGCGTAGCTCTATCTTATTTAACTTTCTTAATATATACGCTACTAGGTGCTAGTAACCTAGCACTAACTACGCTAGGATAGCCTTAAGTACGTGTCCTAAGGTATCTATCTTAACCCTTAATAGGGCTAGTGGATTAAAGTGCACTAGAATTAGCGCCTCTTAGAATCGTTTTTATAGCTCTCTAAACATAGCTAACTTATTAGGATTTAGCTTAAACTTTACTGGTTAGTCTCCTTAGAGTTAATTAGTTAATAGGATAACTATTTTGCTATAGCCTTTAATAAACTATCTATAAAATCCTGTAAAGCCTAGGAATAACTGGATATTAAAGACGCTATAAGGTACTAGCTAAGTTACTATTATCTTAATTCTAGTAGGCTCTATTGCGATTCCTTCTTTAGATATAATAAAGCCTAGGAATTTAACCTCCTTATATAAAAATTTGCACTTTTCTAGGTTAATAAAGAGGCTTGCTTCTTAGAGCTTCTAAAGGACTTATTTTATATGCCTCTTATGCGTAGCTACATCGCTGCTATAGATTAAGGTATTGTCTAAATATATAACGTAAATCATATCCATAAGGCCTTTAAGGGTATTATTAATATATTCTTAAAAGGTTATAGGTGTATTAACTAGCCTAAAAGGCATTATAAGATATTTAAAGTGACTGTATCTGCATTAGAACGCTATTTTCCACTTATTACCCTCGCGGATACGTAGCCAGTGGTACGTATCTTTAAGATCTAATTTTATATAGACCTTTACTCCCTTTAATTAGTTTAAGATCTCTATAATTAGCGGTAATAGCGCTTTATCTTTAATATTAATCTAATTAAGGGCTCTATAATCCACACAGAGGCGTAATTTTCCTCCTTTCTTTAGTATAAATAATATCAGGGCTTTAGCTAGGCTAATAGATCTTTAAATCTATCCCTTTCGCTACGCGCTTGCTAAGTACTTATAGAGCACTTCTAGCTCCTTTTCTACTAAATTATATATTAGTCCCTATAGGGCGATTTCCTCTTCTAATTTAATAGCATAAGTTTAGCTACCTAGTGTAGGGAGAATACCTATAAGTTTGTTTAAAAGATATCCTTAAACTCCTTATAGGCTTAGGGTATTTACATAGTTAACTTATAGGCTCCGCTTATCTCTATAGTTACTAGGTTATTATAAGGCCTATCTTTATTTACTATTAAGATATTATTATCTTCTTATATAATTTTAGTTATTATCCCTTATAAGATAAATCTAATATAAGCGCGTTTTACCTCCTTATGTGCCTATCGCGTCCCTACTGCTAGTCTAAGACATTCTTTTATAATAGGGTGTCTCTAGTAACTATCCGCCTAGGATATAATCACTGGTTTATATGTAACTGCCTAGTTATGCCCTAATAATAGGTCTTTACTAGTATTAGCTACGTAGTAGCTAACTTAATACATTCTTACATAGCCTATGCTATCCTTAATTAATAAAGTTTATAATAAGATCTCTTAATACTTAATTTTAGTAAGGGCAGCACTCTTAAGGGTTATATTATCCTTTTTACGTTAGCCTAATTAACTACTATTAGTAACTTTAGGTGGATAATTAAATTGGTTATGCTAGGGTTAAACAGTGCCTTTATAGCTACCTATTTATATTCTTACCGTAACTTTGCCTTAACTCTTAGTCTTAGATCTTTAGGTAATAATTTAATAAGAGTGTCTTCCTAGGGTTACACTAAGCTAATAGGGGTCTTATTTAAGTCTAATAGGTCTTTGTCTCTAGCCTAGTTATAGCTACTCTTATACATCTCTATTATATAGTTACTTCTCTTATAAATAGAGTAATCTAGTTTAGTGTAGCTTAGTGAAGCGTGTCCTAGCTTACTATACTTAAAACATATAAATAGCGAACTTATCTTTCTATTACCGCTTTATTACTATAGCCTTTCTAGCAAAGTGGAATGTTATTATCTTTTCTAACTATTATTACCTTAATTACTTAATTAGCCTCCTTTAGTTATAACCTTTACCTTTCTTCCTTAGCCTACTAGGTAGGTCTAACTCTTAGGAACTCTTAGCTAAGTACTTACTTCTTTATAGTGTTATTAAGGCTATTAATAAACATATAGATTTATAGGTATTAAGGAATTACTTTAGGTAGCTTAGCCTCTGCCTTACCCTAGATCTTTATAAATATCTAGAATAATTAGTGATTTTCTTATCTAAGACCTATTAATGTTCTTATTGCTTCTAAGCACTATGCATTCTTGTCTATGGTTCCTATCTTTAGCTAATCCACAAATCTATCCTAGGTATAACCCTAGTAGTTTACATAACTATCTATAGCTATATAACACATCTATTATCGCTTTGTGTTATCTGCTAGGCAGCTGCTAGCATAGGCAACCTTAGTTATATTATTCACAAAGGTTCTATAATCTATAGTAAAAGCTATGTTTAAATCCGCTAGGAAATTCTAAAGACTCTTAAAAGTGTTCCCTTTATATATAGGTGCTTTTAATTATATCTTTATAAGGCTATATCGCTACGTAATAGGTACTACCTAAGGTGCTAAAGGAGGGTATTTATAGGTCCTATATCTAAGTTACCTAAGGACATAGCTTCTTCTATTATCTATAGGTTTTGCTATAAGTAAGCGAGTTTCTATCTCTTTTCTATAATATATATCTAGGTCACTGCTTCTTTAAGGCGCTAATTTAGTGTTACCTCCTTATTATTAATAAGTGTTCCGCTCTACTAGTTATCTAATAGGGACTAGCGGACTACTCTAGTTAGGTTTAGTGGTATAATATTCTCCTGCTTATCTATAGCGTAGTTATAGCTACTACCTAATTAGGTTACTATGCAATGAATTCTAGACATCTTAATCTAACTAACAGTCTATTACCCTAAAGGGAAGAGAGATTGATTTGTTAAGGCTTTTGGCTTAGGATTAAATAACAGAGTAAAGGTTAAATTAAAGTGTTATAGCTATTAATCTGCTAGCTAGGGTAGGTGCTTAAAAGGTTTAATCTCTAGCCCTTTCCCTTCGTTTATAGGAAAGCCCCTTTAAATAGCCCGCAGCTCTTACGTAACTAGCCCGCAGCTAGCCCTTAGCTCCGTGCCCCGCTGGGTTCTACCCTTATCGATGCCGTCGCCACCCTCATGGATGCCGTCGCTGTTCTGCTCCTAACAGGCACTAAAGATAAGAAGGGTTAGAATAATACTATTTAGGCCTATAGTATTATTAAGAGCTTTTATAGCTATTTATAAGGCTATAGCTTTAGGTATTAATAGGCATTTGCATTAGATAATATTATAGGCTCTTTAGAGCGGCCTATAATATCTCTTAACCTTACTAATACTATAGTATGCCTTAATAGGGACTTCTTTAATTAAAATTAATATTAAAGCTATAAATTAATGGAATTCTTTGCTTCTAAATATTATGCTAGTATTAGTTATAATCTAATCTAGAGGACCCTAGTAGGTATTAATCTAGCAGAGGCAAAGAGCTTCCTAGGTTACCTTTACTATAATATCTTTAAGGAATCTAGCTATATTAAACATAGTAGCTGTATTAATAGCGTAAAGGATAGGGCAATTGCTATCTAAATATATAATATCTATAATTACTTTATAGTTAAAGTTATATTTATCTTTTAGGTAAATTTAAAGTAATGTAGATTATCTATATTTAATTAGCATTAGTAGCAGATCTTTATTAATTATCTAATGGTTTTAAAATCTACCTTATAGCCTAATTTAGAAAGCATATTATAAAGTTAGCGAATAGAAGGGTAACTAAATTAGCAATATAAGCGCTATAATTCTATCTTAGTTAGATAGCTCTAAGTAATTAATCTTTCCTTTTATAGAAGTATCTAAGGCTATCCCTATTTATAGATAATAAGGACTTTAATATTACCTTATTAAAGGATATTCTAGGAGATATAGAAATTAATCTTAAGGCAGTCTATATCTACTAGATATAGTAAGAAGGGAGTGTTTATAGGTATTATATAGAATAGGATAATGCTAAAGGGAGTAGGCATATTAATTAATCTAATTAAGGGGATTAGCTTATTGCTTCTAAATTAAATTATTATCTCCCTAGCTCTAGATTTATTAAGCTAGATCTTTAGGATTAATTATTATAGGGTAAGGAATTAAGGGTGCCTTACTAATAAGTAACCTATAGCCTTAGTATTAGGGATAATACCTTAGAACACGCCTAAAGAGTAATAATCTTAAAGAAGGAAGGTAATTAGGGCTTTCTTTAGTTACTAAAGATTAAATAGATTCTCTTTAATAAGGGCATAGGTAGCTGCTTAGTTTATAAGAATTTCTATAGTTATATAGCTATTAATTATTATACCTTATATAAAGAAGCTTATTAGTATCTTACCTTTATTACCTTCTCCTTTAAATCTAAGTTCTATTATATAGGTAGAAATCTTATTTTCTTTAGAAGAAGTAGTATTATTCTCTTTGCCTTTATACTAGGTAAGGAAAGTATTATAGAAAGGGGTTATTAGTTCTATAAGGTAGTGGTTTTTAAAGTGTTAATATGCCTTTTATATTCCTCCTTAAAGTGTTTAGTTAACTAATAGCCTTCTTTACTATATATATAGCATTTCTTCTTCTATAAAGCGCCTTTATTACCTTATAATTATAATTATCTATAATAGGCTTCCTTACTATACCTATTATACTTATAGTTAGTCTAATACTGCTCTTTTCTATTAGGTATTAATAGGAATTAATGCTTCTTATCTAATTTCTCTGTAGTTATTCTTATTAATATCCTTTGCGTTTATAAAATAGTTAGAGATTAGTAGGAGGGTTAATAAGGCAAGTTCTATACTTAGGTATGCTATAATAGGCAGAGATTAATTAATTCTAAAGTACTCTTTTAGATTAAGTAATATTTAGGACTACTTATTAAAGGTTTATAAGCTTTATTATAAGTTCTTTAAAGTAATTAATCTTTAGCTTATTTAGGTTTTCTTATATAATCTAGCATAGCTTAGTGTTCTACTATTTAAGAAAATACCTTTACTTTATATTATTAGTCTTAAACCTTCTCTTAATATAGTTAATAAGAGTCTTAAGGTCTTAAGGATTACCTAGCTTATATAGGTGCTTATAATAGTATATTAAGGCTTTCCCTTTAAGTATAGCTTTAAGGGTATACCTAGCTTTATAGGGTTTAATGCCTAGTATCTTATATTTCCTTAGAAGATTATTAACTTTAAGTTAAGGACCTTATAGTTCTCTATACTATATTAAATATTGCTTATATAAACTTTTACAAGATTAATTATTTACTTTAGTATAGGTCTAGAGGAAAAAGTGCTCTTAGAGGTATAGAAGGAGGGATTTCTTATCTTAATAGGGGATACCTCTAATAAGGGCTTTCCTAAGGATTATTATGTAATTAGCCTAATAGGGTTAGGCTTAGGAATAATATTAGTAAGATTATAAGATTCCTAGATTACTCTATTAGTAATATTATAATCTTAGCCTAATTAGAGGGATTAGAAGGAGGTTATTAAGGAAGTCTTAGTCTTCTATATATTTTTAGAAAGGTATATACTTCCTTATAGCTTCCTATATCTCTTCTTCTTACTAATCTTAGAATTCCTTATAGGTAGTAACTTCCTTAAGCATTACTATAATCTTCTTATAGGTTATTATATTTATATACACGCCTTAGAAGAGAAGGAAATTACATAGATACTTAGTAATTACTTAGTCTATAATTATAAATACCTCTCTTATCTATCTATAGAAGTCTTTAATAAAGTTAGTAAAGAGACTTCTAGTAATAAGGCTTTTAAACTAGTACGCCGCTATCTTAAAGAGAATATAGGCTATAATAGCCTTAGGTTATTACCTTATTTATTAAGATTAAATAATTTCGCTATCTATAATATCTTAAATATAATAAAGTCTTATATCTCTAGGGGAATATGTCTTAGGAAAGGGTTATTAAGTTATAGACCTTTGCCTTTTTAGTCTCTCTTAGCCTTAGTGCCTTCTTTAGTATTACTAAAGTTAGGGCTAGAGAGAGAGGCTTTTAATGGTTCTCCTTATTAAGGAGCTTTTAACTTTCTTATCTCTATTATAGGAGGACGGAACGGAGGTATAGTGTTAGTTATATAGCAGGTTAAAGGATTATAAGCATAGCTATTGTCTTTATCCCTTAGGGGTTCTTAGGATATTAGATCTTAGGAGTTATAAGGCTCCTTTCACGTTATAAGAGAGTGCTCGGACTTCCTTAGCATAGCTATACATGCTTTTAGTGGCCCTCCTATTTTATAGGGTAGGTTTATGGTATAGCTATCTCTTCTGCTTAGCCTTGCTAATCTATGGCTAGGAAAACCGTGTGGTTATCTGTAAAGTTAACCACTAATTAGTGTTAGTATCATAGGTGCCTAACGTTAGGATTAATAGCCTAGGGAATAGGAATTATTCTTCTATTCTAGGCGCTATAATTAATTAGTTATAAGTATGTTTCTAAGAGAGAAAAAGAGAGGCTTTTTTAGATCGTGAGAAGTGGCTATAAACGCAGTGCGTTTTATAGGTTACATAACTTATAGGTTCTTGCCTAATTAGAGAGGGCAGGCTAATAAGTTATATATAAGGCTATCTCTCGCGGCGCGCGTTACGCGCGCCCTCGCGGCCTGACCTTTGCCAGGTAATTGCGGCTGCGTGCCGCGATTGATATCATGCTTGTTCTAACATAACCTTACTATAAGATAATATTAAAGAAGATTCAGAGGAATTTAAAGTTAAACAAATTATTACTTATAAATATAATAGAAAATAGCGTAAATATTTAGTTAAATAGAAGAATTACAATAATTCAGAGAATTCATAGGTATTATAAAGAGATTTTATAACAAAAGAAATTATTAAAGATTATAAGTAGTAACTAAGCAGCTAAATCTTAACTTTTTAGCTACTTAATTAACTCTTAAATTAAGATTTAGAATAATTACTAGATTTATAGTAATTTAATTAGGAAATAATTCACTTAATAATAATTTAGACTACTAAATAAATCTTATATTTAAAGCAAAAGACTTAGTATAGACTTATAGCTATCTAATAGCTACTCCGTAGAGACATTTTTAGGCGCATTTTTAGCGATATTTCTAATTTTATTAGACTTAGACTTATTATCTCTAAAGGCTTAAACTTGCAATTCCTTAGGAGTTCTAAAGATTTAATATAGGTAAGGAGAGTAGCTTAGGCAATAGTAAACTAGTAGTAAGTTAGTAAGGAATAAGCAGTGAAGTTAATAGTACTAAATATAGGGCTATAGGTAGCTATAAACTAAAGATAATTAGTAATTTTAATCTAGGTCTCTAGATTAATAATATTAACTAGCTATAAAAAGCAGTTTATTTATTATATTCCGCTTCTTAAGAAGCCTTAACTATAAGACACGCGTAATAAGCTTACCTATGTTTATTAGCATTTCTTAAGGCTAAAAGAGTATTATAAAGTTTCTTCTTAGCTTATATAAACTCCTAGTAGCGTATTAGTAGTATTAAAGTAATAGACTAAGGAATAACTTACTTTATTAATATAATATAGTTCTAGAAGAATACAGAGTATATCCTAAAGCTATTTATTGTCAGGAGCAGAATAGCGACGGCATCCATGAGGGTGGCGACGGCATCGATGAGGGTGGAACCCAGCGGGGCACGGAGCTAAGGGCTAGCTGCGGGCTAGTTACGTAAGAGCTATGGGCTATTTAAAGGGGCTTTCCTATAAACGAAGGGAAAGGGCTAGAGATTAAACCTTTAAGCACCTACCCCTAGCTAGTAGATTAATAGCTATAACACTTTAATCTAACCTTCACTCTATTATTTACTCCTAAGCTAAAAGCCTTAATAAATTAATCTCTCTTTCCTTTAAGGTAATAGACCGTTAGTTAGATTAAGATATCTAGAATTCATTGCATAGTAACCTAATTAGGTAGTAGCTATAACTACGCTATAGATAAGCAGGAGAATATTACACTACTAAACCTAACTAGAGTAGTCCGCTAGTCCCTATTAGATAACTAGCAGAGCGGAATACTTATTAATAATAAGGAGGTAACACTAAACTAGTGCCTTAAAGAAGTAATAACCTAGATATATATTATAGAAAAGAGATAGAAACTTACTTACTTATAGCAAAACCTATAGATAATAGAAGAAGCTATGTCCTTAGGTAACTTAGACATAGGACCTATAAATACCCCTCCTTTAGTACCTTAGGTAGCACCTATTACATAGCGATATAGCCTTATAAAGATATAATTAAAAGCACCTATATATAAAGGGAACACTTTTAAGAGTCTTTAGAATTTCCTAGCGGATTTAAATATAGCTTTTACTATAGATTATAGGACCTTTATAGATAATGTAACTAAGGTTGCCTATACTAGCAGCTACCTAGTAGATAACGTAAAGTGATAATAGATATGTTATGTAGCTATAGATAGTTATATAAACTACTAGGGTTATACCTAGGACGGATTTATAGACTAGCTAAAGATAGGAACTATAGACAAGAATATACAGTGCTTAGAAGTAATAAGGATATTAATAGGTCTTAGACAAGAAAATCACTAATTATTCTAGATATTTATAAAGATCTAGGGTAAGGCAAAGGCTAAGCTACCTAAAGCAATTCCTAAACGCCTATAAATCTATATATTTATTAATAGCCTTAATAATACTATAAAGAAGTAGGTACTTAGCTAAGAGTTCCCTAAGAGTTAAACTTACCTAGTAGGCTAAGGAAGAAAGGTAGAGGTTATAACTAAAGGAGGCTAATTAAGCGATTAAGGTAATAATAGTTAGAAAAGATAATAATGTTTTACTTTACTAGAAAGGCTATAGCAATAAAGCGGTAATAAAAAGATAAATTTGCTATTTATATGCTTTAAGTGTAGTAAGCTAGGATACGCTTCACTAAGCTATACTAAACTAGATTACTCTATTTATAAGAGAAGTAATTATATAATAGAGATATATAAGAGTAGCTATAACTAGGCTAGAGACAAAGACCTATTAGACTTAAATAAGACCCTTATTAGCTTAGTGTAACCCTAGGAAAACGCTCTTATTAAATTATTACCTAAAGATCTAAGACTAAGAGTTAAGGCAAAGTTATAGTAAGAATATAAATAGGTAGCTATAAAGGCATTATTTAACCCTAGCGTAACCTATTTAATTATCTACCTAAAGTTACTAATAATAGTTAATTAGGCTAATGTAAAAAGGATAATATAACCCTTAAGAGTGCTACCCTTACTAAAATTAAGTATTAAGGGATCTTATTACAAACCCTATTAATTAAGGATAGTATAGGCTACGTAAGAATATGTTAAGTTAGCTACTATATAGCTAATACTAGTAAAGACCTATTATTAGGGCATAACTAGGTAGTTACATACAAACTAGTAATTATATCCTAGATAGATAGTTACTAGAGATACCCTATTATAAAAGAACGTCTTAGACTAGCAGTAGGGATATAATAGGCACGTAAGGAGGCAAAACGCATATATATTAGATTTATCTTATAGGGGATAATAACTAAAATTATATAAAAAGATAATAATACCTTAATAGTAAACAAAGATAAGCCCTATAATAACCTAGTAACTATAGAGATAAGCAAAGCCTATAAGTTAACCACGCAAATACCCTAAGCCTATAAAGAGTTTAAGGATATCTTTTTAAATAAACTTATAGGTATCCTCCTACACTAGGTAGCTAAACTTATGCTATTAAATTAGAAGAGGGAAAACGCCCTATAGGGACTAATATATAATTTAGCAGAAAAGGAGCTAGAAGTGCTCTATAAGTACTTAGCAAGCGCATAGTAGAAAGGATAGATTTAAAGATCCGTTAGCCTAGCTAGAGCCCTAATATTATTTATGCTAAAGAAAGGAGGAAAATTACGCCTCTATATGGATTATAGAGCTCTTAATAGGATTACTATTAAAGATAAAGCGCTATTACCGCTAATTATAGAGATCTTAAACTAATTAAAGGGAGTAAAAGTCTATATAAAATTAGACCTTAAAGATACATACCACTAGCTACGTATCCGCAGGGGCAATAAGTAGAAAATAGCGTTCTAATGCAGATACGGTTACTTTAAATATCTTATAATACCTTTTAGACTAGTTAATACACCTATAACCTTTTAAGAATATATTAATAATACCCTTAAAGGCCTTATGGATATAATTTGCATTATGTATTTAGATAATATCCTAATCTATAGTAGTAATGTAGCTACGCATAAGGGGCATATAAAATAAGTCCTTTAGAAGCTCTAAGAAGCAAGCCTCTTTGTTAACCTAGAAAAGTGTAAATTCTTATGTAAGGAGGTTAAATTCCTAGGCTTTATTATATCTAAAGAAGGAATTATAATAGAGCCTACTAGAATTAAGATAATAGTAACTTAGCTAGTACCTTATAGCGTCTTTAATATCTAGTTATTCCTAGGCTTTATAGGATTTTACAGATAGTTTATTAAAGGCTATAGCAAAATAGTTATCCTATTAACTAATTAACTCTAAGGAGACTAACTAGCAAAGTTTAAGCTAGATCCTAATAAGTTAGCTATGTTTAGAGAGCTATAAAAATGATTCTAAGAGGCGCTAATTCTAGTGTACTTTAATCCACTAGCCTTATTAAGGGTTAAGATAGATGCCTTAGGACATGCACTTAGGGCTATCCTAGCGTAGTTAGTGCTAGGTTACTAGCACCTAGTAGCATATATATTAAGAAAGTTAAATAAGATAGAGCTACGCTATATAATACTAGATATAGAGTTACTAGCTATCTAAGAGGTATTCTAAACTTAGAGGCACTACCTTACATACTTAACACATCTAGTTATAGTAATTATAGATTACTTAAACCATAAGTACCTAGCTATAAAGCTAAAGTTAACTAGTAAATAGGTTACTATACTAGATAAACTCTATTTATTTAACTTTATAATTAAATATAGAGTAGGTAAGTTAAACCCTACTAACGCTCTATTAAGGAGATTAGATTATATAAGTAAAGAGAGGAAGGTAAAGGTAGTGTCCTTATAATTACTAACCTTTCTTACTAAATTTATAAATAACACACTATAAGGACGCTGTAATAGAACTACTAGCATCTAGTGCTCTAAGAAAACGCGGTATATTTAGTTTATAAATAATAGGCTATAAGGACGCTATAATAAAGCTATTAATATCTAGTAATCTATAAAATCACCCCTACCTATTAACTAGATAAGGATAAACTATATATAAGACTAGACCTACTAGCTAAGGAGTTGCTCCCTAGCGGTAGTGTGTTAGCTAGGGTCTCCTTAATTTTAAAGAAACCTAATAGTCTAGACATATTTAAAGGATATTATTATAGCGTGGGGGACTATATATAAGACTAAGCCTACTAGCTAAGGAGTGGCTACCTAGTAGTAATATAATAGCTAGGGTCTTATTAATTTTAGAAAAGCCTAATAGTCTAAATATATTAAAAGGATGTTATTATAGCATAAGGGGACTGTATATAAGACTAAGCCTACTAGCTAAGGAGTTACTACCTAGTAGTAGTGTAATAGCTAGGGTTTTATTAATTTTAGAGAAGCCTATTAGACTAGATACGCTTAATATAAGCATTATAGTAGGGAATAGACTATACGTAAGACTAAATTTACTAGCTAAGGAGTTATAACCTAGTAGATGCATTATAGCTAGGGTCTTAGCAGTATAGAGAACCTCTTCTAAGTTAAACTCCGCTATATTTATAGAAGACATAGAATTAGAACCCCTAATCTAAGTCTTACTTTTAGATATATAGCAGAGGGATGCCTTTATTATAAAGAAGAGGGTGCTGCTATTAAGCAGTAACCTAGATATATTATAAATATAGTCTATTAGACCCTCTAAGCTATTAATATTTAAAAATTAAGTTTTTATCCTATAGGAATAAGAAAAGAAATCCTATTACTAATTTATAATAACCCTACTACTAGGTATTAAGGAGTTACTAAAACCCTTTAATAAGTTACTAACTAATATTTTTAGCTAGGAATAAAAAAGATATTAAGGTATATATATATACTTATATTAGCTATTAAGTTTTAAAACCACAAATATATAAACCTTATAATAAGCTAGCTATACTACTAGTGCTAGATTGCCCTTTTAAGAATTATTAATAGATTTTATTACTAGACTCCCACTAGTTAAGGATTAGTAAGGTAGAACGCATAATATAATCTTAGTAGTAGTTAATAGATTTATAAAATATAGTATTTATATCCCTATATCTATGTAGTTAACTAGCAATAGACTAGTAACTATCTTCCTAGAATATATTTTTAAAGATTATAAAGCCTTAGAAGGTATTATTATAGACTAAGATTTAATATTTACTAGTGGATTTTAGAGAATATTCTGCTATCTCTTAGCGATAAAGCGGTAATTAAGCACTGTATTTTATTTATAAATAAATGGTTAGATAGAACGCTTAAATTAAGTTTTAGAGCACTATTTAAGAGCATTTATATATATAGGGTAGACTAATTAGGTTAATTATCTCCTAATAGCATAGTTTGCTTATAATATAAGCGCGTATATAAGTTATAGTTATATACCTATGGAAGCGCTATAAGGGTATAACCTAAGGGGACTAGATTAAGCAGTTACGCTAATTCTAATAGTTAATAATTAAGCTAAAAATAGAGTTTTAGAATTAAAGCATAAGTATATAGAGATTAAGTAGCTATTAAGCTACTTATAGGCCCTATAGAAAAGTATTATAATTAAAAGAGAGTGCTAATAAAGTTTAATATAGGTAACTACGTTTTACTCTTAACTAAGAATATTAATCTATAACGCCCTAGCTAAAAGCTAGCTATAAAGTACTTAGGACTATATAAGATTAAAAAGAAGTTAGCTATTATAGTTTAGCTTATTAATTAAAGTTGCCTAAAGGAACACGCTTGCATAATGTTTTTAATATTATAAGCTTAGAACCTTTTAGAGGAAATCTAAGCAACGCGGTTAAAATAACCTTACTATAAGATAATGTTAAAGAGAATTAAGAGGAATTTAAAGTTAAACAAATTATTACTTATAAATATAATAGTAAATAGCGTAAATATTTAGTGAAATAGAAGAATTATAATAATTTAGAGAATTCTTAGGTGCTGCGGAGAGACTTTATAATAAAAGAGGTTATTAAAGACTATAAGCAGTAACTAAGCAGCTAAATCTTAACTTCTTAGCTGCTTAATTAACTCTTAACTATAATTTAAAATAATCGTTAGATTATAGCAATTTAATTAGGAATAATTCACTTAATAATAATTTAGACTACTAAATAAATCTTGTATTTAAAGTAAAAACTTAGCATAGACTTATAGCTATCTAATAGCTAGACTTTAGAGATATATTTAGATGTATTTTTAGCATAATTTCTAACTTTATTAGCCTTAGACTTATTATTACTAAAGGCTTAAACTTATAATTCCTTAGGGAGTTCTAAAGGTCTAATACACATAGGAGAGTAGCTTAAGCAGTAGTAAACTAGTAGTGAGTTAGTAAGGAATAAGTAGTAAAGCTAATAGCACTAACTATAGGGCTATAAGTGGCTATAAATTAAAGATAATTAGTAATTTTAATCTAGGTTTCTAGATTAATAATATTAATTAGCTATAAGAAAGTAACGCATTTATTACACTTTACTTCTTAAGAAGCCTTAGCTATAAGACATACGTAATAAGCTTACCTATATTTATTAGTATTTTTAAGGCTAAAAGAGTATTATAAAGTTTCTTCTTAGCTTATATAAACTCCTAGTAGCGTATTAGTAATATTAAAGCAGTAGACTAAAGGGTACTTACATTACTAATATAGTATAGTTCTAGAAGATTATAAAGTATATCCTAAAGCTATTTATATAGCTTTATAATTTAAATAGAACACTAGTAAGGAGTTAGTAGTAATTAAGAGGTAATCCCTTAAGGCTTAACTTACCCTAATATAAGTCTTATTATTTTAAGCGTAATAATAGTATTTTAGAGAATTACCTATAAAAAGCTAAAGTTAGTAATAATAGTAGTAAGCTAGTAGTAAGTTTATACTAGAGAAGTAACTATATTTAGTTAGAGCAAGCTTTCCTTAGTAATATACTAAGGCTATTTATCTTTATTATTATCCCTTAGAGCTATGTTCTAAATAGCTAACCACTAGGCATAATATATGCATAGAATTTTTATTAAACTAGCTCTAAGTTAGTAATAAAAAGCAATAAAGAAGCAGTAAACTTATATAGTCTTTAATAATTATAAGGTTCTCCCTTATAGAATAGCTTAATAGTAGGATCTTTAATAGCAGTAGTATAAGATATAATAGCTTAAGCTATAATAGTTAGTAGTTAATATTATATAATAGTAGTGTTATAGTAGCTATTATATTAGTAAGGGACTTATAAGTTAATAAAAGGCTTAAAGAAGAGAAAGAAAAGAGGGAAAAGAAGGAAGGAAATTACCTCTTCTTATAGGAATTTAGGCGCCTTAGATTAATCTAAGCTGCTCTAACTAGAATCTTCTATGCGTTGCGACTAGTATGCTTATAAGAGATTGCTATAATTCACGAATTAGCACTATAAGATCACTGCGAATTTATTAGGCCGCTACTATAAGCTTAAAGAAAACGGAAGAAGTAGGGTAATCTAAGCCCTGTAGAGTTAAGCTAATTAAAAATCGCGCTAACTAGTCTAGTTAGGAAGAATCTCTTAGGAAGAATAAGCTATAGAGAGGAAGTTAAGAAGTAACTATAACCTAGCTTCTATTAGCAAGCGGTTACTGTAAAAAGGCTAATATAGCCTAATATTATTAACATTACTATATCGCTTTGTAAAAATCACTACAGTAAGTAATGACAAAGGGACTCTTACGCTATAATATAACCCTAAGATAGTACCTTAATGCGATTAAGGATAATTACAGTGAGAGGGGTATTATATTAGGAGTAGAATAGCAACGGTATCTATAAGGGTAGCGATAGCATTAATAAGGGTGGAACCTAGCGGGGCATAGAGCTAAGGGCTAGCTATAGGCTAGTTATGTAAGAGCTGCGGGCTATTTAAAGGGGCTTTCCTATAAACAAAGGGAAAGGGCTAGAGATTGAACCTTTAAGCACCCACCCCTAGCTAGCAGATTAATAGCTATGACACTTCAATCTAACCTTCACTCTGTTATTCACTCCCAAGCCAAAAGCCTTGACATTTATATAGCTTTATAATTTAAATAGAATACTAGCATTAAATTAGTAGTAATTAAGAAGTAATCCCTTAAGGCTTAACTTATGCTAATATAAGTCTTATTATTTTAGGCATAATAGTGGTATTTTAGAGAATTACCTAGAGAAAGCTAAATATTAGTAATAATAGTAGTAAGCTAGTAGTAAGTTTATACTAGAGAAGTAACTATATTTAGTTAGTTTAGGCTTTTCCTTAGTAATATACTAAGGCTAATTATCTTTATTATTATCCCTTAGAGCTACGTTCTAAATAGCTAACCACTAGGTATAATATTTATATAGAATTTTTATTAAACTAGGTCTAAGTTAGTAGTAAAAAGTAATAAAGAAGTAAGGAACTTACGTAGTCTTTAATAATTATAAGGTTCTCCCTTATAGGATTGCTTAATAGCGAGATCTTTAATAGCAGTAGCATAGGGCATAATAGCTTAAGCTATAAAGAGTTAGTAGATATTACATAATAGCAGCGTTATAGCTACTATTGCGTTAGTAGAGGACTTATAAGTTAATAAGAGGCTTAAAGAAGAGAAAGAAAAGAGGGAAAAAAGGGGAATTAACCCTTTTATAGGAATTTAGGCATCGTAGAGTAATCTAAGATAGTCTAACTAGAAGCTTTCGCGCGTTAGGGCTAGTGTGTTCATAAAGATCACTGTGATTTATAAGTTATTACTGCGAGCTCACTACGAATTTATTAGGCCGCTACTGAAAGCTTAAAGAAAAACAGAAGGATAGGGTGATTAGTGCCTTACGGAGTTAGGCTAATTAAAAATCACGCTAACTAGTCTAGCTAGGGAGAATCATTTAGAAAGGATAGCCTATAGGTATTAAGTTAAGAAGTAACTGTAACCTAGTTACTATTAGCAAGCGGTTACCATGAAAAAAACTAATATAGCCTAACGTCATTAATATCACTATATCTCTCTATAGAAGATTACTATAGCAAAGGTAGTAATAAAGAACGCTCTTACTATAACCTAACCCTAAGATAGTAGCTTAAAGCGATTAAGGATAATCGTAGTAAGAGAGGGTATTATATTAGGAGCGGAATAGCGATAGTATTAATAAGGGTAGCGCCTAGTGGGACATAGAGCTATAGGCTAGCTATAGGTTAGTTACGTGAGGGCTACGGGATATTTAAAGTAGCTTTTCCCACTAATAAAGGGAAAGGCTAGAGATTAAACCTTTTAAGCACCCACCCCTAACTAGCAGTTTAATAGCTACGACTCTTCAATCTAACCTTCACTCTGTTATTCACCCCCAAGCTAAAAGCCTTGACAGTTTTATAGCGAGTTTAGCAGCAATTAAATAATCTTCTTCTAGCTATAAGAATCCCTTATCTAATAGACTAAGGGTATTATTAGTCTGTATTCCTATGTATCTAAAATAAAGGCTTTTAGCGGATATTACTAGTAAGCATAGATTATAACTTAATATTATGATTTTTATAATTTTTTTTTTTCATCGGCAGTGGCCAATGCATCTAAAATTCACATATAACATAAGAATTACTAGTAACACCTAGCTAGTGCAACAATAAACGACCGATTAATAGTACCGCAGTAATAAAAAAGCAGCCTAATATAGGAATAAGCTTTAAGGGCACGAATACGGGGGCTGCGAGGTTAGTGTAAAGTTTGTTAATAATAAACTTTATAGCTACGTTAGCGTAAGAGTTATAGGTTATGACCGTAGTTAAACTTAAATTTATTTGAGTTTTGCTTATAGCATAAATTAACGCGATTCCCCTTTCTCTGTGACTATGTTTATTCCCTCTCTCTATCTCTTCTATCTTCTCGCACCTTACCACTCACTTATGCCCTAAAGCTCTAAGGCAAACTTGAACCCTTACACCACATATAACTCATTCTCACTTGCTTCCAACCTGATTCGAATCACCAGGTAGGTCCTGCATTACCAATAATAACTTAATATTATTATCTAGAGATTTTCTCTATAGTGCTTATAGTAAGTTACCTACTAATACGTACTAGCCTTTATAATACTATAGAGAGGCTTAATAACTCTTATAATTATATTCTTAGGGTATTAATCACGAATTTAGATAGGGAGTTAGGTAAGGATTATGCAATTTAGCGGCGTCTAGGATTATATATATACCTACATAATATCTTAAATCTATAGAAGAAGTCCTTTGCTAAGAAGAGAGGGAGTAATTATAAGGATTAAACGCTAGCTTGCTCTCTAAATTATTAGGGCCTATGTAAGGATTACTTGCTTCGCTTTATTGCTAAAGCCTTAAATAATAAGCCTTCATTTCTAATATAATTAGCCTATCTTTCCTTTAGCTATATTAATAATATATATATATATTAATTACGCTAGCTAGCTCTATGTAAGGCTAGTACTAGTACTCCTACTGCTTTATTAAAAGGAAAACCCTTAAATAGGAAGAAAAACCCCTTATATCTATAATTAGGCTAACGCTAACCTTACACTAGGCCTACGTCGCGTTGTATGTGGCCTATTATAGGTGTTTAATACTAGCTTACGCTAGCCTTATCCTAATAAGAAAAAGAAAAGAAAGAAAGAAGGAAAATCCTAGGTTCTAAGCCCTACCTAGATCTATCCTAGGTTTACTCTAGTACTACTCTAGGCCTCTTATACTATCTTATAGCGTGCTAGATTTAGTTTTATAGTAGTAATTTACTTCTCTTTTACTTTTTAGCTAGCTCTTCTATAGCCTTACTTTTTAGCCTTCTCTAGCCTAGGTTTAGCTTATTAGTCTAGGGAAGTTAGAGCACCTAGTAATGTTTATCTTTTATAGTAAGGGTATAGGTTTAGTTTAATTCCTAGCTATTTCTAGGCCTAGGTCTCTTAGGCATTATCTAACTAGATTTTTATCTTATATTCTTCTTTCTTTATTAATATCTATAATTTAGCCCCCTTCCCTATATAAGTATAAGAAGGGTTTTACCCCCTAAAGGGTTTTCCTTCTTTCCTCTTTTTTATTAAACTTCCTATAGGTTCTTTTTTTCCTTAGAGCTATTTAAGGCACCTCTAGGCTAGTGTTAGCCTAAATGCTAATAATTACTATAGATTAGTTAATTATAATAAGATAGCGCTAGCTACTGTGAGTACTCCTATGTCCTATGCTATTCTAGTTCTAATCTGCCTAGGAAACTCCTAATTCTAAGCATTACCCTTAGAAGTTATTAACTAAGAAGTAACTTAAGTAAGCTATAGCTAAGGATCTTAAGGTAGAGTTACTCTACCCCTATTCTATGCCTATTCTAAGTCTAATCTATAATAGTTAGGTAATCCTTAAGGGGTCTAGTGTATATCCTATAAGTCTTAGTCTATTAACTACCCTAGACACTAGTATTATAATATTACTAGTAAGTCTAGCCTACTCTAGCTTAAAGGTAGGGCTAACTAGGTTATATAGGGTTAGCTACTAATGCGTGTTTTAACTATTAGGTTTAAAACTATAGCTATTCTAAGGTAGTTAGTGCCTTTACTCTAGTCCTAGTCCTATGCTAATTTGCTCTTAGCCTAATTTAACTAGCTAGCGAAATAAGCACTAGTAGTTAGTTAAGGTCTAGGTAGCTATAGTTACTAGGGTAATGTAAGTGCTATTATACTAGTTTACTATTAGTTCTAATCTAGGTCTAATAGTTCTCTAGGTCCTAAATAATTATTAGGATTATATTAAGAAACTTTACACTAGGAATTAGAGTAAGAAGAAATAGAGTGCTTTTATAGTAAGTCTAGGCTAGTCTAGTACTAGGGAAGATTAGCATAATAAGGTTATCTTTTAGTTATAGCGCTTAGATACCTATGTAGTAGAAATAAACTATCTCCTAGCTATAGCCTTATTTGCTAAGGGGTAGGTAAAGGTAATAGAGAGAGTAATTCTAGTCCTAGAGAAGGAGTAATTAGTTAGGTAGTTATAGCTTAGTAAAGGGATAGGGGTAAACTAGTAGGGCTTATAATACCTAGCGTTATATAGTTAAGATTAATCTAATAATAGTTCTAGAATTATAATCCTATAGCTAGCCTATTACTAGCTCTAAACTATATAGTCCTATGCCTCTCCCTAGTTATTTACTATATTTATATCCTAGTTATTAGTCCTAGCGTGTTAGAAGCGCCCTAGCTCTAGCTTCTCCTCTCTCCTATATATATTAGCTACTAGTTCTTATACTAATAAGTAGTATTAGAGTTATTTTATACTAAGGAACTATTTAGCTATAGCTCTTGCCTTTAGGGGTAGTTATGGCTAGCCTTGCCTCCTATATATCTCTAGGCTAGTGTAATTAGGGGCGTTAGTAATTATATTTAGGGTAGTTAACTATAATATAATATTAGTCTTTAACTTCTTTACTATAGCTATATAAAGGTAAGTTTACCCTAGGAATGCCTCTCTAGAAGAGGAACTTATTAAGGCTAATCTTTCCTATATATAGTTAGACTATAGTTAAGGAGATATGTTTTTCTAGTCCTATATAAAATCTTTAGATTTTCTTTAGGTTATAAGTTAGTGGTTAGTCCTTAGTTAGCTCTCTTATAAGTCTATGCTACCCTAGGCATTCCCTACTATACTAGTTTTCCTAATATTATTTCTATTCCTTATATAGCTCTACTACTAGCTTATTATTTATAGGGAGGGGTCTTTATCTATAGCATAGTACTATCTATACTAAGTCTATAGTGGTTTAGATTATTATAGCTATTCCGCTCTCTATAATTCTCTCTTTAAACTTCTATTTTATCTTATTTAGGTATAGATCTAGGGAGGGATATAAGTCTTAACCTCTAGTTAGGCAATAGATATAGCCTTAAATACACTAGCTATAATTTAGAGGTAGGTTAATTAGTCTATTATAAAGCTTTTAACTATTCCTTTTAGTTTTCTACCTTTCTTAGTTAGGGTATAGTAAGCGCTTACCCTATAGGTAAGGATAGGTTAGACTACCTATATATATAGGAGTTAGGTATCTCTAAAGCTATAACCCTAGGCTAATACCACTAGTAAGGAGAGTATAAGCTACTACTAAGCTAGTTTGCCTTTTAGGATATTCTTATAAGTACTTTAATTAAGTTTCTTATTAACCTAGACTCTAAGAAACCTATATAACTTTATAAGCGCTATCTTTTCTATACTAAGTTAAACTCTAGCCTATAGGGGTTAGTATACTTTACTAAAGTATATAAGTTTAGTCTTTACTAGGTTAAACTTTACTTTTACTTTTTTACCTATTTTTATATACTTTCTATATAGCTTTAAGCCTTTTCTAGGTCTATATAGTGTTTTTCTAAATACTACTATGTTTATATTATCTATAAATCCTATTACTACTATGCCTAGGATAGCTTAGAGGTATATATAAAGCTTTACTAAGTAAAGTAAGAAAAGGATTAGTAAGAGAGGTAAGCCTTATAGGGTTCTTACCTTTATCTAAAAGGGTCTTAAGAGTTTACTATTAAAGCTAAGCTAGCTTATTCTATCTGTAAGGAAGCTATATATTATAGCTATTAACTAGTATAGTATACCTATTTAGATTAGAATATAGATTAGGTATAGGTAGCTAACTCTATTAAAAGCTAATAAGATATCTATCTATGCTAATAAGGTAATACTGCCTCTGCCCTAGGCCTCTCTTATGTATTTTATAAGGACTTTAATTATAGTTTCTATTAACCTATTTACTCTATTCCCTATTTATAGCTTAGGGAGAAGGCCCTTAGCCTTAGTAAAGGCTATAAGCTACCTTATAATTACTGCTTTTATAATCTTTCCTACTATATTTAGTAATAAGATAGGTCTCTATATATTAGCCTTTCTTATCTCCTTAGTAGTTTTTCCTAGCTTTCTAATTACTACTACTTATATAGTTTAAAACTAGGCTAGGAAATATCCTACTTTAAGAATAGTGTTTAGTAAGCGCACTATAGCTTCTTTAGCTAGCTTATTATAGGCCTTAATAAGGCTTACTAAGAGTTTATTATCTCTTAGGGCTTTCTAGCTAGCTATATTTAATAGGATATTTCTAATATCCCTTACTTTAAACTATTCTTTATCTAGAACTAGTATATTATCTAGCTTTAGGAAGGAAAGGTCTAGGATATAGGAGAGGTTTACTATAGGTTTAGGGAAGAATATTTATATAAGTATACTTACCTTATCCTTATAAGTAATAGCTAGGTTAGGGTTATTATTAGTTCTTTCTAGGTCTAGGAGTCTAGGGAGCTCTAGGAGGCCTAGCTTTAAAGCTAGGCCTATCTCTCTAGTCTCTAAACTTCTCTATCCTTTTCTTATATATTAGCTTTTTATAGAGCTTCTCTTTATATATTTCTTTTCTCTTCCCTAACTATTTATTCCTAGTTATTATTTGCCTTAGAGAAGGCTTACTAGTTTACTTTAGTCTTTTAGTGCCTTTATTATCTCTTAGCTTATCTAGCTCTAGTAACTACCTCTTTTATTCTTCTTAACTACTATACCTTTAGGCTAGGGAGTCCTTAGTGCTTCTATAGGGCTACTAATTCTACTATTTATCATAGGTTTATAATAAGCTATATTATATATATATTAATTCCTTTCTTATCTTATAGGTCTAGTATATTTTCTACTTAGAGTTATACCGCTGCTTTTGCCTTTACCTATAGTTTATTTATTAAGGTCTAGGTATATTTAAGGGTAGGTAAGGCACCTTCTTACTCCTTAGTAAAGATACTAATTAGCTATAGAATATAGTTAGAACCTATAAGGTCTTCTATACTATTATAATAGACTTAGATATCTAGAGTTACCTATACTAGATTTATAGTGCTATCTCTATCTTCTTTATATTATCTTATAGGTTTCCTTAGGGCATTACTAAGCTAAGCCTTTACTAGCTTATAAGGTCTAGTAGTTTCTTTACTTCTTTAGTTATTCTATTTAAGCTATCCTAGAGGGAGTATTTTTAGTTAAAGTCTCCTATAAAAACACTTTAGCTATAAAGCTCTTCTATATTAAAAGTATAAATAGGTATATTCTAGTTATCTATATATCCTTCTAAGTAAAGGGAGTAAATATTTATACCTTTTATCTCTACTAGTAACTAGTTAAGTCCTCCTAGGCTATTTATAACCCTATATTATACTTCTTATTTATATATACTATATTCTATCCTTTATAGTGTGCTAGTTAGAATTAGGTAAGGCCTAGTACTAGGGGCTATAGGTGTCTTATATATTCTTACTCTTAAATTGCTATTATATCTATATTAGTTTAGTGCTAGAGCGCTATATATATTAGGCTATCCTTTTTATTTATATTCTAAAAGAGAACTTATAATATTACTATATTAATTAGGGAGGTAATAAGTCTTTACTATCTTATACTAGTTCTATTCTCGCCTTATTTTAAGATATATATTATATAATACTCCTTACCCTAGGCTATTTAGCACTCCTTTTTATATTTATTAGGTATTCTCTTTTTTACTTACTATAATAATAGGTTTTATAGCTATACTAGTTCTCTTATAAGGTAGTATTAGGCTTTTATCTAGGGAGTTACTAGTAAATTATAATAATTACTTTAGGTAGCTTGCTTTTACTATATTTTACTTCTTTTTAGAATAGAATAGTCCCTTAACTACGCTAGGTATAAGCTAGAGTATAAGATATAGTTTTCCTTTAGTTATTTACTAATTATTAGGTATAATATTTCTTTTTCTTTATATTAGCTAGCTCTATACTTACTATACCTTAGGGCTACCTTATAGAACTTTATAATATAGCTAGTTTAGAAGTAGTTATAGTATTATTAGGGTTATAAGGTCTTATTATATAGTTTAGTTTAGAATAGCTTTACTTTAAAGACTATTTTATCTTAGTATATTTTATTAGTATCTTTTACTTCTACTAGTCTTAGGATTAGGGTAATATACTATATGTTTTTACTTAGGGATGCCTTATAGTTACCTTAATTATATTTACTTTATTTACTTTTTTAATCTTAGCTACTAGGTTTTTAATAAATATATACTTTATTAGGAATCCCTTAACTATAATACTAAGTATATAATAATAAAGGGCTACTTCTAATCTAAATACTTTAGTAATCTATTTTTAGTCTTCTTTATATTAGGTAGCGTTTCCTTTAAAGGTAATAATTATATCCTTACTAGGAAGTCTTCTAGCTACTATAGCTATAGTTTAGCTAGTAGCCCTATTTACTATAGTTATTATATCTTTAGCGCCTTAAGATTAAAGTATTTCCTAGATTATATTACCTTTAATAAGTACTTCTCTATATTATTTACCTAGGACCTATAGGGGGTTTTATTATTTAGCCTTCTTAATACTAGTCTAGCTATAATACTTACCTAGGTTTATATATTAGTTCCTTTTACTTCTTCTTTAATAGCCTTCTTAAGGGCTACTTTAAGGGCTTCTTTAGTAATATAGATATTATTATTATTATTATTTATAGCTCTTATTTTAGCGCGGGTGTGGTTTGCTACCTAGTAGGCTATAGCCTTTGTAATGCTCTAAACTTATAAGACTTTATTACTAGGGATAAGGCTAGTAATCTTATTATAGAATTTTATATTATCTAGATACTTAAATTATATCTAATCTATTATTAGGTTATCCTTATGTCTATAGGCGTTAAATTACCCTATTCCTATGTTTAGGTAGTGGTAGCTCTATGCTAGCCCCTTTCTCTAGCGTTAATTACTATTAGTATCTTACCCTTGCGCTTGCCTCTAGCTCTATTACAATATGACATTATAGGAGGGGTAAATAAAGGTAAGGAACTTAAATATCGATATGGTTTGTATTTTAGAGGCGATTCCGGACCTTTAGATCGGTGCGGAAAAAGTATCAAAGGTCTGTTATATTAATAATATAGGAATTAAAGATTTAAATCCCTTAGTGCTTCTTCTTATTAAAAGCAGTGAATTTAAACATACCTTAACTAATTAAAGCATTAATCTTAGCTTTTATTAAGAGCTTAAAGGGTTTACTAGGGGTTAAAATAGTGCCTTCCTTATATAATTAGATTATAAGCTTAAGGTTTACCTTCTCTTTACTTAATATAAAGGTCTTAGGGTTATTTATTAATTAATGTGCCTAGTTAATAATTACTAGAGGGTTCTTTTATAGTCTTCTAGGCCTTCTCTTTAGGGGAACTAGAGGTACTATATTTTTAATTTATACCTCTTAGTCCTCTCTCTTAATTACCTCTAGATTAGCGCCTTCTTCTAGTAATAGCTTCTCTTTACTAAGGTCTTTATTATAGGGCTTAATAGAGGTTAATCTAAAGACCTTAGGGCCTTATAGAAGGTTAAAGGTATAGTTCTCTCTATCTATTATAAGGAGCTTATTTAGGCCTTACTATTCTTTATTTTCTTACTATATAAGTATAGATAAGGTAAGTAGGAGTTTAATAGTTAGTAAGGTATTAGGGCTATTCCTTATAGTAAGGGCTTTATTAACTTTTTATAGGGTATATAACCTTTTAATCTCCTTTATTACCTTTTATACTATAAGGGCTTATTACTTAATATTAGGTAATAAGGGGGTTACTAACTATTTATAAATAAGCGCTAAAGACTAAGAGGGTTAGGATAATACTCTTTAGGCCTATAGTGTTATTAAGGGCTTTAATAGCTATTTATAGGGCTATAGCTTTAGACGTTATTAGGCATTTACATTAGATAATATTATAGGCTCTTTAGAGTGGCCTATAATACCTTTTAACCTTCCTAATACTATAGTATGCCTTAATTAGGACTTCTTTAATTAAGATTAATATTAAAGCTATGAATTAATAGAATTCCTTGCTTCTAAATATTATGCTAGCATTAGTTATAATCTAATATAGGGGACCTTAGTAAGTGTTAATCTAGTAGAGTTTAAGGGCTTCTTATATTGCCTTTGCTATAATATCTTTAAGGAATCTAGCTATGTTAAATAATATAGCTATATTAATAGTATAGAGGATAGGGTGGTTGCTATTAAGATATATAATACTTATAATTACTTTATAATAAAAGTTATATTTATCCTTAAGGGTAAATTTAAAGCAATGTAGGTTATCTATATTTATTTAATATTAATAGCAAATCCTTATTAATTATCTAATGGTTTTGTAATTTACCTTATGGCCTAATTTAGAAAGCATATTATAAAGTTAGCAAATAGAAGGGTAATTAAATTAGCAATGTAAGCGCTATAATTTTACTTTAGTTAGGTAGCTCTAAGCAATTAATCTTTCCCTCTATAAAAGCATCTAAGGATATCCCTATTTATGTATAATAAGGACTTTAATATTACCCTATTAAAGTATATTCTAAGAGATATAGAAATTAATCTCAAGGTAGTTTATATCTACTAGATATAGCAAGAAGGGAGTGTTTATAAGCATTATATAGAATAGGATAATGCTAAAAGGAGTAGGCATGTTAATTAATCTAATTAAAGGGATTAGCTTGCTGCTTCTAAATCTAATTATTTCCTCCCTAGCTCTAGATTTATTAAGCTAGATCTTAGGGATTAACTATTATAAAGTAAGAAATTAGGGATGCCTTACTAATAAGTAGCCTATAGCTTTAGTATTAGGAATAATGCCTTAGAATATACCTAAAGAGTAGTAGTCTTTAAGAAGAAAGGTATTTAAAGCTTCCTTTAGTTATTAGAGATTAAATAAATCCTCCTTTATAAGGGTATAAATAGCTACTTAATTTATAAGAATCTCTATAGTTATATAACTATTAATTATTATACCTTATATAAAGAAGCTTATAGGTATTTTGCTTTCTTTACCTTCTTCCTTAAGTCTAAGTTCTATTATATAGGTAGAAATCTTATTTTCTTTAGAGAGAATACTATTATTTTCTTTACCTTTATACTAGTTAAGGAAAGTATTATAAGAAGGGGTTATTAGTTCTATAAGGTAATGGTTCTTAAAGTATTAATACGCCTTTTTACGTTTTTCCTTAGAGTGTTTAGTTAACTAATAACCTTCTTTACTATATATATAGTATTTCTTAGTATATAGAATACTTTTAGTACCTGTTGGAACAAGCATGATATCAATCGCGGCACGCAGCCGCAATTACCTGGCAAAACGTCAGGCCACGAGGGCGCGCGCGTAACTCGCGCCCGCGAGAGGTAGCCCTACCTATAACTTATCGGCCTGCCCTCTAATTAGGCAAGGACCTATAAGTTAGGTAACCTATAAACGCACTGCGTTTGTGGCCACTTCTCATAATCTGAAAAAGCCTCTCTTTTCCTCTTAAGAACACTTATAACTAATTAATTACAATGCCTAGAATAGAAGAATAATTCCTATTCCCTATGCTATCGATCCTAACGTTAGGCACCCTATGATTCTAACACTAATTAGTGGTTAACTTTATAGATAACCATATGGTTTTTCTAACCGCAGATTAGCAAGGTTAATTAGAAGAGATAGCTCTACCATAAACCTACTCTATAAAATAGGAGGGCTGCTAAAAGCGTGTATAGCTATGCTAAGGAAGTCTAAGCACTCTCTTGTAACGTAAAAGGAGCCTTATAACTCCTAAGATCTAATATCCTAAGACCCTATAAAAACTTTAAAGCTATTAAAGGATTAAGGCCTAGTTAGTAACTAGTCTAACCTATCTTTAATTACTTAGTTAGCGCGTTCCACCATATACCTAACCCTTAGAAGGCATTCTCTTATAATAAGAAAAGAGCTTATTACTCCTAAGATCTAATATTCTAAGAACCCCTAAGGGATAAAGACAATAGCCTAGCTTATAATCCTTTAACTTATTATATAACCCTAACACTATATCTCTATTTTATCTTCCTATAATAAAGATAAGAAAGTTAAAAGCTCCTTAATAAGGAGAACTATTAAAAGCCTTTCCTTTAGTTCTAACTTTAGTAATACTAAAGAAGGCACTAAGGTTAAAAAGACTAAAAAGGTAAAGGTCTATAAGTTAATAACCCTCTTCTAAGACATATCTCACTAGAGATATAAGATTTTATTATACTAGAAATATTATAGCTAGCGAAATTATTTAATCTTAATAAATAAGTTAATAACCCTAAGGCTATTATAGCCTATATTCTCTTTAAAACAGTGGTATACTAGTCTAAAGGTCTTATTATAAGAAGCCTCTTTACTAATTTTATTAAAGACTTCTATAGATAGATAAGAGAGGTATTTATAATTATAGACTAAGTAGTTACTAAGTATTTACATAATTTCCTTCTCTTCTAAGGCATATATATAGATATAATAACCTATAAGAAGATTATAGTAATGCTTAAGGAAGTTGCTACCTATAAGGAATTCTAAGATTAGTAAGAAGAAAATATATAGGAAGCTACAAGAAAGTATATACCTTTCTAAAAACACATAGAAGACTAAGATTTCCTTAATAACCTCCTTCTAATCCCTCTAATTAGGCTAAGATTATAATATTACTAATAGAGCAATCTAGGGATTTTATAATCTCGCTAACGTTATTCCTTAAGCCTAACACTATTAGGCTAATTATATAATAATCCTTAGAAAAGCCCTTATTAGAGGTATTCCTTATTAAGATAAGAAATACCCCTTCTATACCTCTAAGAGCACTTTTTCCTCTAGACTTATACTAAAGCAAATAATTAATCTTATAAAGCTATATATAAGTAATATATAATATAGTATAGAAAACTATAAGGTTCTTAACTTAAAGTTAATAATCCTCTAAGGGAAATATAAGATACTAAGCATTAAACCCTATAAAGCTAGGTATACCCTTAAAGCTATGCTTAAAGGGAAAGCTTTAATATACTATTATAAGCATCTATATAAGCTAGGTAATCCTTAAGACCTTAAGACTCTTATTAGTTATATTAAGAGAAGGTTTAAGACTAATAATATAAAGCAAAGGTATCTCCTTAAATAGCAGAACACTAAGCTATACTAAATTATATAAGAAAACCTAGAGAAGTTTAAACTTAATTATTTTAAGGAACTTATAATAAAGCTTATAAACCTTTAATAAGCAGTCCTAGATATTACCTAATCTAAAAGAGCACTCTAGAACTAATTAATCTCTGCCTATTACAGTATAATTAAGTATAAAGCCTACCTTATTAACCCTCCTGCTAACCTATAGCTATTCTATGAATATATAAGGATGTTAATTAGAATAACTATAGAGGAGTTAGATAAGAAGCACTAATTCTTATTAATACCTAATGTAAAAGAATAGTATTAGACTAATTATAAGTATAATAGGTATAGCAAGGAAGCCTATGACAGATGATTATAACTACAAGGTAATAAAGGCACTCTATATATAAAGAAATGCTATATATATAGTAAAGAAAGGTATTAGTTAACTTAACACTCTAAGGAGGAACGTAAAAGGCATATTAACGCTTTAAGAACTATTACCTTATAGAACTAATAACCCCTTCCTATAATGCTTTCCTTACCTAGTATAAAGGTAAAGAGAATAACACTGCTTCTTCTAATAAAGATAAGATTTCTATATATATAATAGAACTTAGATTTAAAGAAGAAGGTAATAAAGGAAAATGCTAATAAGTTTCTTTATATAAGGCATAATAATTAATAGCTATGTAACTATAGAGATCCTTATAAATTAAGTAGTAACCTATACCCTTATAAAGGAGGATTTATTTAATCTCTAATAACTAAAGAAAGCCCTAACTACTTTCCTACTTTAAGATCACTACTCTTTAGGTATGTTCTAGGGTATTATCCCTAATACTAGAGCTATAGGTTACTTATTAGTAAGGCACCCCTAATTCCTTACCCTATAATGGTTAATCCCTAAGATCTAGCTTAATAAATCTAGAGCTAGAGAGGTAATAATTTAATTTAGAAGTGGTAAGCTAATCCCCTTAATTAGATTAATTAATATGCCTACCCCCTTTAGCATTATCCTATTCTATATAATGCCTATAAACACTCCCTTCTTACTATGCTTAGTAAACATAGACTGCCTTAAGAATAATTTCCATATCTCTTAGAATATTCTTTAATAAGGCAATATTAAGGTCCTAGTTATCCGTAAATAGGGATATCCCTAGATACTTCTGCAAAAGAAGAGATTAATTGCCTAGAGCCACCTAACCAAGATTAAATTATAGCGCTTATATTGCTAATTTAGTTACCCTTCTATCCGCTGACTTTATTATATGCTTTCTAAATTAGGCTATAAGGTAGATTTTAAAAACATTAGATAATTAACAAAGATCTACTACTAATACTAATTAAATATAGATAATTTACATTACTTTAAATTCACCCTAAAGGATAAATATAACTTTAACTATAAAGTAATTATAGATATTACATATCTAGATAGTAATTACCCTATCCTTTACGCTATTAATATAGCTACCGCGTTTAAGGTAGCTAGATTCCTTAAAGATATTATAGTAAAGGTAACCTAGGAAGCCCTTTGCCTCTGCTAGATTAATACCTACTAAGGTTCTCTAGATTAGATTGTAATAAATGCTAGCATAACGTTTAGAAGCAAAGAATTCTATTAATTTATAGCTTTAATGTTAATCTTAATTAAAGAAGTCCCTATTAAGGCACACTATAGCATTAGTAAGGTTAAGAGATATTATAGGCTGCTCTAAAGAGCCTATAATATTATCTAACGTAAATGCCTATTAACACCTAAAGCTATAGCCCTATAAATAGCTATAAAAGCCCTTAATAATACCATAGGCCTAAATAGAATTATTCTAACCCTTCTTATCTTTAGTGCTTACCCTTAAATAATTAATAATTCTCCTTTATTACCTAATATTAAGTAATAAGTCCTTATAGTATAGAAGGTAATAAAGAAGATTAAGAGGTTATATACACTTTATAAAGTTAAGAAAGCCCTTACTATAAGGAATAGCCCTAATACCTTACTAACTCTTAACCTTCTGCTTATATTACTAGTCCTTATCTAGTAAGAGTATAAAGAATAGTAAGGCCTATTTAAGTTCCTTATAATAGATAAACAGAGCTATATCCTTAATCTTTTATAAGGCCTTAAGGTCTTTAGGTTAACCTTTATTAAGCCCTATAATAAAGATCCTAGTAAGGAAAGGCTATTACTAGTAGGAGGTAATAACCTAGAGGTAATTAAAGGGGAAGAGTAAGAGGCATAAGCTAATAATATAGTGCCTCTAGCCTCTCTAAAAAGAAGGCTAGGAAGACTATAAAAGAACCCTCTTATAATTATTAATTAGGCAGATAACCTTAAGGTATTTATCTTAAGCAAGGGAAGGTAGACCTTAAGCTTACAATCTAATTATATAAGAAAGGCATAATTATAACTCCTAGTAAACCTTTTAAACTCTTAATAAAGGCTAAGATTAATGCCCTAATTAGCTAAGGCATGTTTAAATTTATTGCTTTTAATCTAAAGAAGCACTAAGGTATCTAAATCTTTAATTCCTATATTATTAATAAAGTTAAAGGAAAAATAGGCTAGCTATATAAGAAATTAAGGCTTATAATCTAAGGCTTTAGTAATAAAGCAAAGCAAGTAATCCTTACGTAAGCCCTAATAATCTAAAGGATAAGCTAATATTTAATCCTTATAACTACCCTTCTCTTCTTATAAAAGGATTCCTCCTTTAGATTTAAGATATTATATAGGCATATATATAATAAGAAACGCCGCTAAATCATATAATCCTTGCCTAACTCCCTATCTAAATTTATAACTAGTAGCCTAAAGGAATAATTATAAGAGTTATTAAGCCTCTCTATAGAATCCTAAAGGCTAGCACACACTAGTGGGTAACTTACTATAAGCACTATAGAGAAAACCTCTAGATAATAATATTAAGCTATAATCCATGCTTACTAGTAATATTTGCTAAAAGCCCTTACTTTAGATATGTGGGAATATAGACTAATAATACACTTAGTCTATTAGATAAAGGATTCTCCTAATAAGAAGAGGATTAACTAGCTACCGCTAAATTCACTATAAAACTAAAGCAGTTTATTAAGCCTAATAACCCCTTATATTTAACAGTAGAATTATTTAACTAACTAATAACACTATTAAGATATAATAAAAGGGTAAAGTAATAAGCTATAGTTAATCCCGCTAGAAGAGCTAGAAAAGAAGTACGTTAAATAAAGGGCCTATAGTGCTTATATTACTTTAATTTGCTAACCTAAGGCAAGCTTTAATCTATTAGTTACTGCGTAATATTAAGAACTAATAATTAAGAATATTAAGGAACTTAATTATTATATTAAGTAGTAAATAAATTACCTAGATTAAGGGTTAATCTTTATACCCTTAGCCTTAAAAGAGCAAAGCTATTTATATTTATTAATAGATTATTTGCTAATAATAAAGACCTTACCTTATAACTAGGCTATGTTCTTATTCTAGCTAATAAGGAGTATAAGGATAGTAAGTTTATACTATAAGGTAATATTATATACTATAGCTTAATTAAGAGTAAGAGAGTTATAAGAAGTATACTTGCTTTAGAGGTCTATAGAATAGTAGTAGGTATTAATATAGCTTATGTAATTATAATAACATTAAAGATTATTATAGACTAATTAAACCTCTTAGTAATCCTAATTATAGTCTATATAGATTTATATTTATTATAGAAATGCCTTATTAAGCTTAGGACTATAAAGGAGAAGTGGCTTATAATTAATATTATAGCTCTTTAGTAATTATATAAACGCTATAAGCTTTATAAGATTAGGTAGATTAATAGTAAAGATAACCTAGCTAATATATTTATAAAGGTAATACCTAATAAAGCCCTAGAGAGGTTTATTATAGGTAATATAGCAATAATCTAGATAGAGGGATAGGTTACCTAAGCATAGCACTGCTTACGTAAAGGTAAGGGACTAGAGCCCCTAAAGCCTATACTAAAACTAGCACTAAAGACCTATATAGGTAAGCTACCCTAAGTATAGCACTATTACATAGGGCATAGGGTTAGAAGCGCTAAAACCAGCGCTAAAGCCTATACTAAAGCCTATATAGGCTATAGGGCCTAGGAGAAAAATAATGCCTTTAGGGCCCTAGAGGAATTATAGCCTTAGAAAGGTAGTGCCCTTTCTAAGTCTTTATAAAGGGAAGGGAGAAGAGAAGGGAGCCTAAGGGAGCGTAGGAAGGTATAATCTAATATTATACCTTTAGAAGGGGAAGGATTATAGGCAATCTTCCCTAGGAATATAATTTAATATTATATTACGGTTAAATAAAGGGCTATAGGGAGGGATAATCTAATATTATACCTTTAGATAGGGAAGGGATTATAGGCAACCTTCCCTTATAATATAATCTAATATTATATTACACTAGTTAAATAAGGGGGCGTAGGCAAGGGCGGAAGGTAAAGGCAGCCTTCTGTAAGGAAAAAGGATAAGTAATTAGAGAAGCTAGTTATTAACAGCTAGTAGTGCGTAAGGGAGAAAAGGGACTATTATTATTGTTTTCCTTTATTAGTTCTTTTACTTATATAACACATTTATTTAATCCCTTATATCTTCCTTCTTAGATTAATATTATGCGTTAATAATCGTGTTAAAAAGAAAGAGGTTCTAATGTTAGAACAAGCATAATATTAATCATGGCACGCAGCCGTAATTACCTAGCAAAACGTTAGGCCGCGAGGGCGCACGCGTAACGCGCGCCCGTAAGAGGTAGCCCTACCTATGACTTATTAGCCTGCCCTCTAATTAGGCAAGGACTCACAAGTTAGGTAACCCATAAACGCACTGCGTTTATAGCTACTACTCATAATCTAAAAAGCCTCTCTTTTCCTCTTAAGAACACTTATAACTAATTGATTACAACGCCTAGAATAGAAGAATAATTCCTATTCCCTAGGCTATCAATCCTAACGTCAGGCACCCTGTGATTCTAACAGTACCTTAGAAGCGTAATTATTTATAATAGGCTTTCTTACTATATTTATTATACTTTTAATTAGTCTAGTACTACTCTTTTATATTAGGTATTAATAGGAATTAGTGCCTTCTATTTAACTCTTCTATAGTTATTTAGATTAATATCCTTATGTGTTTATAGAATTATTATAGATTAGTAAGAGGGTTATTAAGGCAAGTTCTATATTCTATAATGCTATATATTATTTACGCTAGCTAGCTCTATGTAGGGCTAGTACTAGTACTCCTGCTACATCGTTAAAAGGAAAACCCTTAAATAGGAAGAAAAACCCCTTATATCTATATTTAGGCTAACGCTAACCCTACACTAGGTCTACGTCGCGTTATATATAGCCTAATATAGGTGTTTATTACTAGCTTACGCTAGCCTTATCCTATTAAAATAAAAAGAAAAAGAGAAAAGAAGGAAATCCTAGGTTCCTAGCCCTACCTAGCCCTATTCTAGGTCTACTCTAAGCCTGTTCTAGGCCTCTCCTGCTATCCTATAGCGTATTGAATTTAGCTTTATATTAGTAATTTACTTCTCTTTTACTTTTTAGCTATCTCCTTTATAGCCTTACTTTTTAGCCTTCTCTAGTCTAGGTCTAGCTTATTAGTCTATAGAAGTTAGAGTACCTAATGTGAATTATTTTCTATGGGGGTATGGTTTCGGTTCAAGTCCTAGGCGTCTCCGGTCCTAGTTCTCTTAGGCGTTATCCAGTTAGATTTTCGTCTCGTGTTTTTATTTCTTCGTCGATATCTATGATTCAGCCCTCCCCCTATACGAGTATAAGAAGAGCTCCTCCCCCGGTCTATAATGCTATAGTATGTAAAGATTAATTAATTCTAAAGTGCTCTTTTAGATTAGGTAATATTTAGGACTACTTATTAAAGATTTATAAGCTTTATAATAAATTCTTTAAAGTAACTAAGCTTTAACTTCTCTAGGTTCTCTTATATAATTTAGCGTAGCTTTATATTCTATTACTTAAGGAGATATCTTTACTTTATATTATTAGTCTTAAACCTTTATTTAATCTAACTAATAAGAGTCTTAAGATCTTAGGGATTACTTAGCTTATATAAATACTTATAGTAGTATATTAAAGCCTTTCCTTTAAGCATAGCCTTAAGAGTATATTTAGCCTTATAGGGTTTAATATCTAGTATCTTATATTTCCCTTAGAAGATTATTAACTTTAAGTTAAAGACCTTATAGTTATTTACGCTATATTAAATATTACTTATATAAAGCTTTGTACGATTAATTATTTACTTTAGTATAAGTCTTATTACTTTAAGTATTAAGGGAGATATAAGCTATATAAGAGGGAAGTGTGCTTATCTAGGGGGAAGAGGTACTCTAGGAGATATAGGAGGTAGCATATCCTATCTTAGTGTAAGATACCTTTATTAAGGGCTATCCTAAGGGTTATTATTTAATTAGCCTAATAGTATTAGGCTAGGGAATAATATTAATAGGTTTAAGGGGGCTATTAATTATGCTACTAATAGTGTTATAATCTTAACCTAATTAGAGGGATTAGTAGAAGATTATTAAGAAAGTCTTAATCTATAGTATATTTTTAGAAGGGTATATACTTCCTTATTACTTCCTATATCTTTTCTTCTTACTAATTATAGAATCCCTTATAGTTTGTAACTTCCTTAAGCATTAAGGTAATCTTCTAGTAGGTTATTAAATCTATATATATGCTATAGAAGAAGAGGAAATTATAGAGGTATTTAGTAACTGCTTAGTCTATAGTTATTAATGCCTCTCTTATCTATCTATTAAAGTCTTTACTAAAATTAGTAAAGAGACTCCTTATAATAAGGCCTTCTAATTTATAGGTTACTGTTTTAATAAAAGCTATAATAGCTTTAGGGTTATTAAATAATTTCGCTTATTATAGTACTTCTTATATAATATCGTTATATATCTCTAGTAAGATATGTCTTAGACGGGGTTATTAACTTATAAACTTTTACCTTTTTAGTCTCTCTTAACTTTAGTACTTTCTTTAGTATTACTAAAGTTAGAATTAGAGAGAGAGGCTTTTAACTACTTTACTTATTAGGGAGCTTTTAATCTTCTTATCTTTATTTTAGGAAAGCGGAAGGGAGATATAGGATTAGGGAAATAAGGCTTTATATAATAGATTAAAGGATTATAGGCATAGCTATTATCTTTATCCCTTAGGGTTCTTAGGATATTAGATCTTAGGAGTAATAAGCTTCTTTCTTATTATAAGAGAGTGCCTTCTAAGGGTTAGGTATGTAATAGAACACGCTAATTAAATAATTAAGGATAGGTTAGACTAGTTACTAACTAGGCCTTAATTCTTTAATAGCTTTAAAGTCTTTATAAGGTCTTAGGATATTAGATCTTAGGAGGTGTAAACTCCTTTCTTATTATAAGAAAATACTTAAACTTCCTTAGTATAACTATATTACTTCTAGTAGGCCTCCTATTATATAAAGCGGGTTTATAGTATAGTTATCTCTTCTAATTAACCTTACTAATCTATAATTATAAAAACCATGTGGTTATCTATAAAGTTAACTACTGATTAGTGTTAGAATTATAGGGTTCATAATGTTAGGATTAATTAGATAGCCTAGGGAATAAGTATAATTCTTCTATTCTAGGCATAGTATCTTTAAAGAAAGAAGAGAGGAAAAGAGAGGCTTTTCTAGATCGTAAAAGTGGCCACAAACGCAAAGCGTTTATAGGTCACCTAACTTATAGGTCCTTGCCCTATTAGAGGGTAGGCTTGTGGGCTATAAGTAGGGCTCCCTGCGTTACGCGCGCGCGGGCCTCGCGGCCCGACGTTTTACCGGGTAATTGCGGCTGCGTGCGGCGATTGATATCATGCTTGTTCTAACAGTTAAATACATAAGCATAGTTTCCTTTAAGAGACCCTTTTTACTAAATGCCTTTATTCTCTAACTCTAGTAAAGTTTAGGTATTAACCCTTTAATGCCTCTAATGGTTTGTTAGATCTATACTATTTTATTAATGTTTCTAATCTTCTAAATTTAGTTCTAGAGGTTCTAATATTAATAAGCTAAGCTTCAGTTATTACAAAATTCGTTTCTTTTAGATTTAGAAAATTAATTAAGCAATTTAATAATAGTAATATTAGCCTTAAATCCGTAATCCTTTTAATAATATTTATTATCTAGGTGACTAGTATTGTGTTAGTCTACCTACTTTAAGTAATATCCTTCTATACTTATAAAGAGAGGCTTTGCTATATAATTAAAGATAGGATTTTATAATACTTATTAGTTACTTAAGACTATTTAATCTCTCCTATAAGATATAGTATAAGTTCTATTACTCTAACTTATATTTTCATGAAGATTTACTATTCCTTATAGTTCTTAGCTCCCTTTAGAGGATTAATAATTACTATTTGCAAGTACTATAACTTAGTAATATGATTAAACCCTAGCATAGCTATATTAGTTAAATTATTACTAACTAGCGTGGTAAGTATATTATTATTATTACTTAAAAGAGAGGGAATAGGTAAGTAATATATAGAGCTACTTATAATAAGAGAAAAGGGTTGTATATTAAAATTTATATATTCCTATTACTATAATTACTTAATACTAATTATTATTAATTTAGTCTAGTAGGAGTTATAGTAATAGCTCTCTTTATATTGAATTGCTATATAGCTACTAACACATAGAGATGTAAAGTTAAGAGTATAAGTAGCCTAAAAGGCGTTTTTAAATACCCTTAAATATTTTACCTTAGCTTAGTTAGAGAGCATTACTTTACTAAGAATTTACTATACTTACTTAACCTAGTTTACTAACTAATTTAATGCCTAAATAGTAATAGATCTAGGTTATTAGTTTTAGGTAACTTAGGCAGTTCCTTAGGGAATAATAAGTCCTAGCCTACTACCTAATAAGATTTACCTAGAAGGGTAACTTGTTAAAGAAATTATAATATTATAATATTATTATAAGATATAAAATTCACGCTTAATATATACATTTAGTAGACTTATAATTTAGTAAATAACACGCTTAAAGTTATGCATTTAATTCCTTATTATGTAAGTTTTTTTAAAGTAAGCCTTTATAATTAATTTAATTAAGACTTAGTAGTGTTTTTAGGTAAAGGAAAAGGTCTTCTACCGCCCTATAAGCTTAAGTAATTATGCTTTTATAAGATATTAGGAAAAGATATGTAATTATATATAAGACTATAATAAGAAGATAAAAGGGTAAAATGAAAGAAAAGGGCGCAATAAAAGCGCTAGGCTTATAACCTATTAAGGCTAGCGAGAGAAGGAAGAAAGGTATAGATTAACTATCTAAAGGAGATCTATAAGAAGAGAAAGGAAGCTATATAAATAGGCTTTATCTAGCAATAGAAGACCGATTTATTAGAAGGTCTAACAAGCAAGAATAAATCAAGGTCTTCCAACAAAGCCTGTAATGAATCTAAGAGAGGTCTACAACGAAGCTCGCGATGAATCAATGCAGGGTGCGAAAACTCTGCATCAGAAGTGATGCCTGAGATGCGAGGCTGCATATCCGCTAACAATACAAGTGGTGGTAGAAGTGACCAATTTTGTACCTCAATTGCGCACCCTGTTTTCACTTCCCGTTATCAGGGCAAGCGAAGCACCCTGATTGAATCTGCGGGTCGTACTACCTGGTAGGGCTTCTTCATCGGCGCCATAGCCGTTAGTGGTCGTGCAATTCACACCCAGGCCATGATGGAGGAGGTGCCGCAATATGTCAACTTGTCCGCCACCAGCTGCCCAATGCAAGAGAACCTCTCCATTATTATTTTTCAACGCCGCCAATGCTGTGTTGTGATCTGGTTTGCTAGGCTATCTGCGTAGAGAGTGAATATGCGAATGTCGGAGCCTAATGCAGCGTAATGGCGAGGTGTGTTTCCGATAACATCCCTTTGAATCACAGATGCGCCGTGGTCTATCAAAAGACAAATACCCGTCTCATGCAAGCGCTTTTGTTGCTGGCGCGATTCCCCAGCTTGAACTGGGGAGCCAAGGTGATGAAGCGCCGTTTTCTCACGGCGGCCCGTCCCATTCGGGTCTGCGCCATTTTCAAGGAGGGCTTTCAAGGCGCCGGCTGGATCGACAAATAACGCAGCTTTGATAACCAGGTCTTCGCCACGAGGCTTGCAGTTAGGATTAGCACCAGCGTTAATTAGCAGAGCAATGAGGTTCTCTTGGTGAAGGTAGTCTACGCCGTTATAGTTCGCCTCAAAGCCCTCGAGGTATAGGCTGGGCTTGAGACCAATCGGACTTTGAAGTGTATACTCAATTGTCTCTTGGCTATAGTTGACTCGGCTAAGAAGACTACAATAACGTGAATCTCCCATCTTGTCGCAGCGTTTTCCAGGGCAAGTAATCCTAGCAGGGCTAGACCAATGGCACCAATCCAGGAGGTCATCAAAAATAGCAGCCTGACCATAAGAAGCTGCTTCGTTGAGAAACCATGCGTACGGATGCTTCGTGGGCGCATCAATGCCTGGGTTCGTGTAGCCCCAGAGTCAATGAAGCATATCGCGCTTTCTGGCTCGAATGGCCAAATTACATGCTGACGTAGGTGTCTCCTCACCCGAGTTCACGGCTATAGGGTCTGCGCCAGCAACCAAGAGAACTTCAATCGCAGCCACGTTGCTACACCATACCGCGACGCGGAGAGGTGACCCAAAACTCAAATCTTCACGCTCAAGCTCTTCGACAGTGCACTGGGACCTCAGCCGCCGTAACTTGGGGATATTATTATCGCGGACGCAGGCGTGTAGGATGAACTCTGGGGCGCTGAACGAATTGACCATCTGCCGCCATCGTTGAACTATCAATCCGTGCGGCCGCGAGGGAAATGTTGTCACGAGTAGAATGGTAGGCGATACCCTCGTTCGTTCATGGCGAAGTGGGAAAGTCCATCATCTTGTGCGAGCAGGTGACACATGACCCTTTGGGGCATGGCATCTTCTAGATCTATAAACACCACAGATACGCTAGTTTCGTACCATTCTCGTATGCCAACATTTGACAGTTTTATGTCACCGTGGGTCCAGTTGTTTGAATGCAAGGATTCGAGAGCCTCGAGAATCAACTTTATAATACTCATTGTCTTCTTGGCCCTAAAACCTTAGAAGTCAGACCATTTTGTTCAATACCAAATGACTACCAGATGGTCACGGGCGTTTTAGTAGACTGATCCTTGCGGAGATGACTAAACTACATCCTGGTAGTCGTATAGCGTCGCAGGCAGGGCAGGAGATAGGGCAAGCCATACATCTATCAAAGTGTTGCTTCCTGTTGGATCATCCGTTATGACTTCAATTAGACGCCGGATACGATCTTCCTCCGCATCATTGGCGAGTTTCATAAGAAGCTGCAATATTTTAATCCGTTTGTCAAAGATTTTGGAGTTCTTGGTAGCCGTCATCCTCTTTATCGCGAGAATATGACATGAACGGTTCATAGCAGCGCTCACTCGCCCTCCACCGCCGGAACCAATGATTCTGGCACTGGAAATCGTCCACTGTCCCACAGTGAGAGTTGTAGATCAAGAAGGGGTTGGAGTCGAAGCATAATTTTTCATAGGTGTTTTCCTTAGAACAGTCTGTACGTAAATCTTGAGTTTACTAGTGTACGTACTCTTGGCTGTCTTCTTCGCGATAAGAGAATGGTGCATGCTCCACAGTATACGCTAGCTAGCCAATGCGTAGACTTGTGCAACGCTCGTTCAAAACATACTGCGGCCCGCGTCCGTTCACTTCCACTTCTCCTGTATCAGTGACGCTCCGCACACAGAGCCTTTCACTCTCGCTAAGGATCTGCAAAATGATGTGCCGCACTCTGACACCCATTGCATTGGATCCGTCAATAGACAGGATGACATCGTTCAGGGTTTGTCCAACGAGCCTTCCGGTCCTCCGTCCCACACCGGGTCGAAGAGGTCGGTGGTTGAGGTCCAAGAAGTAGAAGCCAGTCCAAATAACTGCTTGAGGCTCGGGCTCTATGTGTTGCACAGCGCTTGCGTCAAATGACGAACTTGGAGAAGGCGAAAGTTGGCCAATTCCATGCTGTCTAATGCCGCGCCGTCTCCTTGACCGCGTCCAAATCAACACCATGTCCCCCCACAATCGGCCGACCAATTCCGCAGCCCCACCGTTCATTGTTGGAAGCGGACGTGTCATTTCCATTATACCGTATCGCCTAGCGATCCCGAGAGTTTGCGTCAACTGCCCCGTAAGCCAGACGACGAGTTCACAAATGAACTACAGAGAAAGTTTCGCCTGCTGCAATTCCAGCTAGAGCTTCGGCGCGATCTATACGGCATCTCGACAGCAGAATATCCCATCGGTCATACACCGGTCTTTACCAGGACTATGTATGGAGTAGTACTACATACATTCGTCCGTGGATCAAAGCGGAGTCTCGTGGAAACACAGTAAGTGGCGCTAGAAAATGTTGGGTTAGGGTTTCTAGCACCAAACGTACTTGCACCAATCAAACCCTTGCGGAATGATGAGATGCGGATTAGCCCAGGCACCCCACCCTCAACAGTCTCTTTGGGTGGGGTCCATGAAAAGATACTTCCTAACAAGCAGGCATCAATCATCTCTCTGGCATCATCTCTCTGGCATCATCTGCCCAACAACCACCCACTCTTATAAGTACCATCTGCCTAAACACCATTTAGTCACCCTAATTTCACGAACAGTCACCTCACACTAACTGCCCTGCGTATTTGTTCAACTGTCTACACAGTCAACCACAACATGAGTCCGGCGAGTGATACCTTTGTGGACGAGGTACGCCGTCTACGAGCTACTTATATGAAGAAGCGTGATGCCACCAGACTGGTGCCCCCGGCCGGCCGTCCCGTGCTCGAACACGCCGTGCATGACGTTGACGGAGCGACTCGCCATACATACTGGTACCAGCGGGATAATGGCGATAGCGTCGCCGAGCCTCAGGTTGTTCAGTTGACTGATGTTCCTGGTACGCTCTCTGGTGCCATCCTACGGCTTGACGCCAACCTGCCGTTGCGCGAAGATAGCTACGAGATCACTGGCAACAACATCCAGTCTCTAGCCTCGCTGCCCCCACTGCCCGACTTGGACGACGACGATTCTGAAGACATCAGCGACGCCCTTGCCACCCTCCCTCTTATCACTGTTGATCCCAACCAGCATTTCGTCAAGAGGGGCAAGTACGCCAGCGAGATCCGTAACCTTATCGCCTGCCAGGGCGGATCCTGTCCAGGAACACGCAGGTCGCCCCATGTCATTCAGCTGCTTGGGAGGTCAGACCAAGGTGAACTCGTCTTCGAGAAGCTAGCACCTTACTATATCCTGTGTGCCGCCGTTTACTCATTCTCAACCTACAAGGCGTGGATCCTCCAGCTTATCGACGGTCTGCGCTACCTCCATTCGCTCGATATCGTGCATCGGGACCTGCATCTTGGCAACATCCTCTTCACTCATGACAAATCGCGTCTCGTCATCTGCGACCTAGAGAGTCGCTGGGGCAACCGAAGAGCCCCGGAAGTCTCGCGCCTTGACACGCTCGAGTCGAATTGGACTAAAGCTTCCGATATCTACGATTTGGGTCATATCATCAAGGGTATGGTATATGGTAACAATCCGATTACGCCAGTAGTAGAGTGGAAAGTACCGTCTCCTCTCGACAAGATCGTGGAGGCTTGTACCCGTGTCTTGCCAATGGACCGGCCAAGCCTGGATGAGCTCCGTGACATGATGGAGATTCTAGATTTCGCATAGCCTACAATACATGTACTGTTTCTTACATATATTCAAAACTAGAATTAGAAACGGAATTCATTCTTGGCATTAGTAACCTGGCCCAGGTTTTCAGCCATAACATGATCATCTCCCCAACCATCAATCTCGGCCCAAACGTAATTGAGGGATCAAGTGCTTTGGTGAAGTGTACTTTTCGTCTCTGTATTCTCATCGGTCAATATGGCTATGGAATGGAAAGAATAGAAAGAATTACCCTTGTGACTTCCACTTTTGGTGACCGCGTGGTACGTATATCGCAGATGATTATCTGGGTACACGCCATGGTTACTGGATCACGGCTGCCCAAATTCCAAGCGGTCAAGACCTGGGTTGCTTCATACGCTTCATACGCTTCATCTGCCTCCGTGTAGGGCGTCAAAACGTTTCTGCGTCCTTCGGTCCGCTCAAGCATCTTGGCATGTTTATCATTCTTATCAATATGATACAGGCCGAGGACGCCAATCTGGCTTGTTAGCTGGCGCACCGCATCCACGAGGGCTGCAGGTGGGTTCGTGGTGGGCCGGGTAGTGAATTCGTATGGCTGTCCGGATGGCAGCCAGCGCTCCGGGTAATAGTACTCGGCTAGGTCAGTCACCTTCTCAGGCTGCGAAACATTGCCCCTTCCAAGCATCATCTCGTTGTCGGCAAGGGTGCAGTGCGCGTGGATCAGACAGAGGCCGAAAGTGAAGCCATACTCGGCTAGAAGACTCGTGGCCTTGGCGAATATTTCGTCGCGTCCGGTGAAACGCTTATCCGCTTCATCAAGCGTTGGGAGTTGGTTGTAGATTGCGGCAGTATTGGCCATGATGAATCGAAGGGGTTTCTTCCAAGTTGTCTTTCTTTTATACGAGGCGTTGTTAGCTCCAACGTTGACAAAGAAATAGCCTGCTAGGGCTTCGATACCTAAGAATATACATACAACGAATAGCCTAGCGGGAGATGATGATGGACGTGAGTGAACTCACTGGAAAGTGACGCGGGTGAGGAGCAGTCTTTATATTGTTGAATACAACCCATAATGAGCATGCCATCAATAATACCATCCCGTTGAGGAAAGTACTGCATATTACTCCGTATGTAGATTGTCTGGAGACGACTGCAACATTGTTCACCCAATCGTAAACCCACCACGTCATGAGATAACCCTCATACGGCCGGTCGCATCTTTGGGATGTGATCCACGAGCCGGTGTAAACTTTGCGCAGGTGAATGCATGTAAACAGACGCGCTAGCTATTTTTGTTAGCCAAGTAACATAGGACTTAATCTAAACTACAAAAACACTACCTCCTCCTTTATTTATAATATATATTTTTATTTTGAAACAAGGCTATATAAACACATATAATCAATTAATATGCCTTACTTTTTCCTTGCTTTTCTATTTTTTTCTATTTTTTTACAAATTTCCAAGTATAAAGTTAGCACTTTATATAGTATACATTATAAACTTGATGTAGGTGCAAAAGATAGTATAAAGTAGCCGCCCTATATAAATCCACATTTTACTTATACCGTGCAAAGTCAGTGCATACTTTGCACCGGCTCGTTTTAATCTATCACCCCAATTAACTTGGGAACCACTTTAGGCCCTCTTACTAACCACTGCATTTCACTTCATTTTATTTGTTCATGGGCTTAGGCCTGTAGGGCAGAGGGCGACCGAAACGCTTTGCTGCCAAACGATGAATGAATCTATCCAGATGCTCATGACGCGCAGCACTGGCTGCATTGCATTGCACGTATGTTGCACATGGCATGACAAGGCATGCAAGGGTCTGTAAGCGCACGAATAAGTAACCAGTCGGCTGCGCCTTCTTCTCCTCGTGCAACACAGATAAGAGAAAAGAGACCCTCGAAATCATTTTGTACCAGCAATTTTTTTTTTTTTTTTTTGGATTCCAGGCAATGTCATGGCTCAAGATCACACATGGCAAACGGTTCTGCAACGGTGGCGCCATTCAAATTTTGGCTGCCACATCATTGATAAGGGCTTTCGTATTGGCTCACACTCAAGCTAGATCTTATTTTTTTTTTATCCCCTTGCCTATCAGATTTTCACACGCCTGCAGATGGAAAAAAAAAAAAAAAAAATTGCCCGTCATCTTCTAACTAGTGTTTTTCTCGATTATAGAGACAGGTGCCGCAGAGATGGAGTTCGTCCCGGAACCGCTCGCATGGTTGTCGCACTTGTCGTTGTCGGGCACTGTAACTGGCCTTGACGTGTTCGACTGGAGGTCGCGTTAGCATGAGAGCCGGGTTGAATGAATTGAATGGGCGATGCTGACTGTTTGGAGTGCATCGCTTGGCTCGCTGGGAGGACAGGCCTCGAGTGGTAAATGGGAAGTCAACGCCGACGACGGCATCGAGGAATTCAGCTGGTCGGAAACAAACTTCTCTTGTCTACTCTTGAAGTCAAGGCAGAAGTGAGCCGAAACGGTTTCAGGAGACCGATTTGCCTTGTAGGCGAGGTGGCATGAGCGCCCGGTGCTCACACCGCGAATACTTATATACGCATGGAATCACAAGTTCGCAGTTGGTGTTGAATCTCCGGATGAGGGAGAAGAATATCCACATCGTATTGATGAGGTCCCAATAAGCTCACTAGTTAACCAATAATGTTAACACTCTGCTGTGATAAAACCACGAATTAGCCTCCGTTAATTGGTGCAGCTTGTGTCCGGCGTTCTGGCAGCAATGATTACTGATTCCGTCATCCCGCCTCGAAACTTACACCGCACACCACACCGGAATCTTTATTGAGTGCCACTGCATTGCCTGACCGTGAGTCGCACACACTGTGTAATACTACCGTTTCTACTTTGGATATGGGTATAAGCGGCATGGATAGCATGCAGGAATAGATCCGAGGTGCAAAGAGCCGGATGTACAACAGACACTAGCCATGGCTAGGTCCTGGATAATGTCAGTGTTAATGCTCATTCGTGAGTTTTCTCTGTTTCCTTTGCTTTAACATACACACTATTTCTAACTCGCGCGTTTTAGCAGCTTTGCTAGTGCAAATACCATATAGAATCGTAGCCGATAACTACGGACAACGCATCGTGCTCTTCCTTGGTCTTCTCAGAGTGACCGCGTCCACAGCGTGGAACATGTTAATCTGTACAAACAACGTGTGCTTCTATCTAAAAAAAAAAAACTTAACAACTAACTATACCTGTAGTATCCAACCCGGAGCGATTCTCAATCTAGTTCCTACTTCTCGGTTACATTGCAACACTAATTGGTAGCGGAACTTCCGTAATTACCGCCATAGTATGGACACTGCTCACTAATGTCATCCCACCCAAACAAAGAAGCACCACTTTCTACCAACTGCATGCCATGATGTTTGTGATGAGCATCATATCCCGCCCAATATCAGCACTCCTCATGAGCGTTGACCCATGGCTTCCGATGTGGATCGGCATTGCTGCGCTTACGCTTGGCACCACGTCCTCGCTTGCCATTCCGGAAACGCTACACGTCGTAGCCAAAGTGAAGGGCACCGAACACGAAAACGAAAACGACGACAGCGATGACGAAGAGAATGGCATGTATAGGCCGCCGTCCAAGACCATGCGCAGCACTCTGCAAGTTTTATTCGGGGCGCTCAAGGCTCGTATGGTCGAGACATGGCATTTAATCTTCCACTTGAAGCACCTTATGTTTGTCGTGGCTGCTTTGGCTACGTGTGCGCCCATTACGATTGCATTTGAGATGAATGTCTTGCAGTACATGACCGCTAGATTCAATTGGACATGGTCCAAGGTATGCCTGTTTTGGGTTGGTCGAATTCCCTCCTTCAGTGAACTGATTCTGGTCATAACAGGCAACGTACATTAGCACAGTCTCCAAGGTGACGTCTGTTGTAAACCTTGTCGTTATTGTGCCCTTAATTTCTCGTTTCGTCTCAAACCGCAGAGGTTGGTCGAACCCTTTGCTGCGCGATCTCAAACTCTCCTACGTCTCCCTCGGGTTTCTACTCGCAGGCAGCCTCGTTATCGTACTTAGCTCTGCGAGCTGGCTTTTGATCACGGCCCTCGTCCTCGTCAGCCTCGGCTACGGATTCTGGCCACAGCAGCGTGTCCTGCTCGCCTGGACGGTTGAGCCGGCGCAGCTAGCGACGTTGAACACACTCATTGGGACTGCTGAGACGTTGAGCAATCTTATTGGTACGCCCTTGCTGGGATGGCTCTTGAGTAGAGGGATCGCTCTGGGGGTTCTGGATGGGGTTGCCATTCGTTTTTCGACGCTCTGCACAATTGGAGCAGCGGTCCTGTTGTATTTTACGAATTACCCGCGTCATTTCATCAGAGACGAGGCACTTTAGATGCTGTACTCATCGATGCATGCCATACACAAAGCGCTTATCAAGGTTATTATCAGCAGATACTTCCAACATGGTATCTATTCATGCGATTAACCCGTCAATGAATGTGGCCAAAGTCCGCTGCAACCTCTACATTGTTACGACTGTGTCGTTCGGGGCAGAGGCTTCATCATCCTTGGACGCAGCCACGTTATTTGGCCCAAACTTTTCCCAGCTTCCGATGACAGACGCAAGAACCGCAACACCCATGCATGCAATTGCCATGGCGAATCCTACTTTCAGACCCGATACGTATGACTTGAGAATGCCCGGCACGGCGACTGCGGGGAACTTCTCACGGATACCGGAAGCGCCTGCGGCGATGACTGCGCTTGGATCGATGGTGACACCATTCTTGGGCAGCTCGGAAATTGTCTTGGCCAAGAGTGATCCTTGGCCGGCCGAGATGAGCACGGCACCGCCAACAGTTTGGAAGAAAGAACGACGAGGTCAGTCGCAATTCAGAAGGAGTGGTCATGACGATTGACGTACAAAGCACTGTAGCAGTTATCATGGATAAATCCTGCGGCTGGACACTTGACTGAGCTATAATCATGGGGAACTGAATTGACGCACTCCAACCCGCGCCAGCCAGGATCTGGTAGCCTACCTATTTGCCCGTACTGGTTCTGATGTCGAGCGTGTAAACGGGCCCGTGCCGACCGTAGCCAGCACGGCGCCAAACGGCAAGATGGGCTTGACATAGCCCGTCGACTGCACAAAAGAGGCTGCTACGATGGATGCAACGAGCCAGGGCACAATCCAGGGTAGATTACGCACGCCCGAAGTAGTTGGAGAGACGCCCTGTGTCGTCTGGAAGTACAAAGGTAGCAGGTATATGACTAAGAAGAGGACACCGGCGTTGAAGGTGGTAAAGAGGCACAGCGGCCAGATTTTAAAATCGGATATGAGACGAGGAGGGATGATTGCGCGGTCGTTTTTGCTCTGGAAAAAGTTGGAAGCAACAAACGCGAGCGCGAACAAGACGGAACCCACGAGCAGGCCAATCACGACGGAACTACTCCACGGGTGTGTTTGGCCGCCGTACTGGAAGGCCAGGATAAATGATATGAGACCTGCCATGGTGAGGACGATGCCAACTGGATCGAGCTGCAGCATCTTCTCGGTATATGTTGCTTCGACCGGTGCTGCCTCTTTGGGGGCATGGAAACAGAGCAGGATGATTGCGGCTGCGACACCCCGATGGGGAGGTTGATGTAGAAACACCATCTCCAGGTCGTGTGATCGGCTATTTCATCGCAGAATCAATTAGCTTTTATACAACTCGTCTTTCAAGGGGGTATGTGCCAGGAGAATGAGTGCGTAGTGCTGGGTCGGCTGGCCAGCCGCTGCCTCTGTACTCACACAACGCGCCACCGATAACAGGTCCAACAACGCTGGCGATCCCATACGAAGCACCGATTATGTTCGTGAACAGCGGTCTCTGCGCCGGCGATGCTGCGAAGCCTACGATCGTATATGCGCCAGAGGAGAGCCCCGCGGCTCCAACACCAGCGATGGCTCGCCCGACAATCAGCGCCGTGCTGTTGGGTGCCACGCCACAGATCAATGAGCCGACCTCGAACACGAATACAGAGAACAAAAAGGCCGCTTTCAGTGGGAAGTATTTGAATGCTTTGCCCCTGTGACAGTACAGCATATACAAATCATTCGTTAGTCAAGGATTCACATGGCGGCAATGATGGAGTTTCACGGGTGGCTTACATGCTGCGAGGAAGCCGGCGCAGGTCATGAAGAAGACGGACCCGTACCACGACACATCTCCTAGGCTGTGAAAGTCGTTTGTGATTTTGGGTATGGCCGTGGCGACAATTGTCTGCAAGAGAATTTCCATTATAAGCATCAGAATGATCCTATCTTTCTGATGCTTCGTGGATGCAATTCGTTACCATGTCAAGTGCGAACAAGAAGACGGTGAGCAGCAGCGCCAGGACGATGGCAATGAGCTTGAACCCAGAAGCATACTCAGTCGCATCCACTCGGATGGACTCTACGGGACCTCTCAGGCGCAACTTCTCGCCTGCGGACGTCGCTTCGTTGGCCGTGGCATCGTGATCCCGAGTTTCGCGATCCGCTTCCGTCGTGGTGTGCTTATCGCCGGCCATGGCTCGCGATTGTCCGTCTTTCTCTTTTTGTATTTTGTAGTTCCGAGGCACATAATGCTTCTGTAGGATGGAGGCACTGCTGGATTGCTTGAAATCGAAGAGGGAAATGGTGAAGGTTCGGACCCTGAATGAGTACGGGATACAGTTTCAATCCTATTAAAACAAGGGAGAAACTAGACTAATAAAGCCTCGCCGTCCTTACAGTTGTGAATAAAATGTTTTCATGGCAAATATGCGCATATATAACTTGCGATAGAGCTAGCAGATACAATATTAGAATTTGGTACCAAAGATAACTCATATCCGAGACTAGAGGCACCTCGGATGTCCAAAAAGTCCACGCAGGGAGGAAGGGGAGGAGCGAGGTGGCCGCATCCAAACGCGGGTCGGCCCTTCCCGCAGCCCTATCAAGCCTTTGAAACTCGACCGGCTTTTCTTTTCTTTTTCCCGATCATAAGCAGATTGAGTGGAGCACTCGTTGTCGTAGCGCTTACTGCATACCTACTTTAGGAAGGTGGTTGTTTACATTCCTGCATTAATACTCTACAATTTTCCTTTTGGGCGGAGCATGGACTCCGTGATAACACGGCACATTATGTGGAACAGCGATTAGTGTTGCATAGGATATAAAAGGGACTAACGCAGAAAATTAGTGGCCGGTCGGCTGCGCCTCTCTTTTGGTGCAACAATTAGGGCGAAATTGCGGCACTAGATACAACAACACACGTATGTACTGTATGGCCACCACACTTTATTCACTCCATCTACGCATACTTGCCGTGAAGAGGTTGTTCAACTTCCCGATAGTTAGCCCAAGCCCGCCTACAGAGCCCACTGCCGGAGCCACAATTCCATCCAGGCCGGCCCAACAGGTTTCAGCGACGCAAGCGTGGAGCTCGTGTTCACACACTGTTTCATCTCGACCGCGGGCATGATGGTAGTAGCTTAGCTTTGCGAGCCATCGTCACGCAGCGATTCGTAGAAGTCGACTAGTTTCAGTCCGACTATTCCCATTTCCTCCCCGGTGCTGAGCCGTTGTTCCGAGACTGATCAAAGCCACGAGTCAAATCAGATTCAGAACGGCGCAGCGCGTCTACCCAGATATTCCATGGCACAATTTTTTTCCTTTTCGATAACGAGATGCTCAGCGATGGTCAAAACTAGCTCGCTCCATTTGACTGCGTGAGGGTTGAATGCGTGATAGAACGTGGCGTGGCTGCCGGTGGACGACCCCGGACAAGGGGATGGCGATGGCGATGGCTCGTGTGGTGTTTCCGATAACGCAATGTCGGTGATAACCATGGACGCAATGTCTACCGGAATCCATGACAGCGAGCTCATTATGCCCAAATCTGCGGGGAGCAAGCCTAGCTGTTTGGAGCTTGCAATGACCTTGAAAGTTGACGAGTAATCAGCAAACATGTGCCGAAGCCTGCTAAAGCCCCTGTACTATGCGACATGACTCGAGAGAGGGAGAACAAGGAAAAAGAAATAAAGGATAAGGTCCGAACAGAGGGAATCCATTCCTGCTTATTCCACATACCGCTTTCTCGCAACACTGGTCCAGCAACCTGACCCAAACGACACACCACCGCCCTCTGCCCCGGATGTTGCTTAACATGTTCGTCGATGATCAACTCAGCAATCAATTTGGATCCATTGTAACCAACAAGCTCAGCGACCATGTCACAGTTGGCACGCTCGGGGAAGGGAACAGGTTCCTTGACTTGGCTGACGGTGCCGAGCGTTAAGACGAAGAGGAACTCGATTACGTGCGTGGGACCAGCGGCGAGACAAAAGTCGAGCAGATGTCGCACGCCGCGTATCATGGGCTCGAAGGAGGAAATAGCCCAATTAAAGTTGACTGCCCATTGATTATCTGTGCACGAGTTGCCGATTAGTGAAAGCTCTCCTCCATTGAACGGGTATCAGAGATCCTACGAATAATGTGTGTGACGCGCCCGAGCAACACTTGATATGCCTTGCCATCCAAACCAAAATCCGGTTTGGAGAGGTCAGCTTGTAGGAACACGACGCGGTCTCGGCCCCATTCCGTTGGTAGACTGCGGCTGACACTGTCCTGGCGCTCTTTATCGCGACCATTTTCCGAACGATTCAGGCAGTATATCTTCTCGATACACTGGTTTTGAACCAAGTTTTCGAGCAAGTACGATCCTAGAGATCCGGTGCTGCCAGTTAGCATGACCGTATAGGCTTGATTGCTGACCGATCCCATAGTTGCCTTGGGTGTCGCGCGTAGTAGTAGTACGGAACCGTGAGAGAACAGCCAGCGACGTTTGATACAAGCAGTTGCTCCTTCCTGAATAAGACAACTAGATTTGTTTTTTCTTTCCGAGTTCAAAATGTGTTAGAGACTGCCGTGTTATACGATGAAGCCAGGCGCAATAATTCTGGGGCGTTTTTTTAAAATCCTTGTCCGTAGTTCGTAACTAGTTCCCCGGAGACGCTCCTCGGTCTTCTTACAAAGTCGCTTGCCTATCAATACGGCCGTGATGGTATTCGGCGAGCGGAGGCTCGCTGTTATCTGTGCGAGACTATTGCCGCCGCTTCTAGCTCGGGCCGTCCTGCTTGATTAAGCGATAACGATTAATAAGTGGCAGCGCTAGTTATCGGCAATTCTTGTCAGCAATCGTGAAGAGTCATGACTAGATGATGTTTAGAGTAAGCGACATACTGCATAACTGATCCCATGGTCCATCAAGCGTCCACAATGGGATGAGAAAACTTCATCCTCCGGTTCGTGCGGGTATCCCGTTTTCTGCCACACGTACCAAGGCAACCATGCAGCAGCAACGCTTGCTGGTGACACCTTGGACAAGTTAAAGCCTTGATGCTAGGCTGCAAACATGGTCAAATGATGGCAGAATGGAACATCGAACTGGATATAGTATTCGAAAATTATACATAGCCGCAACTTCGCCCTGCACGAGGCACTCTAACATCGCGTGCATTGCTTCTACTTCAATAATCTCTTTCCCTCATCGTCTAGTAACTAGCATCAGCATCTCCACTGCTCTCTCCTATCCTTTAGCAAAATGCCGCCACTGTCCCTGTTGATCACAGGTGGATCGTCTGGGCTAGGACTGGGAATCTCTCTAGCAGCGCTGAAGGCTGGGCACGAAGTAGTGGCAACGGCTCGTGATCCCGTCAAGGCTGCAGCGGCGCATCCTCAACTAGAGCAGCTGGGCGGCAAGTGGATGCAGCTCGAGGTTGATCAGTCCAGTGCGACCGAGGCTGTTGCCCAGGCAGTTAAGGAGCATGGCGTGAATGTGCTCGTGAACAACGCGGGATATGGACTTCTAGGGAGCTTCGAAGATACTGGGTGAGATGAATTTGGTACAAAGCATCGTGCTGTTTGACTAATGCAAGTTTGCTTACCGAGTATAGAGAAGGCGAATTCTTCGCGCAACTCAACACCAACGTATTCGGGCCATACCGAACCATCAGAGGCGCGCTGCCCCATTTCCGCTCCCTACAAGGTCGAGGCGGCGCAACTATTGTCAACGTCGGCAGTATCGTTACTTTTGCGCGTTATCCAGGATGCTCTGCCTACACGGCCTCTAAACGTGCGCTCGAAGGCTTATCAGAAGTACTCGCCACTGAAGTCGGACCCTACGGCGTGCGCACCATCCTCATTGATCTCGGCATCTTTCGCACACGCTTTCTGAAACACACGACCGAGCCCAGCGCCGGTCTCGATGCTGCGTACGTCAGAGGCCCCGTCGACAAAACGGTAGCATTTCTGCATGGGCTCGATGGTAAGCAGCCGGGCGACCCGGCATTAGCAGCGCAGAGGATTGTAGAAGTGATTGAGGGATCAGGCATGGCTACGAAGTTAGGTCTAGACGACAAAGGGTTCGGGACCGTCTTGCGTGTGCCACTCGGCACCGATGTGGCGGATGCTGCTGCATCGTGCAGCGAGACAATGGTGGCGTTGGATAACTTGAGACATTTGGCGACTAGTACGGATTATCCGGGAAATGGCGCGAACACGCGGCTTAAATCTGTATGAGCTTACTAAGGGTGTAATAAGTGTAACCCACGAGGCCGAAGCCGCGCAAACTCAATGACGACTATAATAAGTTAGTAAGTCCAAAGGTCAAACTGTTTAGTCGCCAGTAGGAGCAAGTGAGATGTACTAATGCAGCATCACATTAGGATGAGACGCTCTGCTGGCTGCGCTGGAAATTATTAGCCCACCTCTTGATCTTATATATTTTGTCCTAGTCATCGTGTGTAGCGCTTACGTGCACATGCTAATGCCCAGACCCTTTTCCTACCAATATTTGCACATGCCGCCTTCTCTCTCCCCTATTGCATCATGATTCGTTACCGGGTTGCAATAGCCTTTTAGTCGTCTGCCCAAGAGCATAAGACATATTACTTGCTTGGGTGTATATGCGCCGTGTTTCCGACGAAATACTGGTATCATAACTGGGCATTTATTCATCGTCAATGAAAACCTCCCACTAGGGTGCGGCAAGAGATGGAATAGCTCTGCATCATAATTAGTGCTATTACCTTGCAAGTTCTTATACCTGTTTCTTGCAAAATTTATATAGTGTTATGAATCCTAGGCATCCACTTGTAGTTTTGCGAAGCGATGTCTGCAGCGTAACAGCTGTAGCCTGCTTGCTGATTGTGCGGCTTACAGGGTTCTCCAGGGTCCGCTAGTCGTCTCGACTTCTAAAATACCAGCGAACGCACATTTGCAAATCGGTAAGATTTTAGTCGACATTGTAGTTTTTCACGGCGTTCAAGGTTCCGAGCTTCTGGCCCGGTACCGGTAGCCTGGTTTTCCCATGTACGCACACCCTACACACTAACATGTATCGACAGGCCTAGACTCCAAGGAACAATTTAGAAGAGTGGCTAAGGTGGCTACGATGACCAATACTAGCTGCCTATCGTAAACTACATAATAGCTTAGTACTTGGCGTCCGCCCGGTGTTGAACCCCAATTGCCACCACTGCTCTTGGGGTGCTGATTACGCACAAGCTGGTGCTCGATAAACACTCCCTAAAGGGTTGCGATTGAAACCACCAAAATAAATACAGCCATGACCTTTCTGCTGGTAAAGTAAGGTATACAGAAGGAACTGCCAACGCGAGCTCGAGCAAGAAGTAGGGGCGCAATGTTTGGCACGCTCTCCTATGCTGGTCCTGAACAGGAAGCTATTTACCAGCCCGAAACGGAAACGGCGGGATACGATGCCGAGAATGTACGATACGGCCAGCAAAGAAAAGCTGCGCTTCGCAGAGCCTGTCAACGCTGTAGGTCGCGCAAGGTAAGTTCGGCCCTCAAGCGCTTCATGATCATGTTCCGGACCAGATCCATTGCTACTTTTCTCTTGGCTATTCTTGGCAAATGCACTGATTCGTCTTTGAGTTTACCATGCATTGTTTGCTTGTTAACATGTGACACATGACAGCTCAAATGCACCGGGGAGATGCGCGGCTGCGACCGGTGCCGGGACAGCAAAAGCTCCTGCACATATCCACCGAGAGCTTTCCGAACGAGCAACCCACGGGTTATTGCCGATTTCAGCGCGGGCCGAGGAATGCCAGACTGCGGTGAAGACATGTCATCTCAATGGAACCAATCTGCCTTTGATTCGTCACTCATCTATTGCGATATCTTGTCAATCCTACCTCACGAGCAGCATGATGGTGTAAATGCTTCCAACCAAGCAAGGGAAAACACATGGTCCTTTTCTGGCGACTTTTCATCTAATGCTCAAGATCCTTATTATCAAAGTAAGCCAATATTTCTCTGCGTTATCAGTCTTTATGTAGTCCCCTGCTGCTCTTTCTTCTTACTAAAATCGGCCTTGATCTAATTTTGCGACGGAGAAACCATTCTTCTTTCTGATAATCTCTCTTGTTCAGAATAGATATGAAATTGTAACCTTCTGTAGACACTAACACGTTGAAAGCTTGGCTAGATACATCAATATTCATGACCCCGACTTCGCTAGCACCTGCAACACAAACGACCACGCCACCGGCAGAGGCAACTCAACGGCCTCAGTCACCCAACGGACAGAAAGATGACCGCTGTCAAGACTTGGCGGAGCCTAGATGCCAGTGCTTTGATGTAATTACTCAGTACCTGGAGCAAGCAGAAACTCAAGGCAATAAAGGTGCGACGTCAGCTATAGCTGAATTGCTTGAAACAAGCAATGTCTCAAGACTACGCCAAACCTTGCCTTGCCATCGTTGCGAAATGCATTCCGAAATAGTGCTCATGATAGTTATGCTTTTGAGAGCGCTTGGCGTCGTTTTCACAAACATGATTTACAAAGGCTTGAATGGTGGTGGTCTGGGCGGGTGCGATGGCGATACACGATCGATGGACTTCGTCAGCCTCGCTTTCCACAAGCCACCCAGGCTGGTTATTGACTTTTGCTTGATCGAAGACTCAATGGAAAGAAATTTGCTACTCAAGGCTTTATTTCAGCATAGATTAAGGTGTCTCAAGGAGTTTATTGGAGTTACCAAGAGTCGAGTCCGCAGTCAGGAGGGTCTGATCTCAATATTATCAAGAGTTGAGAGCCAGGTGGACAAACTTAGCAAATTAGTTGAGTGACGAAAAGTCTTACCAATTTCCGAGATGGCTTATAGAATACGAGGCAAACTGTCAGAACCCAGAAGGTGTGCTGGAATTCCCGAATGGACTAAAATATCCGCCAATGCTAGCATTGCACTTTACACCAAAAGTACAGGTTCACAGCAAAAGAACATCAATTTCGTGATGTTAGGGTGTCCATTTCTGGAAAACGTGATGCCGCTTTTGGAGGTTAATTTACGAAGCGCCATCAGCCTAGCCGCCGCGCGGCCCCTTCGGCCTCCCAAATTCCCACCACTAACACTTGGATGCGCTGGATTTATTTTAATTCTCCTGATAACTATTGCTATAAAAGCAAGGGCGGCGCACTAAGTTAAGGATTTTAGTATGCGTGTAATCTTCTACTTCTTGGTCTTTTGTCGAAAATAGCCGCTAAAAGCAGCCGCATTGCGCTCAGCGGCCATCTGACTACTATTGGTCAAGGCGCAAGAGACTTGCTAAACAGGGTGTCGTGAAAAACGACATGCTGATACCATAAAGGTTAATATGCATGGTGTGAAGCAGAAATGGACTAAGTATGTGAAGCTTAGCGAGTTGCACAAGATAATTAATTGACGCTCTAGACACTGCCAGCACCTGGATGTTAACCCTGCCAGCCATCTTGAAAATGCGTCTAAAGAGGATATTATAATATTCCTAGAGTGGATGTTGGACACATATAGCAGAATCCGCAAAAGAAGTACTATACACGCATATAAGCGAATTTTATTCTAAGTGTATAGGAAGTCTGTGGGCGAAGACTTTAGGAAAGAGCTAAACAACAAAATTAACGATGTAAGGCTGCGACCAAATGCTATAAATAGGAGGCATCCGCTAAAATGAGGTCTAGTATATTATTGGGTACCTGACAATAGGCTATCGACCTCAATCAGAGTATTGTTTGTAGTTAGTGTAGTGTGTTTTGTACTTTTTATATTTAATTTTATATTAAGCTTATTATGAAAGATAATATCCTATAAATTACGTTATCTTATCGAGATAAATCCTAAGAAAAATACTATTTATATAAGTGGGCCTAAAAGTGGGACATTTGTCTATAAAGTAGAAACACTACATTTGTAGTGTTTTTATAGTGCTAAAATGTAGTGAAATGTAGTTTTTCTAATTTATTGCTAAACGACCCACTTTAGACCCACTTTTAGGGTGCTAAACAAACAAGAGGGACAAACATGACAGACGCGGGGCACGTTGTAGTAATTCATTGCCAATTCACCGGCGATGCACATTGAAACACCGTGGTGGTTCAAAATTATGGAGGCGACTTTTATCGGCGTCAAGTCCATCGTGAAAAGGATGTGATGCAGATGCTTTTGAAGGTACACATACTCCTGTCGGCCGCCCTTTTATTGCAACTAGCTACCCCACCCATGGAGACCCCACCCATGGAGACCCTGTCGCCAATCGCCTGCCACCTCGACCTTCGGCGCTTATGACACGTGCAGCCAGTCCCTCATTTTTCTATTCCTGTATCTCAGCTCACAATGAAAACACTGTTGAATATTGTCAGACGCCAGCGCTGCTTTCACGACTCATTGACTACGATAGATACCTAAAGTTTCTCGAAAGGCAGGTGTCCTGATATGAAAAATTTTCTTGGTGCTGGGAAATCACGAGTTTTATGGTCTGGATCATGATTCAGGGCTTGCCGAAGCGCGGCGTTTGGTGAATGAACCATCGCTTGTTGATACACTCATTCTCCTAGACAAAACCCGATGGGACGACCCAGGCTCTGCAATGACAATTATCGGCTGCACACTGTGGTCTGCAATCCCAAAAGAAGCATCCAATCTCATTGAGTCGAAGATCAACGATTTCAAGAAAATAACCGGATGGACTGCCCGGAAACACAACGAAGTTCACACCTTGAGGCTACGTGGCTCCGCCAGCAAATTGCCCAAGCAACAGAGGCGCCGCAGAAAAGACAGCTTCTTGTAGCGACACACCATGCGCCTTGCGTGGAGGGCACTTCTCGACCTGGAGAATCTAATAATCCCTGGGTGCCCGCCTTCGCGACTGATCTTCTCTGCCAACCAGGCTGGCACGGCATCAAAGTCTGGGTATTTGGCCACACACATTACTCTACGGATCTGGTGCGAAACGGCGTGAGATTGGTGGCTAACCAGCGGGGATACGTACTACCAGGCAAGGCAACACCAGAGGCGAAGAAGAGAAAATTTACCAAGGCCCACGACTTTGATCCCGGATGGTCGTCGCCTTGTAGCACGTACATGAAGGGTGTGACTACTCCCTTGACCAGTCGAGCGCCATAGAGAGCAAGTATGTCGAAATCTTGGAGGCAAAGAACTTGAACCTGGCGTATACGAGCACTGGGTACATCGGAATGAACACTGGGAGCTATTCCAGGGCATCTTCCACACCTTTGTCCACGAAAAATGCATCAACCTCAAGGACTTGTACGTCCGACATCCCACCAACCCCAGCCTCTACGCCTACCACGGCCGCAATGATGATATAATCGTTTTATCCAACGGGTACAAAATCCAGCCATTGGACATGGAAGCCATCATCACGACCCACATCGCAGTCAAGGGCTGTTTAATTGTCGGTACGGGTCGCTCACAGGCTGCGCTTCTTATTGAGTTGAACAATCCCGCCATGGGCAATGACGCACTGTTTGAGAATATCTGGCTGGCTGTAAAACGCGCAAATGAATCTTCTCTGCACAAGGATCAGCTACATCGAGACTTTGTCATGTTTTCGCAGCCAGATAAGCCGTTCAATGCGAACGGATAAAGGCACCACCAAGCGCGCCACGACAGTCAAGCTGTATGAAGAATACATCTCCGACTTCTATCACTCGCGGCTCTCCGAGGTATATGTCCGGATTTCGGCAGCTGAAATTGATGTAACCTCGAGTGAATCCGTCAGCAATGCAGTGGCACACATCATACACTCACTCACGCCAAAACTGAAAAACATTGGAGACTCTGGCGATCTGTTTGAAGCCGGTCTCGATTCACTCCTGGCCGTACAAGCAGTTCGAACTGTCCGCGCTGCGATGGGTCTCTCGGGCGAGCAACTATCTCCGCGCCATCTCTACGCGAACCCAACACTTGCCAAATTTGCTGCTGCCATCGTTCGAATGACATCGAGCTTAGCCTCGAGCGACGGTCAACGTGGCGCGGAGAACAATTCTGCCGAATCACTAGAACAGATGAAATATCTTCTCGCCAGGTACAAGAAGGGTTTCTCGCTGACATCAAACGGGTTCGATTTATTGCATCCCAAGATCTATGCCAAGATGGCGATGCATTTGCCGACAAGACCGAACACAACGCGGGATCAGGTCTTGGACGTACTGAGCCGCGGGTTTGAACGGTTGATTTCGCTGATTCCGGCCGTGGATGGTAAAGTCGACGAGTTTCATGGACTACAAAACCCGGGCGGGAAGGGTGTTCAACTGATTTCCATACCGTCTCCCGATAGACATGCATCTAACGGCGTCAGTCGCGCACCGACGCACCCAGAACGTCCTCGACAGATTATGAGCAAAGACTTGACGGACCAGCTTCCTTCCTTCGACGAACTACGGGCCAAAAGCTTTGTGCCTGTGTTTGACGACGAGCTCGTTCTCGACGCGCCTTGGTTCCCCAGCGGCCCGCCGACATCTTCCACGCCCAAGTCAACTTCATCCAAGGCGGCGTCCTGCTCGTAACAGGCTTAGACCATATTGCTGTCGACAGTACCGGTATGGTAACTACACTTCGTGCGTGGGCGGAATGCTGCCGTTTCGTACAAGGCGACGAATCGGCCAACTACAGCTAGCTGCATCCAGACAGTATGGACCGCAACTTAGTGCATGCACAATAGGAAACAGAAGGGTATGCCCGACCTGCCGAGGAGATCGATCCAGAAACCTGGGGATATCTCGGCTTCGAAGCGCCCAGGGGTCTTGTGCACAAAGGCCCTACGGACAAGTTTGTCTCTCCCACGCAGCCGCCGGCCCTGCCAAAGCGAACCTTGTAAACTCGCACGTTTCATATTTCCGCCGACAAGTTGCAAAGGTTAACCGCCGAGGTTGCATTAGATCCCGAGTCCAAGGGCCTCGTTTCTTCGGCCAGTGACATCGTACAAGCACTTTTCTAGCGTGCCGCCATTCGAGCGCGGTATCGAGCCGCAACCGAAATCCGCGGTGAGCAAGTCGATGCCTCTGCTAACGAGTCCATTCTCGAACTCACCATTAATGGCCGGCCTTTTTCTCGGGCATTCCCGACTTGTACATAGGTAACTTGCTAGTTATCAATCGGCTCTCTTATTTCCATAGACACCTTGTGCTCTGACTCGACGAGCATCGGCCGCGTCGCGCTGCTCATCCGTCAAGCAGCGCCGCGCGTGACAGCCCAAGTCGTGCATGATTCTTATGCCCTGCTAGAGCGTGTCAAGGATTACACGCAGCTCAAGTATGCGTTTATGAGATTACATGGCTTCGATTTAATGATTACGAATATGATGCTGTTCCCTGCATCTGCAGTCGCTTTAGGTGACCTCTTTGCCAATGAAGCGGGCGTGCCTGATGTGATTCGCCCATTGCTCGGCGGATTCAACACGGAATTCAGAATGGGCATTATCCTGCCAATGCGTGATGATGATGGCGTTGATTTGCAGTTAGGATTATTCCCGGAGAGTTTCAAAAGATGAGCCAGGACAAAGAATTTGCTCGGTATGCAATATTCCTAGGTTAAGAGATGAATTTATTGGTAGAGTTAGATCAGAAATGGCACCGCTGTTCTCCGCTTCCAGCTTCTTAGAAGCTTTATCCTCTGACTTCCGTGAGAAAATGAGCGGGATAGCCATATCAGCCTCAGTAGGGGTCTCCTTTGGTAATCAAGTCTGGTTCGGCTTACGTCCGCACACCAATTCACCTCGCGCGGGCCGGCCACATTCTCGCCGTGAACATGACCAGAATAAGCTTTACAGGCCTGTTTAGCCTAGCCCCTGCTCTATTTCCTAGGCCACCTAACACTGCATTTAAATTACGGGAGCATTATTATAGTAGCAATGCCTTACGGAGCGTTGATTTAATCATCACCCAGGATCTGCAATTACAAAAATGGCTTATGGGCTTAACACATCTTGTCTTATCCGTCTGGAAGCTATGGAGCGAGGTTAAGGCGTTCTCACAGCATAGCGCGGGAAAGTTTTAGGGGCAGACATTAGATAAGCTTAGTGTCAAGGTAGGGGTAAATCTAGATGATAGAAAGTGTTCAATTTTATTAATCAGAGGTGCAGACAGCACCTGACTTTTATACCTAAAAGGTACACAGTGCGCTATAGTAATAACTAGTCTACGGAGGTACTTCTAATACATTATCTTTACTATTGTCTTATTAAGGGTTTTATCCTAGTTAATGCGCAGGCCGCATTCACATATCTAATACTCTAGGAGCTCTCCTTAACACACCCCCTAGCTAAGATATCTATTAAAGCTAGAGTTTATTAGCGTAGGGATTAATTATAATGAATTTCTAGTGTTACTATAAGGGGATCTTACGTAAGCTAATTCTATAGCAAAAATCCCTATATATTTAACCTAATAGAGGCTTTGTGAAGCTACAGTGAGTCTAGGTAATTCCAAGTAATTCGTAGCAAAATCAGCGTAGAATCCACAACGCGTTAATAACAAAAATACGCACCCTATCTTTAAGACGTGATTACTCCTTCTACTATGCCTTATGTCACTTAAAAAAGAATTAGAGTCCTTATAAGAGGGGAGGATTTTAATAATATTGTTAAAGGTAGGGGTCGGTGTAGCTAATAGAAAAGGTTTAATTCGATCAATTAGAGGTGCAGACAGTACCTGACTTTTGTACCTAAAGGGTACATAGTGCGCTATAGTAATAACTAGCCTACGGAGGTACTTCTAATACATTATCTTTACTTTTATCTTATTAAGGGTTTTATCCTAGTTAATACGCAGGCCGTATCTATATATCTAATGCTCTAGGAGCTCTCCTAACACACCCCCTAGCTAAGATATCTATTAAAGCTGGAATTTATTAGTATAGGAAGCGATTATAATAAATTTCTAGTATTATGGTTACGTAGGGATCTTGCGTAAGCTAATCTAGTAGCAGAAATCCCTATATATTTAACCTAATAGAGGCTTTGTAAAGCTATTTATAGGTATCTTAGAGGTCTTTAACTAATTAACCTTAATATTACCCTTTATATATTACTCTTAAATCCATATTTAATTTATATTAAGGTGCTTAAGGCCAGTCTAAAGCCTTCCTTTTATATACTCTATAATTTAGATTATTTACTTATTATTACACTAGATAATAGAAAGCGGTAGTATATGGATCTTAATATTATAAAGTAACCTCCCTAGAGATATACGCTTTTTATACTATAATTTAGGGCAAAGAGCTTTACTTCTATGCTTAAAGTTATTATGTAATATTACCTACCTAACTTTTAATTAATTATAGCGCTATATATAATAAAAACATAGCCTTGCGTTAATCTATAAGTATTAGGGTTATTACTAAGTAAAGCATTAGTGCTAGAAAACAGGGTATTAAAGCTATCCATGCCTAAGTAGTAAATGTAAAGCTTCTTTATATTCTAAGCATATAAAATAGCTCCTTTAGTAAGCTTTATATGCTTTACTAACAGATTTATTATAAAAGAGGCTAGCTTTAATACTATAAATACCACATTAGGTTTTCCTATAATATAAAGATATACTAAGGAGCTAATAACTGCTCTATAATACTTAATCTCTTTATTAGAAGCTTTACTAGTATTAGCAAGGATTATAGCTATAGGAAGAGGAGCAGAGGTTAAGCTCTTTAGATTATTATTAATAATATTAGGAATAAATTTCTAAGTAATCTTTTAAATATATAATTCCTGCGATAACTATATCTCTTTAGTATCGCGGTTTCTAATAATTTTAATGCCTAGGAATTACTTTAATTTGCCTTAGTCCTTAATGTCTAGGCTATTTATTAGTTACTTTTGTAATTCTTTGAATTCTGCTTTAGATCTATTAGGGTAAAGCATTATAATATTATCTACATAGAAAAACAGGATAAAATTATTCTTTATAAAGATATATAGGTTTTCTTTCCCTTATATAAAGCCTAGATTTAAGGGAAATCTTATTAAATAAAGGAACTATTATTAAGGAGCTTCTTATAGCCTATATAACGCTCTTATTATCTTTTAGAGATAACCTTTCGCGTTTATACTCTCTAGAGGCTTATAAAAGATAGGTTCTTTAAGTTTTATATAAGGAAAGGCATTTTGAATATTATATTATTAGGTATTAAGATTATTAGCATAGTAAATAGTAAGTAGTATGCGTAAAGATTATAAAGTAAGCGTAGTAGCATAGTTATTAAGGTTATTCTTTAGTTATTAGTTACCTTAAATAACTATTCTAGCTTTAAACTCTATTACTACTCCTTTCTTATTAGTCTTATATTTAAAGACCTAGCTAAGGTTTATAATTTCCTTATAGAGTTCTAGATTAAGGGATTTATCTAGTATATCTTCCTAGTAATTTAGGGATAGGAGCTTTAAAAGCTCTTTTATAATTACTTCCTTTTAGCGGTTATAATAGGGTAAAGCTATAGCTTATTAGTAATAAGTAGGTTCTAAAGGTATATCTTTAATCCATAAACTATATTAAGTGCCTTATAATACTATAGAAAAGGCATAAGAAAACTATGCCTACCTAGCTTGATATGTTTCCTTTCTTTAGCGTTTTCTAGTAATAATATTATCTAGATTAATACTATTATCCTAGGGATAATAATTCTCTACTTCTTTACTACCTTTGCTAGTAATTTCGCTAGTCTTTACGGTAGTCTCTACGTGTTTAATTGTCGTATTACGCATAAATTTATTAATTTTATAATATAGCGCATTATTACCTTATATCCTAAGCTCTTTATTCTCTATAGTAACTAGCGCCTTATAAGAAGAGTTAGAAGGGTTAAAAGTGCACTAGAAAGGTTATCTTTTCCCCTATTATATAAGGTAGTGTTTCTGCTTTAAACTATTTATTTTCTCCTTCTATAGTTAAAGGTATAGGAGGGTAATCCTCCTCTTCTAATTCTAATCTAATAAGGTCTTAACTAATTTTCTTATTAATATTATTAGCTTTAAGCTCTTTAAGTAGCATAATTATTAATATCTTTTCCTTTTAAGCTAATTCTAGCTCTTCTTCTAATTTAAAGAAGGAATTCTTATGAAATTAAACACACACTAATATAATAACTTTATAATTATAAAGTAAAGGTACCTAAATAATATATTAGGACTTGCCTCTATAACTAACAAGGTACCTAATATAAGCTTTTGCTCTAACTATAGGATTACGTTATGCGATTTAATATGCTCTAGAGCCTTTATTATTATAGGAAAAGCCTTATATCCATAGGCTTATAGATATGCAATTAAGGGCTTCTAGACCTTTGCTATCTATAAATAGGCTAGAACCGTTTTCCTAGCCTAATTCCACTATAGCTTATAAGGTATAATCCAGGTTCCGCAATGCTTAAAAGGCATTTAATTTAATAGATAAACCATAGTATTAAAGACTTTATTATTAAGATCTATTAGAAGCTAAGCCTCTAGGCTTAATATATAAGCTTTTGCTTAACTACCCCCTAGATCTCTTTGCCTTTCTATTCTAGCTAGGCATTAAGGGAGCTAAATTATAGACTATAATACCTGCAAGGGCTATCTTATCTTTTATTTACTCTATAAAGAGAGCTTTTTTAATATTACTATGTAAAAGCATAGTTAAACCCTAAATTAAGTACTTAGGAACACTATTATTATATAAAAGCTATTGCAAATACTATTCTTTATTTTAAAGGAATAAAAGAACCTTATTAAGGTTATAAGGCATGTAAAAACACACTAATACCTATTGCCATTCTAATAAGGAGAGTTATAGTAATCTAGATTAATAGAAAGCCTATAACCTAGCCCTTATAGAAAGCCTTTAGGTATAACCTATAATCTCTATTGCTTAGCTTTGCCTATAGCATAGACCTTATATTCTATAAGCTTAGGACCTATTAATCTAATGCCTAAAGCCGCGTTTATAAGCTCTATAAAGGCCTATACGCCTAGATAATCGCATTATTAATACTAAAGCTCTGCATCTCCTTTTTAAGGTAGTCTTAGTGCCCTACTAGTTATAGCGTAGGCCTCTTTTAGCTCTTCTAATAGCCATAATAACACATAGAGCTTATTAATATCATAAACTCTTACTATAGGCCTTAATCCTTTATATAGGAAGCATTTCTTCTAATTCTAGAAGATCCCTACCTTTATTAGAATCATTACTAATATAAGATTAATATGAAATTCTAGGATTAGTAACGCTTTCTCTAGTATAATTATCCTTAGCGTTCTAGATAGCAGGTCTATTACTAAGATATACACTAAACCTTTACCTAAAGCTATATAGATTATGCCACTAGCTTCCACCTCTATTATAATAGTATTATTAAATTCAGCTTATTTAAACTAACAAGGGTTGTTAGAGATATGAATATTCGCTCTAGAATTATAAAGGACTATATTCCTCTTTAATTCTAAGCTATTAACCGCGTTTAAAGATAGGGTAACGCATTAAGAGCGCCTCGCGCGTATAAATAATAATACATTAGCTAACTTCTTGCCTAGATTGATAGCCATAGAGTTGTTTATAGGGTTCTATAAGGGTATAATAATTTAACTTCTAATTTATAGCCTTTATTTTCTCTTATGGATTCTCTTTTGGATACTTCTTAATATTATCTTTAGAGTTCTTCCTAACTTCCTAGTTCTTAGGAGTAAGCTCTAGCTTATATAGAGCCTTAAACGAATTATAGGATTCCTACTACTTTAAGGCATCTCTAACTATGTGATTCGTATATCTAGGGCACTTAGGCCTCTCTAATTTTATTATATCATTTAATCCTATTAATTTATTAGTTATAATCGCATTAGCAGCCTTTAGTATGCTCTACAGAGCTTTATAGTCTCTTTTAAACTCTATAATAGCCTTAAGGAAGCTTTAATTTATACCCTTATTAAGTAGATTATTCTATTTCTTCTAAAATAACTTAAATTTACTATAAAGAGGATTATAAACTTATATAGCATTATCTCCTTAGTCTATTAGGTCTTAAGGTCTTAATAATTCCTCTATAGTACCTCTATTATTACTGCCTATTAGTACTAATTACAGGAACCTTTGGTTTAGAAGTAATTATTAAGGCGCGTTTCTATAAGAATTAATATCTTCCTTATGTTTAGCTTATATTAATCCTAAAGAAGCTTTAATATTCTTTAAGAGTATTAATAAACTAACTCCTTTCCCTTCTCTTTACTATTAAAGTTAAGAGAGTCTTAGATATTCTTTAAAAGGGTCTTATAAATAAATTCCTAATCTTTAGTATTTACCTTAATAGGTTTATGTATTTTATAAGGTTAAATTATAGATCTTTATATTTAAAGTTATACTTATCTTTAGCGTCTTTATAAGTAATCTTCTAGTCTTCTAGAGTATTAGGGTTATCCGCCGTGATCTCTAGCCTTAGATCTCTTTTTAGGTAAGCAAGCATTATAAGTTCTTCTAGTAATTTATCCTAATTTAGATTAATATACTCCTAGATACTGTGAGATTTTACGTAATTCTTAGTTTACGTATACTATTTAATCTAGTCCTTCTCTAATAATAACACTATATTTAGAGTTTCTTTAGATATTATAAAGGGAACTATACTGGTTAAAAGAAAGCATAGGGTTATTGTTTTAACTGATTATTATAATAAAGGGCAATTATCTCTTAATATAGGTAAGCGTTAAATTAATAACTTTAATGGAGCTTTTATCCTCTTATAATCAATAATAAGGGCAATAGAAGCCTCCTAGGCTTATAACTATTAAAAGTAGGGGTTAGTATAGCTAATAGAAAAGGTTTAATTCGATTAATTAGAGGTGCAGATAGCACCTAACTTTTGTACCTAAAGGGTACACAGTGCGCTATGGTAATAACTAGCCTACGGAGGTACTTCTAATACATTGTCTCCACCGTTATCTTATCGAGGGTTTCATCCTAGTCAATGCGCAGGCCGCATCCACACATCCGATGCTCTAGGAGCTCTCCTGACAAATATACTCATAAGGATTTTCCGCCTAGCAGATTGCTAAAAAGAGGGTATTCCTCGCGACAGCGTATCTAGTATCGCATAGCGGTATGAATACTAAATCAAGGGTTAAGACTTACCACGCCCTAGATAACCCCTAAAGTTATTAGATTAAGATAAATAAGCTATTAATAGAATTATTAGGTAAAGCCTATTTATCCAGAACAGAGCGCTTCTTAAACAGGCTAGCCTAAGTTACAGTATCTTAACTCTAAGTAACTACCTTACATTAACAGGTATTTAACACCTACGCGCACTTTGGAGGCTAGAATTAACATTAGAAAATGCCGCTAGATGCCTAAGATTTGCTTAGATATATATTTAGAAGCCAATTTTATAGTAGCGACATTGTTTTTCTTAGATAAGGTCTCTATCGTAACTTCTAATAGTTTAAAACCAGGGTAGTGTTTTATATATTCTATAAGTCTAAGTACCCTAACTATGTATTACGATATCTTAATAACTAATAGGAATTAGGGCAAGAGACTTAAGACTAATAAAGTCTAGCTAAAGTCGCATAGAACGCGCCGCTCCTTAATATTCTAGGCCTCCTTTGCGGTAATAATCGCTCTTCGTTATGCGCGTTGCAATCCGACCTATTGTTAGCCTAAGGCGGCGTCACTTCACGAGTAATACTTAGTACCCTACGGTCTAAATTACCTATAATTTTATAACCTAGCTATACCTTCATGCAAGATCATGCTCCTATACATACAAGTTATTTAGTGTAGAATTGGTCGCGTAAGTGGTCTTTAGATAATAGGGTGGAATTAATAAATTAGCTCGCATACTTGGCTAACTTAAATCTAATTAAGAACCTTTAGAAATTACTAAAAGAGAAGAGCTTTAAGCGTCATCCATACCTATTAGAGCTGCTTATTATGGCTTAAAAGAGCTTTGCTGTAAATATCTGGGAGAGTTTTGATCAAGAGCTCTTATTATGGCTTATTAATTCTATGCCTAATCGATTAGAGGCTTTTATTAACGCAAATGGGTGGTACACTAAGTATTAGTTATATTAATCAGTGCAGAATTAGCTATAGAATCTTTAGAACTAGCTATAATTAAATTTGCTACAAAATTCGTTGCGCAATCATCGTTTGAAGTTTGGTGCGTTTTTCGCGATACTTGTGTTATGATGCTCGCTGCTCGGAATTACCTACGACCCACTGTACTTACAGGTATCTTAGAGGTCTTTAACTATTTAACCTTAATATTACCCTTTATATATTACTCTTAAATTCATATTTAATTTATATTAAGATACTTAAGGCTAGTCTAAAGCCTTCCTTCTATATGCTCTATAATATAGATTGTTTACTTATTATTACACTAGATAATAGAAAGCAGTAGTATATAGACCTGAAAAACCTTTGATACTTTTTCCGCACCGATCTAAAGGTCTGGAATCGCCTCTAAAATACAAACCACATTAATATTCAAATTCTCTACCTTTATTTACCCCTCCTATAATATTACATTATAATAGAGCTAGAGGTAAGTGTAAGGGTAAGATACTAATAGTAATTAACGCTAGAGAAAGGGGGCTAGTATAAAGCTACTACTACCTAAATATAGGAATAGGGTAATTTAATGCCTATAGATATAAGGATAACCTAATAATAGATTAGATATAATTTAAGTATCTAGATAACACGAAATTTTATAATAAGATTACTAGCCTTATCCCTAGTAATAAAGTCTTATAAGTTTAGAGCATTATAAAGGCTATAGCCTACTAGGTAGCGAACCATGCCCGCGCTAAGATAAGAGCTATAAACAATAATAATAATAATAATATCTATACTACTAAAGAAGCCCTTAAAGTAGCCCTTAAGGAGGCTATTAAGGAAGAAGCAAAAGAAACTAATATACTAACCTAGGTAAGCATTATAGCTAGACTAGTACTAAGAAGACTAAATAACAAAACCCTCCCCTATAGGTCTTAGGTAGATGCCATAAAGAAGTACTTATTAAAGGTAATATAATCTAGGAAATGCTTTAATTTTAAGGCGCTAAAGAGATAATAATAGTAGTGAATAGGGCTACTAGCTAAACTATAGCTATAGCTACTAGAAAACTCCCTAGTAAAGATATAATTATTACCTTTAAAGGAAACACTGCCTTATATGGATTTTAGAGAAGACTAAAAATAAATTACTAAAGTATTTAGACTAGAAGTAGCCCTTTATTACTATATACTTAGCTTTATAGTTAAGGGATTTCTAATAAAGTATATATCTATTAAAAACCTAGTAGCTAAGATTAGAAAAGTAAATAAAGTAAATATAATTAAGGTAACTATAAGGTACCCCTAAGTAGAAAATATATAGTATACTACCTTAATCCTTAGGCTAGTAAAGGTTAAAGATACTAATAAAATATACTAAGATAGAATAGTCTTTAAAGTAAAGCTATTCTAAACTAAACTATATAATAAGACCTTATAACCCTAATAATACTATAACTACTTCTAAACTAGCTATATTATAAAGTTTTATAAGTGTTGGTATCACAGGTGCCTGACGTTAGGATCGTAGCCTAGGGAATAGGAATTATTCTTCTATTCTAGGCGTTGTAATCAATTAGTCATAAGTGTGTGTTCTAAAGAGAGAAAAGAGAGGCTTTTTCGGATTATAAGAAGTGGCCACAAACGCAGTGCGGTTTATGGGTTATATAACTTATGGGTCCTTGCCTAATTAGAGGGCTAGGCTAATAAGTTATATATAGGGCTATCTCTTGCGAGCGCGCGTTACGCGCGCCCCTTATGGCCTAACCTTTGCTAGGTAATTATGGCTACGTGCCGCGATTAATATTATGCTTATTCTAACATTAAAACCTCTTTCTTTTTAACATAATTATTAACGCATAATATTAATCTAAGAAAGGAAGATACAAGGGATTAAATAAATATGTTATATAAATAAAAGAACTAACAAAAGAAATAACAATAAGAGTCCCTCCTTCCTTCCTCCCCTTACGCGCTACTAGCCTTTAATAACTAGCTTCTCTAATTACTTATCCTTCTTCCTCACGGAAGGCTGCCTTTACCTTCCGCCCTTGCCTACGCCCCTTATTTAACTAGTGTAATGTAATGTTAGATTATGTTACAAGGGAAGGTTGCCTATAATCCCTTCCTTATCTAAAGGCATAATATTAGATTATCCCTCCCTATAGCCCTTTATTCAACCGTAACGTAATATTAGATTATATTCCTAGGGAAGATTGCTTACAATCCTTCCCTTTCTAAAGGTATAATATTAGATTATACCTTCCTATACTCCCTTACGCTCCCTCCTCTTCCCCTCCCTACTAGAGAGACTTAGGAGGGCGCTCCTTCTAAGGCTATAATTCCACTACCTCTAATCCCTTAGCCTATGCCCTATGTAGCCTTACTATACTTAGGGTAGCTTGCCTAGTGCCTTTAGCGCTAGTTTTTAGCGCAGGCTTTAGCGTAGGCTTAGGCGTAAGCTTTAGCGCAGGCCTTAGGCTCTAGTCCCCTGCCTCTTCGTGGGTAGTGCTAGGTCTAGGTAACCTATCCCTCTATCTAAATTATCACTATATTACCCGTAATAAACCTCTCTAGGGCTTTATTAGGTATTACCTTTATAAATACATTAGCTAGGTTATCTTTACTATTAATTTATCTAATCTCGCAGAGCTTATAGTGTTTATATAATTACTAAAGGGCTATAATATGAATTATAAGCTACTTCTCCTTTATAGTCCTAAGCTTAATAAGGTATTTATATAATAAGTATAAATCTATATAGACTATGATTTTTATAATTTTTTTTTCATTAGCAGTGGCCAATGCATCTAAAATTCACACATAACATAAGAATTACTGGCAACACCTAGCCAGTGCAACAATAAACGACCGATTGACAGTACCGCAGTGATAAAAAAGCAGCCCGATGTGGGCTTATACTCTTTATTAGCTGGGATAAGTACATGGCCTAGTTATAAGGTAAGGTCCTTATTATTAGCAAATAATCCGTTAATAAATATAAATAGCTTTACTCTTTTAAGGTTAAGGGGTATAAAGATTAATCCTTAATCTAGGTAGTCTATTTGCTACTTAATATAATAATTAAGTTCCTTAACGTTCTTAATTATTAGTTCTTAATATTACGTAATAACTAATAGATTAAAGCTTGCCTTAGGTTAGTAAATTAAAGCGATATAAGCACTATAGGCCCTTTATTTAACATACTTCTTTTCTAGCTCTTCTAGCGGGATTAACTATAGCTTATTACTTTGCCTTTTTACTATATCTTAATAGTGTTATTAGTTAGTTAAATAATTCCACTATTAAATATAAGGGGTTATTAGGCTTAATAAACTGCTTTAGTTTTATAGTAAATTTAGTAATAGCTAGTTAATCTTCTTCTTATTAGGAGAATCCTTTATCTAATAGGCTAAGGGTATTATTAGTCTACATTCCTATGTATCTAAAGTAAGGGCTTTTAGCAGATATTACTAGCAAGCATAGATTATAGCTTAATATTATTATCTAGAGGTTTTCTATAGTGCTTATAGTAAGTTACCTACTAGTATATGCTAGCCTCTGTAATTCTATAGAGAGGCTTAATAACTCTTATAATTATTCCTTTAGGGTACTAGTTATAAATTTAGATAGGGAGTTAGGCAAGGATTATACAATTTAGTAGCGTTTCTAATTATACGTATGCTTACGTAATATCTTAAATCTTAAGAAGAAATCCTTTTATAAGAAAAGAAAGGGTAGTTATAAGGATTAATTATTAGCTTGCCCTTTAGATTATTAGGGCTTACGTAAGGATTACTTGCTTTACTTTATTACTAAAGCCTTAGATTATAAGCCTTAATTTCTTATATAGCTAGCTTATTCTTCCTTTAACTTTATTAATAATATAGGAATTAAAGATTTAAATCCCTTAGTGCTTCTTTAGATTAAAAGCAATAAATTTAAACATACCTTAGCTAATTAGGGTATTAATCTAAGCCTTTGTTAAGAGTTTAAAAGGTTTGCTAGGAGTTATAATTATGCCTTTCTTACGTAATTAGATCGCAAGCTTAAGGTCTGCCTCCTCCTTACTTAAGATAAATACCTTAAGGTTATTTACCTAATTAATAATTATAAGAGAGTTCTTTTATTATCTTCCTAGCCTTCTTTTTAAAGGGACTAGAGGTATTATATTATTAATTTATACCTCTTACTCTTCCCTTTTAATTACCTCTAGGTTATTACCTCTTACTAGTAATAGCCTTTCCTTACTAGGATCTTTATTATAAGGCTTAATAGAGGTTAACCTAAAGACCTTAGGGCCTTATAGAAGATTAAGGGTATAGCTCTCTCTATCTATTATAAGGAGCTTATATAGGCCTTACTATCCTTTATACTCTTACTAGATAAGAACTAGTAATCTAAGTAAGAGATTAAGGGTTAGTAAGGTATTAGGGCTATTCCTTATAGTAAGGGCTTCCTTAACCTTATATAGTATATATAACCTCTTAATCTCCTTTATTACCTTCTAAACTATAAGAGCTTATTACTTAATATTAGGTAAGGGAGGAGAATTATTAATTATTTAAGGGTAAGCGCTAAAAATAAAAAGGTTAGAATAATGCTATTTAGGCCTATAGTATTATTAAGGGCCTTTATACCTATTTATAAGGCTATAGCTTTAGGTGTTAATAGGCATTTACGTTAGATAATATTATAGGCTCTTTAGAGCAGCCTATAATATCTTTTAACCTTACTAATACTATAGTATGCCTTAATAGGGACTTCTTTAATTAAGATTAATATTAAGGCTATAAATTAGCAGAATTCTTTGCTTCTAAAGGTTATGCTAGCATTAGTTATAATCTAGTCTAGAGGTGTCAAGGCTTTTGGCTTGGGAGTGAATAACAGAGTGAAGGTTAGATTGAAGTGTTGTAGCTATTGATCTGCTAGCTAGGGGTAGGTGCTTAAAGGGTTTAATCTCTAGCCCTTTCCCTTTATTTATAGGAAAGCCCCTTTAAATAGCCCGTAGCTCTTACGTGACTAGCCTATAGCTAGCCCTTAGCTCCGTGCCCTGCTGGGTTCTACCCTCATGGATGCCGTCGCCACCCTCATGGATGCCGTCGCTGTTCTGCTCCTGACAAGAGGACCCTAGTAGGTATTAATCTAGTAGAGGTAAAGAGCTTCTTATATTACCTTTGCTATAATATCCTTAAGGAATCTAGCTATATTAAACGCGGTAGCCGTATTAATAGTATAGAGAATAGGGCAATTGCTATCTAAATACATAATATCTATAACTACTTTATAGTTAAAGTTATATTTATCCTTTAGGTAAATTTAAAGTAATATAGATTATCCATATTTAATTAGCATTAGTAGTAGATCTTTATTAATTATCTAATAGTTTTAAAATCTACCTTATAGCCTAATTTAGAAAGCATATTATAAAGTTAGCGGATAGAAGGGTGACTAAATTAGCGATGTAAGCGCTATAATTCTATCTTAGTTAGATAACTCTAGGCAATTAATCTCTCCTTCTATAGAAGTATCTAAGGATATCCCTATTTATAGATAATAAGGACCTTAATATTACCTTATTAAAGGATATTCTAAGAGATATAGAAATTAATCTTTAGGCAGTCTATATTTACTAAGTATAGTAAGAAGGGAGTGTTTATAGGTATTATATAGAATAGGATAATACTAAAGGGAGTAAGCATATTAATTAATCTAATTAAAGGGATTAGCTTACTGCTTCTAAATTAAATTTTTACCTCCCTAGCTCTAGATTTATTAAGCTAGATCTTTAGGATTAATTATTATAGGGTAAGGAATTAAGAGTACCTTACTAATAAGTAATCTATAGCCCTAGTATTAGGGATAATACCTTAGAATATGCCTAAAGAGTAATAATCTTAAAGAAGGAAGGTAATTAGGGCTTCCTTTAGTTACTAGAGATTAAATAAATTCTCTTTAATAAGGGCATAGGTAGTTACTTAGTTTATAATAATTTCTATAGTTATATAGCTATTAATTATTATGCCTTATATAAAGAAGCTTATTAGTATCTTTTCTTTATTACCTTTTTCTTTAAATCTAAGTTCTATTATATAGGTAGAAATCTTATTTTCTTTAGAAGAAGTAGTATTATTCTCTTTACCTTTATACTAAGTAAGGAAAGTATTATAGGAAGGGATTATTAGTTCTATAAGATAGTAATTCTTAAAGTGTTAATATACCTTCTTATATTTCTCCTTAGAGTATTTAGTTAACTAATAGCTTTCTTTACTATATATATAGTATTTCTTCTTCTATAGAGCGCCTTTATTACCTTATAATTATAATTATCTATAATAGGCTTCCTTACTATACCTATTATACTTATAGTTAGTTTAATACTACTCTCTTATATTAGGTATTAATAGGAATTAATGCTTCTTATTTAATTTCTCTATAGTTATTCTTATTAATATCCTTATATGTTTATAGAATAGCTAGAGGTTAGTAAAAGGGTTAATAAGGCAAGTTCTATACTTAGGTATACTATAATAGGCAGAAATTAATTAATTCTAAAGTGCTCTTTTAGATTAGGTAATATCTAGGACTACTTATTAAAGGTTTATAAGCTTTATTATAAGTTCTTTAAAGTAATTAATCTTTAGCTTATCTAGATTTTCTTATATAATCTAGCGTAGCTTAGTATTTTACTATTTAAGGAAATACCTTTATTTTATATTATTAGTCTTAAACCTTCTCTTAATATAGCTAATAAGAGTCTTAAGGTCTTAAGGACTACCTAGCTTATATAAATACTTATAATAGTATATTAAAGCTTTTCCTTTAAGTATAGCTTTAAGGGTATACCTAGCTTTATAGGGTTTAATACCTAGTATCTTGTATTTCCCTTAGAAGATTATTAACTTTTAGTTAAGGACCTTATAGTTATTTATACTATATTAAATATTACTTATATATAGCTTTATAAGATTAATTATTTACTTTAGTGTAGGTCTAGAGGGAAAAAGTGCTCTTAGAGGTGTAAAAGGAGGGATTTCTTATCTTAATAGGGAATACCTCTAATAAGGGCTTTCCTAAGGGTTATTATATAATTAGCCTAATAGGGTTAGGCTTAGGAAATAATATTAGTAAGATTATAAGATTCCTAGATTACTTTATTAGTAATATTATAATCTTAGCTAGATTAGGGGATTAGAAGGAGGTTATTAAGGAAGTCTTAGTCTTTAATATATTTTTAGAAGGGTATATACTTCCTTATAGCTTTCTATATCTCTTTTTCTTACTAATCTTAGAATTCCTTATAGGTAGTAACTTCCTTAAGCATTATAGTAATCTTCTTATAGGCTATGATTTTTATAATTTTTTTTTCATCGGCAGTGGCCAATGCATCTAAAATTCACACATAACATAAGAATTACTAGCAACACCCAGCCAGTGTAATAATGAACGACTGATTAATAGTACCGCAGTAATAAAAAAGCAGCTAGATATAGGAATAAGCTTTAAGAGCATAAATACAGGGGGCTGCGAGGTTAGTGTAAAGTTTATTAATAATAAACTTTATAGCTACGTTAGCGCAAGATATAGTTATAGTTTATAACCGCAGTTAAACTTAAATTCATTTAAGTTTTGCTTATAGCATAAATTAACGTAATTCCCCTTTCTCTATAACTATGTTTGTTCCCTCTCTTTATCTCTTCTATCTTCTCATACCTTACCACTTACTCGTGCGCTAAAGCTCCAAGGCGAACTTAAACCCTCATACCACATATAACTTATTCTTACTTATTTCTAACCTAATTCAAGTCCACACAACCCACAAAGTAGGTCTTGCGTTATTAGTTAATTAACGTCCCTAGCTAATAGACTATAGAATGGCAAAGGGTGATCCAAAGCTAACGAACTTTACCACTAGGCTAAAGAATCTAGAGGATTTGTTAAAAAGCGAGAAGAATCCTAATAAAAAGGAAATTAGGCAGTTAGTAAAGTGTAGGGAGCATGTAATAAAGAGTAAGAAGAAGTCAAATAATAAGCTTAGCAAGGAAGCTAAGAAGTTTGACAAGATGGCGAAAAATATCGGGCTGTAACAATATAACCAGTTTTACCTCGTACCCAGGAGGGGTTCTTATAGGCTATTATATCTATATATATGCCTTAGAAGAGAAGGAAATTATATAAATACTTAGTAATTACTTAGTCTATAATTATAAATGCCTCTCTTATCTATCTATAGAAGTCTTTAATAAAGTTAGTAAAGAGACTTCTAGTAATAAGGCTCTTAGACTTATATACCACTATCTTAAAGAGAATATAAGCTATAATAGCCTTAGGATTATTACCTTATTTATTAAGATTAAATAATTTTATTATCTATAATATCTTAGATATAATAAAGTCTTATATCTCTAGGGGATATGTCTTAAGAGAGGATTATTAACTTATAAACCTTTACCTTTTTAGTCTCTCTTAACTTTAGTACTTTCTTTAGTATTACTAAAGTTAGGGCTAGAGAGAGAGGCTTTTAATAGTTCTTCTTATTAAGGAGCTTTTAACTTTCTTATCTCTATTATAAGAGGATAGAATAGAGGTATAGTATTAATTATATAGTAGGTTAAAGAATTATAAGCATAGCTATTATCTTTATCCCTTAGGGGTTCTTAGGATATTAAATCTTAGGAGTTATAAGGCTTCTTTCTTATTATAAGAGAATACCTTCTAAGGGTTAGGTATGTAGTGGAACGTGCTAACTAAGTAATTAAAGATAGGTTAGATTAGTTACTAACTAGGCCTTAATTCTTTAATAGCTTTAAAGTCTTTATAAGGTCTTAGGATATTAGATCTTAGGAGTTATAAGGCTTCTTTTATATTATAAAAGAGTGCTTAGACTTCCTTAGTATAGCTATACATACTTTTAGTAGCTCTCCTATTTTATAAGGTAGGTTTATAGTATAGCTATCTCTTTTACTTAGCCTTACTAATCTATGGTTAGGAAAACTATATAGTTATCTATAAAGTTAACTACTAATTAGTGTTAGTATTATAGGTGCCTAACGTTAGGATTATAGCCTAGGGGATAGGAATTATTCTTCTATTCTAGGCATTATAATTAATTAGTTATAAGTATATATTCTAAAGAGAGAAAAAGAGAGGCTTTTTTAGATTATAAGAAGTAGCTATAAACGCAGTGTGTTTTATAGGTTATATAACTTATAGGTCCTTGCCTAATTAGAGGGGCAGGCTAATAAGTTATATGTGGGGCTACCTCTTACGGGCGCGCGTTGCGCACGCGCCCTCGCGGCCTGACCTTTGCCGGGTAATTGCGGCTGCGTGCCGCGATTGATATCATGCTTGTTCTAACAATAAGGTAGCCCTAAGGTATAGTAGGTATAAAGCTAGCTAATATAAAGAAGGAGAAATATTATACCTAATAATTAGTAAATAACTAAAAGAAAGCTATATCTTATACTTTAGCTTATACCTAGCGTAATTAAGAGACTATCCTATACTAAAAGAGAAGTAAAATATAATAAAAGTAAGCTACCTAGAGTAACTATTATAATTTACTAGTAACTCTCTAAATAGAAGCCTAATACTACCCTATAAGAGAACTAGTATAGCTATAAAACCTATTATTATAGTAAGTAAAAAAGGGAATACCTTATAAATATAAAGAGAAACACTAAATAGCCTAGGGTAATAAGTATTATATAGTATATATCTTAGAATAGAGCTAGAATAGAACTAGTATAATATAGTAAAGAGCTACTACCTTTCTAATTAATATAGTAATATTATAAGTCCTCTTTAGAATATAAATAAGAAGGATAGCCTAATATATATAGCGCTTTAGCACTAAACTAATATAAATATAATAGTAATTTAAGAGTAGGAATATATAAGATACCTATAGCCTCTAGTACTAAGCCTTACCTAATTTTAACTAGTATACTATAAAGAATAGAATATAGTATATATAAAGAAGAAGTATAATATAGGGTTATAGATAGCCTAGGGAGAAACTAACTAGTTACTAGTAGAGAAAAGGTATAAATATCTATTCCCTTTACTTAGAAGGATATATATATATATTAATTACGCTAGCTAGCTCTATGTAGGGCTAGTACTAGTACTCCTACTGCTTTATTAAAAGGGAAAACCCTTAAATAGGAAGAAAACCCCTTATATCTCATGTTTAGGCTAACGCTAACCCTACACCAGGCTTACGTTACGTTATATATAGCCTATTATAGGTGTTTATTACTAGCTTACGCTAGCCTTATCCTAATAAGAAGAAAAGAAAAGAAAGAAAGAAGGAAAATCCTAGGTTCTAAGCCTTACCTAGCTCTATCCTAGGTTTACTCTAGCATTACTCTAGTCTAGGAAGTTAAAGCACCTAATATTATTTGTCTTCTATAGGGGGTATAGGTTTAGTTTAATTCCTAGCTATCTCTAGGCCTAGGTTTCTTAGGCGTTATCTAACTAAATTTTTATCTTATATTCTTCTTTCTTTATTAATATCTATAATTTAGCCCCTCCCTTCCCTATATAAGTATAAGAAGAGTTCCTCTCCCTAGAGAGGTCTTCCTTCTTTTCTCTTTTTTATTAAACTTCCTATAGGTTCTTTTCTTCCTTAGAGCTACCTAGGGCGCTCCTAGGCTAGTATTAGCCTAAATGCTAATATTACTATAAATCTATTAAGTTATCTAATAAAATAGCGCTAGCTACTATAAGTACTCTTATATTCTATGCTTATCTAGCTCTAATCTGCCTAGGAAAACCCTAAAAATAAGCAATATCCTTAAAAGTCTTTAACTAAGAAGTAGCTTAAGCAAGCTATAGCTAAGGATTTAAAGGTATAACCCTCTAGCCCTAGCCTACCTTTACTCTAATACTAATTTGCTATAGTTAGGGATCCCTATGGGATCTAATGCGTCTCTTATGAATCTTAATTAATTAACTACCCTAGGCACTAGTGCCATAACATCACCGGTAAGTTAATTCTCTTCTGGCTTAGGAGCAGGGCTAACTGTTTTGCGTAGGACTGGCTACCGACGCCTGCTTTGACTGTTAGGTCCGAAACTGTGGTTGTTCAAAGGTAGTCAGCTTAGAAGGATATATAGATAACTAGAATATCTTTATCTATACTTTTAATATAGAAAAGCCTTATAACTAAAGTAACTTTATAGGAGACTTTAACTAAAAATACTCCTTAAGGATAGCTTAGATAGGATAACTAGAGGAGTAGAGGAATTACTAGACTTTATAAGCTAGTAAAGGCTTAGTCTAGTAATACCCTAAGGGGAACCTATAAGATAATAAAGAGAAGATAGGGATAGCACTATAGATCTAGTATAGGTAACTCTAGATATCTAAGTTTACTATAATAGTATAGAAGACCTTATAGGTTCTAACTATATTCTATAGCTAATTAGTATCTTTACTAAGGAGTAAGAAAACGCCTTACCTATCCTTAAATATACCTAGACTATAATAAATAAACTATAGGTAAAGGTAAAAGTAGTAGTATAACCCTAGGTAGAAAATACACTAGACCTATAAGATAAGGAAGGAATTAATATATATATAATATAGCTTATTATAAACCTATAATAAATAGTAGAATTAGTAGCTCTATAGAAGCGCTAAGGACTCCCTAGCCTAGAGGTATAGTAATTAAGAAAATAAAAAGGTAGTTACTAAAGCTAAGTAAGCTAAGAGATAATAAAGGTATTAAAAGACTAAAGTAAACTAGTAGGCTTTCTTTAAGGTAAATAAGGACTAGGAATAAATAGTTAAAGAAGAGAAAAGAAATATATAAAGAGAAGCCTTATAAAAAGCTAATATATAGGAAAAGAATAGAGAAGTATAAAGACTAAAGAGATAGGCCTAGCTTTAAAGCTAGGCCCCCTAGAGCTCCCTAAACTCCTAAACCTAGAAAGAACTAATAATAACCCTAACCTAGCTATTACTTATAAGGATAAGGTAAGTATACTTATATAAAGGTTCTTCCTTAAACCTATAGTAAACCTCTCCTATATCCTAGACCTCTCCTTTCTAAAGCTAAATAATATACTAGTTCTAGATAAAGAATAGTTTAAAGTAAGGGATATTAGAAATATTCTATTAGATATAGCTAGCTAAAAAGCCTTAAGAGATAATAAACTCCTAGTAGGCCTTATTAAGGCTTATAATAAGCTAGCTAAAGAAGCTATAGTATACTTACTAAATACTATTCTTAAAGTAAGGTATTTCCTAGCCTAGTTCTAAACTATATAAGTAATAGTAATTAAGAAGCTAAGAAAACTACTAAGGAGATAGGAAGGGCTAATATATAGAGACCTATCTTACTACTAAATATAGTAGGAAAGATTATAGAAGTAGTAATTATAAGGTAACTTATAGCCTTTACTAAGGCTAAGGGCTTTCTTCCTAAGCTATAAATAGGAAATAGAGTAAATAGATTAATAGAAATTATAATTAAAGTCCTTATAGAATATATAAGAGAGGCCTAGGGTAAAGGTAGTATTATCTCTTTAGTATAGATAAATATCTTATTAGTATTTAATAGAGTTAGCTGTTATGGACTCGAGCTTAGGAGCTCGGGTCATGTCTCGGGTCCGGAGAGGGCGCGCAAAGGTCCTGGAAAGGGCGCGCAAAGGACACGGACTATAGGCAAACAGGTTAGGGCTTTACCTAGGCCTATGCGACCCACACACACACTAGTATAAAGCTAGTTCCTATGCAATACCTAGCTTAGTCTAATCCTTCCTCTCTAAGGATAATAATATCTCTTAGAACGCTTATATATAGCTACCCTAAGGCTAGTTTATAATATTTATTATCCTTTACTATAGAGGCATAGTAGCTAATAGATATACTACTACTAGCGGATAGGATAGAGACTAATAAAATAGTAACCTTATAGGAGCTTATTGCTTAGCAGTTAAAACAAATTAAGGACCTTACTAGTAAGCAGAGATCTAACATTTCTAGTTAACTTATTAAGCAAAACCCTTACTAATAGGACCCCTATTTAATAGCAAAAGGGTCCTATTTATAGCATAGCAAAACCTAATATCCTATAAGCTAGACATAGATAGGGGTTTATTAGATCCTAGTAGGACTAATAGTGCTTTATTTACTAGAACCTATTACTAAAGGTTTAGGCATAAGTTACTCCTTATTTTAAGAAGGACACTTAGTGCTTTATAATCTATAGAAGTTCTTAAACTACTTTACTAAGATATTTAATAATCCCTATTAATAGGAATTAGCAATTATAGAGCTTAACTAGATTACGTAACGCCTAAATAAGCGATTTAGTAACTTCTATATTCGTTTTAAATAGAAATTAGCGCTAGCTAGGGGATTAGATTAGAAGGACTCTATAAAGCTAGCTAAGCTACGCATAGCACTTAATAAGCAGATAAGGGATTATAGCATTAGACAAGATATATTACACATAGATTACTTAGCGGTAATAGCCTAGTATTATAGCATCTTATTAGATATTAAGTCCTATTAATTAGAGGAGAAGAACTATACGTAAAGGCAAGCATATATGCCTAAGGCCCTGCCTAGGATAAGGACACTCCTATAATAGACATATAATTAACATATCTAGAATAGGCCTAAAAGGACGCGGAAAGTTACTGGGAAATTAGCATAAGGTAAAGTTAGGTAATAAGGCTAGCGGCAAGTGGGCTAAGTAGGTTAGCTAGGCTATGCGCGATACGCGTTATAAGGAGGGCAAATGCCTATAGTATAGTTTAGAAAGCATTTTGTTTCTAACTACCCTTTACTTCCACTAAAACATTAGTATAGAAAGGTAGCTATTAACACATATAACATAAAGGAAGAGGAAGATAACTCTAAAGAAAAGGAGATAGCAAATATATTAGAAAAGAAGAACCCTAGCATTAAGTTATTTAACTAGGGTAGCAGGGAGGATAGATAGAGGGGCGTTATAGCAAACAATTATTACTAATAAGGACTTTAAATAGATCTAGTCTAATATAGACTCTATACCTTTCTAGTTCCTATATTAATTAATAAGACTACCTTTACAGATACTCTTATTAATATAGGCTATAACTATTATGCTACTATAAGCGAATGCCTTATCTAAAAACTCTAGTTAGAATGCCTCCCTCTCTTAAAGAAGAGATTAGTTTACACTATAATTAGTGTAAAATAAGGGGAAAAGAGAGCTATAAAAAGAGGTTATACATTATGCATATCGTCTGTTTTTAAGTGGATCTAGATGGATAGGAAACACCTATAGTTACCTATGTGATCCCTAGGTTAATAAGGTAGCTAATTTTAGGGACACTATAGATAGAATAGAATAAGATTAACTTAGATATAGCGCGCCGTTAACTCTGCGTAGGATTAGCTAATAACCTATAAATTCAGGCATTAACCAATAGGAAGGTTAAGTAACTAATAATATCTATCTTAGGCTTTACCTTTGTGAGAATCATAAGGCATGTAAAGAAGCAGAAAGAACATATCTAACTATACGCCACTAGCCTATGGGAAATTATATTAATTCTATAGATAGACGCAACCCCTAAGGCTATGAAATAGGACCTATTATCCTTATTGCTAAGCGCTACAGGACTTTATAGACCTCTTCCTAGAAAGTAAGGCAAATACCTTGCCACTGCACTAGGGATAATTAGACTATTATATTTAATTAAAGCGTAACGCAGATAGATCTAAACTAAAACTCCTATAGGCCCTATTATATAATATGCCACAGTAGTACCTCCTTAAGATCCAAAAGCAAGTAACTAACCTTATAGATAAGGGATAGATATAGGCTAGCTTCTCTTTAGCAGTGGCTCTAGTGTTATTAGTAAAGAAGCTAGGAGGAGGATAGCGGTTTTGCGTAGACTACTATACCCTTAATAAGATTATAGAATAAGACTATTATCCCTTACCTCTAGTAAAGGAGATATTATAATTATTATTAGAGGTAAAGTGGTTTATAAAGCTAGATATATAAGCAGCGTTTTACTAGCTTTGTATTGCTAAAGGCAAGGAACACTAGACTGCCTTCTAGACGCGTTTTAGGTTATTTAAGTGACTTATATGCCCCTTTAGCCTAGCGGGTGCACCTATTACCTTTCAGAGATATATTAATAGCGCGCTTAGCGGAATCCTAGGGGACTACATAACTGCTTACCTTAATAATATCCTTATTTACTTAGGAGGGTCTTAGAAAGACTATATATAGAAGGTCTAAGTAGTGCTCTTAAGGCTATAGCAGGTAGGACTAAACTTAGATATAAAGAAATGCATTTTTGTAATAAAGGAAGTTAAGTACCTAGGGTTTATTATCTATATAGGGAAAGAAATTCGCCTAGATAAGGAAAAGATTATAGCTATCTAGGATTAGGAGGCGCTAAAGAAGGTTAGGGGGTGTAAGGATTTCTTAGGTTTACTAACTTTTATTAGGACTTTATACTACACTTCTTAATAATCACAGGCCCTTTAATTAAACTTATAAAGAAAGGCATCCTATTTTAGTGAATAGACAAATGTAATGCAGTGTTTAAAGCGCTAAAGATAGCCTTTATATTATATCCTATCCTAATATAATAGGACCCTAATAAGGATACTATAGTAGAAGCTAACTGTTTAGGGATAGCTTTAGGGGCTACCTCTTATAGTTTAATAACAAAGGTATCTTACACCTAGTTACTTATTATTCCGCTTAACTATAGCTAGCTTAATAGAACTATACTATATATAATAAGGAGCTATTAGTAATTATATTATGCCTAAAGGCTTAGTTAGTAGAGCTACGTAGCATTAGCAAGCTATTTATAATACTTATAGACTATAAGAACTTAGAATACTTTATAGCGCTAAGGGAGATATTAGAATAGCAGGCAAGATAGGTAAAGACACTATTGCTATTTAATTTTCACCTATGGTATAGGCCTAGCCTATAGGCAGTAAGACTAGATACGCTATTAAGATAGTTCTAAGGGGAGGAGAATAAGGCAGGACTAGAGGAGCTAATTATGCATTTAGCAATAACCCTAGGCCTATATAGTTATAAAAAACTAGACTTATCTCTAGTGTAAACCCTATGTTATTATTAGGGGTGGTAAGGCTAAGGACACTATAGGTAGGTTTATAGGTCTTCTAATAGGGGTAATAATATTTGTGGATGCGCATCTCTAATCTCTATGGGACTAGTCTTTAGTCTATAATGCTACGTATAGGATATGGCTTAAGGTAGTTAGGAAAGGGCCTAGAAATTTCTAGAAGCTATAAACATAAGGGAGCAGATAGTAAACTATTAGATTAGCGCTAAAGGTGCGCTTTAATTCTAGGGCTAGACTTAGATCCTAAATTAGGAACCCCTTACTATAACCTTAACGCAATAGGTTCACGATTTACCCTTACTAGGCTATCCTAGCTATAATATGACTTTTAAGACGCTTTAGAGGGATTTCTATTAGGATAGCATATTATAGGGGATTGCTTAGTTTATAAGAAACTATCACTATTATAAGGGGTAAAAGAGCCACTAGCTAAGATAAGGCTTATTAAAACTAATCCCTTTACTAGACTATTACTAGTCACAGATCTCTATTAACTTTATAATAGACCTGCTAGCTTAATACCTAGATAACCTACGGTTTCTTATAGTTATTATAGATAGACTCTCTAAGTATAAATAGCTAGAACATCTCCTTGCTTATTAACTTACTTTAAATAACAGGGACTTATTAGTAATAGGGATTAGCGCGAACATAGCCCTATATGGTTATAACTAGTAATAATTTAAGAACCACTAGATAAGGAGATATCCTATACCTTATTAAAGGAGGGCCTAGGTATTCTTATAATATCTTAAGGAGTAATAGGAGGAAATAAATAGTAGCATTTATTTAGTAATAGTAATAGGAGAAATAAATAGTAGCTAGTGTCTAGCAGAATGCTTTTAGGTTAGTAACTACATATAGTTAAACCTGCGAAATTTCAAGACAAACAGACTATGCAAGAAATTAGATTAGGTTATGGCTAAATATAAGGTACTAGAGGTCCCTATACCTTTAACTGTTAAGTTAGATATACTATAGGGACTTTACCCTATTTTCTATGTGGATTTAGTATAATAGGCAGCTTTTAATCTATTACCTAGTTAAATATTAGCGGATAAGCAACCCCTACTAGAACTAATAATAACTAATGCTAACCCTAATCTCTTAGAGTATTAGGTTAAAGAGATACTAGTAGCTAAGAACGCAAGAGAATAGGGGTTAAACCGGAATATGCTAGTTAAATAGAAAGGATATATATAGCTAACTTAGGAACCACTAGAAAACATATAAGATATAGAGGCACTAAATAGATTTAAGGCATAATAGGTAATATAATAACATATAATAGGCCTAAAAGAGTATGTTTTTATTTAACTACTAAGGAATAAGTAAATCTAGTCTCCTCCGCTCTACGCGTATATTAGCGCTAGTATTCTACTATATTAGAAATTAATTAGTTCTTAGGGGTAAGAGAAGGAGAAAGAGCTAGGTTATTCTAGTTTAGTCTAGGGGGATAGTAATAAGTAGTTAATTAGCGGGCAAGGGCCTTATTAAATGCACGCTGCTTAGTAGCAGCGTTCTCCTAAATAGAGGCAATGTAAGCAAGATTATTATTTATTATAGATATGCTATAAAAGAACTCTATTACTATATTACTACCGCGTTAGGTAGGAGTTATCTGCTAGGTAAGCATAAGTGCCTATAATTTAGTAGCGCCCTAAGCGCATGCTACCTAGCAAGGGATAACAAAAGGGGTGTTACTATAAAGGGATTAATATAGGCAGTGGCTAAAATAGTATTAAAACGTTTTTAATAGCGGATAAAAGTTTTTATTAGGATAGCATAGCATTCCTTTTAGAGGTAATACGCCTTATAGCTAGTATTTTAACAGCTTTTCCAGCGGCTAAAAGGTTTATAAGGTGCTTATACATATATCTTAATTTAGGGTTACCTAAGTATAAGTGCGGCTCCTAGCTATATAATTAATAGGCGCGCTAATAGGGAAGATAGGCCTAGTAAGACCCTAGGGCGCACTCTTATATTCCCTTATTATAAAGGTTGTTTATGCATTAGATATATAGGACCTCTTGCTCCTTGCTATTAGAGTTATTAGAGTTATTAGAGTTACTCTCTAGGACATAATCACTAAGGTAATTTAGCTTTTTAGGGGGAGAGGAGGTAGTAGTAAGGAGGGGAGCACTACTAGAGGCAGTAGTAGTAATAGCGCTAAGAGTAATAGCAGCGGATATAATAATAGGTAGGCTAGACGTAAAAAGGAGTTTTAATAGGATATTTAAAGGGAGGCAGGTAGTGAATAACTAATAAGATAATGGAAATAAGGGTATATAAAGGAAAGGAAAGGTAAAAAGTAAGGGATATATAGGATTATTTATATCTAGATATAGCTATAGGATAGCTCTAATTATATACTTACTTTAGACATAGACTAGTAGGGGGATTATAGATAGTTAGCAATAGGAGGTTAGAAAGACTAGTAATAGCTAGGGGAAAGGGGAATTTAATAGGTAAAAGGCAATATATAAAAACGAAGTAATAATAACTAGGCAGGTAAAGCTTAATATTAGCTAGTGGTAAGTAAGAAAATAGAGTGGGCTGGTATTATAGGGGGCTAGAGTTAGGCAGGGCTAGTTGTTTTAAAGGCTAGGGTAGGGTAGCCTATAAGGAAAAATTTTTAGCCCACTAGGCTATGCATAAGCCCTACACTAGGACCCACACTAACACGCTATATTAATTACGTATGTATACCACTCACTTAGAACATTCTAATAATAAGGGTAAAGGGGGAAGGGAGGCCTAAGTAAGGGGGTATGTTATAGACTTAAGCTTAGGAGCTTAGGTTATATCTTAGGTCTAGAGAGGGCACGTAAAGGTCCTAGAAAGGGCATGTAAAGGACGCGGACTATAGGCGGATAGGTTAGGGCTTTACCTAGGCCCATGCGACCTACATATACACTGGTATAAAGCCAGTTCCTATGCGACACCTAGCTTAGTCCAATCCTTCCTCTCTAAGGATAATAATATCTCTTAGAACGCTTACGTGCAGCTGCCCTAAGGCCAGTTCATAACATTAGCTATCTATACCTAATCTATATTCTAATCTAAATAGGCATACTATACTAGCTAATAGCTATAATATATAGCTTCCTTATAGATAGAATAAGCTAGCTTAGCTTTAATAGTAAACTCTTAAGACCTTTCTAAATAAAGGTAAGTACTTTATAAGGCTTATCTCTTTTTCTAATCCTTTTCTTACTTTACTTAATAAAGCTTTATATATATCTCTAAGCTATCCTAGGCATAGTAGTAATAGGATTTACTAATAATATAAATATAGTAATGTTTAGAAAAATACTATATAGACTTAGAAAAGGCTTAAAGCTATATAGAAAGTATATAAAAATAGGTAAAAGAAGTAAAAGTAAAGTTTAACCTAGTAAAGACTAAACTTATATACTTTAGTAAAGTATACTAACCCCTATAGGCTAGGGTTTAGCTTAGTATAAAAAGATAGTGCTTATAGAGTTATATAGGTTTTTAAAGTCTAGGTTAATAGGAAACTTAATTAGAGTACTTATAAGAATATCCTAAAAGGTAAACTAGCCTAGTAATAGCTTATACTCTCTTTACTAGTAGCATTAGCCTAGGGTTATAGCTTTAGAGATACCTAACTCCTATATATATAGGTAGTTTAACCTATTCTTACCTATAGAGTAAGCACTTACTATACCTTAACTAAGAAAGGTAAAAACTAAGAGAAGTAGTTAAAAGCTTTATAATAGACTAATTAAACTACCTCTAAATTATAGCTAGTATATTTAAGGCTATACCTATTACCTAACTAAAGGTTAAGACTTATATCCCCCTTAGATTTATACCTAAATAAGATAAAGCAGAAGTTTAAAGAGAGAATTATAGAGAGTAAACTAGCTATAATAATCTAAGCCATTACTAACTTAGTATAAATAGTGCTATGCTATAGATAGAGACCTCTCCTTATAAATAATAAGCTAGTAGTAAAACTATATAAGGAATAGAAATAACGCTAGGAAAACTAGTATAGTAGGGAATGCCTAGGGTAGCATAGGCTTATAAGAGAGCTAACAAAGGACTAACCACTAACCTATAACCTAAAGGAAATCTAAAGATTTTATATAGGACTAGAAAACATGTTTTCTTAACCCTCTAACTGCGTATAGGAAAGATTAGTCTTAATAAGTTTCTCTTCTAGAGAGGCATCCATAGGGTAAACTTACCCCTATATAGTTATAGTAAAGTAGTTAAAGACTAATACTATATTATAGTTAACTACCCTAAGTATAACTATAGACGCCCCTAATTACACTAGCCTAGAGATACATAGGAGGTAAGGCTAGCCCTAAACTACCCCCTAAAGGTAAGAGCTATAGCTAAATAGTTCCTTAGTATAAAATAACTCTAATACTACTTATTAGCATAAGAACTAGCCGCTAATATATATAGGAGAGAGGAGGAACTAGGCTACTTCTAACACACTAGGACTAATAACTAGAATATAGATATAATAGATAATAGGGAGAAGGCATAAGATTATATAATATAAAGCTAGCGGTAGGCTAGATATAGAATTACAAATTCTAGAACTATTATTAGATTAATATTAACTATATAATACCTAGTATTATTACCCTACTAGTCTGCCCCTGCCCCTCCCCTAAGCTATAACTAGCTAACTAACCTACTCCTTCTTTAAGACTAGAATTACCCTCTCTATTACCTTAGCCTACCCCTTAGTAAGTAAGGCTATAGCTAGGAGATAGTTTATCTCTGCTACGCAAGTATCTAGATAATATAGTTAAAAGATAACCTTATTATATTATTCTTCCCTAGTGCTAGACTAGCCTAGACTTACTATAAAGGCACTTTACTTCTTCTTACTTTAATTACTAGTATAGAGCTTTTTTATATAATCCTAATAATTATCTAGAACCTAGAGAACCATTAGACCTAGACTAGACCTAATAGTAAACTAGTATAGTAGCACTTACACTACCCCTAGTAACTATAGCTACCTAGACTTTTACTAGCTACTAGTGCTTATTTTATTAATTACTTAAGTTAGGCTAAGAATAGATTAGCACTAAACTAGGCTTAGAATAGGGCGCTAATTACCTTTAAATAACTATAGTTTTAGACCTAATAGTTAAAGTAAGTATTAGTAGCTAGCCCTATATAAAATAGTTAGCCTTACCTTTAAGCTAGAAAAGAATTAACTTACTAGCAATATTATAGCACTAGTGCCTAGGGTAGTTAATTAATTAAGATTTATAAGAGATATATTAAATCCTATAGGATTCCCTAACTATAGCGGATTAGAATTAGAGTGAAGGTAGGTTAGGCTAGAGGGGTTATTCCTTTAAATCCTTAGCTATAGCTTACTTAAGCTACTTCTTAGTTAAAGACTTCTAAGGGTATTGCTTAGTTTTAGAGTTTTCCTAGGCAGATTAGAGCTAGAGAAGCATAGAATATAGGAGTACTTATAGTAGCTAGTGCTATCTTATTATAAATTTAACTAATCTATAATAAATATTAGCATTTAGGCTAATACTAGCCTAGGAATGCCTTAAGTAGCTCTAAGGAAGAAAATAATCTATAGGAAGTTTAATAAAAAAGAGAAAAGAAGTAAGACCCTCTAGGGGAGAGGAACTCTTCTTATACTTATATAGGGAAGGAGGGGCTAAATTATAGATATTAATAAAGAAAGAAGAATATAAGATAAAAATTTAGTTAGATAACGCCTAAGAAACCTAGGCCTAGAGATAGCTAGGAATTAAACTAAACCTATACCCCCTATAGAAGACAAATAATATTAGGTGCTTTAACTTCCCTAGACTAATAAGCTAGACCTAGGCTAGAGAAGGCTAAAAAGTAAGGCTATAGAAGAGCTAGCTAAAAAGTAAAAGAGAAGTAAATTACTACTATAAAACTAAATCTAGTATACTATAAGATAGTATAAGTAGCCTAGAATAGAGCTAGAGCAGACCTAGGATAGAGCTAAGTAAGGCTAGGAACCTAGGATGTTCCTTCTTTTTCCTTTTCTTTCTTTTTAATAGGATAAGGCTAGCGTAAGCTAGTATTAAACACCTATAATAGGCTATATGTAAGGTTAGCGTTAGCCTAAACACAGAAGCAAGGGGTTTTTCTTCCTATTTAAGGGTTTTCCTTTTAACAAAGCAGTAGGAGTACTAGTACTAGCCCTACATAGAGCTAGCTAGCGTGAATAATATATGTATATATAGACCTTAATATTATAAAGCAGCCTCCCTAGAGATATGCGTTCTTTTATACTATAATTTAGGTAAAGAGCTTTGCTTCTATGCTTAAAGTTATTATGCAATATTACCTACCTAACTTCTAATTAATTACTATACTATGCATAATAAAAACATAGCCTTACGTTAAATTATAAGTATTAGGGTTATTACTAAGGAAGCATTAGTGCTAGAAAATAATATATTAAAGCTATCCATGACTAAGTAGTAAATATATAGCTTCTTTATGTTCTAAGCGTATAAAATAGCTCCCTTAGTAAGCTTAATATGCTTTGCTAATAGATTCATTATAAACAAGGCTAGCTTTAATGCTATAAATGCTACGTTAGGTCTTCTAATAATGTAAAGGTAAACTAAGGAGCTAATAACTGCTCTATAGTAATTAATCTCTTTATTAGAAGCTTCGCTAGTGTTAGCAAGGATTATAACTATAGGAAGGGAGTAAAGGTTAAGCTCTTTAGATTATTATTAATAACGTTAGGAATGAATTTCTAAGTAATGTTTTAAATATACAATTCCTGTAATAACTATATCTCTTTAGTATTATAATTTCTAATAAATTTAATGCCTAGGAATCACTTTAATTTGCCTTAGTCCTTAACGTCTAGGCTATTTATTAGTTACTTATATAATTCTTTAAATTCTGCTTTAGATCTATTAGGTAAAGCACTATAATATTATCTATATAGAAAAATAGGATAAAATTATCCTTTATAAAGATACATAGGTTTTCTCTCCCTTATATAAAGCCTAGATTTAAGAGAAATCTTATTAAATAAAGGAACTATTATTAAGGAGCTTCTTATAGCCTATATAATACTCTTATTATCTTCTAGAGATAACCTTTGCGTTTATACTCTCTAAAGGCTTATAAAAGATAGGTTCTTTAAGTTTTATATATAAAAACGCATTTTAAATATTATATTATTAGGTCTTAAGATTATTAGTATAGTAAACTATAAGTAGTATATATAGAGATTATAAATTAAGCGTAGTAATATAGTTATTAAGGTTATCCTTTAGTTATTAGTTACCTTAAATAACTATTCTAGCTTTAAACTCTATAACTACTCCTTTCTTATTAGTCTTATATTTAAAGACCTAGCTAAGGTCTATAATTTCCTTATAGCATTCTAGATTAAGGGATTTATCTAGTATATCCTCCTAGTAGTTTAAGGATAAAAGCTTTAAAAGCTCTTTTATAATCGCTTTCTTCTAGTAATTATAATAGGTAAAGCTATAGCTTATTAATAATAGACAGGTTTTAGAGGTATATCTTTAATCTAAAAACTATGTTAAGTGCCTTATAATACCGTAGAAAAGGCATAAGAAAACTATGCCTGCCTAGCTTTATGTGTTTCCTTTCTTTAGCATTTTCCGGTAATAATGTTATTGTGATGATCTAGGCTTTGCCTAGACCTAGCAATATAGGTGTCAATTGAACAAGTTAATGTTAACTTGTTCAATACGTATCCTTTGCATGGCGCAATGGATCGGGCAATCCACCCGTATGGTGCGCGCTTGACACCCGCGATGGCCCCTGTGGGGCTGCACCGTAACTGTTATCTAGATTAATGCTATTATCCTAGGGATAATAATTCTCTACTTCTTTACTACCTTTGCTAGTAATTTCGCTAGTCTCTATGGTAGTCTCTGCGTGTTTAATCATTGTATCACGCATATTTTCATTAATTTCATGATATAGCATATTATTACCTTATATCCTAAGCTCTTTATTCTCTACGGTAACTAGTGTCTTATAAGAAAAGTTAGAGAGGTTGAAAGTGCACTAGAAAGCTTATCTTTTCCCCTATTATATAAGGTAGTGTTTCTACTTTAAACTATTTGTTTTCTCCTTCTATAGTTAAAGGTAAAGGGTGATTTTCCTCTTCTAATTCTAATCTAATAAGGTATTAACTAATTTCCTTATTAATATTATTAGCTTTAAGCCCTTTAAGTAGCGTAATTATTAATATCTTTTCCTTTTAAGCTAATTCTAGCTCTTCTTCTAGTTTAAAGAAGGAATTCTTATTGAATTAAACATATACTAATATAATAACTTTATGATTATAAAGCAAAGGCACCTAAATAATATATTAGGACTTGCCTCTATAACTAATAAGGTACCTAACGTAAGCTTTCTACTCTAACTATAGGATTACCTTATATAATTTAACATGCTCTAAAGCCTTTGTTATTATAGGAAAAGCCTTATATCTATAGGCTTATAGTGTTATGGACTCGAGCTTAGGAGCTTAGGTCATGTCCTAGGTCCGGAAAGGGCGCACAAAGGACGCGGACTATAGGCAAATAGGTTAGGCTTTACCTAAGCCCTATATAACCTATATATATACTAGTATAAAGCTAGTTCCTATATAACCTTTAGCTTAGTCTAATCCTTTCTCCCTAAGGATAATAATATCTCTTAGAATACTTATATATAGTTACCCTAAGGCTAGTTTATAATATTTATTATCCTTTACTATAAAGGCGTAGTAGCTAGCGAATATACCACTACTATTAGATAGGATAAAGACTAATAAAATAGTAAGCTTATAGGAGCTTATGACTTAATAGTTAAGATAAATTTAAGAACTTACTAGTAGGTAAAGAGTTAACTTAACTAGTTAACTTATTAAGCGTAAACCCTTACTAATAAAACCTCTATTTAATAGAAAAGGGTCTTATTTATAGTATAGTAAAACCTAATATCTTATAAGCTAGATATAGATAAGGGGTTTTTAGGTCCTAGTAGGACTAATAATACTTTATTTACTAGAACCTATTACTAAAGGTCTAGGTATAAGTTACCCCTTTCTTTAAAAAAGAATACTTAGTGTATTATAATCTATAGAAGTTCTTAACCTACCTTAGTAAAATATTTAATAACCCCTATTAATAGGAGCTAGTAATTATCGAGCTTAACGAGATTCTATAATACCTTAATAAGTTATTTAGTAACTTCTATATTTATTTTAAATAAAAATTAGCGCTAGCTAAGGGATTAGATTAGAGAACTCTATAAAGCTTACTAAGCTTTATATAGCCCTTAATAAGTAAATAAGGGACTATAGTATTAGATAGGATATATTATAAATAGATTACTTAGTAGTAATAGCTTATTATTAAAGCATCTTATTAGATATTAAGTTATATTAATTAGAGGAGAAGAACTATACGCAAAGGTAAGCATATATACCTAAGGCCCTTACCTAGAATAAAGACACCTCTATAATAAATATATTCTATATACCTAGAATAGGCCTAAAAAGATATAGAAAGTTACTAGGATATTAGCATAAGGTAAAGCTAGGTAATAAGGCTAGTAGTAAGTAAGCTAAGTAGGTTAACTAAGCTATATATAATATATATTATAAAGAGAGTAAATACCTATAGTATAGTTTAGGAAAGTATTTTATTTCTAACTACCCTTTGCTTTTACTAAGATATATATTATTTACGCTAGTTAGCTCTATGTAGGGCTAGTACTAGTACTCCTGCTGTTTTGTTAAAAGGGAAAACCCTTAAATAGGAAGAAAACCCCTTGCGTCTATGTTTAGGCTAACGCTAACCCTAAGCCAAGCCTGCGTTACGTTATGTGTGGCCTGTTATAGGTGTTTAATACTAGCTTATACTAGCCTTATCCTAATAAAAAGAAGAAAAGTAAGAAAAGAAAGAAAATCCTAGGTTCCTAGCCCTACTAGGCTCTATCCTAGGTTCGCTCTATATCTGCCCTAGGCTACTTATCCTTCCTCCTAATTATCTATTATACCTATGTCCTAGTCATTAGTCCTAGCGCATTAGAATTATCCTAGCTCTAGCTCCTCCTCTCTCTTACATATTATAGCGGCTAGTTCCTACGCTAAAGAGTAGTATTAGAGTTATTTTGTGCTAAGGAACTATTTAGCTATAGCTCTTTCCTTTAGGGGTAGTTTAAGGCTAGCCTTACCTCCTATATATCTCTAGGCTAGCGTAATTAGGGGCATTAGTAATTATATTTAGGTAGTTAACTATAATATAATATTAGTCCTTAACTACTCTACTATAGCTATATAGGGGTAAGTTTACCCTAGGGATACCTCTCTAGAAGAGAAACTTATTAAGACTAATCTTTCCTATATATAGTTAGACTAAGGTTAAGGAGATATATTTTTCTAGTCCTATTCAAAATCTTTAGATTTCCTTTAGATTATAAGTTAGTGGTTAGTTCTTAGTTAGTTCTCTTATAAGCCTATGCTACCCTAGGCATTCCTTACTATACTAGTTTTCCTAATAATATTTCTATTCCTTATATAGCTTTACTACTAGCTTATTATTTATAAGGGGGTCTCTATCTATAATATAATACTATCTATACTAAGTTAGCAGTGGCTTAGATTATTATAGCTATTTTACTCTTTATAATCCTGTCTTTAAACTTTAATTTTATCTTATTTAGGTATAGATTTAAGGGGAGGATATAGGTCTTAACTTTTAGTTAGGTAATAGGTATAGCCTTAAATACCTTAGCTATAATTTAAAGGTAGGTTAATTAGTCTATTATAAAGCTTTTAACTACTCCTTATAGTTTTTTACCCTTCTTAGTTAGGGTATAGTAAGCGCTTACTCTATAGGTAAGAATAGGTTAGACTACCTATATATATAAGAGTTAAGTATCTCTAAAGCTATAACCCTAGGCTAATACTACTAGTAAGAAAAGTATAAGCTATTACTAAGCTAGTTTACTTTTTAAGATATTCTTATAAGCACTTTAATTAAGTTTCCTATTAACCTAAACTCTAAGAAACCTATATAACTCTATAAGTATTATCTTTTTATACTAAGCTAGACTCTAGCCTATAGGGATTAGTATACTTTACTAAAGTATATAAGTTTAGTCTTTACTAGGTTAAACTTTACTTTTACTTCTTTTACCTATTTTTATATACTTTCTATATAGCTTTAAGCCTTTTCTAGGTCTATATAGTATTTTTCTAAATACTACTATATTTATATTATTAGTAAATCCTATTATTACTATACCTAGGATAGCTTAAAGGTATATATAAAGCTTTACTAAGTAAAGTAAGAAAAGGATTAGTAAAAGGGGTAAGCCTTATAGGGTACTTACCTTTATCTAGAAAAGTCTTAAGAGTTTACTATTAAAGCTAAGCTAGCTTATTCTATCTATAAGGAAGCTATATATTATAGCTATTAGCTAGTATAGTATACCTATTTAGATTAGAATATAGATTAGGTATAGATAGCTAACTCTATTAAATACTAATAAGATATCTATCTATGCTAAAGAGGTAATACTACCTTTACCCTAGGCCTCTCTTTGTTATGGACTAGCCCGAAGACAAAGCTATAGGCTATCGTGATGATATTAAGAAACTTAAAGGAAGGAAGGAAAAGGAGGATATTACGGATCCTATACAAGCCCCTTATATCCCCTAGTTAGCTTATGTTAGCCCCCTTCCCTCACACCCCACTCGCATGTTAACACTAAGGCTTAGGCAAAGCCTAAGCCCTTACATATACCCTTACTTACCCCTTCCTTGCCTATTCATGTTAATGTTATTATAAATTGCCTCTCACTAGGTAATTATCCGTGCCTGCCTATTTCGTGCGTTACGTTTAATATAGCGCTATACCCCCTTATTATCCTAGTAGCCTCTATATCTCCCCTTACTTTTACCCTTATATTTACTATAAAATAACTATTTAATAGTCCCCTTATTAATATAGTATATTTAGGTTATATATAGGTAAGGCAATAGTATAACCCCTCCTTGTGGTTAGTTTAAACGCGTTTATCTTAAGTATTATGCCTTACTATAACTTATACCCTTTATTATTATTATTATTATTTCCCTTACCTATTTATATCCTACCTTGCCCTATAGTTATATATATAAATATCCTACTAAGAATCCTATCTAATCTAAACCTTCCCTTAATAATAACTATCCCCTTCCTATTATAAACCTATCTTACTACCTATTCTTTCTCTTACCTTAATTTATTATTATCCTATTCTTAAGCTACCCTTATCCTTCCTATACCTAATAGTATTATACCTTATTATTAACTTACTCTTCCCCTAACTAGCACTAGTCTAGTTTCCCTAAGACCTCCTTTACCCTATATCTAGCTTAGGCCCTTAAGGAGTTTCTCCTAGAGAGAGACTCTAATAATAAGTAGTATACTGCCCCTAAGGCAGTTTTTTATCCTTATAGGCTATGTATTAAATAAGCCCTTACTATAGGTATACTAGAATATTACCCCCTAAGTCTAGTAAGTCCTATCTCTCTTACTAAGGAAATTACATTACCTATATTTAGTTAACTAGGTTTCTATCCGCTAATTCTTACCTCTAATATGCGTTAAAAGATCTTAAAAAGAGATTACTATAGGGATATATATTATTTATCCTAGGGTCCCTTAAACCCTAACTTAAAAGCAAAAATACTAGTCCTCTCCTAGCGCTATTACGCTCTTATTACCTATTAGACTGCTTTTCTATAAGAAGCCTAATTTAACCTAGCCCCTATCTAGTCCTCTCTTAGACCCCCTCTAGTATTATCCTCCTTTACCTTAAATATAATTAGGAATAAAGTAATTCTATATAACTATAGTAATCCCTTAACTAGCTATAGTATAGGAAATTAAATATAATAAGTTATAGGCATTCTATTCTAATAGAACCGCTAGATTATAAGCGGCCTAGCTACTATCTATTAAGAACTTTATAGTAATAGTACTCCTAGTAGGGCCTCCTAGGGTCTATCTAGCATATCCCACGTTATTAAAGCTAGCGATATTCCTCCTTCTTACTAGTAGCGTAAGCGCCGCGCCTAGAACATAAGCAGCGGTTATAATAAATCCTATTATGCCCGCTATACACCCTATAACCCTTAAGACTCCCCTCCTATTAAATAAGTTAAGCCTATAAGTTAACCCTCTAGAACCCCTATTAGACCCTAACTAGGTCCTACTAGCCCTAAAACCTATATAGTATTCCCCTAGTAGTAAGGTAAAAGACCTTACTATAGATACTAATAGTAAGGAGAAGGGTAAAGATAAGTATAAGGATATACCCTTATATTCTAATATATAAGTAAGGGTAGAAAGCAAAAAGGGTATAACCTAGGTCCTATATATAATCTCCTTTTAGGGATAAGTTTTATTAAATTAAACTAGTCTATTGTATATCCCCTTATTCCTTTTTAAACTTATCTAGTGCTTATATATCCCTTATGTTTTCCACTAGTTCCTATATTAGTTATATATATCCTACTTACTTTATAAGAGCGTTCTAGTTCCCTTCCTTACTAATTTATTTTAAGCCACTAGAATTCTTTCTATATAATATTCCTCTATAAGTTCTAGGTTATCCTTTGCTAGAACCTATTCTAGGCCTAGCTAGAGTCCTATAACTATTAGCTTAGGAGAGGGTCTATTACTGCTTATTTAATAAGATTTACATGGAAAACTAGATATATGCCCTTTAGGACATTAAGTTAGATAGTAAGCGGAGTTAGAACTTTAACTATAGTATATTTAGCTACTACCTAGTTAAGTTTATATAAGGGCTAATTAGTTTTAATATTCCTAAGTAATAACTATACTTTATCCCTTACATAGAATTATTCCGCTAGATATTATAAAGCTACGGATGTATTTTATTATTATTATTATATATATATAATAGTGGCCTACGCTAGAGATATACCCTCCTAGAGGTATTCTAGGAAATAGATACGTCTCCCTTTTAATATAGTTACTAATAGGACTATATCTAACTATATTTAGATAGGTTATAAGTTATAGCTATATAGGAGTTTATTTAGGCTATGTTATGGACTCGAGCTTAGGAGCTCGGGTCATGTCTCGGGTCTGGAAAGGGCGCGCAAAGGACGCGGACTATGGGCGGATAGGTTAGGGCTTTACCTAGGCCTATATAACTCACATATATACTAGTATAAAGCTAGTTCCTATGCAATACCTAGCTTAGTCTAATCCTTCCTCTCTAAGGATAGTAATATCTCTTAGAATGCTTATATATAGTTACCCTAAGGCTAGTTTATAATATTTATTATCCTTTACTATAAAGGCATAGTAGCTAATAGATATACCGCTACTAGTAGATAGGATAGAGACTAATAAAATAGTAATCTTATAGGAGCTTATTACTTAGTAGTAAAAATAAATTTAAGACCTTACTAATAAGTAAAGATCTAACTTTTCTATTTAACCTATTAAGCAAAAACCCTTACTAATAGAACCCTTATTTAATAGTAAAAGGGTCCTATTTATAGTATAGTAAAACCTAATATCTTATAAGCTAGATATAGATAGGGGTTTATTAGGTCCTAGTAGGACTAATAATACTTTATTTACTAGAACTTATTACTAAAGGTCTAGGTATAAGTTACCCCTTATTTTAAGAAAGGACACTTAGTATATTATAATCTAAGAAAGTTCTTAAACTACCTTACTAAGATATTTAATAACCCCTATAAATAGGAGCTAGTAATCACAGAGCTTAACTAGATTACATAACACCTAAATAAGTAATTTAGTAACTTCTATATTTATTTTAAGCAAAAATTAGCACTAGCTAGGGATTAGATTAGAAGGACTCTATAAAGCTAGCTAAGCTATACATAGCCCTTAATAAGCAGATAAGGGACTATAGCGTTAGATAGGATATATTACAAATAGATTACTTAGTGGTAATAGCTTATTATTAAAGCATCTTATTAGATATTAAGTTATATTAATTAGAGGAGAAGAACTATACGCAAAGGTAAGTGTATATACCTAAGGCCCTTACCTAGGATAAAGACACTCCTATAATAGACATATAATTAACACACCTAGAACAGGCCTAAAAAGAATATAGAAAGTTACTAGGATTTTAGCGTAAGGTAAAGCTAGGTAATAAGGCTAGTGGTAAGTAAGCTAAGTAGGTTAACTAGGCTATGCGTAATACGCATTATAAGGAGGGTAAATACCTATAGTATAGTTTAGGAAAGTATTTTATTTCTAACTACCCTTTACTTTTACTAAGATATTAGTAAGGAAAACTAGCTATTAACGCATATAATATAAAGGAAGAGAAAGATAACTCTAAAGAAAAGGAGGAGATAAATATATTAGAAAAGAAAAACCCTAGTATTAAGTTATTTAACTAGGGTAGTAAGGAGGATAGATAAAGGGCATTATAGCAAATAGTTATTACTAATAAGGACTTTAAATAGATCTAGTCTAATATAGATTCTATACCTTTTCTAGGTCCTATATTAATTAATAAGACTACCTTTATAGATGCTCTTATTAATATAGGCTATAACTACTATGCTACTATAAGCAAATGCCTTATCTAGAAACTCTAGTTAGAATACCTCTCTCTTAAAGAAAAGATTAGTTTACACTATGGTTAGTGTGAAATAAGGGGAAAAGAGAGTTATAAGAAGAGGTTATATATTATATATATTATCCGTTTTTAAGTAAATTTAGATAGATAGGAAACACCTATAGTTACCTATGTAATCCCTAGGTTAATAAGGTAACTTATTTTAGGATGCTATAGATAGAATAGAATAAGATTAACTTAGATATAGCGCGCCGTTAACTCTACGTGGGATTAGCTAATAACCTATAAATTTAGGCATTAACTAATAGGAAGGTTAAGTAACTAATAATATCTATCTTAGGCTTTACCTTCGCGGGAATTGTAAGGTGTGTAAAGAAGCAGAAAGAATATATCTAACTATACGCTACTAGCCTATAGGAAATCACATTAATTCTATAGATAGACACCACACCTAAGGTTATAGAATAGGACCTATTATCCTTATTACTAAGCACGCTATAGGACTTTACAGACCTCTTCCTAGAAAGCAAGGTAAATGCCTTACTACTATACTAAGGATAATTAGACTACTACATTTAATTAAAGAGTAACCTAGATAAATCTAAACTAGAACTCCTATAGGCTCTATTATATAATATACCCTAGTAATACCTCCTTAAAATCTAAAAGTAAGTAACTAACCTTATAGATAAGGGATAGATATAGGCTAGCTTCTTCTTAGTAATAGCCCCTATATTATTAGTAAAGAAACTAGGAGAAGGATAGTAGTTTTATATAAACTACTATGCCCTTAATAAGATTATAAAATAGGACTATTACCCTTACCTCTAGTAAAGGAGATACTATAATTATTATTAGAGGTAAAGTGATTTATAAAGCTAGATATATAAGCAGCGTTTTACTATATCTATATTGCTAAGGGCAAGGAATACTAGACTGCCTTCTAGATGCGTTTTGGATTATTTAAGTAGCTTATATGCCTATTTAGCCTAGTAAGCGCACCCGCTACCTTTTAGAGATATATTAATAGCACGCTTAGTAGAATCCTAGGAACTATATAACTACTTATCTTAATAATATCCTTATCTACTTAGGAGGTTCTTAGAAAGACTATATATAAAAGGTCTAAGTAGTGCTTATAAGGCTATAGTAAGTAAGGCTAAACTTAGATATAAAGAAATATATTTTTTAATAAAAGAAGTTAAGTACCTAGGGTTTATTATTTATATAGGGAAAGAAATTCGCCTAGATAGGGAAAAGATTATAGCTATCTAGGATTAGGAGGCGCTAAAGAGGGTTAGGGGGTATAAGGGTTTCTTAGGTTTGCTAACTTTTATTAGGACTTTATACTATACTTCTTAATAATTATAGGCCCTTTAATTAAACTTATAAAGAAGGGCATTCTATTTTAGTAGATAGATAAATATAATATAGCCTTTAAAGCGCTAAAGATAGCCTTTATATTATATCCTATTCTAATATAATAGGACCCTAATAAGGATACTATAGTAAAAGCTAACTATTTAGGGATAGCTCTAGGGGAATGCCTCTTATAGTTTAATAATAAAGGCATCTTACACCTAGTTACTTATTATTCTACTTAACTATAGCTAGCTTAATAGAACTATACTATATATAATAAGGAGCTATTAGCAATTATATTATGCCTAAAGGCTTAGTTAGCAAAGCTATATAGCGTTAGTAAGCTATTTATAATACTTATAGACTATAAGAACTTAGAATACTTTATAGCGCTAAGGGAGATATTAGAATAATAGGTAAGATAGGCAAAGACACTATTACTATTTAATTTTTACCTATAGTATAGACCTAGCCTATAGGTAGTAAGGCTAGATATATTATTAAGATAGTTCTAAGGAAGGAGAATAAGGGGGACTAGAGGAGCTAATTATATAATTAGTAATAACTCTAGGCCTATACTATTATAAAAAGACTAGACTTATCTCTAGTGTAAACCCTATATTATTATTAGGGGTAGTAAGGCTAAGGACACTATAGTTAGGTTTAAAGGTCTTCTAATAGGGGTAATAATGTTTATAGATATATATCTCTAATCTCTATAGGACTAGTCCTTAGTTTATAATGCTATATATAGGATATAGCTTAAGGTAGTTAGGAAGGGGCCTAGAAGTTTCTAGAAGCTATGAACATAAGGGAGTAGATAGCGGACTACTAGATTAGCGCTAAAGGTGCGCTCTAATTCTAGGGCTAAACTTAGATCCTAAATTAGGAACCCCTTACTATAACCTTAACGTAATAGGTTTATAATTTACCCTTACTAGGCTATCCTAGCTATAATATAACTTTTAAGACGCTTTAAAGGGACTTCTATTAGGATAGCATATTATAGGAATTACCTAGTTTATAAGGAACTATTACTACTATAGGGGGCAGAAGAGCTACTAGCTAAGATAAGGCTTATTAAAATCAATCCCTTTACTAGATTATTACTAGTTATAGATCTCTATTAACTTTATAATAGACCTACTAGCCTAATACCTAGATAACCTATGGTTTCTTATAGTTATTATAGATAGACTCTCTAAGTATATCTAGCTAGAAGCTATAATATTAATAGGGGCTAAAGTATATATAGAATAGTTTAAGTAGTGCTAGTAATGGTTCTATAGCTTTCCTATATAAATTATTATAGACTGCGGTTTAGACTAGTTAAGTAACTTTTAGACTACACTTTATAACTAAGTAAGTATATAGTAGTTACTATTAATAGCTTATTATCTATAGATAGACAGCGGTATAGAAAGGGTAAATTAAGAAGTTTAGGCTATCCTAAGGGTAATGCTATTATTTTTATAATTTAAATAGCTAGAATATCTCCTTGCTTATTAACTTACTTTAAATAATAGGGACTTATTAGTAATAGGGATTAGCGCGAATATAGCCCTATATAGTTATAACTTAGTAATAATCTAGGAATCACTAGATAAGGAGGTATCCTATACCTTATTAAAGGAGGGCCTAGGTATTCTTATAATATCTTAAGGAGGGCTTAGACCTAATGTAGGCTACTATAGCGTTTATTTAGCAATAGTAATAGGAGGAAATAAATAGTAGCTAGCGTCTAGCAGAGCGCTTTTAGGTTAGTAACTATATATAGTTAAACCTATGAAATTTTAAGATAAACAGTGTTACGTGACAAGACAAGGTGGCCAGAAACAGGCATTAATAGGCTAGATTCGACACTCCATAGACAGGGGACAACTTAATTCTTATATCACATTCACACCTATTAGTAGCTTTCTTAAGTGAACTTAGTATGATTTACGACCTCTGAATCCGTTAGCACCTCTAATAGATTTAACGCCTTAACCTGCGATTCCACTACGTAATAAGTGGTAGTAATTGCTCTTTCTTTCGTGCATACTACGAATCAGTTGCAATAAAACCCTTAATATCTAAGACTAATTGCCTACAACGCTAATTTAGAATGCTTAACATTAAATTCCCTCTTACTAAAAGTAAACTATATCTTATTTATTAGTTTAGGACTTTTAATAGCGTAAATCTAGACTTTAAACATTAAAAACGAAAACTTATTAGAACTAATAAGCAAGAGGAGCTAGAGGAACTCGCTAGATACAAATTTATTAACAGATTAGTTAAAAACGCGAATAACTAATCTACTAAAAACCCTCTATTCACTAGAATCCCGTGAATTTACAAGCGGTCTGCCTTACCTAGATTTAAGTTAAAGCCTCTATTATAAAAGCTAAAGATAAAGGATTTATTTATAGATCTAACTAAGTAATAGGTAGTGAGGAATTAGGCAGATAACCTAAAGATATTAATAGCCCTGCCTATAGCACTAAGACTATAGAATCTAAAGATAGTATAGAGAAAACAAAATTAATAAAGAAAAGGGGATTAAGAACTACCTAAAAAGGACACCGCTATTTAACCTCCTAGGCCTCCTAGCTAGCTAATAGAATTATACTATAAGGACCTATAACTAGGACTATTAGAAATTATAGTAAAACCAGGGAAATTCCACCCTTAGATAAATAAAACTAACTTAGAAAAGATACTCTAGGCAGTGCTTAGGCAATAATAAGCTATATAACGCAAGATAATAACCAAAATAGTGTTAGGAATAGAGCAGCTAGTAATAACACTAATTACTAAGATTAGAAGCATATAAAGCATAGGAGCTCCATTAAGATTAACTCTGCTAATACTAAACCTAGCTTAGGGACTAATATATCCATAGTTTAAGCAAGGACATTACTATAATTACCCATATACTAAGGTAAACCAGCTAGGACCCTTAGCATTATAAGGATATCTATAGTCTTAACTATATCCTTATTTATTTTAGCTACTAGGCTATTATTATCTAGACTAGGATAGTATGCTAAGCCAGGAAGTTAGAGAAGGATAGATCTAGTACTAGACACGGAAAGATATAATTAATGTGTAGATCTATTAGAGCGGCAAATAGATTTAATCTAGAAGATTATAGACATTAGATATTTTAAACCTTATAATAAACCAGAAGAGGCTAATAGTAATCTAATTATATATAATAGAAATAAACGATTTTCTATGATATTAAATTATAGATATAGGCAGTTAAGGACTACTTACATTATACTACTCCTAGCAGATAAGATATAATTTAGAAAAGAATCTAGACTTTATTTTAAGGCAATGCAATAGTATAGTACTAATAACACCTTAATAATAGAGAGAGGAACACCATATTTAGCGGAATAGTAGCTGTATTTATAGTAGTTAGGAAAGAGTTTAGTATTTAAGTCTAGGACGTAATAGCCTAGTTAGATAAAGCTAAATATACTAAGGAGGATATAATTAATAACGTCTTATTTTATAAATTTATATCTAAAATTTTCTAATATATAAGAGCAAACGGGGAAATAATAGATTTCTAGCTTCTAACACGGTTATGGTTTAAGCTTTACCCTAGATTATAGTAGATATACCTAGCGCTAACTAAAGAAGACATAAGATTAGCATACGTCACTATAGTGAATAATAAGTAATATGACTTATATAATTATTTGTATAATAAAGGCTACTTACATACTAGAAAAGGTAAAGGAAAGGCTAAAGTCTATTTTTACTAAGAAGATTCTAGTAATAACTTAGAGGAAGAACCATAGGTAATATAAGCTAATTAGAATAGGCTATTTAATCCATGATTTCGCTAAGGAAATCCGCGTAATAAATAGGACTAATAGGATACTTAGAGATTTTTAGGATCTTTTTAACTAAGACTATACTAGTAAAATTAACCTTTTAAGAGGCAAACTTAATAACTATAGTAGTATAAATCGCAGGAAGAAAACAATATAAGGGATTAATCTAGATCCAGGGAAGATAAGACAGGAAAACAGCTAAACTAGCTAAATAATTATAAGCTTTAGGAAGCTAGAGATCTAAGGTAGGAAAATTAGTAATAGTAACCACGATAATTTAGGCAATAGGAAAACCACTAGTAAAGGATAAAGAATACGCATATATTATAGTATATAATAATAATTTAGATACGTAAGAACACAAAACCTACCTTTAAGACTATAGATACTATATAAAAGAAGAAGGGGAAGTTCTAGAAGGCAAAGAAACTAAAACTTTAGCCTAGGAGTTAAACTTTATAGAAATGTATTTTATTAAAAACAGTAAAACTAAGACTAAGGAGGTAGCTATAGGCATAAACCTAGTTAGTATAGGGAGGCTTACACTAGGGCAAGTAATTAAAGCTATAGCAAGACTATAGGAAGTTAAATGCAATAGAAAAAGGCAAATATATTCCTTAAAATTCCAATTAGATTTAATAATAAAGGTAAGAACCATTAGGTCTGCCTTAATACTAGAACATTATTAATTCTAGTAGATAAGAAATGGTTATAGTAGCATAGTTTAAACGTAAAATAGGGAACTTAGGAGCTAAAACCTATATTAGGGGTTTAATTATCCTTTTTATTACTAAGACCACTACTTTTAACTTTTATATTCTAGGAGTAGCCTATAATACTAAGATTACTAAACACTTTATGGTTATAGTAAACGTAATACTAAATCTAAGACTAAAGTTATTGCTTAGAACGAATTTCTTATATAACTATAGAGTAAAAATTAATTTCGTTTAGCCTAAGGTAGTTTTTAGATTAGTTTATAACCTAAAGGTGCTAGCGGAGATATTTAGGCTAATAAATAAGGTCCCACACTAGCGAGTAATTATAGCATAAGCAGTGTTAATTCCACTAAAGAGCTAGCTATATATACTAGTTAAATAGAAGATAGCATAGCGAAATTAAGAGATAAGTGTGTATTACGCTTAGTTATGCTTAAAGTATTTTCTAGATACACTATTGCATAGATCTAACAAAGGATAGATAATTGCTTATAATCCTACGGATAAAATCATCACTATTAATAAACACTAGAAAGTCACGTAACTAACAGCGGCTAACAAAGTTAGTGCTAACTATAGCATTAATAACCTATTAGCGTATTATGCCTTTTTAGTAAAGATATAGTAAATAGCGTAGAAACAAAGCATATAGAGGACGGAGATAATAGTAATACAAAAGATAACCTTAATCTAAGGAGAGTTAATATAGGGTGCTATTATATAGAATTTTATACCTAGAGGAAATTCTATATATAACTAATAAATTTAGCGTGCGAATAGTGAATATTAATAACTAAGCGGCAATTAGGCTTATTAAAGTAATAGACAAATATAACATCTACTGTAATAGAGGCATTATTCCTATGCCTAAAGACTAAAAGATAAGGATTAACCTTATAGAAGGATAGTAATGTTAGATAAAACCTATTTAGCCTTATAAGCTAGGAGGTAGGATATGGATAAGCTTAATAAAGTATATAACAAACTCTACATAAAAGGAAAGATATTATATCTAGATAAACCTATAGTAATAGCATGCCTAGCGTTTATAGTATAGCAAGAAACCAGTTAAGAAAGGAAAGGTAAGGTTATAATTAATATAAGACTGCTAAATAATATTACAATGCTAGATATATACCCTTTGCCTAACTAAAGTAATATTATAAATAATACTTATAGCAAGAAAGTATTTTCTCTCTTTAATAGAATAGGTTTTTCTATTAGCTACTAATCTAATAAGACTATTAAGCTTAGATAGTAGTTATATTAAATAGGGTCTTAAGGCATTAAATATAGCACTTATAGGATTTAAGAACTCCCTAGCATTTGCGCAAAGGTTTATAGATTAATTATTCTAAAAACATAAGCATTTTGTTCGGGTCTATATTAATAACATTATTGTGTTTTTAGATAATCTAAAGGAGTATTTAGGCTATCTTAAGATAGTGCTTAAAATCCTTAAAGAAAATAGGCTAATAATCATAGCAAAGAAGTCCTTTATTAGCTATCCTACTATCTAACTACTTAGATTTATTATTAATAGTAATGGAATTATAAACACAAATAACTAGCTTAAGGCATTTTAGAAAATGGTTTTCCTAGTGACTTATTAAGTCTTAAAACCTTTATTAGAATAGCAGGGTTTTTTTATTCTAGAATTCCGTGGTTTAATATACAAATATAATCACTATAGGATTAGAAAACAGTATTACTACGCGAATTTTAAGAAATAAAGGAAAAGGTATTTAGCATTTCTAAGCTAATAAGGAAAAAGAAAATATAGTAAAAGATATTTTTACTAACTAAAGAAGAGGAAAAGGCGTTTAATAATATTAAGTCTTTCCTTAGTAAAAACAGACCCTATAGCACTATAATCTAGAGAAACCGCTTTTTCTTAAAATTAATGCCTATAAGGAAGGTTTTAGTTTATATACCTTCTAATTAAAAGAAGACTAGGATAGTAAAAGTATCCCTAGAAGAGAAATTAAAAATAACTAAATAAACCTAATCCTATTCCTTTTAAGAGTAACATTAAGTGTTAAAAAAGATATAGTTTAATAGAAGCAAAAGTAGCAGTAATTACTTAGAGCGTTAGAAAACTTTAGAAAATAGTCTAATCTAATAATACTATAGTTAATATATTAACTAACTATTCTCTAGCGAAAGGAATTATTAAACATACCTTACTATTAATAATAGACCTTAATAAAGCTAACTTAAAACTAGCTAAAGTTACAAACTACTTATCGCAATTTAGCCTAAGAGTAATACATATGCTAGGAGTACTAAACGTAGTCCTAGATACACTCTCTTAGCTACTAGTTAAAGTTACCTATAGAGAGGTAGCATAAGAGAGTTAATATAACGAATTAGACGCAAGTGTATATTTTAGCAAGGGATACACTATAATAGTAATTATTAATAATAATCTTAAAGCTAGAATTATTAAAGGATATTAGTTAGACTTAAAACTTAACTAAATCATAGGAGTAATAAAAGCATACTAAGAGAAGTAACTAGTAAAAATATTAGAAATAAACCAAGGATTCCTTTATATAGCTAGGATCTACGCAAAGACAGACTATTATACTACTATAGTAAAGATAGATTTTTCGTTTATATATTCTAACTAGGGAAGTTAAATCTATACTATAACTAGTATATAATAACTAATAACACTTTAGAATCGCGCGTATAGTAACGGAATTATAGTTAGTTAGTTTCCTACGAATAAGTCACTGAATCTAGGAATATATTACCTATTACGCAGGGTGTAAGGAGAACGCGAATAATTATGCTAAGCCACTAGGGGAGATATAGCTACTATAGTTATAACTAGTACTATTCTATATAATCTTACTTAATTTTATTACGGATATACTAGAGACTCTGTCTGCATATATAATATAGTAAATAGAGAGCTATAAGATATATAATTCGCTATATCTAGTAAATTACTTATTTAGCAAAAGAACTCTATTAATACTAGGGCATATAATATACCTAGCGGATATTTAGGTAGAATTACTTCTTAGGCGCTATATATAGCGGACTAGGGATTGCTAAGGCAAATCGTAAGTAATAGAGATCTAAAATTCATTTTAGATATGTAGAGAGCTATATTTAAAAGAGTAGGAGTTAAACTCCTTATAAGCACTATATATTATCCCTAGACTAATAGGATAGTAGAATAGAAAAATCAAACAGTAATAATCATAATCTAATATTATATAGTCACGGATCTAAATATAGCATAGACATTATTATTACTAGCCTTATAACACTAGCTTAATAATACTATTATAGCTACTATAGGGCAAGTCCCTAATAAGTTACTTTACGGTTTTTGCCCTTTAAGTATAGTAAATCTCCTATCCCTAAACAATATAATTAACACTAGAGCAGGTGTAAACAATATAGCAGTACTATAAAAGTTATATTAGTATAAAGCATAGTTAGCTATTATAATAGCAGTTACACTTACAAAAATCCGGTATAATAACCACTATAAACTAGTTAATATAAACAAAGGGGATATAGTGTATTTACAGCTACATAAAGGATATAAGTTACCTAGTAAACTAAAGAAAAATAGTTACTATAAAGGGTAGGGCTATATAAAGTGCTTAAAAGGTAAATCCTTTAGCATATTAACTAGATTTCCTCTAAATTCGCGAGTGCACCTAGTGGTATTAGCAGCGTAATTATAGAAACTAGTATAAGGAAAAGACCCTTTTAAACGAGAAGAAATAGCACCCCTACCTATTGCGTTTAATAACCTAGAGGAAAAAGACTACTAGGAAATTAATAGAATATGTGCTTATTAGGTTAAAATCTTTAAACAAAAAACAAAGCTATAAGGGTGAAATTCCTTATTAGATAGAAGGGATATACCGCTAAAGATAACTAATAGATTACTAAAAACAACATATAAGTAAATGCGTCTAAGATAGTAGAAGATTATCTATGGAAAACCCTGATTAATTAGGTAGCGGAATATGTAAAAGGGGTTTATAACCACTAGCAAGTTAGTAATAATTAAGTTACTAAGCAATGGATTTAAAGCTTAATTAAGGGACTATATATAAAATCGTTAGAATGCCGCTATTTTTCTCTCACAAGGATTAGACCTATTTTTCGCGCATAAATAGAGAGGACATTGCTAAGATGTAATATCTCTATATTATAGGAAGCTAGACCCACTCGCTATCACTTGTACTTTACATTATCTTACAAAGAAGGCTAAATCTAGCGCTATTAAATTTAGCAGAAGCGCAGTTATTTTTATTTTACCTAATTAGCAATTATTTTATTTTTAACTAATTTGCAATCGTTTAATCTTAACTAATTTGCAGAGCTAAGCATGTTAGACGGATTAGTGAATAATCTTACGTAAATAGCGGAGAGTTATAATGAAAATAATATAGTAAATCTCATTGCCTAATAGGCTAAATCTGGTAAGAAATTAAATAAATCTGATATAAAGTTAACTAAAAACGGATGGTTAGAAAATGAATCTCCTATTTCGCTATTAAGTAAAACGTTATTAGCTCGTAAGTAAGCTATAATATAGTTACTTAAAGATAATTATTAATAACTTAAGTCACAAAAGCGAAAGGAGGAAATCAAAAGGAGGATCTTAGCTAATAAATTTAGTAGAGAAAAGGATAAGGTTTAGATAATCACTAAGAAGCTTAAGTCTAATAAATTAGGTAAAAAGACAAATAAATCTAGCAAAAGGCAACTAAATCTAGCATAGAAAAGGAAAAGAGCTAGAAAAATTTAACCTATATTAATCTCACTGGGATTTAGGAGGATCCTAGCGATTCAGAAGCTAGATCTAGCGGAGAGGGATCACTAGTTAAATCGGAGGTTAACTAGGATGAAGAGGTTAAATCTAAATTTAACGAGAATAAAGGCAAAGTTAAATCTAAGCTTAAGGATTCTAATAAGATACTAGCTAAATATCTTATTAGACTATTATAAGTCTATAATTAGATTAAGAGCCTTAATTTTAACTTATTGTTTGCCTGATTTAGAAAACCAGGATCTAGGGCAAACGCCTATAAACTAATGCCTAAGATTAGCTTAGCAGCGTGGAAAAGAGTAATAGAGGAATTTAATGCTAAATATAAAGGAAAAGGTATTAAGGGAATTAATTTTAGCACTTTTAGGCATACCTAGGTAGGTTACCCTAAAAGTAAGGTCTAGGATATTAGATATGCTATTTAGGCATATGTATATAAGTTTACGCTTAAGGAGCTATAATAGTAAATAAGGGCCTAGAGGTAGAATTAAAAGATAGTTATTTTACGCTCTAGTAGAACGTAATTATATAGATTTTTACTATTTTTAAAGAATAAAAAGTAGCGTTAAAAGCAAAAATTATAGTAGCGGAAGAAGCTAGAAAACTAGTGAATAGAATCTCTATAAATCTAACTAAATATAGAGTAACTTAACGGGCTAAGAATTAGGCTAAGATAGCTATAGTGGCTTTCTATAATAGAGTAATAGTTAAGTGTAGCAGGTAGATAACTATATATAATAGCACTATATTATTACTGCTACGCGTGGATTTACTAGCTCTTTATTTTACGGATAAATATAGCGTAGTAAATGCTATAATCGCTAGAGCACTTGCTAGTATTAGCAGAGCAAATCTGCTTTCTATTAGAATAGATAGCAAGCTATATTAGAAGTTAACTAAAATTAGATAAGATAAGGATAAGGATAAGCAGGAAGCCTAGAGCAAATTAGATAACCTAGTGGACTAAATTAATAAAGTTAAGATAAATATTAAAGCAATAGTTAATAAAGCTAATTAGGCAAATAATAAAGCTCTTTAAGTAACTTAAATAGTTAAGGATCTTGTAAATAAGCATAGAAAATTATTAATAGTAATAAAAGAGAAAGCAAAGAAGTTAAAGAATAAGTTCTAATAAATTATAAAAATTCTAAAGGGATAAAAAGAGAAAATCATAATATGCGAAAATAGTGTAGCATTAACTAATTCTAGCGTGGAACTTAACAAATTTAATAGACTAAGTAACCGGATAGATAAATTAAGTAATAAGGTAAAAGGTATAGAGAATAAGCTTAATAAGCTTAGCAATTCACATAACACTTTTAAGTTATATATTACTAATATTGCCTATTAATAAGACGAAATCATTAAAATAGTTAATAACCATGCTAGAAGAATCAAGGAACTAGAGGCTAAATCTACTACCTTACTAAATAAATCTAATAGTAAGAAGGCTAAAGATAACAGGAAGTAACTATATTAAGAGTTAGAGTTACTAGGAACACTAAGGAAAAAGGCAAAGATAGGTAGTAATCTAGCGCTAAAGCTAAAGTAAATAGAAATAACTCTAGGACTTTCCCTATTAAAACTAATAATTTTACAGACAAAATTAGGGCAGAAAAACTAAAACCAAAATAGACTATACTACTAGCTACAGCTAAAAATACTAAGTAGCAGGAGAAAGATAATAAATTTACTAGTTTAGATAATTAAGGCAATAAATTTAGATAAATAAAAAGGGATTTAGTTTTAACTTTAGCTTATTTTACTTAACTTTACTTTGGTTTTATTTAGCTTAATTTTATAATAGGAAAGAACGCTTACATTAAGGAATTACAGAAATTTATAATAGGTAGGGAACAAAATAGCAACTGCTAGGCGGTTTTAACACGCTATAGGATAAATGCATTATTTAATATAATGATTTCATAGGCTAGAATTAGGAACGCATTTAATTAACCTAAAGATTATAGTGTTAAGTAAACCTACAATATAATAACTATAAGTGTGAAGAATATAATACTAAATTTATTTCTTTTATTAGCAAATATAACTAGGATAGTTGTTTTTTGATTCGTGCCTAGCACTTATTACGTGACAAGACAAGGTAGCTAGAAACAGGCATTAATAGGCTAGATTCGACACTCTATAGACAGGGGACAACTCAATTCTTACATCACAGTTATACCTATTAGTAGCTTTCTTAAGTAAACTCAGTACGATTTACGACCTCTAAATCCGTTAGCACCTCTGACAGATTCAACGCCTCAACCTGCGATTCCACCACGTAACAAACAGGCTATATAAGAAATTAGATTAGGTTATAGCTAAATATAAGGTACTAGAGGTCCTTATACCTTTAACTATTAAGTTAGATATACTATAGGGACTTCACCCTGTTTTCTATATAGATTTAGTATAATAGGTAGCTTCTAATCCATTACCTAGTTAAATACTAGCGAATAAATAACCCTTACTAGAACTAATAATAACTAATACTAACCCTAATCTCTTAGAGTATTAGGTTAAAGAGATACTAGTAGCTAAGAACGTAAGAGAATAGGGGTTAAACTAGAATATACTAGTTAAATAGAAAGGATACGTATAGCTAACTTAGGAACCACTAGAAAATATATAAGATATAGAGGCACTAGATAGATTTAAGGTATAATAGGGTAATATATATATATATATTATTTACGCTAGCTAGCTCTATGTAGGGCTAGTACTAGTACTCCTACTGCTTTGTCAAAAGGAAAACCCTTAAATAGGAAGAAAAACCCCTTATATCTATGTTTAGGCTAACGCTAACCTTACACCAGGCCTGCGTTGCGTTGTTTATAGCCTATTATGGGTATTTATTGCTAGCTTACGCTAGCCTTATCCTAATAAGAAGAAAAGAGAAGAAAGAAAAGAGGAAATCCTAGGTTCTAAGCCCTATCTAGCTCTATCCTAGGTCTGCTCTAGCACTACTCTAGGCCTCTTATACTATCTTATAGCATGCTAGATTTAGTTTTGTAGTAGTAATTTACTTCTCTTTTACTTTTTAGCTAGCTCTTCTATAGCCTTACTTTTTAGCCTTCTCTAGCCTAGGTCTAGCTTATTAGTCTAGGAAGTTAGAGCACCTAATATTATTTATCTTCTATAGTAAGGGTATAGGTTTAGTTTAATTCCTAGCTATTTCTAGGCCTAGGTCTCTTAGGCATTAACTAACTAGATTCTTATCTTATATTCTTCTTTCTTTATTAATATCTATAATTTAGCCCCCCTATATAAGTATAAGAAGGGTTCCCCCTAGAGGGTCTTCCTTCTTTTCTCTTTTTTATTAAACTTCCTATAGGTTCTTTTCTTCCTTAGAGCTACCTAAGGCACTCCTAGGCTAGTGTTAGCCTAATTACTAATATTACTATAGATCTATTAAGTTATCTAACAAAATAGCGCTAGCTACTATAAGTACTCTTACGTTCTATGCTTATCTAGCTCTAATCTACCTAGGAAAACTCTAAAAATAAGTAATATCCTTAAAAGTCTTTAACTAAGAAGTAGCTTAAGTAGGCTATAGCTAAGGATTTAAAGGTATAACCCCTCTAGCCCTAGCCTACCTCTATTCTAATGCTAATTTGCTATAGTTAGGGGATCCCTATAGGATCTAATATGTCTCTTATAAATCTTAATTAATTAACTACCCTAGGCACTAGTGCTATAATATTACTAGTAAGTTAGATCTATCCTAGCTTAGAAGTAAGGCTAACTGTTTTATATAGGGCTAGCTACTAATACCTATTTTAACTATTAGGTCTATAACTATAGATATTTAAAGGTAGTTAGCGCCTCTATTCTAGGCTAGATCTAGTGCTAATTTACTCTTAGCCTAACTTAAGTGGTTAATAGAATAAGCATTAGTAGCTAGTGGAAGTTTAGGTAGCTATAGTTACTAGGGGTAGTATAAGTATTACTATTCTAGTTTAATATTAAGTCTAGTCTAGGTCTAATAGTTCTATAGGTCTTAGATACCTATTAGGATTACATAAAGAAGCTCTATACTAGTAATTAAAGTAAGAAGAAGCGTAGCGCCTTAGCTATAGGCCTAGGCTAGTCTAGCGCTAGTAGGGAGTAATATAATAAGGTTATCTTTTAGCTATAGCGCTTAGATGCTTATGCTATAAAGACAAACTATCTCCTAGCCATAGCCTTACTTACTAAGGGGCAGGCTAAGGTGATAAAGGGGTAATTCTAGTCCTAGAGAAGAAGTAATTAGTTAGGTAGGTATAGCTTAGTAGAGAAGCAGAGGTAGACTAGTAGGGCTTATAATACCTAGCGTTATATATTTAAAATTAATCCAATAATAGTTCTAGAATTATAATTCTTTAGCTAGCCTACTACTAGCTCTAAACTATATAATCTTATATCTCTCCTAATTATTTACTATATCTATATCTTAGTTATTAGTCCTAGCGCGCTAGAAGCGCCCTAGCTCTAGCTCCTTCTCTTTACTATATATATTAGCTACTAGTTCTTATGCTAATAAGTAGTATTAGAGTTATTTTATACTAAGGAACTATTTAGCTATTACTCTTGCCTTTAGGGGATAGTTTAGGGCTAGCCTTACCTCCTATATATCTCTAGGCTAGCGCGTTTAGGGGCGTTAGTAATTATATTTAGGGTAGTTTACTATAATATAATATTAGTCCTTAACTACTTTACTATAGCTATATAGCAGTGAGTTTACCCTAGGAATGCCTCTTTAGAAAAGGAACTTATTAAGACTAATCTTTCTAGTGTGTAGTTAGACTATAGTTAAGGAGATATACTTTTCTAGGCCTATATAGAATCTTTAGATTTCCTTTAGGTTATAAGTTAGTAATTAATCCTTAGTTAGTTCTCTTATAAGTCTATACTATCCTAGGCATTCCTTACTATACTATTTATCCTAGTATTATCTCTATTCCTTATATAGTTCTGCCACTAGTTTATTACTCCTAGGGGGTCTCTATCTGTAATATAATACTAACTATACTAAGTTAGTAGCGGTTTAGATTATTATAGCTATTCTGCTCTCTATAATTCTCTCTTTAAACTTCTATTTTATCTTATTTAGGTATAGATCTAGGGGGATATAGGTCTTAACCTCTAGTTAGGTAATAGGTATAGTCTTAAATACACTAGCTATAATTTAGAGGTAGGCTAATTAGTCTATTATAAAGCTTTTAACTACTCCTCTTAGCTTTCTACCCTTCTTAGTTAGGGTATAGTAAGCGCTTACCCTATAGGTAAGGATAGGCTAGACTACCTATATGTATAGGAGTTAGGCATCTCTAAAGCTATAACCCTAGGCTAATGCTACTAGTAAAAAGAGTGTAAGCTACTACTAGGCTAGTTTGCCTTTTAGGATATTCTTATAGGCACTCTAATTAAGTTTCCTATTAACCTAGACTTTAAGGAACCTATATAACTCTATAGGCGCTATCTCCTTTACACTAAGTTAGACCCTAGCCTATAGGGGTTAGTATACTTTACTAAAGTATATAAGTTTAGTCTTTACTAGGTTAAACTTTACTCCTGCTTCTTTTACCTATTTTTATATACTTTTATATAGCTTTAAGCCTCTTCTAGGTTTATATAGTGTTTTTTCTAAACGCTACTATGTTTATATTATCTATAAATCCTATTACTATTATGCCTAGGATAGCTTAAAGGCATATATAGAGCTTTACTAAGTAGAGTAGGAAGAGAATTAGTAAGAGAGGAGAGCCTTATAGAGTGCTTACCTTTATCTAAAAGGGTCTTAAGAGTTTACTATTAAAGCTAAGCTAGCTTATTCTATCTGTAAGGAAGCTATATATTATAGCTATTAGCTAGCGTAATATGCCTATTTAGATTAAAACATAAATTAGATATAGGTAGCTAACTCTATTAAATATAGATAAAATATCTATTTACACTAATAAGGCAATACTGCCTCTGCCCTAAGCCTTTCTTACGTATTCTATAAGGACTCTAATTACGGTTTTTATTAATCTATTTACCCTATTTCCTATTTATAGCTTAGGGAGAAGGCCCTTAGCCTTAGCAAAGGCTATAAGCTACCTTATAATTACTACTTCTATAATCTTTCCTACTATATTTAGTAGTAAGATAGGTCTCTATGCATTAGCCTTTCTTATCTCCTTAGTAGTTTTTCCTAGCTTCCTAATTACTACTACTTATATAGTTTAGAACTATACTAGAAAATATCTTACTTTAAGGATAGTATTTAGTAGGTATACTATAGCTTCTTTAGCTAGTTTATTATAGGCCTTAATAAGGCTTACTAGGAGTTTATTATCTCCTAGGGCTTTCTAGCTAGCTATATCTAATAGGATATTTCTAATATCTCCTACTCTAAACTATTCTTTATCTAGGACTAGCGTATTATTAAGCTCTAGGAAGGAGAGGTCTAGGATATAGAAGAGGTTTACTATAGGCTTAGGGAAGAACCTTTATATAAGTATACTTGCCTTATCCTTATAGGTAGTGGCTAGGTTAGGGTTATTATTAGTTCTTTCTAGGTTTAGGAGTCTAGGGAGCTCTAAGGGGCCTAGCTTTAGAGCTAGGCCTATCTCTCTAGTCTTTAAACTCTACTATCCTTTTCCTATATATTAGCTTTTTATAGGGCTTCTCTCTATATATTCCTTTTTCTTCCCTAACTATCTATTCCTAGTTATTATTTACCTTAGAGAAGGCTTACTAGTTTGCTTTAGTCTTCTAGTACCTCTATTATCTCTTAGCTTATTTAGCTTTAGTAACTACCTCTTTTATTCTCCTTAACCACTATACCTCTAGGCTAGGGAGTCCTTAGCGCTTCTATAAGGCTACTAGTTCTACTATCTATTAGAGGTTTATAATAAGCTATATTATATATATATTAATTCCTTCCTTATCTTTTAGGTCTAGTGTGTTTTTCACTTAGAGTTATACTACTGCTTTTACCTTTACCTATAGTCTATTTATTATAGTCTAGGTGTATTTAAGGGTAAGCAAGGTGCCTTCTTACTCCTTAGTAAAGATGCTAATTAGCTATAGAATATAGTTAGAGCCTATAAGGTCTTCTATGCTATTATAGTAAACTTAAATATCTAGAGTTACCTATGCTAGATCTATAGTGCTATCTCTATCTTCTTTATGTTATCTTATAGGTTCCCTTAGGGTATTACTAGACTAAGCCTTTACTAGCTTATAAGGTCTAGTAGTTCCTCCGCTCCTTTAGTTATTCTATTTAAGCTATCCTAAAGAAAGTGTTTTTAGTTAAAGTCTCCTATAAAAATGCTTTAGCTATAGGGCTTTTCTATATTAAAAGTGTAAATAGGTATGTTCTAGTTATCTATATATCCTTCTAAGTAGAGGAGTAGATATTTATGCCTTTTATCTTTACTAGTAACTAGTTAGGTCCTTCCTAGGCTATCTATAACCCTATATTATACTTCTTATTTATATATACTATATTCTATCCCTTATAGTATGCTAATTAGAATTAGGTAAGGCCTAGTGCTAGGGGCTATAGGTGCCTTATATATTCCTACTCTTAGATTACTATTATATCTATATTAGTTTAGTGTTAGAGCGCTATGTGTATTAGGCTATCCTTCTTATTTATATTCTAAAAGAGGACTTATAATATTACTATATTAATTAGGGGGTAGTAGGTCTTTACTATCTTATACTAGCTCTATTCTAGCCTTATTTTAAGATATATATTATATAATGCTCCTTACCCTAGGCTATTTAGCACTCCTCTTTGTATTTATAAGGTATTCCCTTTTCCTACCTACTATAATAATAGGTGCTATAGCTATACTAGTTCTCTTATAGGGTAGTGTTAGGCTTTTATCTAGGGAGTTACTAGTAAATTATAATAGTTACTCTAAGTAGCTTACTTTTATTATATTTTACTTCTCTTTTAGAATAGGGTAGTCCCTTAACCACGCTAGGTATAGGCTAGAATATAAGATATAGTTTTCCTTTAGTTATCCGCTAATTATTAGGTATAATATTTCTCCTTCCTTATATTAGCTAGCTTTATACTTACTATACCTTAGGGCTACCTTATAGAACTTTATAATATAGCTAGTTTAGAAGTAGTTATAGTATTATTAGGGTTATAAAGTCTTATTATATAGTTTAGTCTAGAATAGCTTTACTTTAAAGACTATTTTATCTTAGCATATCTTATTAGTGTTTTCTACTTCTGCTAGTCCTAGGATTAGGGTAGTATACTATGCGTTTTCTGCTTAGGGGCGCCTTATAGTTACCTTAATTATATTTACTTTATTTACTTTTCTAATCTTAGTTATAAGGTTCTTAATAGATATATGCTTTATTAGGAATCCCTTAACTATAATACTAAGTATATAGTAGTAGAGAGCTGCTTCTAGACTAAATACTTTAGTAATCTATTTTTAGTCCTCTTTATATTAGGCTATGTTTCCTTTAAAGGTAATAATTATATCTCCGCTAGGGAGTCTTCTAGCTACTATAGCTATAGTTTAGCTAATAGCTTTATTTACTATAGTTATTATATCTTTAGCGCCTTAGGATTAGAGCGTTTCCTAAATTATATTACCTTTAATAAGTACTTCTCTATATTATCTACCTAGGACCTATAAGGGGGTTTTATTATTTAGCCTTCTTAGTGCTAGTTTAGCTATAATGCTTACCTAGGTTAGTATATTAGTTCCTTTAGCTTCTTCCTTAATAGCCTTCTTAAGGGCTACTTTAAGGGCTTCTTTAGTAGTGTAAATATTATTATTATTATTATTACTATTATTATTTATAGCTCTTATTTTAGCGTAGGCGCGGTTTGCTGCCTAGTGGGCTATAGCCTTTATAATACTCTAAACTTAGGAGACTTTATTACTAGGGATAAGGCTAGTAATCTTATTATAGAATTTCGTGTTATCTAGGTGCTTAAATTATATCTAATCTATTATTAGGTTATCCTTATATCTATAGGTATTAAATTGCCTTATTCCTATGTTTAGGTAGTAGTAGCTCTATGCTAGCCCCCTTTCTCTAGCGTTAATTACTATTAGTATCTTACCCTTATACCTACCTCTAGCTCTATTACGATGTGACATTATAGGAGGGGGTAAACGGAGGTAAGGAGTTTAAATATCAATGTGGTTTGTATTTTAGAGGCGATTCCAGACCTTTAGATCGGTGCGGAAAAAGTATCAAAGGTTTTTTTAATAGGGTAATATAATAATATATAATAGGCCTAAAAGAGCATGTTTTTATTTAACTACTAAGGAATAAGTAAATCTAGTCTCCTTTACTCTACGCGTATATTAGCGCTAGTATTTCACTATATTAGAAAGTAATTAGTTCTTAGGGGTAGGAGAAGGAGGAGGAGCTAGGTTATTCTAGTTTAGTCTAGGAGGGATAGTAATAAGTAGTTAATTAGTAGGTAAGGGCCTTATTAAATACACACTACTTAGCAGTAGTGTTTTCCTAAATAAAGGTAATATAGGTAAGATTATTATTTATTATAAATATACTATAAAAGAATTCTATTACTATATTACTACTACATTAGGTAAGAGTTATTTACTAGGCTAGGGTAAGTGCCTATAATTTAGTAATACCCTAGGCATATACTACCCTAGTAAGGGATAATAAGAGAGGTATTACTATAGAAGGATTAATATAGGTAGTAGCTAGAATAGTATTAAAATGTTTTTAATAGTAAATAAAAGTTTTTATTAGGATAGCATAGCGCCCCTTTTAGAGGTAGTGTGCCTTATAGCTAGTATTTTAATAGCTTTTCTAGTAGCTAAAAGGTTTATAAGGTACTTATATATATATCTTAATTTTAGATTACCTAAGTATAAGTATAGCTCCTAGCTATATAATTAATAAGCGCTAATAGGAAGATAAGCCTAGTAAGACCCTAGGGCACACTCCTACGTTCCCTTATTATAAAGGTTATTTATATATTAGATATATAGGACCTCTTACTCCTTATTATTAGAGTTATTAGAGTTATTAGAGTTACTCTCTAAGATATAATTACTAAGGTAGTTTAGCTTTTAGGGGAGAAGGAGGTAGTAGTAAGGGAGGGGAGTATTACTAAAGGCAGTAGTAGTAATAGCGCTAAGAGTAATAGCGGTGGATATAATAATAGGTAGGCTAGATATAAAAAGGGTTTTAATAGGATATTTAAAGGAGGTAGGTAGCGGATAACTAATAAGATAATAGAAATAAGAGTATATAAAGGGAAAGGAAAGGGAAAAAGTAAGGGATATATAGGATTATTTATATCTAGATATAGCTATAGAATAGCTCTAATTATATACTTACTTTAGATATAGACTAATAAGGGATTATAAATAGTTAGTAATAGGAGGTTAGAAAGACTAGTAATAGCTAAGGAGAAAGGGAGAATTTAATAGGTAAAAGGTAATATGTGAAAACAAAGTAATAATAACTAGGTAGGTAAAGCTTAATATTAGCTAGTAGTAGGTAAGAAAATAGAGTGGGCTAGTGTTATAGGGGCTAGAGTTAGGTAAGGCTAGTTATTTTAAAGGCTAGAGGTAGGGTAGCTTATAAGGAAAAATTTTTTAGCCTACTAGGCTATGCATAAGCCTTATATTATAACCTACACTAACACGCTATGTTAATTATGTATATATGCTACTTACTTAGAACTTTCTAATAATAAGGATAAAGGGGAAGGGAGGCCTAAGTAAGGGGTATATTATAGACTTAAGCTTAGGAGCTTAGGTTATGTCTTAGGTCTAGAAAGGGCATGCAAAGGATGCGGACTATAGGCGAATAGGTTAGGGCTTTACCTAGGCCTATATAACCCACATATACACTGGTATAAAGCCAGTTCCTATGCGACACCTAGCTTAGTCTAATCCTTCCTCTCTAAGGATAATAATATCTCTTAGAACGCTTACGTGCAGTTGCCCTAAGGCCAGTTCATAACAGGCTAACCCTATAACTAAAGAGTTTCTATTATTAATTACTAGCTAATAAGCTATAAGGTGTTTAGGCTAGTTATACTATAAAAGGAACCATATATATATAGTATTACCTATACCTCTTAATTTATTCTCTTTATACTACTATTAGTCTATAGGTAGTAAGAGGTAGAGAGAAGCTAGTCTATACTAATACTTAAATATAATATTATCTAAAAGTTCCCTAGCTAATTAAAACCCCTATCTATAATAATTAATTAGGGAAATCCCTTAAACCATTACTAAACTATTTTAAAATATTTTATATATACCTTAGCTATAATAGAAGTTATTACCTCTAGCTATATAAACTTAAATAGTCTATCTATAATTACTATAAGGAACTATAGTCTCTCTAGGAAAGATATTAGTAAGTTTATTATAAAATTAATAGAGATTTATAACTAGTATCTATTAGGTATTAGTAATGGCTTTAGTAAGCCCTAGCAGTGTTATTAGCTCTTATAACTATCCTAGTAGAAATAATTATAGATAAACCTACCTATATCCTAAGCTATTCTATCCTAGTAGAATTGCTATTATGAAATCTAAAATATAGTATTATACCCTAGGTGCCTTACTACTAGTAAGTTATAGGATTATTAAATAAGGGTTATTATTAAAGGTTCCTAGGCTAGGACCTAAGTTTAGCCCCTAAACTAAAGTATTCTATATACGCTAATTATATAATCCACTACCTATTCTCTTATTATTACCTCTAGGGAAACTTCTATACCCCTTCCTATATAGCCTATAAATAGATAAGGTAGGTTAGGTCTAATACTACTACTTAGTCCTAAAGAGTCTAAAGATATTTTATTATAAAGAGGTATTCCTTAGTAGTAGTAAAGCTACCTAGAGTAAGGATAGACCTAAACTAGAGTCTATTTAGGTCCTAATATATAATTATAAGAGTAATATAATAGTAATAGGTTATAAGATATATCCTATTCTTAAAGGCTTACTTACCCTATCCTACTCCCTTTAAGAAAGAGTATTTAGTTATTATACCTAAGCACTAGGTTTATAATATAAATAGAAGTTAAATAGAGAGAGGATATTTACTTACTATACTTAATATTCTATTATAAGGTAAGGAGTAGTAAAGTACTCTAGGTTCTTATAATCTATATATATTATAAATAGGCGTAAGATACCCTATAACTCTACTAACTATGCCTTAAGGTAAGATATAATAGCTAGTAGTTCCTTATTATAAATAGTATAGTTTCTTTAAGGGGCTATTAAGCTTATAGAGTAGTAAGTAACTAGATATAGCACACTATTAGGGCCTTCTTATAATAGGTAACCCCTAAAGCTATGCTAAAGTAATTAGCTTTTACTATAGTATCCTAATTAAGGTCCTATTATATAAGGACTAGGTATTTAATAAATAACTCTTTTAGTTATTTAAAAGTATTATTTTTCTCTAGGCCTTATTAAAAGGGAATATTCTTTCTAGTAAGCTAGATTAAGGAGACTACTATTTTAGAGAAGTCCTTAATAAAGTTATAATAGAAGTTTATAAACCTAAGGAAGCTATAAACCCCTATAACTTTATAGGGGCTAACTATTCCCTAATTATTACTACCTTTATAGGGTTAGGGCAAATTAAGTATTTAACTATAATAATATAGCTAAGGTATTAAACCTCCTTTATAGCAAATGCAGATTTATCTAAATCTAGATATAGGCTTACTGCCCTTAATCTGCCTAGTATTAGCTATACCTTAGCTATATAATCCTTCTTTAACCTCCCTAAGTAGATAAGAATATTATCTAAATAGGCTATAATAAAGTCCCCTAATATATCCCCTAAGGATTTATTTATATAATATTAGAACATTACTAGTATACCTACTAGGCTAAATAGGTAAACTAGCTATTTAAATAGTCTAAATCTTATATAAAATACTATAAGATACTCCTATCCTTTTACTATATATAGCTTATAAAACGCTAAGCATATATTTACTTTTATAAACTAATATACTTAGGATAAGGAGTAAAGTGTTTCCTTAATTAGTAAAAGGGAGTAGTAGTTTTATACTATTATCTTATTAAGTGTATAGTAGTTAACACAAAACCTCTAATTACTATTTACCTTTTTAACTAGTAGAATAGGTACTACTGCTAAAGAGAAGCTAGTATAGATTTATCCCTTATTTATAAGGTTAGTAACTTAATGCCTAATCTCTAATAGTTAGTCCTAGGGTATATTATATAAAGGTCCCTATAGGAGTGCTAGTTATAACCTATTTATATTCTTTTAAAGATAGATATAGTAGTCTAATAAGCCCCTATATAGGGGTAGGCTATTTACCTTTAACTTATTAAATAGGTTTATAAAGTCTATAAGCTCCTAGGTAATACTAAGGTATTAAGCTACTCTAGTCTTAGTCTTAGAGTAAAGAGTTATAATACTATTATAATTTCTTTTAAGCTTATAGTAATAAACCTTATAGTAGTATCCTTCTCTTATTATATATAGCATACCTTTATAGCAAATAAGGAACTAATTATTCCCTATGTTAGTATCTCTATAATACGCTTTAAGGATTCTAAAATGTATAGGCCCTTAGCTACCCTAATAACTAGCTATTACTTTACTATATAAATTATTATATTATAGTATTCTAACTATAGCATCCTAAAGATTATATTATAGGTTAAACCTAGAATAATATAAAGGTATACTAAGGATTCCTAGCTATCTATATTAATCTAGGTATATACTATATAAGTAATAGATAAGGTTTCCTCCCTTACTTACTTTCCTTTTTTTCTATTTTTCTATAGTTTAAACTTATCTTTATTTTAGTAATTAAATAAGCTCTAGGCTTAGCCATTACACTACTAATTTGCTTATAGCGCTATAATAATTATAACTATAATTAATTTAAATATAGAGATACTTATATATATTAAAGAGTATAGGGACTAAGAATAGTAGTTAATCTATATAATATTTAACTCCCTCTTCTAATACTATACACTAATTATAGTTAAGATTATCTAGCTAGGCTAGCTAGCCTTTATGCCTCTATATAAGCCTTTACTTAAGGGCTACTTATTTTCTAATAAGTAAGTCTTAACCCCTTATCCCTACTATCTATATCTACCCTATAGGTATTAATACGCACTCTTAGTTAGTAAGGTAAGAGTAAAGGGCACTCCTATATCTAGTAATCCTTTAAGCTATAGCATAAATAATACTTATCCTTATAATATCTAGTTATTTCCTTTACTATAACTTACTTAGTATATTATAGTTTAGTTATCTTCTTTAGTCTACCCTTTTTCCCTCTAGTTTCTTACGTTTACCTACCTAAGTTCCTACTATATAAACACCTATTATTAGTATATTACTATTATAATTAACTTAGTGGGCTAGTATCTTAACTAGAATAAGCGTATAGTAGAACTAAAACTTTTCCTCTAAGGCATAGGCCTTAATATTAATTATAATACTATAGAATTAGCTAACTACTAATAAGTAGTCCTTATAGGCTACCCCTTTACTAATACTATACTCCCTTATATACTTATTAAGTATATATTAAAGTTTTACTAGTTTTACCTTACCTACTTATAAGCTATCTCTTACTAAGGAAAGTTTTTATTTAAAGTAAATAAAGAATAAAGTAAATGCCTCCCTAGCTCTTATTTAATATAATTAAGTTTAGTAAGGGCTATTTCTTATTAATAAGGGTTAGTAAATATAAATTCTAAGTAATCTAGAAAGGAGGTAGGTTTATAATTATACTTATAGCCTATTTTAAAGAATACTATAATATAGGGTTAGACCTTAGGCCCTAAGTTCTAGTATATAAATATCCACTAGTCTTTATTAGCACTAATAAAGTCCTTATCTATTACTAGTTTATATTCTATAAGGATCTTCTAGGAAGTAAACATAGCCTTATTACTATTATAAGGGTTACCTATTAGGATTAGTTTCTATCTAATCTAGGGTATAACTAGTAGTGGGATAGGTAAGACTAGGAGAGGAATCTATTTAGGTTAAGCCCCTTAGGGCTACTTTATTTTAACCTATTTATATAGTATTATAATTTCCCCTTATTATTATTTAATTATAAGTTAAAGTAATTTAAGTTAAGCTAAGAGGGCCTTTATAGGCAAAGTGGTGTCTATTAGTAGTGTTATACTTCCCTAAGAGTATTAGTCCCTAGGGCATAGCGAATCTATTATGTCTATTATATCTATTATGTCTATAACGTTTAATACACTTATTATGTTTTTAGTAGCTTTCTTTAAGGTTAAAGGAAGTTTCTTAAATATTATAGACTAGCCTAAAGATAAAGCTATAGGCTATTATAATAATATTAAGAAACTTAAAGGAAGGAAGGAAAAGGAGGATATTACGGATCCTGTATAAGCCCCTTATATCCCCTGGTTGGCTTATGTCAGCCCCCTTCCCCATACCCCACTCGCATGTTAACACTAAGGCTTAGGCAAAGCCCAAGCCCTTACACTCTTATATATTCTATAAGGACTCTAATTATAATTTCTATCAATCTATTTACCTTATTTCCTATTTATAGTTTAGGGAGAAGGCCCTTAGCCTTAGTAAAGGCTATAAGTTATCTTATAATTACTACTTTTATAATCTTTCTTACTATATTTAGTAGTAAGATAAGTTTTTATATATTAGCCTTTCTTATCTCCTTAGTAGTTTTTCCTAGCTTCCTAATTACTACTACTTATATAGTTTAGAACTAAGCTAGAAATATTTTACTTTAAGGATAGTATTTAGTAAGTATACTATAGCTTCCTTAGCTAGCTTATTATAGGCCTTAATAAGGCTTACTAGGAGCTTATTATCTTCTAGGGCTTTCTAGCTAGCTATATCTAATAGGATATTTCTAATATCCCTTACTCTAAACTATTCTTTATCTAGAACTAGTATATTATCTAGCTTTAGAAAGGAAAGGTCTAGGATATAGGAGAGGTTTACTATAGGTTTAGGGAAGAATCTTTATATAAGTATACTTACCTTATCCTTATAAGTAATAGCTAGGTTAGGATTATTATTAGTTCTTTCTAGGTCTAAGAGTCTAGGGAGTTTAAGGGGCCTAGCTTTAGAGCTAGGCCTATCTCTCTAGTCTCTAGACTTCTTTATTCTTTTCTATATATTAGCTTTTATAAGGCTTCTCTTTATATATTTCTTTTCTCTTCCCTAACTATTTATTCCTAGTTATTATCTACCTTAGAGAAGGCTTACTAGTTTACTTTAGTCTTTTAGTGCCTTTATTATCTCTTAGCTTATCTAGCTTTAGTAACTACCTCTTTTATTCTCCTTAACTACTATACCTTTAGGCTAAGGAGTCTTTATTACTTCTATAGGGCTACTAGTTCTACTATTTATTATAGGTTTATAATAAGCTACGTTATATATACGTTAATTCCTTCCTTATTATATAGGTTTAGTGTGTTTTCTACTTAGAGTTATATTGCTACTTTTACCTTTACCTATAGTCTATTTATTATAGTCTAGGTGTGTTTAAGGATAGGTAAAGCGCTTTCTTACTCCTTAGTAAAGATACTAATTAGCTATAGAATATAGTTAGAACCTATAAGGTCCTCTACACTATTATAATAGACTTAGATATCTAGAGTTACCTATGCTAGATCTATAGTGCTATCTCTATTTTCTCTATATTATCATATAGGTTTCCTTAGGGCATTACTAGACTAAGCCTTTATTAGCTTATAAGGTTTAGTAATTCCTTTACTTCTCTAGTTATTCTATCTACGCTATCCTAAAGAGAGTGTTTTTAGTTAAAGTCTCCTATAAAAATGCTTTAGCTATAGGGCTTTTCTATATTAAAAGTATAGATAGGTATATTCTAGTTATCTATATATCCTTCTAAGTAAAGGGAATAGATATTTATACCTTTTATCTTTACTAATAACTAGTTAAGTCCTCCCTAGGCTATCTATAACCTTATATTATACTTCTTATTTATATATACTATATTTTATCCTTTATAGTATACTAGTTAGAATTAGGTAAGGCCTAGCGCTAAGGGCTATAGGTATCTTATATATTCCTATTCTTAAATTACTATTATATCTATATTAGTTTAGTGCTAGAGCGCTATATATATTAAGCTATCCTTCTTATTTATATTCTAAAAGAGAACTTATAATACTACTATATTAATTAGGAAGTAATAGGTCTTTACTACCTTATACTAGTTCTATTCTAGCCCTATTTTAAGATATATACTATATAATACTCCTTACCCTAGGCTATTTAGCGCTTCTCTTTATATTTATAAAGTATTCCCTTTTTTACTTACTATAATAATAAGTTTTATAGCTATACTAGTTCTCTTATAGAGTAGTATTAGGCTTTTATCTAGAGAGTTACTAGTAAATTATAATAATTACTTTAGGTAGCTTACTTTTACTATATTTTACTTCTCTTTTAGTATAGAATAGTCTCTTAACTACGCTAGGTATAAGCTAGAGTATAAGATATAGTTTTCCTTTAGTTATTTACTAATTATTAGGTATAATATTTCTCCTTCTTTATATTAGCTAGCTTTACACTTACTATACCTTAGGGCTACCTTATAGAACTTTATAATATAGCTAGTTTAGAAGTAGTTATAGTTGTTAATTCCTTCGGATTATCATCGGATTAGTCGTGGCCAAAGACCCCACTAGTTATGGACTGAGTGGGGCCTTCAGAGGGATACACGCTTCGTGATTAGCTGCCCCTTTTGCCACCCTCTCTTCGCCTTACTTACGAGTTTCACTCACTTTTTAGCTAGCTAGATTCCTCTCCCTCTCTCTCTTCTCTTTTCCTAGATTATCATTGACTTCAAATACAACGAATTATCTACCTGCGTAGGCACCTTAGTGTATCTAACACTGATCAGTGGTTAATCATAACCATAGATAAGTTAGGTATTATAAGAAGAGATATTTCTATAGACACTATAGTCATTTTCCTATTATCTAAATCCTTAGGAATAGGGGCATGGCTATAAGAGTGTGCTAAAGGAAGAGACTTAAATTCCGGTTATAGACTTATTAGGCTTCTAAGGGATTAGCTTCTTCTATTATTATCTTCACTTTTAATAGAGAGATTAATTCTATATCTATTATAAACCTAGGGATTAACTTCTTCTGTTATTATCTTTATCTTTAATAGAGAGACTAATCCTATACCTACTATAAGAAAACTAACTAAATAATCGAATTAATTACTATAAGGCATTCGCTTTAAACCTAACGTTAATAACCATTACATTACTTATAATAAGTTAGGAAGCTAGACTAGCAATAAGAGGGAAGACCTAAGCTACTATAGAAGCTGTATAATTACCTAGACTATTACTAAGAGAAGAGCCTTAATTCTCTAGTGATAAGAAACCATCCTAGATCTTAATAGTACCTAAGAGACCCTAAAAGAGTAAACTACTAATATAACTATAACCTCTTTCCTATGCCCTTACTAAAGATTAGGAAGAATAAGCTATAGTAAACCCTAATTCTACTATACTGTCTAAGCTTAATAACTATATTATAAGGTTTATTAACCTTAGTAAGCATTAAGACTAGAGGGATAATAACCTTTAGGAATTATTCTAAGAAGACTTTAAAGGATAGTCTAAGAATACCTTTGCAATAGCTAATAGAGATCTTATTAGAGAGCTGCGGAATTCCCTGCAAGATTATAGTATTATTATAAGACAAGGCTAAGGACTAGTAATTATAATATCTCTAGAAGAAGTGGTCTAATAAGAAACAAGGCTATCGTGGCCTAAAGGGAGATTATAATCCTCTAACCCCCTGAATATTAACCTCCTTAACCCCTTATCTACTTACCCTAGAACCTTATCCTTCCTAACCCTAATAGCACCCCTTAACCTATAAGAGAGCCTCTTTTATAGCAAACCCTATTATATTAAGTAATTTACCCTAAAGATCCCTATCTATAGCAAACCTTACCCTCTATATAGTAATTCTCCTCTAAGGATTAAATTATAAAGAAGATCTTAGAACTTACAAAGATATATAAGGATAGCGACTGCTATAGCGAATAATTATATAATTTCCTTACCCTAAAAGTTATGCTTTTAAGAATAAGTGTAATAGGATTAACCTCCCTTAAACGTATTATTAAAAGGCTCTCCTAATTATCTTAATTAATAATGCTAAGCAGTACTACCTTAATTATCTCTTTAGTTAAAGCCTTATATATAAAGAGATAATTAGCGATATTTATTAACGCTTTAAGATAGAAGGTAACTAATAGTTCTACTACTATAAATAGAGTAGCATAACTCTAAATAGTATAATTACTAAGAACCCTAATAAAAGTAAGCTAGAGTGCCTTAAAATTATGCTAGCTACCCTTAAGAAGATCTATTAAGGCCTACATCCTTCTAATATAGTAAATACTAAGCTTTATAAGTAAATATTAAATACTATAGCTAGTGTGCCTAAGTGTTAAATAGTAGAGTATATTTACTCCTAGGCTTTAAGAGTCTTACTAGAGACCTCTATAAGGTAATTATAATCTTAGAGTTAAATAAGAGAGCTACCTAATACCTATAATTATAAGGGAGCTTTTCTAAGGCTATATTTACTAACTATTAATATAGATATTAGCCCTAAGGTAAGGGAGGCTATTATAGTAAGAGCCTAAGGCATAGCCCTTAGCATTACTTTATATATAGTAAGAATAGCTATTAGTCTTTTAATTACTCTAATAAAGAACACTAAAAGAAGAAGAATTATTAGTTTACTAGTAAGACTTATTACACGCTCCCTTTAGAGAAGAGATTCTAGGTATTTCTTACCTCCTATAAAGGGCTAGATAATAATAAGCCTAATAAGGGCCTTAGCTAAGGATAGGAACTATATCTTACGGCCTATATAAAGACTAAAGATAGCAATAAGGATAATAAAGAGCTATTACTAGTAGTATATCTAAGCATTATATAATTCTTTTGCTTAAAGCTATAGGATAATTATAATCTTATAAATACTAATATTCTTACTACCCTTAATAACTAAGCCTTTTAGTATACTTTCCTAAAGTAAGAACTATATTAATAATAAAAATCTAATAAGGGATTAACTTACTATATCTCTAAAGAGCGCTATTCTAAAGAAGTCTTTAGAGGGATTATACCTAATACTAGGGTGGTAGGTAAATTAATAGTAGGATAGGGATAAGCAAAGGCTCTATTATAATTAATGCCTTTATTAAAGATAATCCCTCATAAGCTATAAATTATTAAATTCAGCGCTAGATCTGTAACCGCAAGAGGTGTCCTTTGTGTGCCTATAGAACTTAGAGAGCTTAAATTCTATATCCTTAATATACTAACTCCTTTCCTCTTTTCTATTACTAATATAGATAAGCTATAAGTTAAGATTAATAACCTTGCGAATATGCTTATTTAAGGTAATAAGACTATGCCTATTATGTAATAATAGGGATATCCTTAGTAGCTACTAGAGGCTAAAGAAACGGTTACCTTTTACCTCTTAGAAAGGGAAATCTATTAATTATATTATTGCTTTAGTTACCCTTCTATTTAATGCCTTATAAAGATCCTTTAGCAAGCTAGTTATAATATTAAACGCTAGGTAATTAAGAAGTTAACTAAAGTCTACTACTATTATTAGATAAAAGGAAAAGCTCCTAGCTGGTTTAAAATTCAGAATTAAAGATAAGCATAACTTTAACTATAAGATTATTACTAATATTATGTAAATTAATAACTAACTAGTCCTCCACGTTATTAATTCAGTGACTTTGTTCTAAGTAGCTTACTTCCTTAATCCTAAGAAGCAAAAGCCCTAAGATATCTAGGACGCTATTAGGAGTGCTAGATTAATACCTATCTTAGACTGCTAGACTAGATTGTTTATAACGCTAGTAATAACTTCTTTTCTGCTAAATTTAAGCATTACGCTTAATTAATATTCATTAAGATTAATAAGATGCTAATTAAAGCCTATAATAGTATTAGAAAGGTTAAAAGATACTATAAACCTTTACGCTAGGCTTATAAGATTATTATAGATTTAATTAGCGCGGAGATTACACTAGAGCAATGTCTTTAAATAGCTATTAAAGCTATTAATAACTTAGTAAGCCCTAACGGACTAGTGCTAACCCTACTAGTCTTTAGAGCCTACCTATGTATAATAGATAAGTCACTACTAAGCATCTCTATTATTTAACGTGCTAAGGCAATTTAGAAGGCCACTAATAAGGTATACCACTACCTAGCCTTATAGTAAGTCTGTAATGCCCTTAATGCTTAGAATAGCCCTAATACATTACTAATATATTAGCTACCTTTATAGGCTAATGTATATATATAGAGGAGAAGGGTAGCTAGCATAGCCCTTATAAGCTAATTACTACTAATAGGAAGACCTATACTATTTAAATACCCTATAGCCTAGCGAAATTCTAATCTATAGTAGTAAAGCCTTACTATAAGGACTTATATATTATAAAGAGGCTATAGGAGGTAAAACCTTAAGATATTAGGGAGACTATAAATAAGAGAGATTCTCTTACCTCTATAAAGGTAAGGGAAAGAGTAAAAGAAAATATAGAACTCCTAGTGCTAGCAAAGAGAAAGTAAGAAAGGCTAAGAAAAGCCCTAATAGTCTAATTCTCCCTTAACTAAGGCATAGAAGGACCTAAGGATTATAAGGAGTGCTTTATAATTATTAATAAAGACTAATAAAGGGGCATTAATTAAAGAGATTATAACTAGAGGATTACTAATAGAAGCGTTCCTTATAGCAAAGGAAAAAGCTAACTAGGACCTTACCCTCTAACTCCGCTAAGAAGGGAAGATTATAACCCTAGGAAAGCCCTTTAAATAATTAGATTAAGCTAAGATTAACGCTCTTTAAGCTTATAACGTGTTTAAATTCACGAAGTTTAATCTAGTAAAGTATAGTAGCTATAGGATCTTTAACTCTTAAATAGTAAGAGAGATTAAAGGTAAAGGCATGGATTTGCTATATAAGAAGTCTTGCCTTATTATATAAGGCTATAATAATAAGGAGAAGGAATTTATCCTAACGTAATTACTAACAATCTAATAGGTAAGCTAATAGCTAATTATAGCTATTGCTCCTTTGTTAAAATAAAAGGGATTTACCTCTAGATTCGCGATATTACCTAAGCCTATGTTTAATCGCAAACGAAACTTATAAGGCTAATTATTATAAGACTACCGGAATAGATTACGTACCTCTTTCTAGAAGGCACTGTAATAGAGGTTATTAAGCCTCTTTATGGAATTACAAAGGCTAGAACTTACTGGTAGGCAACGTACTTCTATCACTATAGAGATAACCTTAATATAATAACCTTAACGTATAATCCCTGCTTGTTAATTATAGCTTTAAACAATAAGAACCTCTTTAGGATTATTAGAATGCAGACGGATAACACGCTAGGTCTAAGCAATAATAACTTCTTTAATAAAGAACAAAAAGAGCTCTAGAAGGCTAACTTTATAGCTAAAGAAAAGTAGTAATTATTAAACAGGAATCCCTTACTTTTAATAGCTATATCCTAACCTAAAACGCTAATAACTTACTAACTACCTAGAAAGGCTAAAGTTAGAAGATTAAGGAAGTTAACCCTTAATCCCTAATAGTAAGGTAGGATTATATAGAGCAAAGAGCCTAAGGAAGTTACATTATATCCGTCTACTAACTAGAAGCTTTATATAATCTATTAATTATAGCTTAATACTAAGAACCCGCTGCTAAAGATATTATATGCCTAAACAAACGCCTTAAATAGCAGATTAAGAATTAGCAATAAGGATTACACTATATCTCACTAACCCTTAAAGAAGCAAAGCTCTTTATATTTATAGATAGATTGCTTACGAATAATAAGGATCTTAGCTTATAGATTAGGTATGTAATTATAATTAGTAATAAGGCAAAGAGGGATAATAATACCTTTATTGCAAAAGGGAATATTATTACATATAGCTTAACAAAGAGCAAGCGGGTTACGCGTAGCGCGCTTGCCTCTAAGCTATATAGTATGGTTTAAGGCGCTAATATCGCTTACGCAATATCTACGACCCTTAATTAGATTATAGACTGATTCAAGATGCCTTAGATCCCTATAATCCTTTATACTAACTTATTCTTATTATACAAATGCCTTATTAAGCTAGGCATAATAAAAGAGAAGAGGTTAATAATTAATATTATAGCCCTTTATTAATTATATAAGAGGCGCGAGATCTATGAGGTTAGATGGATTAACGGTAATAATTACCTGGCTAATGCAATAACAAAAAGATCGCTAAATTAGGCACTTATAACCTTAATTAATTCGAATGAATTAATAATCTATGTGGAAGGCTAGGTTAAGAGACCTTTAGGAGCGTTATAAAGAGGGAATTAACGGAGATAAAGGGAAGGATTTGTTGTGATTAGATTAATTAAATTAACTAATGCTAACTAAGCTAATTAGGGCTCTGGATTCCCATTAAGGGATTCACTTATATATACTTTCCTTTAATTCGATTTTTATTACGTTTTTAGGCTCCTTTAGCCACAAGAAAAGACAGACTGCTAGTGTTATTTCCTTTAGATTATTATTAGATTAGTTATGGCTAAAGACCTTACTAGTTATAGACTAAGTAAGGCCTTTAGAGGGATGCACGCTTCGTGATTAGCTGCCCTTTTGCCACCCCTCTTCGCCTTACTTACGAGTTTCACTCACTTTTTAGCTAGCTAGATTCCTCTCCCTCTCTCTCTTCTCTTTTCCTAGATTATCATTGACTTCAAATACAACGAATTATCTACCTGCGCAGGCACCTTGGTGTATCCAACAATAGTATTATTAGGGTCATAGGGTCTTATTATATAGTTTAGTTTAGAATAGCTTTACTTTAAAGACTATTCTATCTTAGTATATCTTATTAATATCTTCTACTTCTACTAGTCTAAGGATTAAGGTAATATACTATGTATTTTCTACTTAGGGGTACCTTATAGTTATCTTAATTATATTTACTTTATTTACTTTTCTAATCTTAGCTACTAGGTTTTTAATAGATATATGCTTTATTAGGAATCCTTAACTATAACACTAAGTATATAGTAGTAAAGGGCTACTTCTAGTCTTAATGCTTTAGTAATCTATTTTTAGTTCTCTTTATATTAGGTAGTATTTCCTTTAAAGGTAATAATTATATCTTTACTAAGGAGTCTTCTAGTAGCTATAGCTATAGTTTAGCTAGTAGCCTTATTTACTACTATTATTATATCTTTAGCGCCTTAAGATTAAAGCGTTTCCTAGATTATATTACCTTTAATAAGTATTTCTCTATATTATCTATCTAGGACCTATAGGGGGTTTTATTATTTAGTCTTCTTAGTGCTAGTCTAGCTATAATACTTACCTAGGTTAGTATATTAGTTTCTTTTACTTCTTTCTTAATAGCCCCCTTAAGGGCTACTTTAAGGGCTTCTTTAGTAGTGTAAATATTATTATTATTATTATTTATAGCTCTTATTTTAGCGTAGGCATGGTTTACTACCTAGTAGGCTATAGCCTTTATAATGCTTTAAACTTATAAGACTTTATTACTAGGGATAAGGCTAGTAATCTTATTATAGAATTTTATATTATCTAAATGCTTAAATTATATCTAATCTATTATTAGGTTATCCTTATGTCTATAGGCATTAAATTACCCTATTCCTATATTTAGGTAGTAGTAGCTCTATACTAGCCCCTTTCTTAAGCGTTAATTACTATTAGTATCTTACCCTTACGCCTACCTCTAGCTCTATTATAATGTAATATTATAGGAAGGGGTAAATAAAGGTAAGGAATTTGAATATTAATATGGTTTGTATTTTAGAGGCGATTCCGGACCTTTAGATCGGTGCGGAAAAAGTGTCAAAGGTTTTTACTAAGATATTAGTAAGGAAAAGCAGCTATTAATATATATAATATAAAGGAAAAGAAAGATAACTCTAAAGAAGAGGAGAAGGTAAATATATTAGAAAAGAAAACCCTAGTATTAAGTTATTTAACTAGGGTAGTAAGGAGGATAGATAGAGAGGCTTTATAGTAAATAGTAATTACTAATAAGGACTTTAAATAGATCTAGTCTAATATAGATTCTTTACCTTTTGTAGTTCCTATATTAATTAATAAGACTACCTTTATAAATACTCTTATTAATATAGGCTAGGACTACTATACTACTATAAGTAAATGCCTTATCTAGAAACTCTAGTTAAAATACCTCTCTCTCTTAAAGAAAAGATTAGTTTATACTATAGTTAGTATAAAATAAGGGGAAAAGAGAGTTATAAGAAGAGGTTATATATTACGTATATTATCTGTTTTTAAGTAAATCTAGATAGATAGGAAATACCTATAGTTACCTATATAATCCCTAGGTTAATAAGGTAGCTTATTTTAGGGATGCTATAGATAGAATAAAATAAGATTAACTTAAATATAGCGCTATTAACTCTATGTAGGATTAGCTAATAACCTATAAATTTAGGCATTAACTAATAGAAAGGTTAAGTAACTAATAATATCTATCTTAGGCTTTACCTTTATAGGAATTATAAGGTATATAAAGAAGTAGAAAGAATATATCTAACTTAATGCTACTAGCCTATAGGAAATTATATTAATTTTACAAATAGACATAACCCCTAAGGTTATAGAATAGGACCTATTATCCTTATTACTAAGCATACTATAGGACTTTATAAACCTCTTCCTAGAGAGTAAGACAAATACCTTACTATTACACTAGGGATGATTAGACTACTATATTTAATTAAAATATAACCTAAATAGATCTAAACTAGAACTCTTATAAGCCTCATTATATAATATACCCTAGTAATACCTCCTTAAAATCTAGAAGTAAGTAACTAACCTTATAGATAAGGGATAGATATAGGCTAGCTTCTCTTTAGTAATAGCCCCTATATTATTAGTAAAGAAGCTAGGAGAAGGATAGTAGTTTTATATAGATTACTATACCCTTAATAAGATTATAGAATAAGACTATTACTCCTTACCTCTAGTAAAGAAAATACTATAATTATTATTAGAGGTAAAGTAGTTTATAAAGCTAGATATATAAGTAGCGTTTTACTATATCTATATTACTAAGGGTAAGGAATACTAGACTACCTTCTAGATATATTTTAGATTATTTAAGTAGCTTATATATCCCTTTAGCCTAGCTAGTATACTTACTACCTTTTAGAGATATATAAATATATATATATATATTATTTACGCTAGCTAGCTCTATGTAGGACTAGTACTAGTACTCCTGCTACTTTGTTAAAAGGGAAAACCCTTAAATAGGAAGAAAAACCCCTTACGTCTATATTTAGGCTAACGCTAACCCTATACTATGTTTGTATTACATTGTATATGGCCTATTATAGGTGTTTATTACTAGCTTACGCTAGTCTTATTCTATTAAAAAGAAACAAAGAAAGAAAAAGAAAGGAAATCCTAGGCTCCTAGCCTTACTTAGCTCTATTCTAGGCCTACTCTAGTCCTATTCTAGGCTACTTATACTATCTAATTGTATACTATATTTAGTTTTATAATAGTAATTTACTTCTCTTTTACTTTTTAGCTAACTCCTTTATAGCCTTACTTTTTAGCCCTTTCTAGCCTAAGTCTAGCTTATTAGTCTAGGGAAGTTAAAGTACCTAATATTATTTATTTTCTAAAGGGGGTATAGTTTTAGTTTAAGTCCTAGCCATCTCTAGGCCTAGGTCTCCTAGGCATCCTCTAGCTAGATTTTTGTCTTATGTTTTTATTTCTTTATTAATATCTATAATTTAGCCCCCTCTCTCCTATATAAGTATAAAAGAGTTCCCCCTAAAGAGGTCTAACTTCTTTTCTCTTTCTTTATTAATGTTGGAACAAGCATGATATCAATCGCGGCACGTAGCCGCAATTACCCGGCAAAAGGTCAGGCCGCGAGGGCGCGCGTAACGCGCGCCCACGAGAGGTAGCCCTATATATAACTTATTAGCCTGCCTCTCTAATTAGGCAAGGACCTATAAGTTATATAACCTATAAAACGCACTGCGTTTTGTAGCCACTTCTTATAATCTAAAAAGCCTCTCTTTTCTCCTTTCTTATACATATACTTATAACTAATTAATTATAATGCCTAGAATAGAAGGATAATTCCTATTCCTAGGCTATAATCCTAACATTAGGCACCTATAATACTAACACTAATTAGTGGTTAACTTTATAGATAACTATATGGTTTTTCCTAACTATAGATTAGTAAGGCTAAGTAAAAGAGATAGCTACACTATAAACCTACCCTATAAAATAGGAGGGCTACTAAAAGCATATATAGCTATGCTAAGGAAGTCTAAGCACTCTCTTATAATATAAAAGAAGCCTTATAACTCCTAAGATCTAATATCCTAAGACCCTATAAAGACTTTAAAGCTATTAAAGGTTTAAGGCCTAGTTAGTAACTAGTCTAACCTATCTTTAATTACTTAGTTAGCATATTCTACTATATACCTAACCCTTAGAAGGCATTCTCTTATAATAAGAAAGGAGCCTTATATCTCCTAAGATCTAATATCCTAAGAACCCCTAAGGGATAAAAATAATAGCTATACTTATAATCCTTTAACCTGCTATATAATTAATACTATACCTTTATTCTATCCTATTATAATAAAGATAAGAAAGTTAAAAGCTCCTTAATAAGAAGAACTATTAAAAGCCTCTCTCTCTAGCCCTAACTTTAGTAATACTAAAGAAAGCACTAAAGTTAAAAGAGACTAAAAAGGTAAAGGTTTATAAGTTAATAATCCTCTCTTAAGACATATCTCCCTAGAGATATAAGACTTTATTATATCTAAGATATTATAGATAGCAAAATTATTTAATCTTAATAAATAAGGTAATAATCCTAAGGCTATTATAGCCTATATTCTCTTTAAGATAGTAGCATATAAGTCTAAGAGCCTTATTACTAGAAGTCTCTTTACTAACTTTATTAAAGACTTTTATAGATAGATAAGAGAGGCATTTATAATTATAGACTAGGTAATTACTAAGTATCTATGTGATTTCCTTCTCTTCTAAGGTATATATATAGATATAATAGCCTATAAGAAGATTACTATAATGCTTAAGGAAGTTACTACCTATAAGGAATTCTAAGATTAGTAAGAAAAAGAGATATAGGAAGCTATAAGGAAGTACACACCCTTCTAGAAATATATTAAAGACTAAGACTTTATTAATAACCTCCTTCTAATCCCCTAATCTAGCTAAGATTATAACATTACTAATAAAGCAATCTAGGAATCTTATAATCTTACTAATATTATTCCTAAGCCTAACCCTATTAGGCTAATTACATAATAACCCTTAGGAAAGCCCTTATTAGAGGTATCCCCTATTAAGATAAGAAATCCCTCCTTCTATACCTCTAAGAGCACTTTTTCCCTCTAGACTTATACTAAAGTAAATAATTAATCTTATAAAGCTATATATAAGTAATATTTAATATAGCATAAATAACTATAAGGTCCTTAACTTAAAGTTAATAATCTTCTAAGGGAAATACAAGATACTAGGCATTAAACCCTATAAAGCTAGGTATACCCTTAAAGCTATGCTTAAAGAAAAAGCTTTAATATACTATTATAAGCATTTATATAAGCTAGGCAATCCTTAAGACCTTAAGACTCTTATTAGCTATATTAAGAGAAGGTTTAAAACTAATAATATAAAACAAAGGTATTTCCTTAAATAGCAGAATACTAAGCTATACTAGATTATATAAGAAAACCTAGATAAGCTAAAGATTAATTACTTTAAAGAACTTATAATAAAGCTTATAAACCTTTAATAAGTAGTTCTAGATATTACCTAATCTAAAAGAGCACTCTAGAATTAATTAATCTTTACCTATTATAGCATACCTAAGTATAGAACTTACCTTATTAACCCTCCTACTAACCTCTAGCTATTCTATAAATATATAAGGATATTAATAAGAATAACTATAAAGGAATTAGATAAGAAGCATTAATTCCTATTAATACCTAATATAAGAGAGTAGTATTAGACTAACTATAAGTATAATAGGTATAGTAAGGAAGCCTATTATAGATAATTATAATTATAAGGTAATAAAGGCACTCTATAGAAAAAGAAATACTATATATATAGTAAAGAAAGCTATTAGTTAACTAAATACTCTAAGGAGGAATATAAGAAAGCATATTAATACTTTAAGAATTACTACCTTATAGAACTAATAACCCCTTCCTATAATACTTTCCTTACTTAGTATAAAGGTAAAGAGAATAATACTACTTCTTCTAAAGAAAATAAGATTTTTACTTATATAATAGAACTTAGATTTAAAGAAGAAGGTAATAAAGGAAAGATGCTAATAAGCTTCTTTATATAAGGCATAATAATTAATAGCTATATAACTATAGAAATTCTTATAAACTAAGTAGCTACTCATACCCTTATTAAAGAGAATCTATTTAATCTCTAGTAACTAAAGAAAGCCTTAACTACTTTCCTTCTTTAAGATTATTACTCTTTAGGCATATTCTAAGGTATTATCCCTAATACTAGGGCTATAGATTACTTATTAGTAAGGCACCCTTAATTCCTTGCCCTATAATAATTAATCCTAAAGATCTAGCTTAATAAATCTAAAGCTAGGAGGTAATAATTTAATTTAGAAGCGGTAAGCTAATCCCCTTAATTAGATTAATTAATATGCTTACTCCCTTTAGCATTATCCTATTTTATATAATACCTATAAACACTCCCTTCTTACTAAACTTAGTAGATATAGACTGCCTTAAGATTAATTTCTATATCTCTTAGAATATCCTTTAATAAGGCAATTGTTAGAATAAGCATGATATCAATCGCGGCACGCAGCCGCAATTACCCGGCAAAGGTCGGGCCGCGAGGGCGCGCGCGCAACGCGCGTTCGCGAGAGGTGGCCCCACCTATGACTCATCGGCCTGCCCTCTGATTGGTCGAGGGCCCACAAGTCATGTGACCCACAAAACGCACTGCGTTTGTGGCCACTTCTCACGATCCGAAAAAGCCTCTCTTTTCCTCTCTTAAACACACACTTATGACTAATTGATTACAACGCCTAGAATAGAAGATAAATTCCTATTCCCTAGGCCACGATCCTGACGTCAGGCACCTGTGATACCAACAGCAATATTAAGGTCCTTATTATCTATAAATAGGGATATCTTTAGATACTTCTATAGAAGGAGAGATTAATTACCTAGAGTTATCTAACTAAGATAGAATTATAGCGCTTGCATTGCTAATTTAGTTACCCTTCTATTTGCTAACTTTATAATATGCTTTCTAAATTAGGCTATAAGGTAGATTTCAAAACCATTAGATAATTAATAAAGATCTGCCACTAATGCTAATTAAATGCAGATAATCTATATTACTTTAAATTTACCCTAAAGGATAAATATAACTTTAACTATAAAGTAATTATAGATATTATATATTTAGATAGCAATTGCCCTATTCTTTACGATATTAATACAGCTACTATATTTAACGTAGCTAGATTCCTTAAGAATATTATAGTAAAGGTAACATAGGAAGCTCTTTACCTTTACTAAATAAATACTTACTAGGGTCCTCTAGACTAGATTATAACTAATGCTAGCATAACCTTTAGAAGCAAAGAACTCCGCTAATTTTTAGCCTTAATATTAATCTTAATTAAAGAAATCCTTATTAAGGCACACTATAGCATTAGTAAGGTTAAAAGATATTATAGGCCACTCTAAAGAGCCTATAATATTATCTAATATAAATACCTATTAATACCTAAAGCTATAGCCCTATAAATAGCTATAAAGGCCCTTAATAATACCACAGGCCTAAATAGCATTATTCTAACCCTTCTTATTTTTAGCGCTTACCCTTAAATAATTAATAATTCTCCTCCCTTACCTAATATTAAGTAATAAGCTCTTATAATATAGAAGGTAATAAAGGAGATTAAGAGATTATATATATTATATAAGGTTAAGGAAGCCCTTACTATAAGGAATAGCCCTAATACCTTACTAACCCTTAATCCTTTACTTAGATTACTAGTTCTTATCTAGTAAGAGTATAAAGGATAGTAAGGCCTATATAAGCTCCTTATAATAAATAAAGAGAGCTATACCCTTAATCTTCTATAAGGCCCTAAGGTCTTTAGGTTAACCTCTATTAAGCCCTATAATAAAGATTCTAGTAAGGAAAGGCTATTACTAGTAGGAGGTTGTTACGTGTCAGAATTGACATTGGCACGATCTAGAGCATGACCCATAACATGACCTAGAACGTGGCTAGCACGTGACCTAGAACCCTATATTAGACAATAGTTTTAGCTTCTAGCTAGTTGAATTAGATAACAACCTTCACACTCATTTTATCTTTCATTCCATCACGTAACAAGTGGTAGCAATTGCTCTTCGATCGTTACGCCTGTTATAGCGCTTTTACTGCTAACAAAAGCCACCAAGCTAACATTCGTCAACCAATCCACTAAGCCCGTCAAAGCTATCCCTTTTAATAGGCCTAATAGTCATCGTTAGATTCGTTAACCTTCAATTCGTTATTAACCTTCGATCCAATCGTTAGATCTGTTAACCTTCGCTCTGACTAATAGATCTGTTAACATCGTTCTGACTGTCAATCTGACTAATTAATTAAGCTATCCCTTTTACTAGGCCTGATAGCTCCCTAGGCATCGCGCCTATCGTCAGATTCGCTGACCTTGGATTCGAATTGATCCGTTGATTCGATTGATCCGTTGATTCGATTGATTCGTTGACCTTCGTCTTCGACCTTCGATTTGATCGATTCTTTGACCTTCGATTTGATTCGATCTTCGACCTTCGAATTGATCGATTCTTCGACCTTCGATTTGATCGATTCTTCGACCTTCGAACTGCTTCGATCTTCGACCTTCGATTTCAATCGATTCGTTGATCTTCGTCCCGACCGTTAATCTGACAAATTCGTCAATTTCGATCGCTAGCCTCCCTAGGCAGCTTCCTTACGAACCAATAAAGCTCGCTATAATGCTTCCCTTGCACTAGTTAGATTAGTGCGAGCAATAGCAATTATAGCAGCTTTATAAGCAAGATTATTAGCGCTAAACCTATGGCATATATAAAAAGACCTTCTCGTTAAGAAATCAGGTCTTTTAACATCTTAAGGACCTATGCCTAGCTAGTTAGCAATTCTAATAGATTTAATAGTAGCTAGTTTAGCAATTCTAGTGGTAATAAGAATAGCACTAACGGGACCTTTAGGACCTAAGGACCTGATATTAATGGCAGTAGCAGCAATTAAATTAACAAATTCAACAGCGGCAGCGGCAGATATAGGACCTTTAACAGAAGCTAGCTATAGAAGAGGATAACTTCTAATAGCTTAAAGACCTTGTTAAGGATGTCTTTAAAGAACGCAATTACCTTCAAAGGCAGCTAGCTTATCAGCAAATTCGTCAGCAGCCAATTCAACAGCCTAACCGAATTCCTGTCCCTTTACAAAGCTTGTTTCCTGCTCCTTTGCAAAGCTCGTTGCCTGGCCCTCTGCAACGCCCTGCTATTAATCATCAGATCTGTCAATTCAATGATCAATATGACTATCCGTACGACTATCAATCTGATAGCGAATCAGATGATCAACCTTCCTGTTGACCTAACCGTCAACCTAACCGTCAACCTGATTGATCCGTTTAACCTGATCGATCTGATCAATCTAATGATTAATTTAACTATAATTTAGAACGCCCTATTAACCTACGTTTTGAATTAGATGTACAAGTTAACAATGACAATTAATCCGACCGCTATTCTTGCCGCAGATCCTATAGATCAAGTTATTAATCCGATAACCGATTCGATGACCGATTCGATGATCAATTTGATGACCGATTCGATGACTAATTCGATCGCAGGACCTGACAATTGACCTGATGAATCTAACCAAATTCCTTTGCAAGAGCCCGCTGCCTAGCTTGTTGCAAATTCGTTAGATCTTAGATAGCTAGGATAGCTATCTCTTTTATTAGTGGTGCCCGCATCTGTTACGTGTCAGAATTGACATTGGCACGATCTAGAGCATTACCTATAACATGACCTAGAACGTGGCTAGCACGTGACCTAGAACCCCTATATTAGACAATAGTTTTGGCTTCTAGCTAGTTGAATCAGATAACAACCTTCACACTCATTTTATCTTTCATTCCATCACGTAACAGAGGTAATAACCTAGAGGTAATTAAAGGGGAAGAGTAAGAGGCATAAATTAATAATATAGTGCCTCCAGCCTCTCTAAAAAGAAGGCTAGGAAGACTATAAAAAAACCCTCTTATAATTATTAATTAGGCAGATAACCTTAAGGCATTTATCTTAAGTAAGGAGGAGGCAGACCTTCAGCTTATAATCTAATTACGTAAGAAAGGCATAATTATAACTCCTAGTAAACCTTTTAAACTCTTAACAAAGGCTAAGATTAATGCCCTAATTAGCTAAGGTATGTTTAAATTTATTACTTTTAATCTAAAGAAGCACTAAGGGATTTAAATCTTTAATTCCCGCATTATTAACAAAGTTAAAAGAAGAATAAGCTAGCTATATAAGAAATTAAGGCTTATAATCTAAGTGTTGCTTCCTTCGGATCATCATCGGATCAGTCGTGGCCAAAGACCCCGCTAATTGTGGGCCGAGTGGAGCCCTTAAAGGGATGCATGCCTTGTGATTAGCTACCCCTTTTCGCCACCCCCTCTTTGCCTTACTTACGGGTTTTACTCACTTTTTAGCCAGCTAGATTCCTCTCCTCTCTCTCTCTTCTCTTTCCTAGATTATTATTATTAACTATTATAGACTTTAATAACAATAGTATTATTACCTACGCAGGCACCTTAGTGTTCTAATACTAATTAGTGGTTAATTATAACCATAGATAAGTTAGGTATTATAAGAAAAGACATTTCTACAGATACTATAGTTATTTTTCTATTATCTAGATCCTTAGGAATAAGGGCATGGCTATAAGAGTGTGCTAAAGGAAGAGACTTAAATTCCGGTTATGGACTTATTAGGCTTCTAAGGGATTAGCTTCTTCTATTATTATCTTTATTTTTAATAGAGAGATTAATTCTATGTCTATCACAAACCTAGGGATTAACTTCTTCTGCTATTATTTTTATCTTTAATAGAGAGACTAATCCTATACCCACTATAAGAAAACTAACTAAATAATTAAATTTAATTGCTATAAGGCATTTACTTTAAACCTAATGTTAATAACCATTACTTATAATAAGTTAGGAAGCTAGACTAGTAATAAGAGGGAACACCTAAGCTGCTATAGAAGCTGCACAATTACCTAGACTATCACTAAGAGAAGAGCCTTAATTCTCTAGTAATAAGAAACCATCCTAGATCTTAATAGCACCTAAGAGACCCTAAGAGAGTAAACTACTAATATAACTATAATCTCTTTCCTATGCCTTTATAAAAGATTAGAAGGAATAAATTATAGTTAACCCTAATTCCGCTACGCTATCTAAGCTTAATAACTATATTACAAGGTTTATTAACCTTAGCAAGCATTAAGACTAGAGGGATAATAACCTCTAGGAATTATTCTAAGAAGACTTTAAAGGATAGTCTAAGAATACCTTTATAATAGCTAATAGAGATCTTATTAGAGAGCTATAGAATTCCCTGCAAGATTATAGTATTATTATAAGATAAGGCTAAGGACTAGTAATTATAATATCTCTAGAAGAAGTAGTCTAATAAGAAATAAGGCTATTATAGCCTAAAGGGAGATTATAATCCTCTAACCCCTAAACATTAACCTCCTTAACCCCTTATTTGCTTACCCTAGAACCTTATCCTTCCTAACCTTAATAGCATCTTTAACCCCTTAACCTATAAGAGAGCCTTTTCTATAGCAAACCCTATTATATTAAGTAATTCACCCTAAAGATCCCTATCTATAGCAAACCTTACTGCCTATATAGTAATTCTCTTCTAATAACTAGATTATAAAGAAGATCTTAGAACTTATAAAGATATATAAGGATAGCGATTATTATAGTAAATAATTATATAATTTCCTTGCCCTAAAAGTTATGCTCTTGAAGAATAAGTGTAATAGGATTAACCTCCTCTAAACGCATTATTAGAAGGCTTTTCTAATTATCTTAATTAATAATACTAAATAGTATTACCTTAATTATCTCTTTAGCTAAAACCTTATATATAAAGAGATAATTAGCTAAATCTATTAACGCTTTAAGATAGAAAGTAACTAATAGTTCTACTACCGTAAATAGAGTAGTATAACTCTAAATAGCACTATTACTAAGAACCCTAATAAAACTAGGCTAGAGTGCCTTAAAATTATACTAGCTACCCTTAAGAAAATCTATTAAGGCCTATATCCTTTTAATATAGTAAATACTAAGCTCTATAAGTAAATATTAAATGCTATAGCTAGTATGCCTAAATATTAAATAGTAGAGTATAATTACTCCCTAGGCTTTAAGAGTCTTACTAGAGACCTCTATAAGGCAATCATAATCTTAGAGTTAAATAGGAAAGCTACCTAATACCTATAATTATAAAGGAGCTCTCCTAAGGCTATATTTACTAACTATTAATATAGATATTAGCCCTAAGGTAAGGGAGGCTATTATAGTAAGAGCCTAAGGCATAGCCCTTAGCGTTACTTTATATATAGTAAGAATAGCTATTAGTCCTTTAATTACTCTAATAAAGAACGCTAAAAGGAGAAGGATTATTAGTCTACTAGTAAGATCTATTATACACCCCCTTTAGAGAAGAGATTCTAGGCATTTCTTACCTCCTATAAAGGGCTAGATAATAATAAGCCTAATAAGGGCCCTAGCTAAGGATAGGAACTATATCTTATAGCCTATATAAAGACTAAAGATAGTAATAAGGATAATAAAGAGCTATTACTAGTAGTATATCTAAGTATTATATAATTCTTTTACTTAGAGCTATAGGATAATTATAACCTTATAAATACTAATATTCTTACTACCCTTAATAACTAAGCTTTTTAGTATACTTTCCTAAAGTAAGAACTATATTAATAGTAAGAATCTAATAAGGGATTAACCTACTATATCTCTAAAGAGCGCTATTCTAAAGAAGTCTTTAGAGGGATTATGCCTAATACTAGGGTAGTAGGTAGATTAATAGCAGGTTAAGGATAAGCAAAGGCTCTATTATAATTAATGCCTTTATTAAAGATAATCACCTATAAGCTATAAATTATTAAATTTAGTGCTAGATCTATAACTATAAGAGACATTCTTTATATGCCTATAGAACTTAGAGAGCTTAAATTCTATATCCTTAATATAGTAACTCCTTTCCTCTTTTCTATTACTAATATAGATAAGCTATAAGTTAAGATTAATAACCTTGCAAACGTGCTAATTTAAGGTAATAAGACTATGCCTGTTATGCAATAATAGGGATATCCTTAGTAGCTGCTAGAGGCTAAAGAAATAGTTACCTTCTACCTCTTAGAGAGGGAAATCCATTAATTACATTATTACTTTAGTTACCCTTCTATTTAACGCCTTATAAAGATCCTTTAGTGGGCTAGTTATAATATTAAACGCTAGGTAATGTTATGAACTGGCCTTAGGGCAGCTGCACGTAAGCGTTCTAAGAGATATTATTATCCTTAGAGAGGAAGGATTAGACTAAGCTAGGTATCGCATAGGAACTGGCTTTATACCAGTGTATGTGTATAGGTTGCATAGGCCTAGGTAAAGCCCTAACCTATTTGCCTATAGTCCGTGTCCTTTACGTGCCCTTTCTAGAACCTTTACGTGCCCTTTCTAGACCTAAGACATAACCTAAGCTCCTAAGCTTAAGTCTATAATATACCCCCTTACTTAGGCCTCCCTTCCCTCTTTACCCTTATTATTAGAATATTCTAAGTAAGTAGCGTATATACATAATTAATGTAGCGTGTTAGTGCAGGTCCTAGTATAGGGCTTATGCATAGCCTAGTAGGCTAAAAAATTTTCCTTATAGGCTACCCTACCCCTAGCCTTTAAAATAACTAGCCTTACCTAACTCTAGCCCCTTATAATACTAGCCTACTTTATTTTCTTACCTACTACTAGCTAATATTAAGCTTTACCTGCTTAGTTATTATTACTTTATTTTTATATATTACCTTTTGCCTATTAAATTCCCTCTCTCCTCCTAGCTATTACTAGTCTCTCTAACCTTCTATTACTAACTATCTATAATCCCCTACTAGTCTATATCTAAAGTAAGTACGTAATTAGAGCTATCCTATAGCTATATCTAGATATAAATAATCCCATATATCCCTTACTTTTTCCTTTCCTTTCCTTTATATACCTTTATTTCTATTATCTTATTAGTTATTTACTACCTACCTCCCTTTAAATATCCTATTAAAACCCCTTTTATATCTAGCCTACCTATTATTATATTTACTACTATTACTCTTAGTGCTATTACTACTACTGCCTTTAGTAGTGCTCCTCTCCCTTACTACTACCTTCTCCCCCTAAAAGCTAAACTACCTTAGTAATTATATCTTAGAGGGTAACTCTAATAACTCTAATAACTCTAATAGTAAGGAGTAAGAGGTCCTATATATTTAATATATAAATAACCTTTATAATAAGGGGATGTAAAAGTGCGCCCTAGGGTCTTACTAGGCCTATCTTCCCTATTAGCATACCTATTAATTATATAGCTAGGAGCTATACTTATACTTAGGTAACCCTAAATTAAGATATACGTATAAGCATCTTATAAACCTTTTAGCCGCTAGAAAAGCTATTAAAATACTAGCTATAAGGCATACTACCTTTAAAAGGGATACTATACTATCCTAATAAAAACTTTTATCCGCTATTAAAAATATTTTAATACTATTTTAGCTACTACCTATATTAATCCCTCTATAGTAACACCCTTTTATTATCCTCTACTAGGGTAGTATATACCTAGGGCGCTACTAAATTATAGGCACTTACGCTTACCTAGTAAATAACTCCTACCTAACGTAGTAGTAATATAGTAATAGAATTCTTTTATAGTATATCTATAATAAATAATAATCTTACCTACATTACCTCTATTTAGGAAAATGCTACTGCTAAGCAGCGTGTATTTAATAAGGCCCTTACCTACTAATTAACCACTTATCTACGCTATCCCCCTAGGTTAAACTAGAATAACCTAGCTTCTCCTCCTCCTCCTACCCTTAGAATTAATTACTCTCTAATATAGTGGAATACTAGCGCTAATATACGCGTAGAGCGAAGGAAACTAGTTTTTACTATTCCTTAGTAGTTAAATAAAAACATACTCTTTTAGGCCTATTATATATTATTATATTACTCTATTATGCTTTAAATCTATCTAGTGCCTTTATATCTTATATGTTTTCTAGTAATTCCTAAGTTAGCTATATATATCCTTTCTATTTAACTAGTATATCCTGGTTTAACCCCTATTCTCTTATATTCTTAGCTACTAGTATCTCTTTAACCTAATACTCTAAGAGATTAGGGTTAGCATTAGTTATTATTAGTTCTAGTAGGGGTTGCTTATCTGCTAATATTTAACTAGGTAATAGATTAGAAGCTACCTATTATACTAAATCTATATAGAAAACAGGGTAAAGTCCCTATAGTATATCTAACTTAATAGTTAAAGGTATAGGGACCTCTAGCACCTTATATTTAGCTATAACCTAATCTAATTTCTTATATAGTCTATTTATCTTAAAATTTCGCAGGTTTAACTATATATAGTTACTAACCTAAAAGCATTTTACTAAACGCTAACTACTATTTATTTCCTTCTATTACTATTACTAAATAAACGCTATAGTAGCTTGCATTAGGTCTAAGCCCTCTTTAAGATATTATAAGAATGCCTAGGCCCTCCCTTTAATAAGGTATAGGATATCTCCTTATCTAGTGATTCTTAAATTATTAATAGGTTATAACTATATAGGGCTATGTTTACGCTAATCCCTATTACTAACAAGTCCCTATTATTTAAAGCGAGTTAATAAGCAAGGAGATATTCTAGCTATTTAAATTATAAAAATAATAGTATTACCCTTAGAATAGCCTAAACTTCTTAATTTACCCTTTCTATGCCGCTATCTATCTATAGATAATAAGCTATTAATAGTAACTACTATATACCTACCTAGTTATAAAGTGTGGTCTAAAAATTACTTAATTAGTCTAAGCTATAATCTATAATAATTTGCGTAGGAAAGCTATAGAACCACTACTAGCACTGCTTAAACTATTCTATATATGCTTTAGCCCTTATTAATATTATAGCTTCTAGCTAGATATACTTAGAGAGTCTATCTATAATAACTATAAGAAATTATAGGTTATCTAGGTATTAAGCTAGTAGGTCTATTATAAAGTTAATAGAGATCTATAACTAGTAATAATCTAGTAAAGGGATTGGTTTTAATAAGCCTTATCTTAGCTAGTGGCTCTTCTACCCCTATAATAGTAACAGTTCCTTATAAAATAGGCAATCCCCTGCAATATACTATCCTAATAAAAATCCCTCTAGAGTATTTTAAAAGTTATATTATAGCTAGGATAGCCTAGTAAGGGTAAATTATAAACCTATTACATTAAGGTTATAGTAAGGGGTTCCTAATTTAGAATCTAAGTCTAGCCCTAGAATTAAAGCATACCTTTAGTGCTAATCTAATAGTCCGCTATCTACTCCCTTATATTTATAGCTTCTAGAAACTTCTAGGCCCTATCCCTAACTACCTTAAGCTATATCCTATATATAGTATTATAAACTAATAACTAGTCCTACAGAGATTAAAGATATATATTCGCAAATATTATTACCCCTATTAGAAAACCTATAAACCTACCTATAGTGTCCTTAGCCTTACTACCCCTAATAATAACATAGGGTTTACACTAGAGATAAGTCTAGTTCTTTTATAACTATATAGGCCTAGGGTTATTACTAAATATATAATTAGCTCCTCTAGTCCTGCCTTATTCTCCTCCCCTTAGAACTATCTTAATAGCGTATCTAGTCTTACTACCTATAGGCTAGGCCTATACTATAGGTAAAAATTAAATAGTAATAGTATCTCTACCTATCTTACCTACTATTCTAATATCTCCCTTAGCGCTATAAAGTATTCTAAGTTCTTATAGTCTATAAGTATTATAAATAGCTTACTAACGCTACGTAGCTTTACTAACTAAGCCTTTAGGTATAATATAATTACTAATAGCTTCTTATTATATATAGTGTAGTTCTATTAAGCTAGCTATAGTTAAGTGGAATAATAAGTAACTAGGTATAAGATACCTTTATTATTAAACTATAAGAGGTAACCCCTAGAGCTATCCCTAAATAGTTAGCTTCTACTATAGTGTCCTTATTAGGGTTCTATTATATTAGGATAGGATATAATATAAAGGCTATCTTTAGCGCTTTAAATGCTATATTATATTTGTCTATTCACTAAAATAGGATACCCTTCTTTATAAGTTTAATTAAAGGGCCTATAATTATTAAGAAGTGTAGTATAAAGTCCTAATAAAAGTTAGTAAACCTAAGAAATCCTTACACCCCTTAACCTTCTTTAGTGCCTCTTAATCCTAGATAGCTATAATCTTTTCCCTATCTAGGCAAATTTCTTTCCTATGTGAATAATAAACCCTAGGTACTTAACTTCCTTTATTATAAAAATACATTTCTTTATATCTAAGTTTAGTCCTACTTACTATAGCCTTAAGAGCACTACTTAGACCTTCTATATATAGTCTTTCTAAGACTCTCCTAAGTAAATAAGAATATTATTAAGGTAAGTAGTTATATAGTTCCCTAGGATTCCGCTAAGCGCTATTAATATATCTCTAAAAGGTAGTGAGTGCACCTACTAGGCTAAAGGGGCATATAAGTCACTTAAATAACCTAAAACGCGTCTAGAAGGCGGTCTAGTATTCCTTGCCTTTAGTAATATAAAGCTAGTAAAATGCTGCTTATATATCTAGCTTTATAAACTACTTTACCTCTAATAATAATTATAGTATTTCCTTTACTAAAGGTAAGGGATAATAGTCTTATTCTATAATCTTATTAAGGGCATAGTAGTCTATATAAAACCGCTATCCTTCTTCTAGCTTTTTTACTAATAACACTAGAGCTACTGCTAAAGAGAAGCTAGCCTATATTTATCCCTTATCTATAAGGTTAGTTACTTACTTCTAGATTTTAAGGAAGTGCTACTAGGGCATGTTATATAATAGGGCCTATAGGAGTTCTAGTTTAGATCTATTTGCGTTACGCTTTAATTAAATATAGTGGTCTAATTATCCCTAGTGTGGTGGTAAGGCATTTACCTTACTTTCTAGGAAGAGGTCTGTAAAGTCCTATAGTGCGCTTAGTAATAAGGATAATAGGTCCTATTCTATAGCCTTAGGGGTTACGTTTATCTGTAGAATTAATATGATTTCCTATAGGCTAGTGGCGTATAGTTAGATATATTCTTTCTGCTTTTTCGCATGCCTTATAATTCCTATAAAGGTAAAGCCTAAGATAGATATTATTAGTTACTTAACCGTCCTATTGGTTAATGCCTGAATTTATAGGTTATTAGCTAATCCTACGCTAAGTTAATGGCACGCTATATCTAAGTTAATCTTATTCCGTTCTATCTATGGTGTCTCTAAAATTAGCTACCTTATTAACCTAGGGATTACATAGGTAACTATAGGTGTTTCCTATCTATCTAGATCCACTTAAAAACGGATAATATGCGTAATATATAACCTCTTTTCATAGCTCTCTTTTCCCCTTATTTTACACTAACTATAGTGTAAACTAATCTCTTCTTTAAGAGAGGAGGCGTTCTAACTAGAGTTTTTAGATAAGGCGTTTACTTATAGTAGTATAATAGTTATAGCCTATATTAATAAGAGTATTTATAAACGTAGTCTTATTAATTAATATAGGAACTAAAAAGGTATAGAGTCTATGTTAGACTAGATCTGTTTAAAGTCCTTATTAGTAATAACTATTTGCTATAACGCCTCTCTATCTATCCTCCCTGCTACCCTAGTTAAATAACTTAATACTAGGGTTCTTCTTTTCTAATATATTTGCTATCTCCTTTTCTTTAGAGTTATCTTCCTCTTCCTTTATATTATATGTATTAATAGCTACCTTTCTATACTAATGTTTTAGTGGAAGTAAAGGGTAGTTAGAAATAAAATACTTTCCTAAACCACACTATAGGCATTTGCCCTCCTTATAACGCGTGTTACGCATAGCTTAGCTAACCTACTTAGCCTGCTTACCACTAGCCTTATTACTTAGCTTTACCTTATACTAATTTCCTAGTAACTTTCTACGTCCTTTTAGGCCTATTCTAGGTGTATTAATTATATATCTATTATAGGAGTGTCCTTATCCTAGGCAGGGGCCTTAGGTATATACGCCTGTCTTTATGTATAGTTCTTCTTCTCTAATTAATAGGACTTAATATCTAATAAGATGCTATAATACTAGGCTATTACCGCTAAGTAATCTATGCGTAATATATCTTATCTAACGCTATAGTCCCTTATTTGCTTATTAAGGGCTATGTATAGCTTAGCTAGCTTTATAAAGTCCTCCTAATCTAATCCCTAGCTAGCGCTAATTTTTATTTAAAATAAATATAGAAGTCGCTAAATTACTTATTTAGGCATTACGTAATCTAGTTAAGCTCTGTAATTACTAATTCCTATTAATAGGGGTTATTAAACATCTTAGTAAGGTAGTTTAAGAACTTCTATAGATTATAAAGCACTAAGTATCCCTTCTTAAAATAGGGAGTAACTTATACCTAAACCTTTAGCAATAGGTTCTAGTAAATAAAGCACTACTAGTCCTACTAGGACCTAATAAACCCCTATCTATATCTAGCTTATAGGATATTAGGTTTTACTATGCTATAAATAGGACCCTTTTGCTATTAAATAGGGGTCCTATTAGTAAGGGTTTTGCTTAATAAGTTAACTAGAAAAGTTAGATCTTTACTTACTAGTAAGGTCCTTAATTTGTTTTAACTGCTAAGTAATAAGCTCTTATAAGGTTACTATTTTATTAGTCTTTATCCTATTCGCTAGTAGCAGTATATCTATTAGCTACTATGCCTCTATAGTAAAGGATAATAAATGTTATAAACTAGCCTTAGGGTAGCTATATGTAAGCGTTCTAAGAGATATTATTATCCTTAGAGAGGAAGGATTAGACTAAGCTAGGTATTATATAAGAACTAGCTTTATACTAGTGTGTATATATAGGTTGCATAGGCCTAGGTAAAGCCCTAACCTATCCGCCTATAGTCCGCGTTCTTTGCGCGCCCTTTCCGGAACCTTTGCGCGCCCTTTCCAGACCCGAGACATGACCCGAGCTCCTAAGCTCGAGTCCATAACAGGTAATTAAGAAGTTAACTAAAGTCTACTACTATTATTAGATAAAAGGAAAAGCTCCTAGCTAGTTTAAATTCATAATTAAAGACAAGTATAACTTTAACTATAAGATTATTACTAATATTATGCAGATTAATAACTAACTAGTCCTTTATATTATTAATTTAGTAACTTTATTCTAAGCAGCCTGCTTCCTTAATCCTAGGAAGCAGAAGGCCTAAGATATCTAGGATGCTATTAGAGAGTGCTAGATTAATACCTATCTTAGACCGCCGGATTAGATTATATATAACGCTAGTAATAACTTCTCCTCTACTAAATTTAAGCACTATGCTTAATTAATATTAATTAAGATTAGTAAGATACTAATTATAGCCTATAGTAGTATTAGAAAGGTTAAAAAGTACTATAAACCTTTACGCTAGGCTTATAAGATTATTATAGACTTAATTAGCACGGAGATTACGCTAGAGCAATATCTTTAAATAGCTATTAAAGCTATTAATAACTTAGCAAGCCCTAATAGACTAGTGCTAACCCTGCTAGTCTTTAGAGCTTACCTACGTATAATAGATAAGTTACTGCTAAGTGTCTCTATTATTTAACGCACTAAGGTAATTTAGAAGGCTACTAATAAGGTACACTACTACCTAGCTTTACAGTAGGTCTATAATACCCTTAATGCCTAGAGTAGCCCTAACACATTACTAATATATTAGCTATCTCTATAGGCTAATATATGTGTATAAAGGAGAAGGGCAGCTAGCATAGCCCTTATAAGCTTATTATTACTAATAGGAGACTTACACTATCTAATTGCCCTATAGCCTAGCGAAATTCTAATCTATAGTAATAAAGCCTTACTATAAGGACCTATGTGCTATAGAGGGGCTATAGGAGATAAAACCTTAAGATATTAAGGAGACTATAAATAAGAGAGATTCTCTTACCTCTATAAAGGTAGAGGTAAGGGAAGGAGTAAAAGAAGAAATAAAACTCCTAATGCTAGTAAAGAGAAAGCAAGGAAGGCTAAGAAAAGCCCTAATAGTCTAATTCTCCCTTAACTAAGGTATAAAAGAACCTAAAGATTATAAGGAGTGCTTTATAATTATTAATAAAGACTAAGAAGAGGTATTAATTAAAGAGATTATAACTAGAGAATTGCTAATAGAAGCGTTCCTTATAGTAAAGGAAAAAGCTAACTAGGACCTTACCCTCTAACTCCGCTAAGAAGGGAAGATTATAACCCTAGGAAAGCCCTTTAAGTAATTAGATTAAGCTAAGATTAATGCTCTATAAGCTTATAATATATTTAGATTTACAAAGTTTAATTAAGTAAAGCATAGTAGCTATAGGATCTTTAACTCTTATATAGTAAGAGAGATTAAAGGTAAAGGCATGGATTTGCTATATAAGAAGTCTTACCTTATTATATAAGGCTATAATAATAAGGAGAAGGAATTTATCCTAACGTAATCGCTAATAATCTAACAGGTAAGCTAATAGCTAATTATAGCTATTACTCCTTTGTTAAAGTAAAAGGATTTGCCTCTAGATTCGCGATATTACCTAAGCCTATGTTTAATTGCAAATAAAACTCATAAGGCTAATTATTATAAGATTACTAGAATAGATTACGTACCTCTTTCTAGAAGGCACTGTAATAGAGGTTATTAAGCCTCTTTATAGTATTATAGAGGCTAGAACTTACTAGTAGGTAATGTACTTTTGTTATTATAGGGATAACCTTAATATAATAATGTTAACGTATAATCCCTGCTTATTAATTATAGCTCTAAATAATAAGAACCTCTTTAGGATTATTAGAATGTAAACAGATAACACGCTAGGTTTAAGCAATAATAACTTCTTTAATAAAGAAGAAAAAGAGCTCTAGAAGGCTAACTTTATAGCTAAAGAGAAGCAGTAATTATTAAGTGGGAATCCCTTACTTTTAATAGCTATATTCTAACCTAAAACGCTAATAACTTACTAACCCTAACCTAGAAAGGCTAAAGTTAGAAGATTAAGGAAGTTAACCCTTAATCTCTAATAGCAAGGCAGGATTACGTAGAGCAAAGAGCCTAAGGAAGTTATATTATAACTATTTACTAACTAAAAGCTTTATATAATCTATTAATTATAGCTTAACACTTAGAACTAGCTGCTAAAGATATTATATGCCTAAATAAACGCCTTAAATAGTAGATTAAGAATTAGCAATAAGGATTACGCTATATCCCACTAACCCTTAAAGAAGCAAAGCTCTTTATATTTATAGATAGATTGCTTGCGAATAATAAGGATCTTAGCTTATAGATTAGGTATGTAATCGTAATTAGTAATAAGGCAAAGAGGGATAATAATACCTTTATTATAAAAGGGAATATTATTATATATAGCTTAACAAAGAGCAAGCGGGTTACGCGTAGCGCGCTTACCTCTAAGCTATATAGCATAGTTTAAGGTGCTAATATTATGTACGCGATATCTACAACCCTTAATTAGATTACGGACTAATTAAAGATACCTTAGATCCTTACAATCCTTTATACTAACTTATTCTTATTATTTAAATGCCTTATTAAGCTAGGCATAATAAAAGAGAAGAGGTTAATAATTAACATTATAGCCCTTTGTTAATTATACAAGAGGCGCGAGATCTACGAGGTTAGATAGATTAACAGTAATAATAACCTGGCTAATGTAATAACAAAAGGATCGCTAAATTAGGCGCTTATAACCTTAATTAATTTAAACGAAGTAACAATCCATATAGAAGGCTAGGTTAAGAGACCTTTAGGAGCGTTGTAAAGAGAGAATTAATAGAGATAAAGGGGAGGATTCATCGCGATTAGATTAATTAAATTAACCAATGCTAACTAAGCTAATTAGGGCTCTGGATTCCTAGTAAGGGATTTACTTATATACACTTTCCTTTGATTTAATTTTTATTACGTTTTTAGGCTCCTTTAGCCATAAGAAAAGAGAGACTACTAGTATTACTTCCTTTAGATTATTATTAGATTAGTTATAGCTAAAGACCCTGCTAATTATAGGCTAAGTAGAGCCCTTAAAGGGATGCATACCTTGTGATTAGCTGCCCCTTTTGCCACCCCTCTTGCCCTACTTACGGGTTTCACTCACTTTTTAGCTAGCTAGATTCCTCTCCCTCTCTCTCTCTTCTCTTTCCTAGATTATCATCATTAACTATCATAGACTTTAATAACAACGGTATTATTACCTGCGCAGGCACCTTGGTGTTCCAACACTAAGGCTTTAGTAATAAAGCAAAGCAAGTAATCCTTACGCAAGCCCTAATAATCTAAAGGGTAAGCTAATAATTAATCCTTATTACTGCCCTTTCTCTTCTTATAAAAGGATTCCTCCTTTAGATTTAAGATATTATATAGGCATATGTATAATTAGAAACGCTACTAAATTATATAATCCTTACCTAACTCCCTATCTAAATTCGTAACTAGCACTCTAAAGGAATAATTATAAGAGTTATTAAGCCCCTTTACGGAATTGCAAAGGCTAGCACACACTAGTAGGTAACTTACTATAAGCACTATAGAGAAAACCTCTAGATAATAACATTAAGCTATAATCCATGCTTACTAGTAATATCTGCTAAAAGCCCTTACTTTAGATACGTAGGAATATAAACTAATAATACCCTTAGCTTATTAAATAAAGGATTCTCCTAATAAGAAGAAGATTAACTAGCTACCGCTAAATTTGCTATAAAACTAAAGTAGTTTATTAAGCCTAATAATCCCTTATATTTAATAGTAGAATTATTTAACTAACTAATAATACTATTAAGATATAGTAAAAAGGGTAAAGTAATAAGCTATAGTTAATCCTGCTAGAAGAGCTAGAAAAGAAGTATATTAAATAAAGGGCCTATAGTGCTTATATTGCTTTAATCTGCTAACCTAAGGTAAGCTTTAATCTATTAGTTACTGCGTAATATTAAGAACTAATAATTAAGAATATTAAGGAACTTAATTATTATATTAAGTAGTAAATAGACTACCTAGATTAAGGATTAATCTTTATACCCCTTAACCTTAAAAGAGTAAAGCTATTTATATTTATTAATAGATTATTTACTAATAATAAAGACCTTACCTTATAACTAGGCTATATACTTATCCTAGCTAATAAGGAGTATAAGGATAGTAAGTTTATACTATAAGGTAATATTATACACTATAGCTTAACAAAGAGTAAGAGAGTTATAAGAAGTATACTTACTTTAGAGGTCTATAGAATAGTAGCAGGCGTTAATATAGCTTACGTAATTATAATAATATTAAAGATTATTACGGATTAATTAAACCTCCTAGTAATTCTAATTATAGTCTATATAGATTTATACTTATTATATAAATACCTTATTAAGCTTAGGACTATAAAGGAGAAGTGGCTTATAATTAATATTATAGCCCTTTAGTAATTATATAAACACTATAAGCTCTGTAAGATTAAATAGATTAATAGTAAAGATAACCTAGCTAATGTATTTATAAAGGTAATGCCTAATAAAGCCCTAGAGAGGTTTATTATAGGTAATATAGCGATAATCCAGATAGAGGGATAGGTTACCTAGACCTAGCACTACTAATAAGGAGGTAGGGGACTAGAGCCCTAAAGCCTGTGCTAAAGCCTATGCCTAAGCCTGCGCTAAAGCCTATGCTAAAAACAGCGCTAAAGGCCTACGCTAAAAACAGCGCTAAAGGCCTGCGCAGGTAAGCTACCCTAAGTATAGCACTATTACATAAGGCATAGGCTACGGGACCTAGGAGAAAAATAGCGCCTTTAGGGCTAAGGGATTAGAGGCTATGGAATTATAGCTTTAGAAGGGAATACGTGGAATTATAGCCTTAGAAGGGGCGCCCTCCTAAGTCTCTATAGTAAGGAGGGGAAGAGAAAGGAGCATAAGGGGCGTGGGAAGGTATAATCTAATATTATATCTTTAGAAGGGGAAGGATCATAGGTAATCTTCCCTAGGAACATAATCTAACATTATGTTATGGTTAAATAAAAGGCTATAGGGAGGGATAATCTAATATTATGCCCTTAGATAGGGAAGGGATTATAGGCGACCTTCCCTTGCAATATAATCTAATATTACATTGCACTAGTTAAATAAAGGGCGTAGGTAAGGGCAGAAGGTAAAGGTAGCCCTCTGCGAGGAAGAAGGATAAGTGATTAAAGAAGCTAGTTATCTAAAGCTAGTGGCGCGTAAGGGAAGGAAGGAGGGACTATTATTATTATTTCTTTTATTAGTTCTTTTATTTATATAATATATTTATTTAATCCCTTATATCTTCTCTTCTTAGATTAATATTATACGTTAATAATTATATTAAAAAGAAAGAGGTTCTAATATTAGAATAAGCATAATATTAATCGCGGCATGTAGCCGTAATTACCTAGCAAAAGGTTAGGCCGCGAGGGGCACGCGCGTAACGCGTAAGAGGTGGCCTCACATATAACTTATCGGCCTGCCCCTCTGATTAGACGAGGTCCCATAAGTCATATAACCCACAAAACGCACTGCGTTTTATGGCCACTTCTTACGATCCGAAAAAGCCTCTCTTTTCTCCTCTCTTACACACACACTTATAACTAATTAATTACAACGCCTAGAATAGAAGAATAATTCCTATTCCCTAGGCTACGATCCTGACGTCAGGCACCTGTGATACCAATAATTAAACTTCCTATAGGTTCTTTTTCCTTAAAGCTACTTAAGGCGCTCCTAGTTAGTATTAGCTTACGTGCTAATATTTATTATAAGTTACTTACAAATATCCTAAAATAGCACTAGCTACTATAAGTATTCCTATATTCTATGCTTTTCTAGCTCTAATCTACCTAGGAAAACTCTAAAACTAAGTAATACCCTTAGAAGTCTTTAACTAAGAAGTAGCTTAAGTAAGCTATAGCTAAGGATTTCAAGGTATAAGCCCTCTAGCCCTTACCCGCCTCTGCTCTAATTCTAATCCGCTGTAGTTAGGGGATCCCCGTGGGATCCAATGCGTCTCTTGTGAATCTCGATCAATTGACTGCCCCGGGCACCAGTGCCATAGAGATATATTAATAGTATGCTTAGTAAAATCCTAGGGAACTATATAATTACTTATCTTAATAATATCCTTATTTACTTAGGAGAGTCTTAGAAAAACTATATATAAAAGGTCTAAGTAATGCTTATAAGGCTATAATAGGTAAGGCTAAACTTAGATATAAAAAATATATTTTTATAATAAAGGAAGTTAAGTACCTAGGGTTTATTATTTATATAGGGAAAGAAATTTACCTAAATAAGGAAAAGATTATAGCTATCTAGGACAAGGAGGCGCTAAAAGGGTTAGGGGAGTATAAGGGTTTCTTAGATTTACTAACTTTTATTAGGACTTTATACTATATTTCTTAATAATTATAGGCCTATTAATTAAACTTATAAAGAAGGGTATTCTATTTTAGTTAATAGATAAATATAATATAGCCTTTAAAGCGCTAAAGATAGCCTTTATATTATACTCTATCTTAATATAATAGAACCCTAATAAGAACACTATAGTAAAAGCTAACTATTTAGGGATAGCTCTAAGGGAATATCTCTTATAGTTTAATAATAAAGGTATCTTATACCTAGTTACTTATTATTCTACTTAACTATAGCTAGCTTAATAGAACTATACTATATATAATAAAGAGATATTAGTAATTATATTATACCTAAAGCTATAGTTAGTAAAGCTATATAGTATTAGTAAGCTATTTATAATACTTATAGACTATAAGAACTTAAAATACTTTATAGTACTAAGGAAGATATTAGAATAGTAGGTAAGATAAGTAAAGATACTATTACTATTTAATTTTTACCTATAGTATAAACCTAGCCTATAAGTAGTAAGACTAGATATATTATTAAGATATTTCTAAGGGAAGGAGAATAAGGAGAACTAGAGAAGCTAATTATATAATTAGTAATAACTCTAGGCCTATACTATTATAAATAACCTAGGCTTATCTCTAGTATAAACCCTATATTATTATTAGGGGCAGTAAGGCTAAGGACACTATAGTTAGGTTTATAGGTCTTCTAATAGGGGTAATAATATTTATAGATATATATCTTCAATCTCTATAGGACTAGTCCTTAGTTTATAATACTTTATATAGGATATAGCTTAAGGTAGTTAGGAAAGGGGCCTAGAAGTTTCTAGAAGCTATAAATATAAGGGAGTAAATAGTAGACTATTAGATTAGCGCTAAAGGTATGCTTTAATTCTAGGGCTAGACTTAGATCCTAAATTAAGAACCCCTTACTATAACCTTAATATAATAGGTTTATAATTTACCCTTACTAAGCTATCCTAGCTATAATATAACCTTTAAGATACTTTAGAGGGACTTCTATTAGGATAGTATATTATAGGGTATTACTTAGTTTATAAGGAACTACTACTATTATAAAGGGTAGAAGAGCTACTAGCTAAGATAAGGCTTATTAAAACTAATCCCTTTACTAGATTATTCCTAGTTATAAATCTCTATTAACTTTATAATAGACTTACTAGCTTAATACCTAAATAACCTATGGTTTCTTATAGTTATTATAGATAGACTATCTAAGTATATTACGCTAAAAGCTATAATATTAATAGGAGCTAAAGAATATATAAAATAGTTTAAGTAGTACTAGTAGTAGTTTTATAGCTTTCCTATATAAATTATTATAGACTTTAGTTTAGACTAGTTAAGTAACTTTTAGACTACACTTTATAACTAAGTAAGTATATAGTAGTTACTATTAATAGCTTATTATCTATAGATAGATAGCGGTATAGAAAGGGTAAATTAAGAAGTTTAGGCTATTCTAAGGGTAATTGTTAATTCCTTTGGATCATCATCGGATTAGTCGTGGCTAAAGACCCCACTAGTTGTGGGCCGAGTGGGGCCCTCAGAGGGATGCACGTTACGTGATTAGCTGCCCTTTTTGCCACCCTCTTTGCCTTGGGGACTCAAATTTCCCACCGGAGATTTCAAATTTCCCACCGGACTAGCCAAAACGAGAGGAGTCTCCACACACCCACTTCTAGTGCAGAAGTACCTCTAAGGTTTTTTTCCTCCTATAACGTTTCTCCTGTCCTATAGCGCCTGCCTATATAATGTCTATAATGCGTGCCTCTTCTATGTGCCTATAACCTTCCTCCTATAACGAATTTTTCATCTATTATTACAACGCCTATATTATCGCTAGAAGCCTTGTTTTTACTTTCAATTACTTATAATAGATCTGCCTCTTTATAAACGCGAATTTTCCTCTTTTAAAGAAGCTCGTAAGGCCCTAGAGCGGCAATAAGCTAATAAGGGCTACATAATTACGTTAAACGGCTCTAATTAAAGCCACCGAACCAGCAAGGCCACATCCTTCTTAGTACAATGCCATAAGGGCAGGCAATATTGCTACCGCGAGGGCTTTAAGGGAAGCTATTAGACATCCTTAAAAAGACTAATTGCCCGTTTAGCGCGAGAATTTAATGAATTTAATAAGATTCTGATCCTAAAGTCTACATAGTTTACATTAACAATAGCACACACAATTATGAGTGTGTAACTAATCCTATAGGCTCTAGCCGCTTTAGGGCTTAAAGTTAAGCAAAATTTAGCATTAAATGCCTTTAGATACTTATTAAAATCAAAAGCTAATACAAGCAATTAATAGCAAAGGAAATCGCCCGCTAAATTACATGCAAGCACCCCGAAGTCTTAATCACTAGCTTAGATATGTTTTTTATCTAATATTAGCTTTAATTAGCTGAATATAGCATTGGAATATTAACATAAGCCTTTATAAAGCTCCTTAATGAAGATAACCGCATTTTCTATAAGGCTATTAATTTAAGTCCTTCTAGGAAGATTTAGCAAATCTTCTAGATTTATAAAGACTTAATTCAGGATTAGAAGCAGAATTAGGAGCTATTATAGATAGACAATACTTATAAGGTTAACCGCTTTAATCTCCTGCTATTACAGGTAACTAGCGTTACATCTTTACATATAACGTTTAGTATAGCATTTACCCTAGCTATAAAGGAAGATATACCTGCTTTTTCGTGGATTTTAGGGCATATAAAGGTAGCTATAGAAAAAGCTTTAATTCTTCCACTAAAGGTTATAATTACAGACTTTAACACTGCTCTAAAGCAATCTCTAACAAATATCCTCCCGTTATCTTAATAGCAAATTTGTAAGTAGCATATACTAAAGAATATTGTTCTTAATATTACAAAGAAGTGGATTAGAAGCCTTAATAATTACGATATTCTTATGCCGCCGCGCAAGCAGAAGAAAAAGGATAATAGGCCTACTTAAGCAGCTTCTACTAAAAATAATAATGTTAAAGTTAGATTAAATCTAGCAGAAGACGTTTCTAAACTTGATTAGTATGTTATAGAAGTGCTTTAAGGCATGGCTCCTTATTAGTTAACGAGACTATAAAGACTGCATTAGGCCTTCGCAATGCCTAGATTGCGGTTATGCATGCGGCTACTAAAGAGAGCTTTTTAGAGGAGTAGGAGAAGCTTAAGAGCTGATTTCACGAGTAGTAGCGTAAGCTTCCTTTTATTACAAATTATATAGCAGTTCCTTACTAATTTAACAGTTAGTAGTAATTATTAACTATCTTAAGAACACATATATTCCTTAGCAGCACTAATTTGCTATATTTACAATTAAGATGCTTTAAAATTTTAGGATATTAAGTACTTCCTGTACAGAGGGAGTTATAGCGAATTAAAAGTCCTTCTTATAAATAAATTTCTTAATCTCTTCTAGCTACATTTAATTATCTAGATACTTGTGCAAGGCCGCTATAATACCTTTAAACTTAAATTCAAGCACTAATTTAGCTACCGCTAAGTTAATGAGGATAAGTACCCTCTTATATAGAATTTAGTAGGTAAACTAGGCTAGAAGCTAATTACCGAGGTAATTAAGCAAATTAATCATGCGGAACTTAAAGCGAAAGGGAAAGAGCCTATAACAAGCTATACACATCTATTTACATAATAATAGGGAATCCCTTATCGCTATATAATTCTTTGTATAATAGAGAGTAGAGAGCTTCTTTAAGTAATAGACTTTAACCCTTACTGGTAGCTAAAGGCCTTAATAGATAAGGAATAGAGGCTTCTTAAGGTTTCTTACAAGCTTAACCCTAATAACGCGGCTTATGTAAGGAATAGCGTAGTTGATCTTCCCTCGCGAACAACGTTAACAGGCCGAATTCGCGATGGTCTCGAGCAGCTGTAGCATAACGCGGCAGCGGCTTTAAAAAGCTTGTAAAGGCCTTAATCAACGCCTTAATCAACGCTAGCACCATTAACCACAAGCAGCAAAAGCAGCAAAGCTAGAGGCAAATCTAGCAGCTAAAGAAACACTATCGCGGGCCTTAATATAAGGATTAATAGGCTTGTCACAATATTTAAAGCCTCATAGCAGCAGTAGCAATATCTTTAGCCTCTAATAACACATAGGGGTTTAGCCATATATTACAGCTCCTCCTATAGCTATTACATATAATTCTAGCCCTAGACTAAGTAATGCTAGCTATGCTTATAGCTCTTATCCCCCTCTTTATCTAATGCCACTAAATTCATTTATTCCAGAGCAGCCACAGCCGCAGCCGCCGCTATTGTAAGGTCCCTATAGATATTATTAGTAGCTTTAATTAAATAAATGCCTTACTTTTAGCTCTCTTGCACACATAGCTACAAAAGACTAACTAGCATAGAAGAAACCTCAGAGGTACTTCTGCACTAGAAGTGGGTGTGTGGAGACTCCTCTCGTTTTGGCTAGTCCGGTGGGAAATTTGAGTCCCCTTTGCCTTACTTACGGGTTTCTCCACTTTTTAGCTAGCTAGATTCCTCTCCTCTCTCTCTTCTCTCTTTCCTAGATTATTATTAACTTTAATTACAAAGAATTATCTACCTGCATAAGCACCTTAGTGTATCTAATACTAATTAGTGGTTAATTATAACCATAGATAAGTTAGGTATTATAAGAAGAGATATTTCTATAGACACTATAGTCATTTTCCTATTATCTAGATCCTTAGGAATAGGGGTCTAGCTATAAGAGTGTGCTAAAGGAAAAGACTTAAATTCCGGTTATAGACTTATTAGGCCTCTAAGGGATTAGCTTCTTCTATTATTATCTTTAACTTTAATAGAGAGACTAATTCTATATCTATTATAAACCTAGGGATTAACTTCTTCTATTATTATCTTTATCTTTAATAGAGAGACTAATCTTACACTTACTATAAGAAAACTAACTAAATAACTAAATTAATTACTATAGGGTATTGCTTTAAACCTAACGTTAATAACTATTACTTATAATAAGTTAGAAAGCTAGACTAGTAATAAGAGGGAAGACCTAAGCTACTGTGGAAGCTATATAATTGCCTAGACTATTACTAAGAGAAGAACCTTAATTCCCTAGTAATAAGAAACTATCCTAGATCTTAATAATTATGCCTAAGAGACCCTAAAAGAGTAAACTACTAATATAACTATAGCCTCTATCCTATGCCCTTACTAAAGATTAGGAAGAATAAATTATAGTAAACCTTAATTCTACTATATTATCTAAGCTTAATAACTATATTATAAGGTTTATTAACCTAAGTAAGCATTAAGACTAGAGGGATAATAACCTCTAGGAGTTATTCTAAGAAGACTTTAAAGGATAATCTAAGAATACCTTTATAATAGCTAATAGAGATCTTATTAAAGAGCTATAGAATTCTCTGCGAGATTATAGTATTATTATAAGATAAGGCTAAGGACTAGTAATTATAATATCTTTAGGAGAAGTAGTCTAATAAGAAATAAGGCTATTATAGACTAAAGGGAGATTATAAATCCCTAGACCCCTAAGTAATAAGCTTCTTAATCTCCTTAATTACTTACCCTAGAACCTTATCCTACCTAACCCTAATAGTATCTTTAACCCCTTAACCCCTAAGGAGCCTCTTCTATAGCAAACCCTATTATATTAAGTAATTTACCCTAAAGATCCTTACCTATAGTAAACCTTACCTTTTATATAGTAATTCTTCTCTAAGGACTAGATTATAAAGAAAATCTTAGAACTTATAAAGATATATAAGGATAGTAATTATTATAGTAAATAATTATATAACTTCCTTACCCTAAAAATTATGCTTTTTAAGAATAAGTATAATAGGATTAACCTCCCTTAAATATATTATTAGAAGGCTTTCCTAATTATCTTAATAAATAATACTAAGTAATACTACCTTAATTATCTCTTTAGTTAAAACCTCTTATATAAAGAGATAATTAGCTATATCTATTAATACTTTAAGATAGAAAGTAACTAATAGTTCTACTACTATAAACAGAGCTTTGCACTACAATACAATACATTACATAATACAATACAAGTACTTTTTCACAATACAATACAATACATGTATTATTTTGTATTTAATTGTATTTTTTTATTTTTCTACGCTAAAGTAGATTTCCTTAATTATAAGGCATTATAAGGTATATACATCTAATAATAAGTAATAAGGGTTTACTTTAGACTTACTTTTATATTATTATATAGTAATACCTTCTTATTATTAGTTTTATAAGCTTTTTCTTGCCTTAAAACCTAGTATCTAATAATAATATAATAGTAAGTCTAAAGTAAGTCTTTATTAACTTTATAATAGTATTACCTTCTTATAATTAGTTATAAAAGCTTTTTCTTACTTTAAAACCTAGTATTTACTAATATTATTATAGTAGGTCTAGAGTAAGTCCTTATTAACTTTATAATAATATTCCCTTCTTAAAATAGTATTTTCTTATATTAAAACCTAGCATTCACTAATATTATAAAAGTGGGTCTAAAGAGGGTTCTTATTAGCTTAATATTAGTATTACCTTCTTATTATTAGTTTTAAGAGCCTTTTCTTACTTTAAAACCTAGTATTTACTTATATTATAAAAGTGGGTCTAAAAGTAAGTCCCTATTAACTTTAAAGTAGTATTACTTTCCTATAATAGCTTTTTCTCACTTTAAATCCTAGTATTTACTAAAATCATAAAAGTGGGTCTAAAGTGGGTCCATATAATTTTTACAAGAGTTTTGCCTTCTTATAATAACTTTTTCTACTTTAAAACCTAGCATTTACAAATATTATAAAAGTGGGTCCTTAATAACTTTATTTTAGTACTACCTTCTTATTATTAGTTTTTATAGCTTTTTCTTACTTAAAAGCCTAGTATTTGTAAATATTATTAAAGTGGGTCTAAAAGTGAGGCCTTAAAACTTTATATTAGTATTACCTTCTTATTATTAGTTCTTATACGTTTTTCTTACTTTAAAACGTAGTATGTTCAAACTTTATAAAAGTGGGTTTTAAAGTGGGTCCTTATTAACTTTATATAAATATTACCTTCTTATTATTAGTTATTATAGCTTTTTTACTTTAAAACCTAGTATTTACTAATATTATAAAAGTGGGTCTTTATTAACTTTATATTAGTATTACTCTCTTATAATAGCTTTTCTCACTTTAAAACCTATTATTAATAAGTGAATTAGGACTTACTTTAGACTTACTTTTATAATAATACTAAAGACTAGGTTATATAGCTATTAAAGCTATTAAAGCTATTAAAGCTATTAAATTATAATAGAAAAGACTATTTAGGACTTACTTTTAAGAGGAATATATTATATACTTTCCTTTTATTTTTAATTTTAACTAACTTTTAAGTTAATTCTAGATAGGTTTTCCCTTCTCTTTTACTTTTACTTAAGTTTTAAAAGCTTAAAAGTAAATATAATTATTTATATTCTAATAAAAAGGGTTTATAGCTATAAGACTATTTTTAAAGTAAAATAAAATTACTTTATTCTTATATAAGTCCTTAGTATATCTAAATGTTATTATTAGAGTTTTAGTTTATTTATATATAGTTATAATATTTTTCCTTAGGGTAAGTTTTACACTTAAAGTTAAGAAAAACTATTAAAAAGATAATAAATCTAAGAAAAAGTTAGGAACTTAGAAAGACCTCTAAAATTAGTTAAATTTTTTTTTCATAAGTTACATTTAAACTATACTATAAAAATGACTAAGCAGTAGTTATTAGGTTAATATTCTAAATTAGCTAGATATTTAAAGATTTATAGAAAAGCAAATAAATTATATTCAAAAAAGTGGCTTATATTAACTAGATTAGTTATTAAATCTACTATATAATAGAATTTTATAATACCCCACTTTTTTTACCCCTAATAATACATTGTATTATATGTATTGTATTGTATTGTATTGTATTGTATTGACAATACAATACATAATACAATACATAGGGCAATACAATACAATACAATACATCGAAGGGCCAAAAATACAATAAATACAATACATGCAAAGCTCTGACTATAAATAGAGTAGTATAACTCTAAATAGTATAATTACTAAGAACCCTAATAAGAGTAGGCTAGAGTGCCTTAAGATTATGCTAGCTACCCTTAAGAAAATCTATTAAGGCCTATATCCTTCTAATATAGTAAATACTAAGCTTTATAAGTAAATACTAAATACTATAGCTAGTATACCTAAGTATGATTTTTATAATTTTTTTTTTTCATCGGCAGTGGCCAATGCATCTAAAATTCACACATAACATAAGAATTACTGGCAACACCCAGCCAGTGCAACAATAAACGACCGATTGACAGTACCGCAGTGATAAAAGCCTGTAACAATATAAGCAGTTTTACCTCGTACCCAGGAGGGGTATACCTAAGTATTAAATAGTAAAATACGTTTACTCCTAAGCTTTAAGAGTCTTACTAGAGACCTCTATAAGGTAATTATAATCTTAGAGTTAAATAAAAGAGCTACCTAATACCTATAATTATATAGAAGCTCTCCTAAGGCTATATTTACTAACCGCTAATATAAACGCTAACCCTAAGGTAAGGGAGGCTATTATAGTAAGAGCCTAAGGCATAGCTCTTAGTATTACTTTATATATAGTAAAAACAGCTATTAGTCTTTTAATTACTCTAATAAAGAATACTAAAAGGAGAAGGATTATTAGTTTACTAGCAAGACCTATTATATACCCCTTTAGAGAAGAGATTCTAGGCATTTCTTACCTCTTATAAAGGGCTAGATAATAATAACCCTAATAAGGGCCCTAGCTAAGGATAGGAACTATATCTTATAGCCTATTTAAAGACTAAAGATAGTAATAAGGATAATAAAAGCTATTGCTAGTAGTATATCTAAGTATTATATAATTCTTTTACTTAGAGCTATAGGATAATTATAAAAGGACCTTTGATACTTTTTCCGCACCGATCTAAAGGTCCGGAATCGCCTCTAAAATACAAACCACATTAATATTCGAATTCCTTACCTTTGTTTACCCCTTCTATAATATCGTATCGCGATAGAGCTAGAGGTAAGCGCAAGGGTAAGATGCTAATAGTAATTAACGCTAGAGAAAGGGAGCTAGTATAGAGCTACTACTACCTAAACGTAAGACTAGGGTAATTTAACGCCTATAGACGCGAGGATAACCTAATAATAGATTAGATATAATTTAAATATCTAAATAACATGAAATTCTATAATAAGATTACTAGCCTTATCCCTAGCAATAAAGTCTCCTAAGTTTAGAGCATTATAAAGGCTATAGCCTGCTAGGCAGTAAACCACGCCCGCGCTAAAATAAGAGCTATAAATAATAATAATAATAATAATAATAATAATATTTACACTACTAAAGAAGCCCTTAAAGTAGCCCTTAAGGAGGTTATTAAGGAAGAAGTAAAAGAAACTAATATACTAACTTAGGTAAGTATTATAGCTAGACTAGCACTAAGAAGGCTAAATAATAAAACCCCTCCCCTATAGGTCCTAGGTAAATAATATAGAGAAGTACTTATTAAAGGTAATATAATCTAGGAAACGCTTTAATCCTAAGGTACTAAAGATATAATAACTATAGTAAATAAAGCCACTAGCTAAACTATAGCTATAGTAGCTAGAAGACTCCCTAGTAAAGATATAATTATTACCTTTAAAGGAAACGCTACCTAATATAGAGAAGACTAAAAATAGATTACTAAAGTATTTAGACTAGAAGTAGCTCTTTATTACTATATACTTAGCATTATAGTTAAGGGATTCCTAATAAAGTATATATTTATTAAAAGCCTTATAGCTAAGATTAGAAAAGTAAATAAAGTAAATATAATAAAGGTAACTATAAGGTATCCCTAAGTAGAAAACATATAATATACTACTCTAATCCTAGGGCTAGTAGAAGTAAAAGATACTAATAAGATATACTAAGATAGAATAGTCTTTAAAGCAAAGCTATTCTAAACTAAACTATATAATAAAACCCTATAACCTTAATAATATTATAACTACTTCTAAACTAGCTATATTATAAAGTTCTATAACCTTTGTTTACCAAACAACGCAACTTTTTCCGCACCGATCTAAAGGTCCGAATCGCCTCTAAAATACAAACCACATCAATATTCGGATTCCTCACCTCCGTTTACCCCTCCTACGATATCGCATTGCGACAGAGCCAGAGGCGGGTGCAAGGGCAAGATGCTAATAGTAATTAACGCTAGAGAAAGGGGCTAGCATAGAGCTACTACTACCTAAACGCAGGAATAGGGTAATTTAATGCCTATAGACGCAAAGACAACCTAATAACGGATTAGATATAATTCGAACACCTAGATAACACAAAATTCTATAATAAGATTACTAGCCTTATCCCTAGCAATAAAGTCTCCTAAGTTTAGAGCATTATAAAGGCCATAGCCCGCTAGGCAGCGAACCATACCTACGCTAAAATAAGAGCTATAAATAATAATAGTAGTAATAATAATAATAATATTTACACTACTAAAGAAGCCCTTAAAGTAGCCCTTAAGGAGGCTATTAGGAAGAAGCTAAAGAAACTAATACACTAACCTAGGTAAGCATTATAGCTAGACTAGCACTAAGAAGACTAAACAACAAAACCCCTCCCTTATAGGTCCTAGGCAGATAATATAGAGAAGTACTTATTAAAGGTAATATAATCTAGGAAACGCTCTAATCCTAAGGCGCTAAAGATATAATAACTATAGTAAATAGAGCTACTAGCTAAACCATAGCTATAGCAGCTAGAAGACTCCCTAGCGAAGACATAATTATTACCTTTAAAGGAAACGCAGCCTAATACAAAGAGGACTAAAAATAGATTACTAAAGCATTTAGTCTAGAAGCAGCCCTTTACCACTGTGTACTTAGCGTTATAGTTAAGGGATTCCTAATAAAGCATATATTTATTAAGAACCTTATAACTAAGATTAGAAAAGCGAATAAAGTAAATATAATTAAGGTAACCATAAGGCGCCCCTAAGTAGAAAACGCATAGCATACTACCTTAATCCTAGGACTAGCAGAAGTAGAAGATACTAATAAGATATACTAAGATAGAATAGTCTTTAAAGCGAAGCTATTCTAGACTAAACTATATAACAAGACCCTATAACCCTAATAATGCTATAACTGCTTCTAAACTAGCTATATTATAAAGTTCTATAAGGTAGCCCTAAGGTATAGTAGGTACGGAGCTAGCTAATATAAGGAAGGAGAAACATTATGCCTAATAATTAGCGAATAACTAAAGGAAAACTATATCTTATATTCTAGCCTATACCTAGCATGGTTAAGGGACTACCCTATCCTAAAAGAGAAGTAAAATACAGCGAAAGCAGGCTACCTAGAGTAACTATTACAATTCGCTAGTAACTCCCTAGATAGAAGCCTAACACTGCCCCGTGAGGGAACTAGCATAGCTATAGCACCTATTATTATAGTAGGTAGGAAAAGGGAACGCCTAATAAATACAGAGAGGAGTGCTAAATAGCCTAGGGTAGGAAGTATTATATAATATATGTCTCGAAATAGGGCTAGAATAGAGCTAGCATAAGATAGCAGAGATCCACTACCCCCTAACTAATATAGTAATGTTATAAGTCCTCTTTTAGAATATAAATAAGAAGGATAGCCTAATATACATAGTGCTCTAATACTAAACTAACATAGACATAATAGTAATCTAAGAGTGGGAACACATAAGGCACCTATGGCCCCTAGCACTAGGCCTTGCCTAATTCTAACTAGCACACTATAAGGGATAGAACGCGATATATATAAATAAGAAGCATAATATAGGGTTATGGATAGCCTAGGGAGGACCTAACTAGTCACTAGTAGAGATAAAAGGCATAAATATCTACTCCTTTACTTAGAAGGATACATAGATAACTAGAACATACCTATCCGCACTTTTAACGTAGAAGAGCCTTATAGCTAGAGCGTTTTTATAGGAGACTTTAACTAAAAACACCCCCTCTAGGATAGCTTAGATAGAATAACTAGAGAAGCGGAGGAACTACTAGACCTTATAAGCTAGTGGAGGCTTAGTCTAGTAACGCCCTAAGGGGAACCTATAAGATAATATAGAGAAGACAGAGATAGCACTATAGATCTAGCATAGGTAACTCTAGATATCTAAGTCCACTATAATAGCGTAGAAGACCTTACAGGCTCTGACTATATTCCGTAGCTAATTAGCATCTTTACTAAGGAGTAAGAAGGCACCCTACCTACCCTTAAACACACCTAGACCACAATAAACAGACCATAGGCAAAGGCAGAAGCAGCGGTGTGACTCTAAGCGAAATACGCACTAGACCTAAAAGATAAGAAAGGAATCAATGTATACGCAATATAGCTTATTATAAACCTCTAATAGATAGCAGAACTAGTAGCCCTGTGGAAGCGCTAAGGACTCCCTAGTCTAGAGGCATAGTAGTTAAGGAGAATAAAAGAGGTAGTTACTAAAGCTAGATAAGCTAAGAGATAATAGAGGCGCTAGAAGACTAAAGCAAACTAGCAAGCCTTCTCTAAGGCGGATAATAACTAGGAATGGATAGTTAGAGAAGAAAAAGGAACATATAAAGAGAAGCCCTATAAAAAGCTAACACATAGGAAAAGGATAGTAGAGTTTAGAGACTAGAGAGATAGGCCTAGCTCTAAAGCTAGGCCCCCTAGAGCTCCCTAGACTCCTAGACCTAGAAAGAACTAACAATAACCCTAACCTAGCCACTACCTATAAGGATAAGGCAAGCATACTTACACAAAGGTTCTTCCCTAAGCCTATAGCAAACCTCTCCTACATCCTAGACCTCTTCTTCCTAGAGCTTAATAATGCGCTAGTCCTAGATAAAGAATAGTTTAGAGCAGGAGATATTAGAAATATCTTATTAGATATAGCTAGCTAGAAAGCCCTAGGAGATAATAAACTCCTAGCGGGCCTTATTAAGGCCTATAATAAACTAGCTAAAGAAGCTATAGCATGCCTGCTAAACGCTATCCTTAAAGTAGGATATTTTCTAGTATAGTTCTAAACCACACAAGTAGTGGTGATTAGGAAGCTAGGAAAAACCACTAAGGAGATAAGAAGAGCTAATACGTAGAGACCTATCTTACTACTAAACATAGTGGGAAAGATTATAAAAGCGGTAATCGTAAGGCGGCTCATGGCCTTCGCTAAGGCTAAGGGCCTCCTTCCTAAGCTATAAATAGGAAATAGGGTAAATAGATTAACAGAAACCGCAATAAGAGTCCTTATAGAATATATAAGAGAGGCTTAGGGTAGAGGCAGCATTACCTCGCTAGCGTAGATAAATATCTCTTCCGCATTTAATAGAGTTAGCCACCTATATCTAATTTACGTTTTAATCTAAATAGGCATACCACGCTAGCTAATAGCTATAATATATAGCTTCCTTATAGATAGAATAAGCTAGCTTAGCTTTAATAGCAAACTCTTAAGACCCTTTTAGATAAAGGTAAGTACCCTATAAGGCTCTCCTCTCTTACTAATCCTCTTCCTACTCTACTTAGCAAAGCTATATATATGCCTCTAAGCTATCCTAGGCATAGTAGTAATAGGATTTGCGAATAATATAAACATAGCAGCGTTTAGAAAAACACTATATAGACCTAGAAGAGGCTTAAAGCTACGTGGAAAGTGTGCGAAAAGTAAGTAAAAGAAGTAGGAGTAAAGTTTAACCTAGTAAAAACTAAACTTATACACTTTAGCAAAGCACACTAACCCCTATAGGCTAGGGTCTAACTTAGTGCAGAGGAGATAGCGCTTATAGAGTTATATAGGTTCCTTAGAGTCTAGGTTAATAGGAAACTTAATTAGAGTGCCTATAAGAATATCCTAAAAGGCAAACTAGCCTAGCAGTAGCTTACACTCTCTTCGCTAGCGGCATTAGCCTAGGGTTATAGCTTTAGAGATACCTAACTCCTATACACATAGGTAGTCTAGCCTATCCTTGCCTATAGGGCAAGCGCTTACTATACCCTAACTAAGAAGGGTAGAAAGCTAAGAGGAGTAGTTAAAAGCTTTATAATAGACTAATTAGCCTACCTCTAAATTATAGCTAGTGCGTTTAAGGCTATACCTATTGCCTAACTAGAGGTTAAGACCTACGTCCCCCTAGATCTATACCTAAATAAGATAAAACAGAAGTTTAAAGAGAGAATCATAGAGAGCGGAATAGCTATAATAATCCAAACCGCTACTAACTTAGTATAGTTAGTGTTACGTTGTAGATAGAGACCCCCTAGGAGCAACAAACTAGTAGCGGAATTACACAAGGAATAGAGATAATGCTAGGATAAATAGCATAGTAAGGAACGCCTAGGATAGCATAGACTTGCGAGAGAACTAACTAAGGACTAACCACTAACTTATAACCTAAAGGAAATCTAAAGATTCCACATAGGCCTAGAAAAGCATATCTCCTTAACCATAGTCTAACTACGCACTAGGAAGATTAGTCTTAATAAGTTCCTCTTCTAAAGAGGCATTCCTAGGGTAAACTTACTGCTATATAGCTATAGCAGAGCAGTTAAGGACTAATATTATATTATAGTAAACTACCCTAAATATAACTACTAATGCCCCTAAACGCGCTAGCCTAGAGACGCATAGGAGGTAAGGCTAGCCCTAAACTATCCCCTAAAGGCAAGAGCAATAGCTAAATAGTTCCTTAGCATAAAACAACTCTAATACTACTTATTAGCATAAGAACTAGTAGCTAACATACGTAGTAGAGAGGAGGAGCTAGAGCTAAGGCGCTTCTAGCGCGCTAGGACTAATAACTAAGATACAGACATAGTAGATAACTAGGGAGAGATATAAGATTACATAGTTTAGAGCTAGCGGTAGGCTAGCTAAAGAATTATATTTCTAGAACTATTATTAGATTAATTTTAAATATATAACGCTAGGTATTATAAGCCTTACTAGTCTGCCTCTGCCCCTTTACTAAGCTATACCTACCTAACTAATTACTCCTTCTCTAGGACTAGAATCACCCCTCTATTACCTTAGCCCACCCCTTAGCAGGCAGGGCCGCGGCTAGGAGACGGTTTATCTCCGTGGCGTAAGCATCTAGGCGCCGCAGCTAAAAGATAATCTTGTTATATTGCTCCCTACTAGCGCTAGACTAGCCTAGGCCTATAGCTAAGGCGCTATGCTTCTTCTTACTTTAATTGCTAGCATAGAGCTTCTTTACGTAATCCTAATAGTTATCTAGGACCTATAGAACTATTAGACCTAGACTAGACTTAATATTAAACTAGAATAGTAGTACTTACACTACCCCTAGCGACTATAGCTACCTAAACTTCCACTAGCTACTAGTGCTTATTCTATTAATTACTTAAGTTAGGCTAAGAGCGAATTAGCACTAGATCTGGCCTAGAATAGAGGCGCTAACTACCTTTAAATATCTATAGTTACAGACCTAATAGTTAAAATAAGCGTTAGTAGCCAGCCCTATATAAAATAGTTAGCCTTGCTTCTAAGCTAGGACAGATCTAACTTACTAGTAATATTATGGCACTAGTGCCTAGGGCAGTTAATTAATTAAGATTCACAAGAGATATATTAGATCCTATGGGGATTCCCTAACTATAGCGAATTAGCATTAGAATAGAGGCGGGCTAGGGCTAGAGGGGTTATACCTTTAAATCCTTAGCTATAGCCCGCTTAAGCTACTTCTTAGTTAAAGACTTTTAAGGATATCGCTTATTTTTAGAGTTTTCCTAGGCGGATTAGAGCTAGATAAGCATAGAACGCAAGAGTACTCACAGTAGCCAGCGCTATCTTATTAGATAACCTAATAGATCTACAGCAATGTTAGCAATTAGGCTAACACTAGCCTAGGAGCGCCTTAGGTAGCTCTAAGGAAGAAAAGAACCCATAGGAAGTTTAATAAAAAAGAGGAAAGAAGGAAGACCCCTCTAGGGGAGGAACCCTTCTTATACTCATACAGGGGGCTAAATTATAGATATTAACGAAGAAAGAAGAACATAAGACGAGAATCTAGTTAGTTAATGCCTAAGAGACCTAGGCCTAGAAACGGCTAGGAATCAAACCGAACCCATACCCCCACCATAGAAGACAAACAACATCAGGTGCTCTGACTTCCTAGACTGATGAGCTGGACCCGGGCCGGAGAAGGCTAAAAGAATCTAGCACGCTGTAAGATAGTATAACAAGCCTAGAGCAGTGCCGGAGCAGACCCGGGATAGAGCTAGGCAGGGCTTAGAACCTAGGATTTTCCTTTTTCCTTTTTCTTTCTTTTCTCACTAGGATAAGGCTAGCGTAAGCTAGCAACAAACACCTACGATAGGCCACACACAACGCGACGCAGGCCTGGTGCAGGGTCAGCGTTAGCCCGAACATAGATGCAAGGGGTTTTTCTTCCTATTCAAGGGTTTTCCCTTTTGACGAAGCAGCAGGAGTACTAGTACTAGCCCTACATAGAGCTAGCTAGCGTAAATAATATATATAAAGTTCTATAAGGTAACCCTAAGGTATAGTAGGTATAGAGCTAGCTAATATAAAGAAGAAGAAATATTATACCTAATAATTAGTAAATAACTAAAGGAAAACTATATCTTATACTCTAGCTTATACCTAGCGTAATTAAGGGACTATTTTATCCTAAAAAGAAGTAAAATATAGTAAAAGTAAGCTACCTAGAGTAACTATTATAATTTACTAGTAACTCCTTAGATAAAAGCCTAACACTACCTTATAAGAGAACTAGTATAGCTATAGAACCTATTATTATAGTAAGTAAAAAGGGAATACCTTATAAATATAAAGAGAAGCGCTAAATAGCCTAAGGTAAAGAGTATTATATAATATATATCTTAGAATAAAGCTAGAATAAAACTAGTATAAGATAGCAAAGACTTACTACCCCCTAATTAATATAGTAATATTATAAGTTCTTTTTAGAATATAAATAAAAAGGATAGCCTAATATATATAGTGCTCTAATACTAAACTAATATAGATATAATAGTAATTTAAGAGTAGGAATATATAAGATACCTATAGCCCTTAGTATTAGGCCTTACCTAATTCTAACTAGTATACTATAAAGAATAGAATATAGTATATATAAATAAGAAGTATAATATAGGGTTATAGATAGCCTAGGGAGGACCTAACTAGTTACTAGTAAAGATAAAAGGTATAAATATTTACTCCCTTTACTTAGAAGGATATATAGATAACTAGAACATACCTATCTATACTTTTAATATAGAAAAGCCCTATAGCTAAAGCGTTTTTATAAGAGACTTTAACTAAAAACACTCTCTTTAGGATAGCCTAAATAGAATAACTAGAGGAGTAAAGGAACTACTAGACCTTATAAGCTAGTAAAGACTTAGTTTAGTAATGCCCTAAGGGGAACCTATAAGATAATATAGAGAAGATAGAGATAGCACTATAGATCTAGTATAGGTAACTCTAAATATCTAAGTTTACTATAATAGTGTAAAAGACCTTATAGGCTTTAACTATATTCTATAGCTAATTAGTATCTTTACTAAGGAGTAAGAAGGCGCCTTACCTACCCTTAAACACACCTAGACTATAATAAATAAACTATAGGTAAAGGCAAAAGTAGTAGTATAACTCTAAGTAGAAAATACACTAGACCTAAAAGATAAGAAAGGAATTAATATATATATAATATAGCTTATTATAAATCTCTAATAAATAGTAAAATTAGTAGCCCTAAGGAAGTGCTAAGGACTCCCTAGCCTAGAGGCATAGTAATTAAGGAGAATAAAAGAGGTAATTATTAAAGCTAGATAAGCTAAGAAATAATAGAGACACTAAAAGACTAAAGTAAACTAGTAAGCCTTCTCTAAGGTAAATAATAACTAGGAATAGATAGTTAAGGAAGAGAAAAGGAATATATAAAGAGAAGCCCTATAAAAAGCTAATATATAGGAAAGGATAGAGGAGTTTAGAGACTAGAGAGATAGGCCTAGCTTTAAAGCTAGGCTCCCTAAAGCTCCCTAGACTCCTAGACCTAGAAAGAACTAATAATAACCCTAATCTAGCTACTACCTATAAGGATAAGGTAAGTATACTTATATAAAGGTTCTTCCCTAAACCTATAGTAAACCTCTCCTATAATATTATTTATAAATCCTATTACTACTATGCCTAGGATAGCTTAGAGGTATATATAAAGCTTTACTAAGTAAAGTAGGAAGAGGATTAGTAAGAGAGGTAAGCCTTATAAGGTACTTACCTTTATCTAAAAGGGTCTTAAGAGTTTACTATTAAAGCTAAGCTAGCTTATTCTATCTATAAGGAAGCTATATATTATAGCTATTAGCTAGTGTAATATAATTATTTAGATTAAAATATAAATTAGATATAGGTAGCTAACCCTATTAAATATAGATAAGATATCTATTTACGCTAATAAGGCAATACTACCTCTACCCTAAGCCTCTCTTATATATTCTTTAAGAACTCTAATTATAGTTTTTATTAATCTATTTACCCTATTTCCTATTTATAGCTTAAGAAAGAGGCCCTTAGCCTTAGTAAAGGCTATAAGCTACCTTATAATTACTGCTTTTATAATTTTTTTACTATATTTAGTAGTAAGATAGGTCTTTATATATTAGCCCTTCTTATCTCTTTAGTGGTTTTTCCTAGCTTTCTAATTAGTACTACTTATATAGTTTAGAACTAGGCTAGGAAGTATTTTACTTTAAGGATAGTATTTAGTAAGTATACTATAGCTTCTTTAGCTAGCTTATTATAGGCCTTAATAAGGCTTACTAGGAGTTTATTATTTCCTAGGGCTTTCTAGCTAGCTATATCTAATAGGATATTTCTAATATCTCTTACTTTAAACTATTCTTTATCTAGGACTAGTATATTATTAAGCTTTAGAAAGGAGAGATTTAGGATATAGGAGAGGTTTACTATAGGTTTAGGGAAGAACCTTTATATAAGTATACTTACCTTATCCTTATAGGTTATAGCTAGGTTAGGGTTATTATTAGTTCTTTTTAGGTCTAGGAGCCTAGGGAGCTCTAGGGGGCCTAGCTTTAGAGCTAGGCCTATCTCTCTAGTCTCTAAACTCCTCTATCCTTTTCCTATATATTAGCTTTTATAAGGCTTCTCTTTATATATTCCTTTTCTCTTTCTTAACTATCTATTCCTAGTTATCATTTACCTTAGAGAAGGCTTACTAGTTTACTTTAGTCTTTTAGTGTCTTTATTATCTCTTAGCTTATTTAGCTTTAGTAACTACCTCTTTTATTCTCCTTAATTACTATACCTTTAGGCTAGGGAGTCCTTAGCGCTTTTATAGGGCTACTAATTCTACTATTTATTAGAGGTTTATAATAAGCTATATTATATATATATTAATTCCTTCCTTATCTTTTAGGTCTAGTGTATTTTCTACTTAGAGTTATATTACTACTTTTGCCTTTACCTATAGTCTATTTATTGCGGTCTAGGTATATTTAAGGGTAGGTAAGGCACTTTCTTACTCCTTAGTAAAGATACTAATTAGCTATAAAATATAGTTAAAACCTATAAGGTCTTTTACACTATTATAGTAAACTTAGATATCTAGAGTTACCTATACTAGATTTATAATACTATCTTTATTTTCTCTATATTATCTTATAGGTTCCCCTTAGGGCATTACTAAACTAAGCCTTTACTAGCTTATAAGGTCTAGTAGTTCCTCTGCCTCTCTAGTTATTCTATCTAGGCTATCCTAGAGGGGGTATTTTTAGTTAAAGTCTCCTAAGAAAACGCTTTAGCTATAGGGCTCTTTTATATTAAAAGTATAGATAGGTATATTCTAGTTATCTATATATCCTTCTAAGTAAAGGGAGTAAATATTAATACCTTTTATCTTTACTAGTAACTAGTTAAGTCCTCCCTAGGCTATCTATAACCCTATATTATGCTTCTTATTTATATATACTATATTCTATTCTTTATAGTATACTAGTTAAAATTAGTTAAGGCCTAGTGCTAGGGGCTATAGGTATCTTATAAATTCCTACTCTTAAATTACTATTATATCTATGTTAGTTAAGTGCTAGAGTAATATATATATTAGGCTATCCTTCTTATTTATATTCTAAAAGAGAACTTATAGTATTACTATATTAGTTAAGGGGTAGTAGGTCTTTACTATCTTATACTAGTTCTATTCTAGCCCTATTCTAAGATATATATTATATAATACTCCTTACCCTAGGCTATTTAGCGTTTCTCTCTATGTTTATAAGGTATTCCCTTTTTTACTTATAATAATAATAGGTTCTATAGCTATACTAGTTCTCTTATAAGGTAGTATTAGGCTTCTATCTAGGAGTTACTAGTAAATTATAATAGTTACTCTAGGTAGCTTACTTTTACTATATTTTACTTTTCCTTTAGGATAGAATAGTCCCTTAACTACGCTAGGTATACGCTAGAGTATAAGATATAGTTTTTCTTTAGTTATTTACTAATTATTAGGTATAATATTTCTCCTTCTTTATATTAGCTAGCTCTATACCTACTATACCTTAGGGCTACCTTATAAAACTTTATAATATAGCTAGTTTAGAAGTAGTTATAGTATTATTAGAGTTATAGGGTTTTATTATATAGTTTAGTTTAGAATAGCTTTACTTTAAAGACTATTTTATCTTAGTATATCTTATTAGTATCTTTTACTTCTACTAGTCCTAGGATTAGGGTAGTATATTATATATTTTTACTTAGGGACACCTTATAGTTACCTTAATTATATTTACTTTATTTACTTTTCTAATCTTAGCTATAAGGCTTTTAATAGATATATACTTTATTAGGAATCCCTTAACTATAATACTAAGTATATAGTAATAAAGGGCTGCTTTTAGTCTAAATGCTTTAGTAATCTATTTTTAGTCTTCTTTATATTAGGTAGCGTTTCCTTTAAAGGTAATAATTATATCTTTACTAAGGAGTCTCCTAGCTACTATAGCTATAGTTTAGCTAGTAGCTCTATTTACTATAGTTATTATATCTTTAGTGCCTTAGGATTAGAGCGTTTCCTAGATTATATTACCTTTAATAAGTACTTCTCTATATTATTTACCTAGGACCTATAAGGGGGTTTTATTATTTAGCCTTCTTAGTACTAGTCTAGCTATAATGCTTACCTAGGTTAGTATATTAGTTCCTTTTACTTCTTCCTTAATAGCCTCCTTAAGGGCTACTTTAAGGGCTTCTTTAGTAGTATAGATATTATTATTATTATTATTATTACTATTATTTATAGCTCTTATTTTAGCGTGGGCATGGTTTACTGCCTAGTAGGCTATAGCCTTTATAATACTCTAAACTTAGGAGACTTTATTACTAGGGATAAGGCTAGTAATCTTATTATAAAATTTTATATTATCTAGATACTTAAATTATATCTAGTCTATTATTAGGTTATTCTTATGTCTATAGGTATTAAATTACCCTAGTCCTGCGTTTAGGTAGTAGTAGCTCTATGCTAGCTCCTTTCTCTAGCGTTAATTACTATTAGTATCTTACCCTTACGCCTACCTCTAGCTCTATTATAATACGATATTGTAGGAGGGGGTAAACAAAGGTAAGGAATTCGAATATTAATGTGGTTTGTATTTTAGAGGCGATTCCGGACCTTTAGATCAGTGCGGAAAAAGTATCAAAGGTCTAATTAATCCGTAATAATCTTTAATATTATTATAATTATATAAGCTATATTAATACCTACTACCATTCTATAGACCTCTAAAGCAAGCACACTTCTTATAACTCTCTTACTCTTTATTAAGCTATAGTGTATAATATTACCTTATAGTGTAAACTTACTATCTTTATACTCCTTATTAGCTAGGATAAGAATATAGCCTAGTTATAAGGTAAGGTCTTTATTATAAGCGAATAATCTATTAATAAATATAAATAGCTTTACTCTTTTAAGGTTAAGGGGTATAAAGATTAACCCTTAATCTACGTAGTCTATTTACTACTTAATATAATAATTAAGTTCCTTAACGTTTTTAGTTATTAGTTCTTAATATTACGCGGTAACTAATAGATTAAAGCTTGCCTTAGGTTAGTAGATTAAAGTAATATAGGCACTATAGGCCCTTTATTTAATATACTTCTTTCCTAGTTCTTCTAGCAGGATTAACTATAGCTTATTACTTTGCCCTTTTTATCGTATCTTAATAGTATTATTAGTTAGTTAAATAATTCTACTATTAAATATAAGGGGTTTATTAGGCTTAATAGACTACTTTAGTTTTATAGCGAATTTAGCGGTAGCTAGTTAATCCTCTTCTTATTAGGAGAATCCTTTATCTAATAGACTAAGGGTATTATTAGTCTGTATTCCTATGCATCTAAAGTAAGGGCTTTTAGCAGATATAACTAGTAAGTATAGATTATAGCTTAATATTATTATCTAGAGCTTTTCTCTATAGTACTTATAGTAAGTCACCCACTAGTGTATGCTAGCCTTTGCAATTCTATAGAGGGGCTTAATAACTCTTATAATTATTCCTTTAGGGTACTAGTTATAAATTTAGATAGGGAGTTAGGCAAGGATTATACAATTTAGCGGCGTTTCTAATTATACGTTTACCTACATAATATCTTAAATCTATAGGAGAAATCCTTTTATAAGAAGAGAAGGGGTAGTTATAAGGATTAATTATTAGCTTACCCTTTAGATCATTAGGGCTTACGTAAGGATTGCTTGCTTTACTTTATCACTAAAGCCTTAGATTATAAGCCTTAATTTCTTATATAGCTAGCTTATTCTTCCTTTAACTTTATTAATAATATAGGAATTAAAGATTTAAATCCCTTAGTGCTTCTTTAGATTAAAAACAATAAATTTAAATATACCTTAGCTAATTAGGGCATTAATCTTAGCCTTTATTAAGAGCTTCAAAGGCTTGCTAGGAGTTATAATTATGCCTTTCTTATATAATTAGATTACAAGCTTAAGGTCTGCCTTTGTTAGGAGCAGAACAGCGACGGCATCCATAAGGGTGGCGACGGCATCAATAAGGGTGGAACCCAGCGGGGCACGGAGCTAAGGGCTAGCTACGGGCTAGTTACGTGAGAGCTATGGGCTATTTAAAGGGGCTTTCCTATAAACAAAGGGAAAGGGCTAGAGATTAAACCTTTTAAGCACCTACCCTAGCTAGCAGATTAATAGCTATAATACTTTAATCTAACCTTTACTCTGTTATTTACTTCTAAGCTAAAAGCCTTAATAAATTAATCTCTTTTCCCTTTAGGGTAATAGACTATTAGTTAGATTAAGATATCTAGAATTTATTGCATAGTAACCTAATTAGGTGGTAGCTATAACCACACTATAGACAAGTAGGAGAATATTACATTACTAAACCTAACCGGAGTAATCCGCTAGTCCCTATTAGATAACTAGTAGAGTGGAATACTTATTAATAATAAGAAGGTAATACTAAACTAGCGCCTTAAAGAAGCAGTAACCTAGATATATATTATAGAAAAGAGATAGAAACTTGCTTACTTATAGCGAAACCTATAGATAATAGAAGAAGCTATATCCTTAGGTAACTTAGACATAGGACCTATAAATCCCCTTCTTTAGTACCTTAGGTAATACCTATTATATAGTGATATAGCCTTATAAAGATATAATTAAAAGCACCTATATATAAAGGGAACACTTTTAAGAGTCTTTAGAATTTCCTAGCGGATTTAAATATAGCTTTTACTATAGATTATAAAACCTTTATAGATAATATAACTAAGGTTACCTATGCTAGCAGCTGCTTAGTAGATAATATAAAGCGATAATAGATATGTTATATAGCTACGGATGGTTATGTAAACTACTAGGGTTATACCTAGGATAGATTTATAGATTAGCTAAAGATAGGAACTATAGATAAGAATGTATAGTGCTTAGAAGTCATAAGGATATTAATAGGTCTTAGACAAGAAAATCACTAATTATTCTAGACGTTTATAAAGATCTAGGGTAAGGCAGAGGCTAAGCTGCCTAAAGCAATTCCTAAACGCCTATAAATCTACATATTTATTAATAGCCTTAATAACGCTATAAAGAAGCAGGTACTTAGCTAAGAGTTTCCTAAGAGTTAGACCTACCTAGTAGGCTAAGGAAGAAAGGTAAAGGTTATAACTAAAGGAGGCTAATTAAGTAATTAAGGTAATAATAATTAGAAAAGATAATAACATTTTACTTTGCTAGAAAGGCTATAGTAATAAAGCAGTAATAGAAAGATAAATTTGCTATTTATATGCTTTAAGTATAGTAAGCTAGGATATGCTTTACTAAGCTACACTAAACTAGATTGCTCTATTTATAAGAGAAGTAACTATATAATAGAGATACATAAGAGTAGCTATAACTAGGCTAGAGATAAAGACCTATTAGACTTAAATAAGACCCCTATTAGCTTAGTATAACCCTAGGAAGACGCTCTTATTAAATTATTACCTAAAGATCTAAGACTAAGAGTTAAGGCAAAGTTATAGTAAGAATATAAATAGGTAGCTATAAAGGCACTGTTTAACCCTAGTGTAACCTATTTAATTATTTACCTAAAGTTACTAACAGTAGTTAATTAGGCTAATGTAAAAAGGATAATATAACCCTTAAGAGTGCTACCCTTACTAAAATTAAGTATTAAGGGATCTTATTACAAACCCTATTAATTAAGGATAGCATAGGCTATGTAAGAATGTGTTAAGTTAGCTACTACGTAGCTAATACTAGTAAAGACCTATTATTAGGGTATGACTAGGCAGTTATATACAAACTAGTGATTATATCCTAGACAGATAGTTACTAGAGATACCCTGTTATAAAAGAATATCTTAGACTAGCAGTAGGGACGTGACAGGCACGCAAGGAGGCAAAACGCGCATGCATTAGATTTATCTTGCAGGGGATGACAACCAAAATTATACAAAAAGACAACGACGTCTCAATAGTAAACAAAGACCGAGCCCGCTAGCTAAGGAGTTGCTACCTAGCAGTGGTATAATGGCTAGGTCTTATTGATTTTAGAAAAGCCTAATAGTCTAGATATATTCAAAGGATGTTATTATGGCGTGGGGGACTGCACGTAAGACTAAGCCTGCTAGCTAAGGAGTTGCTACCTAGCAGTAGTGTAATAGCTAGGTCTTATTAATTTTAGAAAAGCCTAATAGTCTAGATATATTTAAAGGATATTATTATAGTATAAGGGGACTGTATATAAGACTAAGCCTACTAGCTAAGGAGTTACTACCTAGTAGTAGTGTAATAGCTAGGGTCTTATTAATTTTAGAGAAGCCTATTAGACTAAACACGCTTAATATAGGCATTATAGTAGGGAATAGATTATATATAAGACTAAATTTGCTAGCTAAGGAGTTATAACCTAGTAGATACGTTATGGCTAGGGTCTTAGCGATATAGAGAACCTTTTCTAAGTTAAACTCTGCTGTATTTATAAAAGATATAGAATTAGAACCTATAATCTAAGTCTTACTTTTAGATATATAATAAAGGAATGCCTTTATTATAAAGAAGAGGGCACTACTATTAAGCAGTAACCTAGATATATTATAGACATAGTCTATTAGACCCTCTAAGCTATTAATATTTAAATTAAGTTTTTATCCTATAGGGAATAAGAAAAGAAATCCTATTACTAATTTATAATAACCTTACTACTAGGCATTAAGGAGTTACTAGAACTCTTTAATAAGTTACTAACTAATATTTTTAGCTAGGAATAAAAAGAGATATTAAGGTATATATATATACTTATATTAGCTATTAAGTTTTAAAACTATAAATATATAAACCTTATAGTAAGCTAGCTATACTACTAGTGCTAGATTACCCCTTTTAAGAATTATTAATAGATTTTATTACTAGACTCCTACTAGTTAAGGATTAGTAAGGCAGAATATATAATATAATCTTAGTAGTGGTTAATAGATTTATAAAATATAGTATTTATATCCCTATATCTATGTAGTTAACTAGTAATAGACTAGTAACTATCTTCCTAGAATATATTTTTAAAGATTATAAAGCCCTAGAAGGTATTATTATAGACTAAGGTTTAATATTTACTAGTGGATTTTAGAGAATATTCTACTATCTCTTAGCAATAAAGTAGTAATTAAGCACTGTGTTTTATTTATAAATAGATAGTTAAATAAAATACTTAAATTAAGTTTTAGAGCACTATTTAAGAGCATTTATATGCATAAAGCAAACTAATTAAGTTAATTATCTCCTAAAAGTATAGTTTACTTATAATATAAGCGCGTATATAAGTTATAGTTATATAACTATAGAAGCGCTATAAGAGTATAACCTAAGGGGACTAGATTAAGTAATTACGCTAATTCTAATAGTTAATAATTAAGCTAAAAATAGAGTTTTAGAATTAAAGCATAAGTATATAGAGATTAAGTAGCTATTAAGCTACTTATAGGCCCTATAGAAAAAGTACTATAATTAAAAGAGAGTGCTAATAAAGTTTAATATAGGTAACTATATCTTACTCTTAACTAAGAATATTAATCTATAATACCCTAGCTAAAAGCTAGCTATAAAGTACTTAGGACTATATAAGATTAAAAAGAAGTTAGCTATTATAGTTTAGCTTATTAATTAAAGTTACCTAAAGGAACGCGCTTATATAATGTTTTTAATATTATAAGCTTAGAACCTTTTAGAGGAAATCTAAGTAATATAGTTAAAATAACCTTACTATAAGATAATGTTAAAGAGAATTAAGAGGAATTTAAAGTTAAACAAATTATTACTTATAAATATAATAGTAAATAGCGTAAATATTTAGTAAAATAGAAGAATTATAATAATTCTAAGAATTCTTAGGTGCTATAGAGAGACTTTATAATAAAAGAGGTTATTAAAGATTATAAGCGGTAACTAAGTAGCTAAATCTTAACTTCTTAGCTACTTAATTAACTCTTAACTATAATTTAAAATAATTATTAGGTTATAGCAATTTAATTAGGGAATAATTTACTTAATAACAATTTAGATTACTAAACAAATCTTATATTTAAAGCAAAAACTTAGCATAGACTTATAGCTATCTAATAGCTAGACTTTAGAGACATATTTAGACGTATTTTTAGCATAATTTCTAACTTTATTAGCCTTAGACTTATTATTACTAAAGGCTTAAACTTATAATTCCTTAGGGAGTTCTAAAGGTCTAATATATATAGGAGAGTAGCTTAAGCAGTAATAAACTAGTAGTAAGTTAGTAAAGAATAAGTAGTAAAGCTAATAGCACTAACTATAGGGCTATAAGTAGCTATAAATTAAAGATAATTAGTAATTTTAATCTAGGTTTCTAGATTAATAATATTAATTAGCTATAAGAAAGCAGCGCGTTTATTACACTCTGCTTCTTAAGAAGCCTTAGCTATAAGATATATATAATAAGCTTACCTATGTTTATTAGTATTTTTAAGGCTAGAAGAGTATTATAAAGTTTCTTCTTAGCTTATATAAACTCCTAGTAGTATATTAGTAATATTAAAGCAGTGGACTAAAGGGTACTTATATTACTAATATAGTATAGTTCTAGAAGATTATAAAGTATATCCTAAAGCTATTTATATAGCTTTATAATTTAAATAGGACACTAGTAAGGAGTTAGTAGTAATTAAGAGGTAATCCCTTAAGGCTTAACTTACCTAATATAAGTCTTATTATTTTAAGCGTAATAATAGCATTTTAGAGAATTACCTATAAAAAGCTAAATATTAGTAATAATAATAGTAAGCTAGTAGTAAGTTTATACTAAAGGAGTAACTATATTTAGTTAGAGTAGGCTTTCCCTTAGTAATATACTAAGGCTATTTATCTTTATTATTATCCCTTAGAGCTATATTCTAAATAGCTAACCACTAGGTATAATATATACACGGAATTTTTATTAAACTAGCTATAAGTTAGTAATAAAAAGTAATAAAGAAGCAGTAAACTTACATAGTCTTTAATAATTATAAGGTTCTTCCCTTATAGGATAGCTTAATAATAGGATCTTTAATAGCGGTAGTATAAGACATAATAGCTTAAGCTATAATAGTTAGTAGTTAATATTATATAATAGTAGTGTTATAGTAGCTATTATATTAGTAAGGGACTTATAAGTTAATAAGAGGCTTAAAGAAAAGAAAGAAAAGAGGGAAAAGAAGGAAGGAATTACCCTTTCTTATAGGAATTTAGGCGCCTTAGATTAATCTAAGCTACTCTAACTAGAATCTTCCGTGCGTTATAACTAGTATGTTCATAAAGATCACTATAATTTATAAGTTATTACTATAAGCTTACTATGAATTTATTAGGCTATTACTATAAGCTTAAAGAAAAACGGAAGGAGTAGGGTAATCTATACCCTATAGAGTTAAGCTAATTAAAAATCGCGCTAACTAGTCTAGTTAGGAAGAATCTCTTAGAAGGAATAACCAATAGAGAGGAAGTTAAGAAGTAACTATAACCTAGCTTCTATTAGTAAGTGGTTACCGTGAAAAAGGCTAATGCAGCCTAACGTTATTAACATTACTATATTGCTTTGTAAAAATCACTATAGTAAGTAGTAATAAAGGAACTCTTACGCTATAACCTAACCCTAAGATAGCACCTTAATGTAATTAAGGATAATTATAGTAAGAGGGGGTATTATATTAGGAGTAGAATAGTAATAGTATCCATAAGGGTAGCAATAGTATTAATAAGGGTAGAACCTAGTAGGGCACGGAGCTAAGGGCTAGCTATAGGCTAGTTATGTGAGAGCTACGGGCTATTTAAAGGGCTTTCCTATAAACAAAGGGAAAGGGCTAGAGATTAAACCTTTTAAGCACCCACCCCTAGCTAGCAGATCAATAGCTACGACACTTTAATCTAACCTTCACTCTGTTATTCACTCCCAAGCCAAAAGCCTTGACAGCCTTCTCCTTACTTAAGATAAATGCCTTAAGGTTATTTACCTAATTAATAATTATAGAAGGGTTCTTTTATAGTCTTCCTAGCCTTCTTTTTAAAGGGGCTAGAGGTATTATATTATTAACTTATACCTCTTAATCTTCCCTTTAATTACCTCTAGGTTATTACCTTTTACTAATAATAGCCTTTCCTTACTAGAATCTTTATTATAAGGCTTAATAAAGGTTAACCTAAAGACCTTAGGGCCTTATAAAAGGTTAAGGGTATAGCTCTCTCTATCTATTATAAGAAGCTTATATAGGCCTTACTATCCTTTATACTCTTACTAGATAAGAACTAGTAATATAAGTAAGAGATTAAGGGTTAGTAAGGTATTAGGGCTATTCCTTATAGTAAGGGCTTCCTTAACCTTATATAGTGCGTATAATCTCTTAATCTCCTTTATTACCTTTTATACTATAAGAGCTTATTACTTAATATTAGGTAAGAGAGGAGAATTATTAATTATTTAAGGGTAAGCACTAAAGATAAGAAGGGTTAGAATAATGCTATTTAGGCCTATGGTATTATTAAGAGCCTTTATAGCTATTTATAAGGCTATAGCTTTAGGTATTAATAAGCATTTACATTAGATAATATTATAGGCTCTTTAGAGCGGCCTATAATATCTTTTAACCTTACTAATACTATAGTATGCCTTAATAGGGACTTCTTTAATTAAGATTAATATTAAGGCTATAAATTAGTGGAATTCTTTGCTTCTAAAGGTTATGCTAGTATTAGTTATAATCTAGTCTAAAGGACCCTAGTAGGTATTAATCTAGCAAAGGTAAAGAGCTTCCTATATTACCTTTACTATAATATCCTTAAGGAATCTAGCTATGTTAAACATAGTAGCCGTATTAATAGCGTAGAGAATAGGGTAATTACTATCTAAATATATAATATTTATAATTACTTTATAGTTAAAGTTATATTTATCCTTTAGGGTAAATTTAAAGCAATATAAATTATTTGTATTTAATTAGCATTAGTAGCAGATCTTTGTTAATTATCTAATGGTTTTAAAATCTACCTTATAGCCTAATTTAGAAAGCATATTATAAAGTTAGCAGACAGAAGGGTAACTAAATTAGCAATATAAGCGTGGCAATTCTATCTTAGTTAGATAGCTCTAAGCAATTAATCTTTCCTTTTGCAAAAGTATCTAAGGATATCCCTATTTATAGATAATAGGGACCTTAATATTACCTTGTTAAAGGATATTCTAAGAGATATGGAAATTAATCTTAAGGCAGTCTATATTTACTAAGCATAGCAAGAAGGGAGTGTTTATAGGTATTATATAGAATAGGATAATGCTAAAGGGAGTAGGTATATTAATTAATCTAATTAAGGGATTAGCTTACTACTTCTAAATTAAATTATTACCTCCCTAGCTCTAGATTTATTAAGCTAGATCTTAGGGATTAAGCATTATAAGGTAAGGAATTAGGGTTACCCTACTAATAAGTAACCTATAGCTCTAGTATTAGGATAATACCTTAGAACACACCTAAAGAGTAATAATCTTAAAGAAGGAAGGTAGTTAAGGCTTCCTTTAGTTATTAGAGATTAAATAGATTTTCCTTTATAAGGGCATAGGTAGCTACTTAATTTATAAGGATTTCTATAGTTATATAGCTATTAATTATTATGCCTTATATAAAGAAGCTTATTAGTATCTTACCTTTATTACCTTCTTCTTTAAATCTAAGTTTTATTATATAGGTAGAAATCTTATCTTTATTAGAAGAAGTAGTATTATTCTCTTTACCTTTATACTAGGTAAGGAAAGCGTTATAGAAAGGGATTATTAGTTCTATAAGGTAGTGATTCTTAAAGCGTTAATATACCTTCTTATATTTCTCCTTAGAGTGTTTAGTTAACTAATAGCCTTCTTTGCTATATATATAGCATTTCTTCTTCTATAAAGCGCCTTTATTACCTTATAATTATAATTATCTATAATAGGCTTCCTTACTATACCTATTATACTTATAGTTAGTCTAATACTACTCTCTTATATTAGGCGTTAATAGGAATTAATACTTCTTATCTAATTCCTCTATAGTTATTCTTATTAATATCCTTATATATTTATAGAATAGCTAGAGATTAGCGGGAGGATTAATAAGTTAAGTTTTACACTTAGTTATGCTATAATAAGCAGAGATTAATTAGTTCTAGAGTGCTCTTTTAGATTAGGTAATATCTAGGACTGCTTATTAAAGGTTTATAAGCTTTATTATAAGTTCTTTAAAGTAATTAAGCTTTAACTTATCTAGGTTTTCTTATATAATCTAGCATAGCTTAGTATTTTGCTATTTAAGGAGATACCTTTGCTTTATATTATTAGTCTTAAACCTTCTCTTAATATAGCTAATAAGAGTCTTAAGGTCTTAAGGATTACCTAGCTTATATAAATACTTATAATAGTATATTATAGCTTTTCCTTTAAGCATAGCTTTAAGGGCATACCTAGCTTTATAGGGTTTAATGCCTAGTATCTTATATTTCCCTTAGAAGATTATTAACTTTAAGTTAAGAACCTTATAGTTCTCTATGCTATATTAATTATTACTTATATAAAGCTTTATAAGATTAATTATTTACTTTAGTATAGGTCTAGAGGAAAAAGTGCTCTTAGAGGTGTAAAAGGGAGGGTTTCTTATCTTAATAGAGAATACCTTTAATAAGGGCTTTCCTAAGGATTATTATTTAATTAGCCTAATAGAGTTAGGCTTAGGGAATATCATTAGTAAGGTTATAGGATCCCTAGATTGCTCTATTAATAATATTATAATCTTACCCTAATTAGAGGGATAGGAAGGAGGTTATTAAGGAAGTCTTAGTCTTTAATATATTTTTAGAAGGGTATATACTTTCTTATAGCTTCCTATATCTCTTCTCCTTACTAATCTTAGAATTCCTTATAGGTAGTAACTTCCTTAAGTATTACTATAATTTTCTTATAGGTTATTATATTTATATATATGCCTTAGAAGAGAAGGAAATTATGTAAATACTTGTTACGTGATGGAATGAAAGATGAAATGAGTGTGAAGGTTGTTGAGGTTGTTGTCTGATTCAACTAGCTAGAAGCTGAAACTATCGTCTAATATAGGGGTTCTAGGTCACGTGCTAGCCACGTTCTAGGTCATGTTGTGGGTCATGCTCTAGATCGTGCCAATGTCAATTCTGACACGTAACAATACTTAGTAATTACTTAGTCTATAATTATAAATACCTCTCTTATCTATCTATAAAAGTCTTTAATAAAGTTAGTAAAAGGCTTTTAGTAATAAGACCTTTAGACTAATATACCACTATCTTAAAGAGAATATAAGCTATAATAGCTTTAGGGTTATTACCTTATTTATTAAGATTAAATAATTTTACTATTTATAATATCTTAAATATAATAAAGTCTTATATCTCTAGGGGAATATGTCTTAAGAGAGAGTTATTAACTTATAAACCTTTACCTTTTTAGTCTCTCTTAGCTTTAGTGCTTTCTTTAGTATTACTAAAGTTAGGGCTAAAGAGAGAGGCTTTTAATAGTTTTTCTTATTAAGAAGCTTTTAACTTTCTTATCTTTATTATAGGAAAATAGAATAGAGATTTAGTGTTAGTTATATAATAGGTTAAAGGATTATAAGCATAGCTTTTAGCTTTATCCCTTAGGGGTTCTTAGGATATTAGATCTTAGGAGTAATAAGCTCCTTTCTTATTATAAGAGAGTACTTTCTAAGGGTTAGGTATATAGTAAAACACGCTACCTAAGTAATTAAAGATAGGTTAGATTAGTTACTAACTAGGCCTTAATTCTTTAATAGCTTTAAAGTCTTTATAAGGTCTTAGGATATTAGATCTTAGGAGTTATAAGGCTTCTTTTATATTATAAGAGAGTGCTTAGACTTCCTTAGTATAGCTATATATACTTTTAGTAGCCCTCCTATTTTATAGGGTAGGTTTATAGTATAGCTATCTCTTCTACTTAGCCTTACTAATCTATAGTTAGGAAAAACTATATAGTTATCTATAAAGTTAACCACTAATCAGTGTAGGAATTATAGGGGCCTAATGTTAGGATTATAGCCTAGGAATAGGAATTGTTCTTCTATTCTAGGCGTTATAATCAATTAGTTATAAGTGTGTGTGTGTGGAAAAGAGAGGCTTTTTTAGATTATAAGAAGTGGCCACAAACGCAGTGCGTTTTGTAGGTCACATAACTTATAGGTCCTTGCCTAATCAGAGGGCGGGCTAATAAGTTATTAGTGGGGCTACCTCTTGCAAGCGCGCGTTACGCGCGCGCCCTTCGCGGCCTAACCTTTGCTAGGTAATTGCGGCTACGTGCCGCGATTGATATCATGCTTGTTCTAACAATAAGATAAGGCTAGCGTAAGCTAGTAATAAACACCTACGATAGGCCATATATAATATAACGCAAGCCTAGAGCAGGGTTAGCGTTAGCTTAAACATAGATATAAGGGGTTTTCTTCCTAATTAAGGGGTTTCCTTTTAACAAAGTAGTAGAAGTACTAGTATTAGCCCTATATAGAGCTAGCTAGTGTAAATAATATATATATATAACTTAAGTAAGCTTAATTATCCTAAGACCTACTTTTGATTATATTTTTAAATATCCCTTACTTTATAACGTATAAAAGTACTTTTTATAAATAAGTATAGTTTTAATAAAAGTAGGTCTATTACTAATTAGTAATAGTCTAATAGGTAAAAGATTATACTTAGTAAGTATAAATTTAAGCTCAGTAAACGTTATTTTTATATATTTTTGTCATATATTAAGACCTACTTTTATATAATTAATACCTATCTATATATTATTTACGCTAGCTAGCTCTATGTAAGGCTAGTACTAGTACTCCTACTGCTTTATTAAAAGGGAAAACCCTTAAATAGGAAGAAAACCCCTTATATCTATGTTTAAACTAACACTAACCCTACGCTAGGCCTGCGTTACATTATATATAGCCTATTATAGGTATTTAATACTAGCTTACGCTAGCCTTATCCTAATAAAAAGAAAGAAAAGAAAGAAAATCCTAGGTTCCTAGCCTTACTTAGCTTTATCCTAGGTTTACTCTAGCTTTACTCTAGGCTACTTATACTATCTTATAGTATACTAGATTTAGTTTTATAGTAGTAATTTACTTCTCTTTTACTTTTTAGCTAGCTTTTTATAGCCTTACTTTTTAGCCTTCTTTAGCCTAGGTCTAGCTTATTAGTCTAGGAAGTTAGAGTACCTAATATTATTTATCTTTTATAAGAGGGGTATAGGTTTAGTTTAATTCCTAGCTATCTCTAGGCCTAGGTCTCTTAGGTATTATCTAGCTAGATTTTTATCTTATATTCTTCTTTCTTTACTAATATCTATAATTTAGCCCCCTATATAAGTATAAGAAGAGTTCCTCCCCTAGAGGGTTTTACTTCTTTCCTCTTTTTATTAAACTTCCTATAGGTTCTTTCTTCCTTAGATTTACTTAAGGTATCCCTAGGCTAGTATTAGCCTAAATACTAACTTTTATTAGAGATTAGTTAATTATAATAAAATAGCGCTAGCTACTATAAGTACTCCTATAGCCTATGCTATTCTAGTTCTAATCCGCTTAGGAAACTCCTAATTCTAAATATTACTCTTAGAAGTTATTAACTAAGAAGTAACTTAAGTAAGCTATAGCTAAGGATCTTAAGGTAAAGTCTTTCTGCCCCTATTCTATGCCTATTCTAAGTCTAATCTATAATAGTTAGGTAACCCTTAAGGGTCTAGTGTATATCCTATAAGTCTTAGTCTATTAACTACCCTAGACACTAGTATTATAATATTACTAGTAAGTCTAGCCTACTTTAGCTTAGAGGTAGGGCTAACTAGGTTATGTAAGGTTAGCTACTAATGCATGTTTTAACTATTAGGTTTAAAACTATAGCTATTCTAAGGTAGTTAGCGCCTCTGCTCTAGTCCTAGTCCTATGCTAATTGCTCTTAGCCTAATTTAACTAGCTAGCAAAATAAGCACTAGTGGTTAGTTAAGGTCTAGGCAGCTATAGTTACTAGGGGTAATGTAAGTGCTACTATGCTAGTTTACTATTAGTTCTAATCCAGGTCTAATGGTTCTCTAGGTCCTAGATAATTATTAGGATTACGTTAAGAAACTCTATGCTAGGAATTGGAGCAAGAAGAAACGGAGTGCCTCTGCGGCGGGTCTAGGCCGGTCCGGTACCGGGGAGATTAGCATGACGAGGTCATCTTTGGTTGCGGCGCATTAATACCTATCACTTTATAGAGTATAATAATGCTTTTTTTTAAATTAGTATAGTATTTTTACTAGTATTACTAGTATTACTATTATTACTAACATTACTAGTATTACTATTATTACTAATATTACTAGTATTACTATTATTACTAATATTACTATTATTACTAATATTACTAGTATTACTATTAGTAGCATAGAAACCTTTAATACTTTTTCCGCACCGATCTAAAGGTCCGAATCGCCTCTAAAATACAAACCACATTAATATTTAAATTCCTTACCTTTGTTTACCCCCTCCTATAATATTGCATTATAATAGAGCTAGAGGTAGGTATAAGGGTAAGATACTAATAGTAATTAATACTAGAGAAAAGGGGCTAGCATAGAGCTATTACTACCTAAACATAGGAATAGGGTAATTTAATGCCTATAGACATAAGGATAACCTAATAATGGATTAGATATAATTTAAGTATTTAGATAATATAAAATTCTATAATAAGATTACTAGCCTTATCCCTAGTAATAAAGTCTTATAAGTTTAGAGTATTATAAAGGCTATAGCCTACTAGGTAGTAAACTATACCTATGCTAAAATAAGAGCTATAAGTAATAATAATAATAATATCTATACTACTAAAGAAGCCCTTAAAGTAGCCCTTAAGAAGGCTATTAAGAAAGAAGTAAAAGAAACTAATATACTAACCTAGGTAAGCATTATAGCTAGACTAGTACTAAGAAAGCTAAATAATAAAACCCCTTCCCTATAAGTCCTAGGTAGATAATATAGAGAAGTACTTATTAAAAGTAATATAATCTAGGAAATACTTTAATCTTAAGGCGCTAAAGATATAATAATAGTAGTAAATAAGGCTACTAGCTAAACTATAGCTATAGCTACTAGAAGACTCCTTAGTAAAGATATAATTATTACCTTTAAAGAAAACACTACCTAATATAAAGAAGACTAAAAATAGATTACTAAAGTATTTAGACTAGAAGTAGCTCTTTATTACTATATACTTAGTATTATAGTTTAGGGATTCCTAATAAAGTATATATCTATTAAAAACCTAGTAGCTAAGATTAGAAAAGTAAATAAAGTAAATATAATTAAGGTAACTATAAAGCGCCCCTAAGTAAAAACATATAATATACTACCCTAATCCTAGGACTAGTAAAAGTAAAAATACTAATAAGATATACTAAGATAAAATAGTCTTTAAAGTAAAGCTATTCTAAACTAAACTATATAATAAGACCTTATAACCCTAATAATACTATAATTACTTCTAAACTAGCTATATTATAAAGTTTTATAAGGTAGCCCTAAGGTATAGTAGATATAGAGCTAGCTAATATAAAGAAAGAGAAATATTATACCTAATAATTAGTAAATAACTAAAGGAAAACTATATCTTATACTTTAGCTTATACCTAGTGTAGTTAAGGGCAGCCACAAATTTTATTGTCAACAAACTTTGCACTAACCTCGCAGCCCCTGGTATTCGTGCCCTCGAAGCTTGTTCCCACATTGGGCTGCTTTTTTATTACTGCGGTACTGTTAATTAGTTGTTTATTATTACACTAGCTAGGTGTTGCTAGTAATTCTTATGTTATGTGTGAATTTTAGATGCATTGGCCATTGCCGATGAAAAAAAAATTATAAAAATCATACCTAGTGTAGTTAAGGAACTATTCTATTCTAAAAGAGAAGTAAAATATAGTAAAAGCAGGCTACCTAGAGTAACTATTATAATTTACTAGTAACTCCCTAGATAAAAGCCTAATATTACCCTATAAGAGAACTAGTATAGCTATAGAACTTATTATTATAGTAAGTAAAAAAGGGAATACCTTATAAATATAAAAGGAGCGCTAAATAGCCTAGGGTAAGGAGTATTATATAGTATATATCTTAAAATAAGGCTAGAATAGAATTAGTATAAGATAGCAAAGACTTACTACTCCCTTAATTAATATAGTAATATTATAAGTTCTCTTTTAGAATATAAATAAAAGGATAGCCTAATACACATAGCGCTCTAGTACTATACTAAAATGGATATAATAGTAATTTAAGAGTAGGAATATATAAGATACCTATAGCCCCTAGCACTAGGCCTTATCTAATTCTAATTAGTATACTATAAAGAATAAAATATAGTATATATAAATAAGAAGTATAATATAGGGTTATATATAGCCTAGGAAGGACCTAACTAGTTACTAGTAGAGATAAAAGGTATAAAGGTATAAATATCTATTCCCTTTACTAAGAAGAATATATAGATAACTAAAATATACCTATTTACACTTTTAATATAAAAAAGCCCTATAGCTAAAGCGTTTTTATAGGAGACTTTAACTAAAAATACTCTCTCTAGGATAGCTTAGATAGAATAACTAGAGAAGTAAAGGAACTACTAGACCTTATAAGCTAGTAAAGGCTTAGTTTAGTAATGCCCTAAGGGGAACCTATAAGATAATATAAAGAAGATAGAGATAGTACTATAGATTTAGTATAGGTAACTCTAGATATCTAAGTTTACTATAATAGTGTAAAAGACCTTATAGGTTCTAACTATATCCTATAGCTAATTAATATCTTTACTAAGGAGTAAGAAGGCACCTTACCTACCCTAAAACATACCTAGACTATAATAAATAGACTATAGGTAAAGGTAAAAGTAATAGTGTAACTCTAATTAGAAAATACACTAGACCTATAAGATAAGAAAGGAATTAATATATATATAATATAGCTTATTATAAACCTATAATAAATAGTAGAATTAGTAGCCTTATAAAAGCACTAAGGACTCCCTAGCCTAGAGGTATAGTAATTAGGGAGAATAAAAGAGGTAGTTACTAAAGCTAGATAAGCTAAGAGATAATAGAGGCACTAAAAGACTAATATAAACTAGTAAGCCTTCTCTAAGGTAAATAATAACTAGGAATAAATAGTTAGGAAAGAGAAAAGAAATATATAAAGAGAAGCCTTATAAAAAGCTAATATATAGGAAAAGGATAGAGAAGTTTAAAAACTAGAGAGATAGGCCTAGCTCTAAAGCTAGGCCTCCTAGAGCTCCCTAGACTCCTAGACCTAGAAAGAACTAATAATAACCCTAACCTAGCTATTACTTATAAGGATAAGGTAAGTATACTTATATAAAGGTTTTTCCCTAAACCTATAGTAAACCTCTCTTATATCCTAAACCTCTCTTTTCTAAAGCTAGATAATATACTAGTCCTAGATAAAGAATAGTTTAAAGTAAGGGATATTAGAAATATCCTATTAGATATAGCTAGCTAAAAAGCCCTAAGAGATAATAAACTCCTAGTAGGCCTTATTAAGGCCTATAATAAGCTAGCTAAAGAAGCTATAGTATACTTACTAAATACTATTCTTAAAGTAAGATATTTCCTAGCCTAGTTTTAAACTATATAAATAATAGTAATTAGGAAGCTAGGAAAAACCACTAAGGAGATAAGAAGGGCTAATATATAAAGACTTATCTTACTACTAAATATAGTAGGAAAGATTATAGAAGTAGTAATTATAAGGTAGCTTATAGCCTTTACTAAGGCTAAGGGCCTTTTCCTAAGCTATAAATAGGAAATAAGGTAAATAGATTAATAGAAACTATAATTAGAGTTCTTATAGAATATATAAGAGAGGCCTAGGGTAAAGGTAGTATTACCTTATTAGTATAAATAGATATCTTATTAGTATTTAATAGAGTTAGCTACCTATACCTTATTTATATTTTAATCTAAATAGGTATACTATACTAGCTAATAGCTATAATATATAGCTTTCTTATAGATAGAATAAGCTAGCTTAGCTTTAATAGTAAACTCTTAAGACTCTTCTAAATAAAGGTAAGTACCTTATAAGGCTTACCTCTCTTACTAATTCTCTTCTTACTTTACTTAGTAAAACTCTATATATACCTCTAAGCTATTCTAGGTATAGTAATAATACGATTTACTAATAATATAAATATAGTAGTATTTAGAAAAACATAGCATAGACCTAGAAAAGGCTTAAAGCTATGTAAAAGTATATAAAATAGGTAAAAGAAGTAGGAGTAAGGTTTAACCTAGTAAAGACTAAACTTATATACTTTAGTAAAGTATACTAACTCCCTATAGGCTAGAGTCTAGCTTAGTATAGAGAAAATAATATATATAGAATTATATAGGTTCCTTAGAGTCTAGGTTAATAGGAAACTTAATTAGAGTGCTTATAAGAATATCCTAAAAGGTAAATTAGCCTAGTAATAGCTTATACTCTCCTTACTAGTAGTATTAGCCTAGGGTTATAGCTTTAGAGATACCTAACTCCTATATATATAGGTAGTCTAACCTATCCTTACCTATAGGGTAAGCGCTTACTATACCTTAACTAAGAAAGGTAAAAAGCTAAGAGGAGTAGTTAAAAGCTTTATAATAGACTAATTAACTTATCTCTAAATTATAGCTAGTGTGTTTAAGGCTATACCTATTGCTTAACTAGAGGTTAAGACTTATATCCCCCTAGATTTATACCTAGATAAGATAAAATAGAAGTTTAAAGAGAGAATTATAGAGAGTAGAATAGCTATAATAATCTAAACCGCTATAGACTTAGTATAGATAGTACTATATTATAAATAAAGACCTCTCCTTATAAATAATAAGCTAGTAGTAAAGCTATATAAGGAATAGAAATAACATTAGGAAAACTAGTATAGTAAGGAATGCCTAGGGTAGCATAGACTTGTAAGAGAGTTAACTAAGGACTAACCACTAACTTATAACCTAAAGGAAATCTAAAGATTTTATATAGGACTAGAAAAATATATCTCCTTAACTATAGTCTAACTATATATAGGAAAGATTAGTCTTAATAAGTTTCTCTTCTAAAGAGGCATTCCTAGGTAAACTTACCTCTATATAGCTATAGTAAAGTAGTTAAAGACTAATATTATATTATAGTTAACTACCCTAAATATAATTACTAACACCCCTAATTACACTAGCCTAAAGACATATAGAAGGTAAGGCTAGCCCTAAACTACCCCTAAAGGCAAGAGCTATAGCTAAATAGTTCCTTAGTATGATTTTTATAATTTTTTTTTCATTGGCAGTGGCCAATGCATCTAAAATTCACACATAACATAAGAATTACTAGCAACACCCAGCCAGTGTAACAATAAACGACCGATTGACAGTACCGCAGTGATAAAATTCTAAGCTAGTATAAGCTAGTATAAGCTAGTATAAGCTATTATAAGCTATGATTTTTATAATTTTTTTTTCATCGGCAGTGGCCAATGCATCTAAAATTCACATATAACATAAGAATTACTAGTAATACCTAGCTATTGTAATGATAAACAACCGATTAACAGTACCACAGTGATAAAAAAGCAGCTAGATGTGGGAATAAGCTTCGAGAGCACGAATATAGGAGGCTGCGAGGTTAGTGCAAAGTTTGTCGACAATAGAAGTGTACATATAGCTTATAGTTATGATTTATATAAGAATTTACCCTAAAAAGCCTATAGAGACTATTAGCAAGCTTCTAGATTAGGCTATCAGCGTCTAATTTATCTAATAATTAAATTTATACCGCTAAAGCGATTTAAGCAGCTGCTATAATGCCTACGAATCTCGCCTATAATAACGGCAAAATTAACGCTATTCTAACGTTGCGATAAGTGGTCTAGCTATCTACATCGCGCGTCCCTTAAATTCTAGTATCCAGGCCTTTGTATTATAGTAGATAAGTATATAGTTCGCTTTCTTAGAAGGTTTTAGCAGATAATAACGGTCCTTAATAAACCAACGCTACATAGCTTTAAATTCTAGGCTATTACTAAGCGTAGATACCTTCTATTATAGCTTAGGTATTATCTAAAGGCTAAGAAGCCTATTTAAGGCAAGAGAAAACGCACAAATAACAATAATAATAAGATTTAGCTTAATCTAACTTAAAGCATTATTCCTACCCTAATAAATACACTGCCTAAGTAGATATACTATATCTTCCTTAATAACCTCTTCTTATTGCTACTGCTTCTTAAATCTCTTTACAAGCTAAATTCCAGGGCCATAGGCATAGCACATATAAATTACAGCATTTATAAGCCTCTTATTATAGCTAAGAAGCAGGATATAAAGGGCTAGTATTAGCTATATAATAAGATAGAAGCTATTCTATTAGAGAGTGGGCTTATAAGTGCTTATTAATATATTTATATATAAAACTCTAGCTAATGTGTGTTTCTCATAGCTTAGGTTAATTAAATTAGTTAGAAAGATAACGCTCTTATACTCTTTTTATTAACTATATACACTAGCAATAAGTATAAGGTTTATAAGAGAAAATGCCTAATAATAAAGGAGCCATAAGCATAGCTAATATAGCGATTTTTTACGGATAAGCTCATAAAAGAAGTTATAATACTATCTATAGCAGCCTAATATAATAATAATATAAACGCTGTTAATATTAGTAATTAATATTAAAGTAATTTAGGCTTTAACCATAGGGCTTGTATAGGAGGTTAGTAGGTAATTACATAGACATTCCTTCTAGAGATTACTCTTATTAATAGCTTCCTTCTATAGCTTTATAGCAAGCTAATTTAGGACTAATATACATAGCAGATTAGGTAGCGCAAGCACCTTATTAACAAGCTTTGTAAGGCTTTTATAAAGACTAGAAGTCCTAGGGAGTAATATTAAGCTAGCAATAAATTTACGCCTATAATATAGCATAAACGTGTCTAACTGTTACGGTGCAGCCCCACAGGGGCTATCGCGGGTGTCTGCGCGCACGTACGGGTGGAATGCCCGATCCATTGCGCCATAGGCAAGCAAAGGATACGTATTAAACAAGTTAACATTTACTTGTTCAATTAACACCTATATTGCTAGGTCTAGGCAAAGCCTAGATTATCACATAGGCTCTTTCCTATAGTGGCTTCCTTCTGATATAGCGTAAATAACCTAATCTCTCTCTCTCTCTCTCTCTCTCTCTCTCTCTATTAGCTAGCAATACCACGTATCCCCTAGGGACCCTCTCTTTTCGTCCCTATAAGCCTAGGAAAAGCCCTGTTATAACTAACCCTTTGCACGTAGCTAGCTTAAGCCTATAACCTTAGGGTAACTTATTCAAATATTACGGTGCAGCCCACAGGGGCTATTGCGGGTGTCTGCGCGCACGTACGGGTGGAATGCCTGATCCAGTTGCGCCATAGGCAAAGGATACGTATTGAACAAGTCTCTCTGACTTGCTCAATTGACACCTATATTGCTAGGTCTAGGCAAAGCCTAGATCATCACAGGAGTAATATTAAGCTAGCAATAAATTTACGCCTATAATATAGCATAAACGTGTCTAACAAGGGAAGAATTCGACTTACTTAGCTTATGAAGGCTATAGAATTAGGCAGGCAAGGAATCGTAAGCCGCTAAATAAGGTTACTCGCGATGCCCTTAATCAGGGTTAGAAGCGTATGCTAATGCAGTAGGGTTATAAGACGTGTAATATTGCTCTTTATAACTCATACCATTATTGGTACTTATATCATAGTATAGATTAGTATGTGAGGTAATGTAGCTCTTACAGCGATGATTTCATTATTCCAAGACCCTTGTCGGTACGCACTTATGGGCATCAAAGAGATACGGCGGCATATACCTAGCATATCATCACTATATGCCATTCTGCCACCCAAAAGGCTCCACCCTAGATACGAGACGAACTTTGCTAGAGCCGAGATTTACTGTAACCCCGGTCAGGCCGACCATCGTTCACGACATGCAGGGAAGACTGTGTCATTGACGCCCACAATATTTCAACTAGGCGTCTTTCAAGGGGACGCAAATTTCCCACCGGTGTTTTCAAATTTCCCACTGGACTAGCCAAATCAAGAGTCTCCACACACCCACTTTTGGTGCAGAAATACCTCTAAGGTTTTTTTTTCCTCCCATAACATTTCTCCTGTCCTATGACTATAGCACCTGCAGCGCCCGCTTATAACGTCTACAATGCGTGCCTCTCCCGTATGCCTATAATGTTCCTTCCTCCTAAAATGAATTTTTTATCTATCATTACAATGCCTATATTATTCCTAGAAGCCTCTTACCTTACGTTACTTATTATAGATTAGCCTCTCTATAAACACGTATTTGTTTAAAGACGCCTACAAGGCCCTAGGCTCTGATCCACGAGCCGGTGCAAAGTATGCACCGACTTTCCACCGTACAAGTTGTATGTGGATTTATATGGGGCGGCTACTTTGTACCGTCTCTTTGCACCTGTGCAAAGTTTGTGAGCGTACTACGCATAGTGCAAATTTTGTGCCTAGAAATTGGCATAAAAGTGGGGAAATGGGGCTTATTAACCAATCATAGGCATTTGCGTAACCCTGGTCAAAAAGATACATTGTGAACAGGGGGAGAGGTAGTGCCTGTTATGGACTAGCCCAAAGACAAAGCTATAGGCTATCGTGATGATATTAAGAAACTTAAAGGAAGGAAGGAAAAGGAGGATGTTACGGATCCTATATAAGCCCCTTATATCCCCTAGTTAGCTTATATTAGCCCCTTCCCCTATACCTTACTTATATATTAACACTAAGGCTTAGGCAAAGCCTAAGCCCTTACATATACCCTTACTTACCCCTTCCTTACCTATTTATGTTAATATTATTATAAATTACCCTTACTAGGTAATTATCTATACCTACCTATTTACGCATTGCGTTTAATCTAGCGCTATACCCCCTTATTATCCTAGTAGCCTTTATATCTCCCCTTACTCTTACCCTTATATTTACTATAAATAACTATTTAATAATCCCCTTATTAATATAGTGTGTTTAAGTTATATATAGGTAGGGCAATAGTATAACCCCTCCTTATAGTTAGTTTAAATACGTCTATCTTAAGTATTATGCCTTATTATAACTTATACCTCTCTATTATTATTATTATTATTTTCCCTCCCTTACCTATTTATATCCTACCCTACCCTATAGTTATATATATGAATATCTTACTAAGAATCCTATTTAATCTAAACCTTCCCTTAATAATAACTATTCCCTTCCTATTATAAACCTATCTTACTACCTATTCTTTCTCCTATTTTAATCTATTATTATCCAATTCTTAAGCTACCCTTATCTTTCCTATAACTAATAGTATTATACCTTATTATAAAACCACTCTTCCCTTAACTAGCACTAGTCTAATTCCCCTAAGACCCCCTTTACCCTATGTCTAGCTTAAGCCCTTAGGAGTTTCTCCTAGAGAAAGACTCTAATAATAAGTAGTATACTATGCCTAAGGCGGTTTTTTATTCTTATAGGCTATATATTAAGTAAGCCCTTACTATAGGCATACTAGAATATTACCCCCTAAGTCTAGTAAGTCTTATCCCTCTTACTAGGAAATTATATTACTTATATTTAGTTAACTAGGTTTCTATTTACTAATCCTTGCCTCTAATATGCATTAAAGGATCTTAAAAAGAGATTACTATAGGGATATATATTATTTATCCTAAGGTCCCTTAGACCCTAACTTAAAAGTAAAAATACTAGTCCTTTCCTAGCGCTATTACACTCTTATTACCTATTAGACTACTTTTCTATAAGAAGCCTAATTTAACCTAGCCCTTATCTAGTCCTCTCTTAGACCCTCTCTAGTATTATCCTCCTTTGCCTTAAATATAACTAGGAATAAAGTAATTCTATATAACTATAGTAGTCCCTTAACTAGCTATAGTATAGGAAATTAAATATAATAAGTTATAAGCATTCTATTCTAATAGAACCACTAGATTATAAGTAGCCTAGCTACTATCTATTAAGAACTTTATAGTAATAGTACTCCTAGTAAGGCCCCTAGGGTTTATCTAGTATATCCTATATTATTAAAGCTAGTAATATTTCTCCTTTACGCTAGTAGTGTAAGCGCTATGCCTAGAATATAAGTAGTGGTTATAATAAATCCTATTATACCTACTATATACCCTATAACCCTTAAGATTCCCTCTCCTATTAAATAAGTTAAGCCTATAAGTTAACCCTCTAGAACCCTTATTAAACCTGTTAGTATCACAGGTGCCTGACGTCAGGATCGTAGCCTAGGGAATAGGAATTATTCTTCTATTCTAGGCGTTGTAATTAATTAGTTATAAGTGTGTAAAAGAGAGGAAAAGAGAGGCTTTTTCGGATCGTAAGAAGTGGCTATAAACGCGGTGCGTTTTATAGGTCACATAACTTATAGGTCCTCGCCTAATCAGAGGGGCGGTCTAATAAGTTATTGTCAAAGGTAGGGGTCGGTGTAGCTAATAGAAAAGGTTCGATTCTGGTCAATCAGAGGTGCAGACGGCACCTGACTTTTGTACCTAAAGGGTACATAGTGCGCTATGGTAATAACTAGTCTACGGAGGTACTTCTAATACATTGTCTCCACCGTTATCTTATTAAGGGTTTTATCCTAGTTAATGCGCAGGCCGTATCCACACATCCAATGCTCTAGGAGCTCTCCTAACACACCCCCTAGCTAAGATATCTATTAAAGCTAGAATTCATTAGTGTAGGAAGCGATTGTAACAAATTTCTAGTGTTATGGTTACGTGGGGATCTCGCGTAAGCCAATCCAGTGGCAGAAATCCCTATGCATTTAACCTAATAGAGGCTTTGTAAAGCTATCCATAGGCATCTTAGAGGTCTTTAACTAATTAACCTTAATATTACCCTTCGCATATTGCTCTTAAATCCATATTTAATTTATATTAAGGTGCTTAAGGCTAGTTTAAAGCCTTCCTTCTATATGCTCTATAATTTGGATTATCTGCTTATTATTATACTAGATAATAGAAAGCGGTAGCATATAGACCTTAATATTATAAAGTAACCTCCCTAGAGATATACGCTCTTTTACACTATAATTTAGGGCAAAGAGCTCTGCTTCTATACTTAAAGTTATTACGTGATATTACCTACCTAACTTCTAATTAATTATAGCGCTGTGTATAATAAAAACGTAGCCTTGCGTTAATCTGCGAGTATTAGGGTTATTGCTAAGGAAGCATTAGTGCTAGAAAATAAGGTATTAAAGCTATCCGCGCCTAAGTAGCAAATGCAAAGCTTCTTTGTGTTCTAAGCGTATAAAATAGCTCCTTTAGCAAGCTTAATGTGCTTTGCTAACGGATTTGTTATAAAAGAGGCTAGCTTTAATACTATAAATGCTATATCAGGTCTTCCTATAATGCAAAGATACACTAAGGAGCTGATAACTGCTCTATAATAATTAATCTCTTCGTTAGAAGCTTCGCTAGTATTAGCAAGGATTATAGCTATAGGAAGAGGAGCAGAGGTTAAGCTCTTTAGATTGTTATTAATAACGTTAGGAATGAATTTCTAAGCAATCTTTTAAATATACGATTCCTGCAATAACTATATCTCTTTAGTATCGCGGTTTCTAATGATTTTAATGCCTAGGAACCACTTTAATTTGCCTTAGTCCTTAATGTCTAGGCTGTTTATTAGTTACTTATATAATTCTTTAAATTCTGCTTTAGATCCGTTAGGTAAAGCACTACAATATTATCTACGTAGAAAAACAGGATAAAATTATCTTTTATAAAGATATATAGGTCTTCTTTCCTTATATAAAGCCTAGATTTAAGAGAAATCTCGTTAAATAAAGGAACTATTATTAAGGAGCTTCTTGCAGCCTATACAACGCTCTTATTATCTTCTAGAGATAACCTTTCGCGTTTATACCCTCTAGAGGCTTGTAAAGACAGGTTCTTTAAGCTCTACGTGTGGAAAGGCATTTCAAACATTATATTATTAGGTATTAAGATTATTAGCATAGCAGACCGCGAGTAGTATACGTAGAGATTGTAAAGCAAGCGTTATAGCGTAGTTATTAAGGTTATCCTTTGGTTATTAGTTGCCTTAAATAACCATTCTAGCTTTAAACTCTATTACTACTCCTTTCTTATTAGTCTTATATTTAAAGACCTAGCTAAGGTCTATAATTTCCTTATAGAGTTCTAGATTAAGGGATTTATCTAGTATATCTTCCTAGTAATTTAGGGATAGGAGCTTTAAAAGTTCTTTTATAATCGCTTCCTTCTAGCGGTTGCAATAGGGTAAAGCTATAGCTTATTAATAATAGGCGGGTTCTAGAGGCATATCTTTAATCCGTAAACTATGTTAAGTGCCTTAGAATGCCGCAGAAAAGGCATAAGAAAACTATGCCTGCCTAGCTTTATATGTTTCCTTTCTTTAGCGTTTTCTAGTAATAATATTATCTAGATTAATGCTATTATCCTAGGGATAACGATTCTCCACTTCTTTACCACCTTTGCTAGTAATTTCGCTAGTCTCCGCGGTAGTCTCTGCGTGTTCAATCATCGCATTACGCACAAATTCATTAATTTCACAATATAGCGCATTATTACCTTCTATCCTAAGCTCTTTGTTCTCTATAGTAACCAGTGCCTTATAAGAAGAGTTAGGAGGGTTAAAAGTGCACTAGAAAGGTTATCTTTTTCCCCTATTACACAAGGTAGTGTTTTTACTTTAAACTATTTGTTTTCTCCTTCTATGATTAAAGGCATAGGAGGGTGATCCTCCTCTTCTAATTCTAATCTAATAAGGTCTTAACTAATTTCCTTATTAATATCATTAGCTTCAAGCTCTTTAAGCAGCGCGATTATTAATATCTTTTCCTTTTTAGCTAATTCTAGCTCTTCTTCTAGTTTAAAGAAGGAATTCTTATTAAATTAAACACACGCTAATATAATAACTTTATAATTACAAAGCAAAGGCACCTAAATAATATATTAGGACTTGCCTCTATAACTAACAAGGTACCTGATATAAGCTTTCTGCTCTAACTATGGGATCGCGTTATGCGATTTAACGTGCTCTAAAGCCTTCGTTATTATAGGAAAAGCCTTACATCCGTAGGCTTGTAAATATGTAATTAAGGGCTTCTAGACCTCTACTATCTATGAATAGGCTAGAACCGTTCTCCTAGCCTAATTCCACTAAAGCTTGTAAGGTATAATCTAGGTTCCGCGATGCTTAAAAGGCATTTAATTTAATAGATAAACCGTGGTGTTAAAGACCTTATTATTAAGATCTATTAGAAGCTAAGCCTCTAGGCTTAACGTACAAGCTTTCTACTTAACCACCCCCTAGATCTCTCTGCCTTTCTATTCTAGCTAGGCGTTAAGGGAGCTAAATTATAGACTATAATACCCGTAAGGGCTATCTTATCTTTTATTTGCTCTATAAAGAGGGCTTTTTTAATATTACTATATAGAAAGCGCAACCTTTGATACTTTTTCCGCACTGACCTAAAGGTCCGGAATCGCCTCTAAAATACAAACCACATTAATATTCGAATTCCTTACCTCTGTTTACCCTCCTATAATGTCGCATCGCGATAGAGCTAGAGGTAAGTGTAAGAGCAAGATGCTAATAGTAATTAACGCTAGAGAAAGGGGCTAGCATAGAGCTACCACTACCTAAACGCAGGAATAGGGTAATTTAATGCCTATAGACGCAAAGATAACCTAATAATAGATTAGATATAATTTAAATACCTAGATAACACGAAATTCTATAATAAGATTACTAGCCTTATCCCTAGTAATAAAGTCTCCTAAGTTTAGAGTATTATAAAGGCTATAGCCTGCTAGGTAGCAAACCGCGCCTACGCTAAAATAAAAGCTATAAATAATAATAATAGTAATAATAATAATAATATTCACACTACTAAAGAAGCCCTTAAAGTAGCCCTTAAGGAGGCTATTAGGAAGAAGCTAAAGGAACTAATACACTAACCTAGGTAAGCATTATAGCTAGACTAGCACTAAGAAGGCTAAATAACAAAACCCCTCCCTTATAGGTCCTAGGTAAATAATATAGAGAAGTACTTATTAAAGGTAATATAATCTAGGAAACGCTCTAATCCTAAGGCGCTAAAGATATAATAACTATAGTAAACAGAGCTACTAGCTAAACTATAGCTATAGTAGCTAGAAGACTCCCTAGTAGAGATATAATTATTACCTTTAAAGGAAACGTAGCCTAATATAGAGAGGACTAAAAATAGATTACTAAAGCATTTAGTCTAGAAGCGGCCCTTTACTACCATGTACTTAGCATTATAGTTAAGGGATTCCTAATAAAGTATATATCTATTAAGAACCTTATAACTAAGATTAGAAAAGCGAATAAAGTAAACGTAATTAAGGCAACTATAAGGCGCCCCTAAGTAGAAAACACATAGCGTACTACCCTAATCCTAGGACTAGTAGAAGTAAAAGATACTAATAAGATATGCTAAGATAGAATAGTCTTTAAAGCAGAGCTATTCTAGACTAAACTATATAATAAGACCCTATAACCCTAATAATACTATAACTACTTCTAAACTAGCTATATTATAAAGTTCTATAAGGCAGCCCTAAGGTATAGTAAGTGTAAAGCTAGCTAATATAAGGAAGGAGAAATATTATACCTAATAATTAGCGGATAACTAAAGGAAAACTATATCTTATATTCTAGCCTATACCTAGCGTAGTTAAGGGACTACCCTATCCTAAAAGAGAAGTAAAATGTAGTAAAAGTAAGCTACCTAGAGTAACTATTATGATTTGCTAGCAACTCCCTGGATAGAAGCCTAACGCTACCCTATAAGAGAACTAGCATAGCTACGGCACCTATTATTATAGTAGGTAGGAAAAGGGAATGCCTAATAAATGTAAAGAGAAGTGCTAAACAGCCTAGGGCAAGGAGCATTATATAATATATGTCTTAAAATAAGGCTAGAATAGAGCTAGTATAAGATAGCAGAGACCTACCACCCCCTAACTAATATAGTAATGTTATAAGTTCTCTTTTAGTTTAGAATATAAATAAGAAGGATAGCCTAATACATATAGCGCTCTAACACTAAACTAACATAGACGTAATAGTAATCTAAGAGTAGGAATATATAAGGCACCTATAGCCCCTAGCACTAGGCCTTGCCTAATTCTAACTAGCACACTATAAGGGATAGAACGTAGTATATGTAAACAAGAAGCATAATATAGGGTTATAAATAGCCTAGGGAGGACCTAACTAGTTACTAATAGAGATAAAAGGCATAAATATTTACTCCTTTACTTAGAAGGATATATAGATAACTAGAACACACCTATCTGCACTTTTAATATAGAAAAGCCTTATAGCTAAAGCGTTTTCGTAGGAGACTTTAACTAAAAACACCTCCTTTAGGATAGCTTAGATAAAATAACTAGAGAAGTAGAGGAACTACTAGACCTTATAAGCTAGTAAAGGCTTAGTCTAGTAATGCCCTAAGGGGAACCTATAAGATAATATAGAGAAGATAGAGATAGCACTATAGATCTAGCATAGGTAACTCTAGATATCTAAGTCTACTATAATAGCGTAAAAGACCTTATAGGCTTTAACCATATTCTATAGCTAATTAGTATCTTTACTAAGGAGTAAGAAGGCGCCTTACCTACCCTTAAACATACCTAGACTATAATAAATAGACTATAGGTAAAGGCAAAAGTAGTGGTATAACTCTAAGCGGAAAACACACTAGACCTAAAAGATAAGGAAGGAATTAATATATATATAATATAGCTTATTATAAATCTCTAATAGATAGCAGAACTAGTAGCCCTATAGAAGCGCTAAGGACTCCCTAGTCTAAAGTCATAGTAGTTAAGGAGAATAAAAGAGGTAGTTACTAAAGCTAGATAAGCTAAGAGATAATAGAGGCGCTAGAAGACTAAAGCAAACTAGTAAGCCTTCTCTAAGGCAAATAATAACTAGGAATAGATAGTTAGGGAAGAAAAAGGAATATATAAAAAGAAGCCTTATAAAAAGCTAATATATAGGAAAAGGATAGTAAAGTTTAGAGACTAAAGAGATAGGCCTAGCTCTAAAGCTAGGCCCCCTAGAGCTCCTTAGACTCCTAGACCTAGAAAGAACTAATAATAACCCTAACCTAGCTACTACCTATAAGAATAAGGTAAGTATACTTATATAAAGGTTCTTCCCTAAGCCTATAGTAGACCTCTCCTATATCCTAGACCTCTCCTTCTTAGAGCTTAATAACACGCTAGTCCTAGATAAAGAATGGTTTAGAGTAGGAGATATTAGAAACATCCTATTAGATATAGCTAGCTAGAAAGCCCTAGGAGATAATAAACTCCTAGCGGGCCTTATTAAGGCCTATAATAAACTGGCTAAAGAAGCTATAGCATGCTTGCTAAACACTGTCCTTAAAGTAGGATATTTTCTAGCATAGTTCTAAACTATATAAGTAGTGGTAATTAGGAAGCTAGGAAAACCACTAAGGAAATAAGAAAGGCTAATATATAGAGACCTATCTTACTACTAAATATAGTAGGAAAGATTATAGAAGCAGTAATTATAAGGTAGCTTATAGCCTTTACTAAGGCTAAGGGCCTCCTTCCTAAGCTATAAATAGGAAATAGATTAATAGAAACTATAATAAGAGTCCTTATAGAATACATAAGAGAGGCTTAGGGTAGAGGTAGCATTGCCTTACTAGCGTAAATAGATATCTCTTCCGTATTTAATAGAGTTAGCTACCCGTATCTAATTTACGTTTTAATCTAAATAGGCATACCACACTAGCTAATAGCTATAATACGTAGCTTCCTTTATAGATAGAATAAGCTAGCTTAGCTTTAATAGTAAACTCTTAAGACCCTTTTAGATAAAGGCAGGCACCCTATAAGGCTCTTTCTCTTACTAATCCTCTTCCTACTTTACTTAGCAAAGCTATACGTATGCCTCTAAGCTATCCTAGGCATAGTAGTAATAGGATTTATAGATAATATAAACATAGTAGCGTTTAGAAAAACATTATATAAACCTAGAAAAGGCTTAAAGCTACATAGAAAGTATATAAAAAGTAGGCAAAAGAAGTAGGAGTAAAGTTTAACCTAGTAAAGACTAAACTTATACACTTTAGCAAAGCACACTAACCCTTATAGGCTAGGGTTTAACTTAGTGTAAAGGAGATAGCGCTTATAGAGTTATATAGGTTCCTTAGAGTCTAGGTTAATAGGAAACTTAATTAGAGTGCTTATAAGAATATCCTAAAAGGCAAACTAGCTTAGTAGTAGCTTACACTCTCTTTACTAGTAGCGTTAGCCTAGGGTTATAGCTTTAGAGATGCCTAACTCCTATATATATAGGTAGTCTAGCCTATCCTTACCTATAGGGTAAGCGCTTACTATACCCTAACTAAGAAGGGTAGAAAGCTAAGAGGAGTAGTTAAAAGCTTTATAATAGACTAATTAGCCTGCCTCTAAATTATAGCTAGTGCGTTTAAGGCTATACCTATTACCTAACTAGAGGTTAAGACCTATATCCCCCTAGATCTATACCTAAATAAGATAAAATAGAAGTTTAAAGAGAGAATTATAGAGAGTGGAATAGCTATAATAATCTAAACCACTGCTAACTTAGTATAGTTAGTGTTACATTATAGATAAAGACCCCCTAGGAGTAATAAACTAGTGGTAAAACTACATAAGGAATAGAGATAACACTAGGATAAATAGTATAGTAAGGAACGCCTAGGATAGCATAGACTTATAAGAGAACTAACTAAGGATTAACCACTAACTTATAACCTAAAGGAAATCTAAAGATTCTATATAGGCCTAGAAAAGCATATCTCCTTAACCATAGTCTAACTACACACTAGGAAGATTAGTCTTAATAAGTTCCTCTTCTAAAGAGGCATTCCTAGGGTAAACTCACCGCTATATAGCTATAGTAAAGTAGTTAAGGACTAATATTATATTATAGTAAACTGCCTTAAATATAACTACTAATGCCCCTAAACACACTAGCCTAGAGATATATAAAAGGTAAGGCTAGCCCTAAACTACCCCTAAAGGTAAGAGTAATAGCTAAATAGTTCCTTAGTATAAAATAACTCTAATACTACTTATTAGCATAAGAACTAGTAGCTAACATACATAGTAAAGAGAAGGAGCTAGAGCTAGGGCGCTTCTAGCGCTAGGACTAATAACTAAGATATAGATATAGTAAATAACTAGGGAGAGATATAAGATTATATAGTTTAGAGCTAGTAGTAGGCTAGCTAAAGAATTATATTTCTAGAACTATTATTAGATTAATTTTAAATATATAACGCTAGGTATTATAAGCCTTACTAGTTTACCTCTGCCCCTTTACTAAGCTATACCTACCTAACTAATTACTCCTCCTCTAGGACTAGAATTACCCCTCTATTACCTTAGCCTACCCCTTAGCGGGTAGGGCTATAGCTAGGAGATAGTTTGTCTCTATAGCGTAAGCGTCTAGGCGCTATAGCTAAAAGATAACCTTATTATATTACTCCCCACTAGCGCTAGACTAGCCTAGGCCTATAGCTAAGGCGCTATGCTTCTTCTTACTTTAATTACTAGCATAAAGCTTCTTTACGTAATCCTAATAGTTATCTAGGACTTATAGAACTATTAGACCTAGACTAGACTTAATATTAAACTAGAATAGTAGTACTTACACTACCCCTAGTAATTATAGCTACCTAAACTTCCACTAGCCACTAGTGCTTATTCTATTAACCACTTAAGTTAGGCTAAGAGCAAATTAGCACTAGATCTAGCCTAGAATAGAGGCGTTAATTACCTTTAAATATCTATAGTTATAGACCTAATAGTTAAAATAGGCATTAGTAGCTAGCCCTATATAAAATAGTTAGCCTTACTTCTAAGCTAGAATAGATCTAACTTACTAGTAATATTATAGCACTAGTGCCTAGGGTAGTTAATTAATTAAGATTTATAAGAGATATATTAAATCCTATAGAGATCCCCTAACTATAGTAAATTAGCATTAGAATAGAGGTAGGCTAGGGCTAGAGGGGTTATACCTTTAAATCCTTAGCTATAGCTTGCTTAAGCTACTTCTTAGTTAAAGACTTTTAAGGATATTACTTATTTTTAGAGTTTTCCTAGGCAGATTAGAGCTAGATAAGCATAGAACGTAAGAGTACTTATAGTAGCTAGCGCTATCTTATTAGATAACCTAATAGATCTATAGTAATATTAGTAATTAGGCTAACACTAGCCTAGGAGCGCCTTAGGTAGCTCTAAGGAAGAAAAGAACCTATAGAAAGTTTAATAAAAAAGAGAAAAGAAGGAAGACCCTCTAGGGGAGGAACCCTTCTTATACTTATATAGGGAGGGGGCTAAATTATAGATATTAATAAAGAAAGAAAAACATAAGATAAGAATCTAGTTAGTTAATGCCTAAGAGACCTAGGCCTAGAAATAGCTAGGAATTAAACTAAACCCACACCCTTACTATAGAAGACAAATAATATTAGGTGCTCTAACTTCCCTAGACTAATAAGCTAGACCTAGGCTAGAGAAGGCTAAAAAGTAAGGCTATAGAAAAGCTAGCTAAAAAGTAAAAGAGAAGTGAATTACCACTATAAAACTAAATCTAGTATGCTATAAGATAGTATAATAAGCCTAGAGCAGTGCTAGAGCAGACCTAGGATAGAGCTAGGCAGGGCTTAGAACCTAGGATTTTCCTTTTTCCTTTTTCTTTCTTTTCTTATTAGGATAAGGCTAGCATAAGCTAGTAATAAACACCTATGATAGGCCACACACAACGCGACGCAGGCCCGGTGTAGGGTTAGCGTCGGCCCGAATATAGATGCAAGGGGTTTTTCTTCCTATTCAAGGGTTTTCCTTTTAACGAAGCAGTAGGAGTACTAGTACTAGCCCTACATAGAGCTAGCTAGCGTAAATAATATATATAGAAAGCGCAGTTAAACCCTAAATTAAGTGCTTAGGAACGCTATTATTATACGAAAGCTATTACAAATGCTATCCTTTATTTTAAAGGAATAAAAGAACCTTATTAAGGTTATAAGGCATGTAAAAACACACTAATACCTATCACTGTTCTAATAAGGAGAGTCATAGTAATCCAGATTAATAGAAAGCCTATAACCCAGTCCTTATGGAAGGCCTTTAGGTGCAACCTGTGATCTCTATTGCTTAGCTTTGCCCGTAGCATAGACCTCACACTCTGTAAGCTTAGGACCTATTAATTTAACCCCTAAAGCTACGTTCATAAGCTCTACAAATACACGTACGCCTAGATAACCGTATTATTAATGCTAAAGCTCTGTATCTCCTTTTAAGGCGGTCTTAGTGCCCTGCTAGTTATAGCGTAGGCCTCTCTTAGCTCTTCTAATAGCTATAATAACACGTGGAGCTCGTTAATATTATAAACTCTTGTAATAGGCCTTAATCCTTTATATAGGAAGCATTTCTTCTAATTCTAGAAGATCCCTACCTTTATTAGAATCATTGCTAATACAAGATTAACGTGAAATTCTGGGATTAGCAGCGCTTTCTCTAGTATAATCGTCCTTGGCGTTCTAGATAGCGGATCCGTTACTAAGATATGCACTAGACCTTTGCCTAAAGCCACATAGATTATGCCACTAGCCTCTACCTCTGTTATAACGGTATTATTAAATTTAGCTTGCTTAAACTAATAAGGGTTATTAAAGATATGAATATTTGCTCTAGAGTTATAAAGGACTATATTCCTCTTTGATTCTAAGCTATTAACCGCGTTTAAAGATAGGGTGACGCGTTAAGAGCGCCTAGCGCGTACGAATAACAATATATTAGCTAACTTCTCGCCTAGAGTAATAGCCACGGAGTTATTTGTAGGATTTTGCAAGGGTATAATAATATTACCACTACTCTTCTCCTTTAACTTCTAATTCATAGCCTTTGTTTTCTCTTATAGGTTCTCTTTTAGATACTTCTTAATATTATCTTTAGAGTTCTTCCTAACTTCCTAGTTCTTAGGAGCAAGGTTTAACTTATACAGAGCCTTAAACGAATTGCAGGATTCCTATTACTTTAAGGTATCTCTAACCGTGTGATTCGTACATCCAGGGCACTTAGGCCTCTCGGATTTCGTTAAATCATTTAATCCTGTTAATTTATCGGTTATAATCGCATTAGTAGCCTTTGGTATGCTTTACAGAGCTTTGTAGTCTCTTTTAAACTCTATAACGGCCTTAAGAAAGCTTTGATTCATGCCCTTGTTAAGCAGATCGTTCTATTTCTTCTAAAATAACTTGAATTTGCTATAAAGAGGGATTACGAACTTATATAGCATTATCTCCTTAGTCTATTAGGTCTTAAGGTCTTAATAATTCCTCTATAGTACCTCTATTATTACTGCCTATTAGTACTAATCACAGGAACCTTTAGCTTGCAAGTAATTATTAAGGCGCGTTTCTATAAGAATTAATATCTTCCTTGCGTTTAGCTTATATTAATCCTAAAGAAGCTTTAATATTCTTTAAGAGTGCTAATAAACTAACTCCTTTCCTTCTCTTTGCTATTAAAGTTAAGAGAGTCTTAGATATTCTTTAAAAGGGTCTTGCGAATAAATTCCTAATCTTAAGTATCTACCTTAATAGGTTTATGTATTTTATAAGGTTAAATTATAGATCTTTGCATTTAAAGTTATACTTATCTTTAGCGTCTTTATACGCAATCTTCTAGTCTTCTAGAGCGTTAGGGTTATCCGCTGTAATCTCTAGTCTTAGATCTCTTTTTAGGTAAGTAGGCATTATTAGTTCTTCTAGTAATTTATCCTAATTTAGATTAATATACTCCTAGACACTGTGAGATTCTGTATAGTTCTTGGTTTACGTATACTATTTAATCCAGTCCTTCTCTAATAATAACACTATATTTAGAGTTTCTTTAGATATTATAAAGGGGAACCGTACTGGTTAAAAGGAAGCATAGGGTTATTGTTTTAACTGATTATTATAATAAAGGGCGATTATCTCTTAATATAGGCAAGCGTTAGATTAATAACTTTCACGGAGCTTTTATCCTCTAATAATTAACAATAAGGGCAATAGAAGCCTCCTGGGCTTATAACTGTTAAAGGTAGGGGTTAGTGTAGCTAATAGAAAAGGTTTAATTCTGGTTAATTAGAGGTGCAGACAGCACCTGACTTTTGTACCTAAAGGGTACATAGTGCGCTATAGTAATGACTAGTCTACGGAGGTACTTCTGATACATTGTCTCCACCGTTGTCTCATCGAGGGTTTCATCCTAGTCAATGCGCAGGCCGCATCCACACATCCGATGCTCTAGGAGCTCTCCCTGACAGTTATATATAGGGCTACCTCTCGCGGGCACGCATTACGCGCGCGCCCTCGCGGCCTAACCTTTACTAGGTAATTACGGCTACGTACCGCGATTAATATCATGCTTATTCTAACATTAGAACCTCTTTCTTTTTAATATAATTATTAATGCATAATATTAATCTAAGAAGGGAAGATATAAGGGATTAAATAAATATATTATATAAATAAAAGAACTAACAAAAGAAATAATAATAATAGTCTCCTTTCCTTCCCTATGTGTTACTAGCTTTAGATAACTAGCTTCTCTAATTGCTTATCTTTCTTCCTTACAAAGGCTACCTTTACCTTCTGCCCTTACCTACGCCCCTTTATTTAACTAGTGTAATGTAATATTAGATTATATTACAAGGGAAGGTTGCCTATAATCCCTTCCTTATCTAAAGATATAATATTAGATTATCCCTCCCTATAGCCCTTTATTTAACTATAATATAATATTAGATTACGTTCCTAGGGAAAGATTACCTATAATCCTTTCCCTTCTAAAGGTATAATATTAGATTATACCTTCCTACGCCCCCTTATACTCCCTCCTCTTCCCTCTCCTTACTATAGAGACTTAGGAGGGTGCCCTTTCTAAGGCTATAATTCTATACTCCCTTCTAAAGCTATAATTCCGCTACCTCTAATCCCTTAGCCTATGCCCTACGTAACCCTTTAGCCTATGCCTTACATAACTATGCTATACTTAGGGCAGCTTGCCTAGTGCCTTAGGCGCGGGCTTTAGCGCGGGCTTAGGCGTAGGCTTTAGGGCTCTAGTCCCCTGCCTCTTTGTAGGCAGTGCTAGGTCTAGGTAACCTATCCCTCTATCTAGATTATTGCTATATTACCTATAATAAACCTCTCTAGAGCTTTATTAGGCATTACCTTTATAAACATATTAGCTAGGTTATCTTCGCTATTAATCTATCTAATCTTGTAAAGCTTATAGCGTTTATATAATTACTAAAGGGCTATAATATTAATTATAAGCTACTTTTCCTTTATAGTCCTAAGCTTAATAAGGCATTTATATAATAAGTATAAATCTATATAAACTATAATTAGGATTTCTAGGAGGTTTAATTAATCTATAATAATCTTTAATATTATTATAATTATATAAGCTATATTAATACTTACTACTATTCTATAGACCTCTAAAGCAAGCATACTTCTTATAACTCTCTTGCTCTTTATTAAGCTATAGTGTATAATATTACCTTATAGTATAAATTTACTATCCTTATACTCCTTATTAGCTAGGATAAGTATATAGCCTAGTTATAAGGTAAGGTCTTTATTATTAGTAAATGAGCTATTAATAAATATAAATAGCTTTACTCTTTTAAGATTAAGGGGTATAAAGATTAATCCTTAATCTAGGTAGTCTATTTACTACTTAATATAATAATTAAGTTCCTTAACATTCTTAGTTATTAGTTCTTAATATTACATAGTAACTAATAGATTAAAGCTTGCCTTAGGTTAGCAGATTAAAGTAATATAGGCACTATAGGCCCTTTGTTTAATATACTTCTTTCCTAGTTCTTCTAGTAGGATTAACTATAGCTTATTACTTTACCCTTTTTACTATATCTTAATAGTATTATTAGTTAGTTAAATAATTCCACTGTTAAATATAAGGGGTTATTAGACTTAATAAACTGCTTTGGTTTTATAGCGAATTTAGCGGTAGCTAGTTAATCTTCTTCTTATTAGGAGAACCCTTTATCTAATAGGCTAAGGGTATTATTAGTCTATATTCCTATGTATCTAAAGTAAGGGCTTTTAGCAGATATTACTAGCAAGCACAGATTATAGCTTAATGTTATTATCTAAAGGTTTTCTCTATAGTGCTTATGGTAAGTTACTTACTAGTGTATGCTAGCCTCTGTAATTCCGTAAAGGGCTTAATAACTCTTATAATTATTCCTTTAGGGTGCTAGTTATAAATTTAGATAGGGAGTTAGGCAAGGATTATATAATTTAGCGGCGTTTCTAATTATATATACGCCTACGTGATATCTTAAATCTAAAGGAGGAATCCTTTTATAAGAAGAGAAGGGGTAGTTATAAGGATTAATTATTAGCTTGCCCTTTAGATTATTAGGGCTTACGTAAGGATTGCTTGCTTTGCTTTATTACTAAAGCCTTAGATAATAAGCCTTAATTTCTTATATAGCTAGCTTATTCTTCCTTTTACTTTATTAATAATATAGGAATTAAATATTTAAATCCTTTAGTGCTTCTTTAGATTAAAAGCAATAAATTTAAATATACCTTAGCTAGTTAGGGTATTAATCTTAGCCTTTATTAAGAGTTTAAAAGGTTTGCTAGGAGTTATAATTATACCTTTCTTACGTAATTAGATTATAAGCTTAAGGTTTACCTCCTCCTTACTTAAGATAAATACCTTAAGGTTATTTACCTAATTAATAATTATAGGAGGGTTCTTTTATAGTCTTCCTAGCCTTCTTTTAAAGGGGCTAGAGGCACTATATTATTAATTTATACCTCTTACTCTTCCCTTTAATTACCTTTAGGTTATTACCTTTTACTAGTAATAGCCTTTCCTTACTAGGATCTTTATTATAAGGCTTAATAGAGGTTAACCTAAAGACCTTAGGGCCTTATAGAAGATTAAGGGTATAGCTCTCTTTATCTATTATAAGGAGCTTATATAGGCCTTACTATCCTTTATACTCTTATGTCAGGAGCAGAACAGCGACGGCATCCATGAGGGTAGCGACGGCATCGATAAGGGTGGAACCCAGCGGGGCACGGAGCTAAGGGCTAGCTGCAGGCTAGTTACGTGAGAGCTGCGGGCTATTTAAAGGGCTTTCCTATAAACAAAGGGAAAGGGCTAGAGATTAAACCTTTAAGCACCTACCCTAGCTAGTAGATTAATAGCTATAACACTTTAATCTAACCTTTACTCTATTATTCACTCCTAAGCTAAAAGCCTTAATAAATTAATCTCTCTTTCCTTTAGGGCAATAGACTATTAGTTAGATTAAGATATCTAGAATTTATTACATAGTAACCTAATTAGATAGTAGCTATAACCACGCTGTAGATAAGTAGGAGAATATTACACTACTAAACCTAACTAAAGTAGTCTGCTAGTCCCTATTAGATAACTAGCAGAGTAGAATACTTATTAATAATAAGGAGATAACACTAAATTAGTGCCTTAAAGAAGTAGTAACCTAGATATATATTATAGAAAAGAGATTGAAACTTACCTAATTATAGCAAAACCTATAGATAATAGAAGAAGGTATATCCTTAGGTAACTTAGACGTAGGACCTATAAATCCCCCTCCTTTAGCACCTTAGGTAGCACCTATTATATAGCGATATAGCCTTGCGAAGATATAATTAAAAGCACCTATATATAAAGGGAATACTTTTAAGAGTCTTTAGAATTTCCTAGCGGATTTAAACGTAGCTTTTACTATAGATTATAGAACCTTTATAAATAATATAACTAAGGTTACCTATGCTAGTAGCTACCTAGCAGATAATTTAAAGCGATAATGGATGCATTATATAGCTATAGATAGTTATATAAATTACTAGGGTTATACCTAGGATAGATTTATAGATTAGCTAAAGACAGGAACCATGGATAAGAATGTATAGTGCTTAGAAGCAATAAGGACGTTAATAGGTCTTAGATAAGAAAATCACTAATTATTCCAGATATTTATAAAGATCTAGGGTAAGGCAAAGGCTAAGCTACCTAAAGCAATTCCTAAATACCTATAAATCTATATATTTATTAATAGCCTTAATAACGCTATAAAGAAGTAAGTACTTAGCTAAGAGTTCCCTAAGAGTTAGACCTACCTAGTAGGCTAAGGAAGAAAGGCAGAGGTTATAACTAAAGAAGGCTAATTAAGCGATTAAGGTAATAATAGTTAGAAAAGATAATAATATTTCACTTTGCTAGAAAGGCTATAGTAATAAAGCAGTAATAGAAAGACAAATTCGCTATTTATATGTTTTAAGTATAGTAAGCTAGGATACGCTTTACTAAGCTACACTAAACTAGATTGCTCTATTTATAAGAGAAGTAACTATATAATAGAAATATATAAGAGTAGCTATAACTAGGCTAGAGATAAAGACCTATTAGACTTAAACAAGACCCCTATTAGCTTAGTATAACCCTAGGAAAATACTCTTATTAAATTAGTGCCTAAAGATCTAAGACTAAGAGTTAGGGTAAAGTTATAGTAAGAATATAAATAGGTAGCTATAAAGGCACTGTTTAACCCTAGTGTAACCTATTTAATTATTTACCTAAAGTTACTAATAGTAGTTAATTAGGCTAATATAAAAAGGATAATATAACCCTTAAGAGTGCTACCCTTACTAAAATTAAGCATTAAGGGATCTTATTATAAACCTTATTAATTAAGGATAGCATAGGCTACGTAAGAATATGTTAAGTTAGCTACTACGTAGCTAATACTAGTAAAGACCTATTATTAGGGCATAACTAGGTAATTATATATAAACTAGTGATTATGTCCTAGATAGATAGTTACTAGAGACACCCTATTATAAAAGAATATCTTAGACTAGTAGTAAGGACGCGATAGGTATGTAAGGAGGTAAAACGCGCTTATATTAGATTTATCTTACAGGGGATAATAACTAAAATTATATAAAAAGATAATAATATCTTAATAATAAACAAAGATAGGCCTTGTAATAACCTAGTAACTATAGAGATAAGCGAAGCCTATAAGTTAACTATGCAAATACCCTAAGCCTATAAGGAGTTTAAGGATATCTTTTTAAATAAACTTATAGGTATTCTCCTTACACTAGGTAGCTAAACTTATACTATTAAATTAGAAGAGAGGAAAACGCCCCTATAGGGACTAATATATAATTTAGCAGAAAAGGAGCTAGAAGTGCTCCATGAGTACTTAGCAAGCGCGTAGCGAAAGGGATGGATTTAAAGATCTATTAGCCTAGCTAAAGCCCTGATATTATTTATGCTAAAGAAAGGAGGAACCAGATTCTTTAGCCTAGTGGTAAAGGTCGTTGGCTTTGGATCACCCTTTGCCATTCTATGGTCTATTAGCTAGGGACGTCAATCAACTGATAACGCAAGACCTACTTTGTGGTCTAGGGTTGTGTGGACTTGGGTACACGAATCAGGTTGGAAACAAGTAAGAATGAGTTGTGTGTGGTGTGAGGGTTCAAGTTCGCCTCGGAGCTTTGGCGCACGAGTGAGTGGTAAGGTGCGAGAAGATAGAAGAGATAATGCAGAGAGAGGGAACAAACACGGTCATAGAGAAAGGGGGAATCGCGTTAATTTATACTGCGAGCAAAACTCGAATGAATTTGAGTTTAACTACGGTTGCGAACTATAACTCTTACGCTAACGTAGCTATAAAGTTTATTGTTAACAAACTTTACACTAACCTCGCAGCCCCCATATTCGTGCCCTTAAAGCTTGTTCCCATATTAGGCTGCTTTTTTATCACTGCGGTACTGTTAATCGGTCGTTTATTGTTACACTAGCTAGGTGTTGCTAGTAATTCTTATGTTATGTGTGAATTTTAGATGCATTGGCCACTGCCGATGAAAAAAAAATTATAAAAATCATAAGAAAGGAGGAAAATTGCGCCTCTATATAGATTATAAAGCCCTTAATAGGATTACTATTAAAGATAAAGCACTATTACTACTAATTACAAAGATGTTAAACCGATTAAAGGGAGCAAAGGTCTATATAAAATTAGACCTTAAAGATACGTACTATTAGCTACGTATTCGCAAGGGCAATAAGTGGAAGATAGCGTTCTAATATAAATACGGTCACTTTAAATATCTTATAATGCCTTTTAGGCTAGTTAATGCACCTATAACCTTTTAAGAATATATTAACAATGCCCTTAAAGGCCTTATAGATATAATTTACGTTATGTATTTAGATAATATCCTAATCTATAGTAGCGATATAGCTGCGTATAAGGGGCATATAAAATAAGTCCTTTAGAAGCTCTAAGAAGTAAGCCTCTTCATTAACCTAGAAAAGTGTAAATTCTTATGTAAGGAGGTTAAATTCCTAGGCTTTATTATATCTAAAGAAGGTATTGCAATAAAGCCCGCTAGAATTAAGACAATAGTAACTTAGCCAGTACCTTACAGTATCTTTAATATCTAGTTATTCCTAGGCTTTATAGGATTTTACAGATAGTTTATTAAAGGCTATAGTAAAATAGTTATCCTATTAACTAATTAACTCTAAGGAGACTAACTAGTAAAGTTTAAGCTAGATCCTAATAAGTTAGCTATGTTTAGGAGCTATAAAAATAATTCTAAGAGGCGCTAATTCTAGTATACTTTAATCCACTAGCCTTATTAAGGATTAAGATAAATGCCTTAGGACACGCACTTAGGGCTATCCTAGTGTAGTTAGTGCTAGGTTACTAGCACCTAGTTACGTATATATTAAGAAAGTTAAATAAAATAAAGCTACGCTACGTAACACTAGATATAGAGTTACTAGCTATTTAAGAGGCATTCTAAACTTAGAGGCACTACCTTATATACTTAACGCATCTAGTTATAGTAGTTATAGATTACTTAAACTATAAGTACCTAGCTATAAAGCTAAAGTTAACTAGTAAATAGGTTACTACGCTAGATAAACTCTATCTATTTAACTTTATAATTAAATATAGAGTAGGTAAGTTAAACCTTACTAATGCTCTATTAAGGAGGTTAGATTATATAAGTAAAGAGAGAAAGGTAGAGGTAGTATCCTTATAATTACTAACCTTTCTTACTAAATTTATAAATAATATGCTATAAGAACGCTATAATAGAACTACTAGTATCTAGTGCTCTAAGAAAACATAGCGTGTTTAGTTTATAGATAATAGGCTATAAGAACACTATAATAAAACTATTAATATCTAGCGCTCTATAAAATCACCCCTTACCTATTAACTAGATAAGGATAGACTATACGTAGGACTAGACCTACTAGCTAAGGAGTTACTCCCTAGCAGTAGTGTATTAGCTAGGGTCTCCTTAATTTTAAAAAAACCTAATAGTCTAGATATACTCTAAGGATATTATTATAGCATAGGGGACTATATATAAGACTAAGCCTACTAGCTAAGGAGTGGCTACCTAGTAGTAGTATAATAGCTAGGGTCTTATTAATTTTAGAAAAGCCTAATAGTCTAGATATATTCTAAGGATATTATTATAGCATAAGGGAACTGCATATAAGACTAAGCCTACTAGCTAAGGAGTTACTACCTAGTAGTAGTATAATAGCTAAGGTCTTATTAATTTTAGAGAAGCCTATTAGACTAGACACGCTTAATATAAGCATTATAGTAAGGAATAAACTGCATATAAGACTAAATTCGCTAGCTAAGGAGTTATAACCTAGTAGATACGTTATAGCTAAGGTCTTAGCAGTATAGAGAACCTCTTCTAAGTTAAACTCCGCTATATTTATAGAAGACATAGAATTAAAACCCTTAATCTAAGTCTTACTTTTAGATATATAATAGAGGGATGCCTTTATTATAAAGAAAAGGGCGCTACTATTAAGCGGTAACCTAGATATATTATAGATATAGTCTATTAGACTCTCTAAGCTATTAATATTTAAAAATTAAGTTTTTATCCTATAGGGAATAAGAAAAGAAATCCTACTACTAATTTATAATAACCTTATTACTAGGCATTAAGGAGTTACTAGAACTCTTTAATAAGTTACTAACTAATATTTTTAGCTAGGAATAAAAAGAGATATTAAGGTATATATACGTACTTATATTAGCTATTAAGTTTTAAAACTATAAATACATAAACCTTATAGCAAGCTAGCTATATTACTAGTGCTAGATTACCCCTTTTAAGAATTATTAATAGATTTTATTACTAGACTCCTATTAGTTAAGGATTAGTAAGGTAAAACATATAATATAATCTTAGTGGTAGTTAATAGATTTATAAAATATAGTATCTATATCCCTATATCTATACGGTTAACTAGTAATAAACTAGTAACTATTTTCTTAGAATATATTTTTAAAGATTATAGAGCCCTAGAAGGTATTATTATAGACTAAGGTTTAATATTTACTAGTGGATTCTAAAGAATATTTTACTACCTCTTAGTAACAAAGCGGTAATTAAGCACTGCGTTTTATCTATAGATAAATAGTTAAATAGAATGCTTAAATTAAGTTTTAGAGCACTATTTAAGAGCATTTATATACATAGAGCAGACTAATTAGGTTAATTATCTCCTAATAGCATAGTTTGCTTATAACACAAGCGCGTATATAAGTCACGGTTATATACCTACGGAAGCGCTATAAGGGTATAACCTAAGGGGACTAGATTAAGCAGTTATACTAATTCTAATAGTTAATAATTAAGCTAAAAATAGAGTTTTAGAATTAAAGCATAAGCATATAGAGATTAAGTAGCTATTAAGCTATTTATAAGCCTTATAGAAAAAGTATTATAATTAAAAGAGAGTGCTAATAAAGTTTAACATAGGTAACTATATCTTACTCTTAACTAAGAATATTAATCTATAATACCCTAGCTAAAAGCTAGCTATAAAGTACTTAGGACTATATAAGATTAAAAAGAAGTTAGCTATTATAGTTTAGCTTATTAATTAAAGTTACCTAAAGGAACGCGCTTGTATAATGTTTTTAATATTATAAGCTTAGAACCTTTTAGAGGAAATCTAAGTAATACAGTTAAAATAACCTTACTATAAGATAATATTAAAGAGGATTAAGAGGAATTTAAAGTTAAACGAATTATTGCCTATAAATATAACAGCAAACGGCGCAAATATTTAGTAAAATAGAAGAATTATAATAATTCTAAGAATTCTTAGGTGCTACGTAAAGACTTTATAATAAAAGAGGTTATTAAAGACTATAAGTGGTAACTAAGTAGCTAAATCTTAACTTCTTAGCTACTTAATTAACTCTTAATTGTAATCTAAAATAATTATTAGATTGCAGCGATTTAATTAGGAAATAATTCACTTAATAATAATTTAGACTACTAAATAAATCTTATATTTAAAGCAAAAACTTAGTATAGACTTATAGCTATCTAATAGCTAGACTTTAGAGATATATTTAGACTGATTTTTAGTATAATTTCTAACTTTATTAGCCTTAGACTTATTATTACTAAAGGCTTAAACTTATAATTCCTTAGGGAGTTCTAAAGGTCTAATACACATAGGGAGAGTAGCTTAAGCAGTAGTAAACTAGTAGTAAGTTAGTAAAGAATAAGTAGTAAAGCTAATAGCACTAACTATAGGGCTATAAGTAGCTATAAATTAAAGATAATTAGTAATTTTAATCTAGGTTTCTAGATTAATAATATTAATTAGCTATAAGAAAGCAGCGTATTTATTACACTCCGCTTCTTAAGAAGCCTTAGCTATAAGACACGTGTAATAAGCTTACCTATGTTTATTAGTATTTTTAAGGCTAAAAGAGTATTATAAAGTTTTTTCTTAGCTTATATAAACTCCTAGTAGCGTATTAGTAATATTAAAGTAATAGAGTAAAGGGTACTTATATTACTAATATAGTATAGTTCTAGAAGATTATAAAGTATATCCTAAAGCTATTTATATAGCTTTATAATTTAAATAGAATACTAGTAAGGAGTTAGTAGTAATTAAGAGGTAATCCCTTAAGGCTTAACTTACCCTAATATAAGTCTTATTATTTTAAGCGTAATAATAGTATTTTAGAGAATTACCTATAAAAAGCTAAACATTAGCAGTAATAGTAGTAAGCTAGTAGTAAGTTTATACTAGAGAAGTAACTATATTTAGTTAGAGTAGGCTTTCCTTAGTAATATACTAAGGCTATTTATCTTTATTATTATCCCTTAGAGCTATATTCTAAATAGCTAACCACTAGGTATAATATATGTATAGAATTTTATTAAACTAGCTCTAAGTTAGTAATAAAAAAGCAATAAGAAAGCAGCGAACTTATATAGTCTTTAATAATTATAAGGTTCTTTCTTTATAGGATAGCTTAATAGTAGGATCTTTAATAGTAGCAGTATAAGATATAATAGCTTAAGCTATAATAGTTAGTAGTTAATATTATATAATAGTAGCGTTATAGTAGCTATTATATTAGTAAGGGACTTATAAGTTAATAAAAGGCTTAAAGAAAAGAAAGAAAAAGGGAAAAGAAAGAAGGAAATTACCCTTCTTATAGGAATTTAGGCGCCTTAGATTAATCTAAGCTACTCTAACTAGAATCTTCTATGCATTGCGACTAGTGTGTTTACAGAGATTACTATGATTTATAAGTTATTACTATAAGCTTACTATAAATTTATTAGGCCGCTACTATAAGCTTAAAGAAAAACAGAAGGAGCAGGGTGATTTATGCCCTATAGAGTTAAGCTAATTAAAAATCACGCTAACTAGTCTAGTTAAGAAGAATCTCTTAGGAAGAATAACCTATAGAGAGGAAGTTAAGAAGTAACTATAACCTAGCTTCTATTAGCAAGCAATTACTATAAAAAGGCTAATATAGCCTAACGTTATTAATATTACTACGTTGCTTTATAAAAAAATCACTATAGCAAGTAGTAATAAAGGAACTCTTACGCTATAACCTAACCCTAAGATAGCACCTTAATGCAATTAAGGATAATCGCAATAAGAGGGGTATTATATTAGGAGTAGAATAGCAATGGTATCTATAAGGGTAGTGATAGCATTAATAAGGGTGGAACCTAGTAGGGCACGGAGCTAAGGGCTAGCTACGGGCTAGTTACATAAGAGCTACGGGCTATTTAAAGGGCTTTCCTATAAATAAAGGAAAGGGCCAGAGATTAAACCTTTAAGCACCTACCCCTAGCTAGCAGATTAATAGCTACGACACTTCAATCTAACCTTCACTCTGTTATTCACTCCCAAGCCAAAAGCCTTGACATCTTACTAGATAAGAACTAGTAATATAAGTAGGAGATTAAGGGTTAGTAAGGTATTAGAGCTATTTCTTATAGTAAGGGCTTCCTTAACCTTATATAGCGTATATAACCTCTTAATCTCCTTTATTACCTTTTATACTATAAGAGCTTATTACTTAATATTAGGTAAGGGAGGAGAATTATTAATTATTTAAGGGTAAGCACTAAAGATAAGAAGGGTTAGAATAATGCTATTTAGGCCTATAGTATTATTAAGGGCTTTTATAGCTATTTATAAGGCTATAGCTTTAGGTATTAATAGGCATTTGCATTAGATAATATTATAGGCTCTTTAGAGCGGCCTATAATATCTCTTAACCTTACTAATGCTATAGTATGCCTTAATAAGGACTTCTTTAATTAAGATTAATATTAAAGCTATAAATTAGCGGAATTCTTTGCTTCTAAAGGTTATACTAGCATTAGTTATAATCTAGTTTAGAGGACCCTAGTAGGTATTAATCTAGCAAAGGTAAAGGGCTTCCTAGGTTACCTTTACTATAATATCTTTAAGGAATCTAGCTATATTAAATACAGTAGCTATATTAATAGCGTGGAGGACAGGGTAATTACTATCTAGATATATAATATCTATAATCACTTTATAGTTAAAGTTATATTTATCCTTTAACCTTTGATACTTTTCCGCACCGATCTAAAGGTCCGGAATCGCCTCTAAAATACAAATCACATTAATATTCGAATTCCTTACCTCCGTTTACCCCTCCTATAATATTGCATCGCGATAGAGCTAGAGGTAGGTATAAGGGCAAGATGCTAATAGTAATTAACACTAGAGAAAGGGGCTAGCACAGAGCTACCACTACCTAAACGTAGGAATAGGGCAATTTAACACCTATAGACATAAAGATAACCTAATAATGGATTGGATATAATTCAAACACCTAGATAATACGAAATTCTATAATAAGATTACTAGCCTTATCCCTAGCGATAAAGTCTCCTAAGTTTAGAGCATTATAAAGGCCATAGCCTGCTAGGCAGCAAACCACGCCCACGCTAAAATAAGAGCTATAAATAATAATAGTAGTAATAATAATAATAATATCCATACTACTAAAGAAGCCCTTAAAGTAGCCCTTAAGGAGGCTATTAGGGAAGAAGCTAAAGGAACTAATACACTAACCTAGGCAAGCGTTATAGCTAGACTAGCACTAAGAAGGCTAAATAATAAAACCCCCTTATAGGTTTTAGGCAGATAACATAGAGAAGTACTTATTAAAGGCAATATAATCTAGGAAACGCTCTAATCCTAAGGCACTAAAGATATAATAACTACAGTAAATAGAGCTACTAGCTAAACCATAGCTATAGCAGCTAGAAGACTCCCTAGCAAAGACATAATTATTACCTTTAAAGGAAACGCAGCCTAATATAGAGAGAACTAAAAATGGATTACTAAAGTATTTAGTCTAGAAGCAGCCCTTTATTACTATATACTTAGTGTTATAGTTAAGGGATTCCTAATAAAGCATATATCTATTAAGAACCTTATAACTAAGATTAGAAAAGCGAATAAAGTAAATGTAATTAAGGTAACTATAAGGCACCCCTAAGCAGAAAACATATAGTATACTACCTTAATCCTAGGACTAGCAGAAGTAAAAGATACTAATAAGATATGCTAAGATAAAATAGTCTTTAAAGCGGAGCTATTCTAGACTAAACTATATAATAAGACCTTATAACCCTAATAATACTATAACTGCTTTTAAACTAGCTATATTATAAAGTTTTATAAGGCAGCCCTAAGGTATAGTAGGTGCGGAGCTAGCTAATATAAGGAAGGAGAAATATTATACCTAATAATTAGCGGATAACTAAAGGAAAACTATATCTTATGTTCTAGCCTATACCTAGCGTGGTTAAGGGACTACCCTATCCTAAAAGAGAAGTAAAATGCAGCAAAAGCAGGCTACCTAGAGTAACTATTGTAATTCGCTAGCAACTCCCTAGATAAAAGCCTAATGCTACCCTATAAGGGAACTAGCATAGCTATAGTACCTATTATTATAGTAGGTAGGAAAAGGAATGCCTAATAAATGCAAAGAGAAGTGCTAAATAGCCTAGGGCAGGAGTATTATATAATACACATCTTAAAATAGGGCTAGAATAGAGCTAGCATAAGATAGCAGAGATTCACTACCCCCTAACTAATATAGTAATATTATAAGTTCTCTTTTAGAATATAAATAAAAAGGATAGCCTAATACACATAGCGCTCTAATACTAAACTAACATAGACGTAATAGTAATCTAAGAGTAGGAACACATAAGGCACCTATAGCCCTAGCACTAGGCCTTACCTAATTCTAACTAGCATATTACAAGGGATAGAACGTGGTATATATAAATAAGAAGTATAATATAGGGTTATAGATAGCCTAGGGAGGACCTAACTAGTTACTAGTAGAGATAAAAGGCATAAATATCTACTCCCTTTACTTAGAAGAATACATAGATAACTAGAACATACCTATTTGCACTTTTAACGTAGAAGAGCCTTATAGCTAGAGCGTTTTTATAGGAGACTTTAACTAAAAACACCTCCTCTAGGATAGCTTAGATAGAATAACTAGAGAAGCGGAGAAACTACTAGACCTTATAAGCTAGTAAAGGCTTAGTCTAGTAATGCCCTAAGGGGAACCTATAAGATAATATAGAGAAGATAGAGATAGCACTATAGATCTAGCATAGGTAACTCTAGATATCTAAGTCTACTATAATAGTGTAGAAGACCTTATAGGCTCTAACCATATTCTATAGCTAATTAGCATCTTTACTAAGGAGTAAGAAGGCGCCTTACCTACCCTTAAACACACCTAGACTGTAATAAATAGACTATAGGCAAAGGCAGAAGTAGTGGTATAACTCTAAGCGGAAAACACACTAGACCTAAAAGATAAGGAAGGAATTAATGTATATGTAATATAGCTTATTATAAACCTCTAATAGATAGTAAAACTAGTAGCCCTATAGAAGCGCTAAGGACTCCTAGTCTAGAGGTATAGTAATTAAGGAGAATAAAAGAGGTAGTTACTAAAGCTAGATAAGCTAAGAGATAATAGAGGCGCTAGAAGACTAAAGTAAACTAGTAAGCCTTCTCTAAGGCAGATAATAACTAGGAATAGATAATTAGGGAAGAAAAAGGAATACATAGAGAGAAGCCCTATAAAAAGCTAATACGTAGGAAAAGGATAGTAGAGTTTAGAGACTAAAGAAATAGGCCTAGCTCTAAAGCTAGGCCCCCTAGAGCTCCCTAGACTCCTAGACCTAGAAAGAACTAATAATAACCCTAACCTAGCCACTACCTATAAGGATAAGGCAAGTATACTTATATAAAGGTTCTTCCCTAAGCCTATAGCAAACCTCTCCTATATCCTAGACCTCTCCTTCCTAGAGCTTAATAATACGCTAGTCCTAGATAAAGAATAGTTTAGAGTAGGAGATATTAGAAATATCCTATCTAATATAGCTAGCTAGAAAGCCCTAGGAGATAATAAACTCCTAGTAGGCCTTATTAAGGCCTATAATAAACTAGCTAAAGAAGCTATAGCATGCTTACTAAACGCTATCCTTAAAGTAGGATATTTTCTAGCATAGTTCTAAACCATATAAGTAATAGTGATTAGGAAGCTAGGAAAAACTACTAAGGAGATAAGAAGGGCTAATACATAAAGACCTATCTCACTACTAAATATAGTAGGAAAGATTATAGAAGTAGTGATTATAAGGCAGCTTATAGCCTTTGCTAAGGCTAAGGGCCTCCTTCTAAGCTATAAATAGGAAATAGGGCAAATAGATTAACAGAAACCGTAATAAGAGTCCTTGTAAAATACGTAAGAGAGGCTTAGGGCAGAGGTAGCATTACCTTGCTAGCGTAGATAGATATCTCTTCTATATTTAATAGAGTTAGCTACCCGTATCTAATTTATGTTTTAATCTAAATAAGTATACTACGCTAGCTAATAGCTATAATATATAGCTTCCTTGCGAATAGAATAAGCTAGCTTAGCTTTAATAGTAAACTCTTAAGACCCTTTTAGATAAAGGCAGGCACCCTATAAGGCTCTTCTCTCTTACTAATCCTCTTCCTACTCTACTTAGCAGAGCTATATATATACCTCTAAGCTATCCTAGGCATAGTAGTAATAGGATTTACAAATAATATAAACATAGTAGTGTTTAGAAAAACACTATATAGACCTAGAAGAGGCTTAAAGCTATATAGAAAGTATATAAAAAGTAGGTAAAAGAAGCAAGAGTAAAGTTTAACCTAGCAAAGACTAAACTTATATACTTTAGTAAAGCATACTAACCCCTATAGGCTAGGGTTTAACTTAGTATAGAGGAGATAGCGCCTATAGAGTTATATAGGTTCCTTAGAGTCTAGGTTAATAGGAAACTTAATTAGAGTGCTTATAAGAATATCCTAAAAGGCAAACTAGCCTAGTAGTAGCTTACACTCTCCTTGCTAGTAGCGTTAGCCTAGGGTTATAGCTTTAGAGATGCCTAACTCCTATATATATAAGTAGTCTAGCCTATCCTTACCTATAAGGCAAGCGCTTACTATACCCTAACTAAGAAAGGTAAAAAGCTAAGAGGAGTAGTTAAAAGCTTTATAATAGACTAATTAGCCTGCCTCTAAATTATAGCTAGTGCGTTTAAGGCTATACCTATTGCCTAACTAGAGGTTAAGACCTATATCCCCCTAGATCTATACCTAAATAAGATAAAATAGAAGTTTAAAGAGAGAATTATAAAGAGCAGAATAGCTATAATAATCTAAACCGCTGCTAACTTAGTATAGTTAGTGTTATATTACAGACAGAGACCCTCCTAGGAGCAATAAACTAGTAGTAGAACTACATAAGGAATAGAGATAACGCTAGGATAAATAGCATAGTAGGGAACGCCTAGGATAGCATAGACTTGCAAGAGAACTAACTAAGGATTAACTACTAACTTATAACCTAAAGGAAATCTAAAGATTCCATATAGGCCTAGAAAAGCATATCTTCTTAACTATAGTCTAACTATATACTAGGAAGATTAGTCTTAATAAGTTCCTCTTCTAGAGAGGCGTTCCTAGGGTAAACTCACCGCTATGTAGCTATAGCAAAGCAGTTAAGGACTAATATTATATTATAGTAAACTACCTAAATATAACTACTAACGCCCCTAAACGCGCTAGCCTAGAGACGCACAGGAGGCAAGGCTAGCCCTAAGCTACCCCTAAAGGTAAGAGTAATAGCTAAATAGTTCCTTAGCATAAAATAACTCTAATATTACTTATTAGCATAAGAACTAGTAGCTAATATACGCAGTAAAGAGGAGGAGCTAGAGCTAGGGCACTACTAGCGCGCTAGAACTAATAACTAAGATATAGATATAGTAGATAACTAGGAGAGATATAAGATTACACGGTTTAGAGCTAGCGGCGGGCTAGCTAAAGAATTACATTTCTAGAACTATTATTAGATTAATTTTAAATATATAACGCTAGGTATTACAAGCCCTACTAGTCTACCTCCGCCCCTTTACTAAGCTATACCTACCTAACTAATCACTCCTCCTCTAGAACTAGAATCACCCCTTTATTACCTTAGCCTGCCCCTTAGCAGGCAGGGCTATAGCTAGGAGATAGTTTATCTCTATAGCGTAAGCGTCTAGGCGCCATAGCTAAAAGATAACCTTATTATATTGCTCCCTACTAGCGCTAGACTAACCTAGGCCTGTAGCTAAGGCGCTACGCTTCTTCTTACTTTAATTACTAGCATAGAGCTTCTTTACGTAATCCTAATAGTTATTTAGGACCTATAGAACCATTAGACCTAGACTAGACTTAATATTAAACTAGAATAGCAGTACTTATACTACCCCTAGTGACTATAACTACCTAAACTTCCACTAGCCACTAGTGCTTATTCTATTAGCTACTTAAGCTAGGCTAAGAGCGAATTAGCACTAGATCTAGCCTAGAATAGAGGCGCTAACTACCTTTAAATATCTATAGTTATAGACCTAATAGTTAAAATAGGCATTAGTAGCTAGCCCTATATAAAATAGTTAGCCTTGCTTCTAAGCTAGGATAGATCTAACTTACTAGTAATATTATAGCACTAGTGCCTAAGGTAGTTAATTAATTAAGATTTATAAGAGATATATTAGATCCTATAGGGATTCCCTAACTATAGCGAATTAGCATTAGAATAGAGGCAGGCTAGGGCTAGAGGGTTATACCTTTAAATCCTTAGCTATAGCCTACTTAAGCTACTTCTTAGTTAAAGACTTTTAAGGATATTGCTTATTTTTAGAGTTTTCCTAGGCGGATTAAAGCCGGATAAGCATAGAACGTAAGAGTACTTATAGTAGCTAGTGCTATCTTGTTAGATAACCTAATAGATCTATAGCAATGTTAGTAATTAGGCTAACACTAGCCTAGGAGCGCCTTAGGTAGCCCTAAGGAAGAAAAGAACCTATAGGAAGTTTAATAAAAAGAGAAAAGAAGGAAGACCCCTCTAGGGGAGGAACCCTTCTTATACTTATATAGGGGGACTAAATCATAGATATTAATAAAGAAAGAAGAACATAAGATAAGAATCTAGTTAGTTAATGCCTAAGAGACCTAGGCCTAGAAACGGCTAGGAATTAAACTAAACCCACACCCTTACTATAGAAGACAAATAACATTAGGTGCTCTAACTTCCTAGACTAATAAGCTAGACCTAGGCTAGAGAAGGCTAAAAAGTAAGGCTATAGAAGAGCTAGCTAAAAAGTGAAAGAGAAGTAAATCACTACTATAAAACTAAATCTAGCACGCTATAAGATAGTATAATAAGCCTAGAGTAGTGCTAGAGCAGACCTAGGATAGAGCTAGGTAGGGCTTAAAACCTAGGATTTTCCTTTTTCCTTTTTCTTTCTTTTCTTATTAGGATAAGGCTAGCGTAAGCTAGCAATAAACACCTATAATAGGCTATACATAACGCGACGCAGGCCCGGTGCAGGATTGGCGTTAGCCCGAACATAGATGCAAGGGGTTTTCTTCCTATTTAAGGGTTTTCCCTTTTAACGAAGCAGCAGGAGTACTAGTACTAGCCCTACATAGAGCTAGCTAGCGTAAACAATATATATATATATTTATCCTTTAGGGTAAATTTAAAGCGATATAAATTATCTGCATTTAATTAGCATTAGTAGCAGATCTTTATTAATTATCTAATGGTTTTAAAATCTACCTTATAGCCTGATTTAGAAAGCATATTATAAAGTTAGCAAATAGAAGGGTAACTAAATTAGTAATATAAGCGCTGTAATTCTATCTTAGTTAGATAACTCTAGGTAATTAATCTCTCCTTCTATAGAAGTATCTAAGGATATCCCTATTTATAGATAATAGGGACCTTAATATTACCTTATTAAAGGATATTCTAAGAGATATAGAAGTTAATCTTAAGGTAGTCTATATCTACTAAATATAGTAAGAAGGGAGTGTTTATAGGCATTACGTAGAATAGGATAATGCTAAAGGGAGTAGGCATATTAATTAATCTAATTAAGGGATTAGCTTACTGCTTCTAAATTAAATTATTACCTTCCTAGCTCTAGATTTATTAAGCTAGATCTTTAGGATTGATTATTATAGGGTAAGGAATTAAGGTTACCCTACTAATAAGTAACCTATAGCCCTAGTATTAGGGATAATACCTTAGAATATACCTAAAGAGTAATAATCTTAAAAAGAAAGGTAGTTAAGGCTTCCTTTAGTTACTAGAGATTAAATAGATTCTCTTTAATAAGGGTATAAGTAGCTGCTTAGTTTATAAGAATTTCTACGGTTATATAGCTATTAATTATTATACCTTATATAAAGAAGCTTATTAGTATCTTTTCTTTATTACCTTCTTCTTTAAATCTAAGTTTTATTATATAGGTAGAAATCTTATGTTCTTTAGAAAAAGTAATATTATTCTCTTTACCTTTATACTAAGTAAGGAAAGCATTATAGGAAGGGGTTATTAGTTCTATAAGGTAGTAATTCTTAAAGTATTAATATGCTTTCTTATATTTCTCCTTAGAGTGTTTAGTTAACTAATAGCCTTCTTTACTATATATATAGCATTTCTTCTTCTATAAAGTGCCTTTATTACCTTATAAATATAATTATCTATAATAGGCTTCCTTACTATACCTATTATACTTATACTTAGTCTAATACTACTCTCTTATATTAGGTATTAATAGGAATTAATGCTTCTTATCTTATTTCTCTATAGTTATTCTTATTAATATCCTTATGCGTTTATAGAATAGCTAGAGGTTAGTAAAAGGGTTAATAAGGTAAGTTCTATACTTAGGTATGCTATAATAAGCGGAGATTAATTAATTCTAGAGTGCTCTTTTAGACTAGGTAATATCTAGGACCGCTTATTAAAGGTTTATAAGCTTTATTATAAGTTCTTTAAAGTAATTAATCTTTAGCTTATCTAGGTTTTCTTATATAATCTAGCGTAGCTTAGTATTCTACTATTTAAGGAGATATCTTTATTTTATATTATCTATCTTAAACCTTCTCTTAATATAGCTAATAAGAGTCTTAAGGTCTTAAGGATTACCTAGGTTACATACATACTTATAGTAGTATATTAAGGCTTTTCCTTTAAGCATAGCTTTAAGAGCATACCTAGCTTTATAGGGTTTAATGCCTAGTATCTTATATTTTCCTTAGAAGATTATTAACTTTAAGTTAAGGACCTTATAGTTATCTACGCTATATTAAATATTACTTATATAAAGCTTTATAAGATTAATTATTTGCTTTAGTATAGGTCTAGAGGGAAAAAGTACTCTTAGAGGTATAGAAGGAGGGATTTCTTATCTTAATAAGGGATACCTCTAATAAGGGCTTTCCTAAGGATTATTATATAATTAGCCTAATAGGGTTAGGCTTAGGGAATAACATTAGCGAGATTATAAGGTTCCTAGATTACTCTATTAATAATATTATAATCTTACCTAATTAAAGGGATTAGAAAGAGGTTATTAAGGAAGTCTTAGTCTTTAATGCGTTTTTAGAAGGGTATGTACTTCCTTATCGCTTCCTATATCTCTTCTTCTTACTAATCTTAGAATTCCTTATAGGTAGTAACTTCCTTAAGCATTACTATAATCTTCCTACAGGCTATTATATCTATATACACGCCTTAGAAGAGAAGGAAATTACGTAAATACTTAGTAATTGCTTAGTCCGTAATTATAAATGCCTTCCTTATCTATCTATAGAAGTCTTTAATAAAGTTAGTAAAGAGGCTTCTAGCAATAAGGCTCTTAGACTAATATGCCACTATCTTAAAGAGAATATAGGCTATTATTATTACCTTATTTGTTAAGATTAAACGATTTCGCTATCTATAATATCTTAGGTATAATAAAGTCTTATATCTCTAGGGGATATGTCTTAAGAGAGGATTATTAACTTATAAACCTTTGCCTTTTTAGTCTCTTTTAACTTTAGTGCCTTCTTTAGTATTACTAAAGTTAGGGCTAGAGAGAGAGACTTTTAATAGTTCTCCTTATTAAGAAGCTTTTAACTTTCTTATCTTTATTATAGGAGGATAGAATAGAGGTATAGTATTAGTTATATAGTAAGTTAAAGGATTATAAGTATAGCTATTATCTTTATCCCTTAGGGGTTTTAGAATATTAAATCTTAGGAGTAATAAGCTCCTTTCTTATTATAAGAGAGTGCCTTCTAAGGGTTAGGTATATAGTAAAACGCGCTAACTAAGTGATTAAAGATAGGTTAGACTAGTTACTAACTAGGCCTTAATCCTTTAATAGCTTTAAAGTCTTTATAAGGTCTTAGGATATTAGATCTTAGGAGTTATAAGGCTTCTTTTATATTATAAGAGAGTGCTTAGACTTCCTTAGTATAATTATATATGCTTTTAGCGGCCCTCCTATTTTATAGGGTAGGTTTATAGTGTAGCTATCTCTTCTGCTTAGCCTTGCTAATCTATAGTTAGGAAAAACTATATAGTTATCTATAAAGTTAACCACTAATTAGTATTAGTATTATAGGTGCCTAACGTTAGGATTATAGCCTAGGGAATAGGAATTATTCTTCTATTCTAGGCATTATAATTAATTAGTTATAAGTGTGTGTAAAAGAGAGGAAAAGAGAGGCTTTTTAGATTATAAGAAGTGGCTATAAACGCAGTGTGTTTTGTGAGTTATATAACTTATAGGTCCTTACCTAATTAGAGAGGGCGGTCCAGTGAGTTATATGTGAGGCTACCTCTCATGGGCGCGCGTTACGCGCGCCCTCGCGGCCCGACCTTTTGCCAGGTAATTGCGGCTGCGTGCCGCGATTGATATCATGCTTATTCCAACAAAACCCTAACTAGGTTTTACTAGCTCTAAAACTTATATAGTATTCCTTCTAGTAATAAGGTAAAAGACCTTACTATAAATACTAATAGTAAGAAGAAGGGTAAAGATAAGTATAAGGATATACCCTTATATTCTAATATATAAGTAAGAGTAAAAAGCAAAAAGGGTATAACCTAGGTTCTATATATAATCTCCTTTTAGGGATAAGTTTTATTAAATTAAACTAGTCTATTATTATAGTATATATCCCCTTATTCCTTTTTAAACTTATCTAGTTCTTATATATCCCTTATATTTCCCACTAGTTCCTATGTTAGTTATATATATCTTACTTACTTTATAAGAGTATTCTAGTTCCCTCCCTTACCTAGTATATTTTAGGCTACTAGAATTCTTTCTATATAGTATTTCTTTATAAGTTCTAGGTTATTCTTTACTAGGACTTATTCTAGGCCTAGCTAGGAGTCCTATAACTATTAGCTTAGGAAAGGGTTTATTACTACTTATTTAATAAGATCTATATAGAAAACTAGATATATGCCCTTTAGGATATTAAGTTAGATAGTAAGTAAAGTTAGAACTTTAACTATAATATATTTAGCTACTACTTAGTTAAGTTTATATAAGGGCTAATTAGTTTTAATATTCCTAAGTAATACCTATACTTTATTCCTTATATAGAATTATTTTACTAGATATTATAAAGCTATAGATATATCTTATTATTATTATTATATATATATAATAGTAGCCTATACTAGAGATATACCCTCCTAGAGATATTCTAGGAAATAGATAGCTCTCCCTTTTAATATAGTTACTAATAGAACTATATCTAACTATATTTAGATAGGTTATAAGTTATAATTATATAGGAGTTTATTTAGGCTAATCCCTATAACTAAAGAGTTCCTATTATTAATTACTAGCTAATAAGCTATAAGGTATTTAGGCTAGTTATACTATAAAAGGAAATATATATATATAGTATTACCTATACCTCTTAATTTATTCTCTTTATACTACTATTAGTTTATAGGTAGTAAGAGGTAAAGAGAAGCTAGTCTATACTAATACTTAAATATAATATTATCTAAAAGTTCCCTAGCTAATTAAAACCCCTATTTATAATAATTAATTAAGGAAATCCCTAAACTACTACTAAACTATTTTAAAATATTTTATATATACCTTAGCTATAATAGAAGTTATTACCTCTAGCTATATAAACTTAGATAGTTTATCTATAATTACTATAAGGAACTATAGTCTCTCTAAGGAGAATATTAGTAAGTTTATTATAAAATAAATAGAGATTTATAACTAGTATCTATTAGGTATTAGTAATAGCTTTAGTAAGCCCTAGTAGTATTATTAGCTCTTATAACTACCCTAGTAGAAATAATTATAAATAAACTTACCTATATCCTAAGCTATCCTATCCTAGTGGAATTACTATTATAAAATCTAAAATATAGTATTATACCCTAAGTGCCTTATTACTAGTAAGTTATAGGATTATTAAATAAGGGTTATAATTAAAGGTTCTTAAGCTAGGACCTAAGTTTAGCTCCTAAACTAAAGCATCCTATATATACTAATTACCGAGACTCGCAGGAAACACATTGGATCCCACGGGGATCCCTAACTGTCACGGATTAGACTTAGAGCAGACTCGGTGCAGGGGCGGCAGGGGTTATACCTTAAGATCTTTAGCTATGGCTCGCTTAAGTTACTTCTTAGTTAATAACTTCTAAGGGTAGCGATTATTCTTAGGAGTTTCCTAGGCAGATTAGAGCTAGAATAGCATAGGACATAGGAGTACTTATAGCTACTAGTGCTATTTTGTTAAATAACTTAATAGATCTATAGTAACGTTAGTATTTAGGCTAACACTAGCCTAGGAGTGCCTTAGGTAACTCTAAGGAAGAAAAGAACCTATAGGAAGTTTAATAAAAAAGAGAAAAGAAGGAAGACCTCTCTAGGGGAGAAACCCTTCTTATACTTATATAGGGGGCTAAATTATAGAAATTAATAAAGAAAGAAGAATATAAGATAAGAATCTAGTTAGTTAATGCCTAAGAGACCTAGGCCTAGAAATAGCTAGGAATTAAACTAAACCTATACCCTTACTATAGAAGATAAACAATATTAGGTGCTCTAACTTCCTAGACTAATAAGCTAGACCTAGGCTAGAGAAGGCTAAAAAGTAAGGCTATAGAAGAGCTAGCTAAAAAGTAAATAAGAAGTGAATTACTATCGCAAAACTAAATCTAGTATGCTATAAGATAGTATAAGAGGCCTAGAGTAGTACTAGAGCAGACCTAGGATAAAGCTAGGTAGGACTTAGAACCTAGGATTTTCCTTTTTCTTTTTCTCTTTTCTTCTTATTAGGATAAGGCTAGCGTAAGCTAGTAACAAATACCTATAATAGGCTATAAATAACGCGACGCAGGCCTAGTGCAGGGTTAGCGTTAGCCTAAGCATAGATGTAAGGGTTTTTCTTCCTATTTAAGGGTTTTCCTTTTGACAAAGCAATAGGAGTACTAGTACTAGCCTTACATAGAGCTAGCTAGCGTAAATAATATATATATATATATACTAATTATATAATCTACTACCTATTCTCTTATTATTATCTCTAGGGAAACTTCTATACCCCTTCCTATATAGACTATAAATAGATAAGGTAAGTTAGGTCTAATAAAACTACTTAGTCTTAAAGAGTCTAAAGATATTTTATTATAAAAAGGTATTCCCTTAGTAATAATAAAGCTACCTAAGGTAAGAATAGACCTAAACTAAAGTCTATTTAGGTCCTAATATATAGTTATAAGAGTAATATAATAGTAATAGGTTATAAGATATATTCTATTCTTAAAGGCTTACTTACCTTATCTTACTCCCTTTAAGAAAGAGTATTTAGTTATTATACCTAAGCATTAGGTTTATAATATAAATAGAAGTTAAATAGGAAGAGGATATTTACTTACTATACTTAATATTCTATTATAAGGTAAGGAGTAGTAAAGTACTCTAGGTTCTTATAATCTATATATATTATAAATAGGCATAAGATACCTTATAACTTTGCTAACTATACCTTAAGGTAAGATATAATAGCTAGTAATTCCTTATTATAAATAGTATAGTTTCTTTAAGAGGCTATTAAGCTTATAGAGTAATAAGTAACTAGATATAGTATATTATTAAGGCCTTCCTATAATAGGTAACCCCTAAAGCTATACTAAAGTAATTAGCTTTTACTATAGTATTCTAATTAGGGTCCTATTATATAAGAACTAGGTATTTAATAAATAACTCTTTTAATTATTTAAAAGCGTTATTTTCTCTAGGCCTTATTAAAAGGGATATTCTTTCTAGTAAGCTAGATTAAGGAGGCTACTATTTTAGAGAAGTCCCTAATAAAGTTATAATAGAAGTTTATAAATCTAAGGAAGCTATAAACCCCTTATAACTTTATAAGGGCTAACTATTCCTAATTACTACTACCTTTATAGGGTTAGGGTAAATTAAGTATTTAGCTATAATAATATAGCTAAGGTATTAAACCTTCTTTATAGTAAATACAGATTTATCTAGATCTAGATATAGGCTTACTGCCCTTAATCTACCTAGTATTAGCTATACCTTAGCTATATAATCCTTCTTTAACCCCCTAAATAAATAAGAATATTATCTAAATAGGCTATAATAAAGTCCCTAATATATTCCCTAAGGATTTATTTATATAATATTAGAATATTACTAGTATACTTACTAGGCTAAATAGGTAAACTAGCTATTTAAATAGTCTAAATCTTATATAAAATACTATAAGATACTCCTATTCTTTTACTATATATAGCTTATAAAACGCTAAGTATATATCTATTTTTATAAACTAATATGCTTAGGATAAGGAATAGAGTATTTCCTTAATTAATAAAAGGAGTAGTAGTTTTATACTATTATCTTATTAAGTGCGTAGTAGTTAATATAAAACCTCTAACTACTATTTACCTTTTTAACTAGTAGAATAGGTATTATTACTAAAGAGAAGCTAGTATAAATCTATCCCTTATCTATAAGGTTAGTAACTTAATACTTAATCTCTAATAGCTAGTCTTAGGGTATATTATATAAAGGTCCTTATAGGAGTGCAAGTTATAATCTATTTATATTTTTTAAAGATAGATATAGTAATTTAATAAGCCCTTATATAGGGATAGGCTATTTACCTTTAACTTATTAAATAGGTTTATAAAGTCTATAAGCTCCCTAGGTAATGCTAAGGTATTAAGCTATTCTAGTCTTAGTCTTAGGGTAGAAAGTTATAATACTATTATAATTTCTTTTAAGCTTATAGTAATAAACCTTATAGTAATATTCTTCTATTATTATATATAGTATATCTCTATAGTAAATAAGAAACTAATTATCCCTTATATTAGTATCTCTATAGTATACTTTAAGGATTCTAAAATATATAGGCCTTTAGCTACCCTAATAACTAGCTATTACTTTACTATATAAATTACTATATTATAGTATTCTAACTATAGTATTCTAAAGATTATATTATAGGTTAAGCCTAGAATAATATAGAGATATACTAAAGATTCCTAGCTATTTATATTAATCTAGGTATATACTATATAAGTAATAGATAAGGTTTCCTCCCTTACTTACTTTTTTTTTTTTTTTTACTATAGTTTAAACTTATCTTTATTTTAGTAATTAAATAAGCTCTAGGCTTAGCTACTACGCTACTAATTTACTTATAGCGCTATAATAATTATAACTATAATTAATTTAAATATAGAGATACTTATATATATTAAAGAGTATAGGGACTAAGAATAGTAGTTAATCTATATAATATTTAACTCCCTTTTCTAACACTATATACTAATTATAGTTAAGACTATTTAGCTAGGCTAGCTAGCCTTTACGCCCCTATATAAGCCTTTACTTAGGGGCTACTTATTTTCTAATAAGTAAGTCTTAACCCCTTATCCTTATTATTTATATTTACCCTATAGGTATTAATACACACTCTAAGTTAGTAAGGTAAGAGTAAAGGGCACTTTTATATTTAGTAATTCTTTAAGCTATAGTATAAATAATACTTATTCTTATAATATCTAGTTATTTTCTTTACTATAACTTACTTAGTATATTATAGTTTAGTTATCTTCTTTAGTCTACCCTTTTTCCCTCTAGCTTCTTATATTTATTTACCTAAGTTCCTATTATATAAATACCTATTATTAGTATATTACTATTATAATTAACTTAGGGGCTAGTATTTTAACTAGAATAAGTATATAGTAAGACTAAAACTTTTCCTCTAAGGTATAAGCCTTAATATTAACTATAATACTATAGAATTAGCTAATTACTAATAAGTAATCCTTATAGGCTATCCCTTTACTAATACTATACTCCCTTATATACTTATTAAGTATATATTAAAGTTTTACTAGTTTTACCTTACTTACCTATAAGCTATCTTTTACTAAGGAAAGCTTTTATTTAAAGTAAATAAAGAATAAAGTAAATACCTTCCCTAGCCCTTATTTAATATTATTAAGTTTAGTAAGGGCTATTTCTTATTATAGGGATTAGCAAATATAAATTCTAAGTAATCTAAAAGGAGGTAGGTTTATAATTATATTTATAGCCTATTTTAAAGAATACTATAATATAGGGTTAAACCTTAGGCCCTAAGTTCTAGTATATAAATATTTACTAGTCCTTATTAGCACTAATAAAGTCCTTATCTATTACTAGTTTATATTCTATAAGGATCTTCTAGGAAGTAAATATAGCCTTATTACTATTATAAGGGTTACCTATTAGGATTAGTTTCTATCTAATCTAGGGTATAACTAGTAATAGGATAGGTAGGACTAGGAGAGAAATCTATTTAGGTTAAGCCCCTTAGGGTTACTTTATTTTAACCTCTTTATATAGTGTTATAATTTCCCTTATTATTATTTAATTATAAGTTAAAGTAATTTAAGTTAAGCTAAGAGGGCCTTTATAGGTAAAGTAATGTCTATTAGTAGTGTTATGCTTCCCTAAGAGTGTTAGTCTCTAGGGCATAGCGAATCTATTATGTCTATTATATCTATTATGTCTATAATATTTAATGCACTTATTATGTTTTTAGTAGCCTTCTTTAAGGCTAAAGGAAGTTTCTTAAATATTATAGACTAGCCTAAAGATAAAGCTATAGGCTATTATAATAATATTAAGAAACTTAAAGGAAGGAAGGAAAAGGAGGATATTACGGATCCTATACAAGCCCCTTATATCCCTGGTTAGCTTATGTTAGCCCCTTTCCCCACACCTCACTCGCATGTTAACACTAAGGCTTAGGCAAAGCCTAAGCCCTTACAATGCCTATGCAATTAGGATAAAGTTCCATAAATTTCTATGTAATCTAGGTAACGAAAATAGCTAGCGCGTCCGTTTACATGCATTTTACACTCACGTAAAGTTTACACTAGCTTATGGATTAGAGCCCTAGGGCTATGATTCACAAGCTAGTGTAAACTTTGCGTGAGTGTAAATGTATGTAAACGGACGCGCTAGCTATTTTCGTCACCTAGATTACATAGAAAATTATAGAACTTTATCTAAATTACATAAACACCACCTCCCTCCCTATTTATAATGTATCTTTTTAACTAGGGCCGCGTAAATGCCTATAATAGGATTAGATACTAAGAATAAAGCAAATTCTGCTAATTTTTAGGAATAAACTATATACTTTATGTAGTCCCCTTATAAAGTTTACGCTAGCATAAAGTTTATACCTAGACATAAGCTATAATAACGTTTCTTAGGGTTAATAGCCTTATAATTAATTAATTTATTGTGGATAAAGACGCTAAGGATAACCTTTAGCTTGCGATATTGATTTTATAGTGTTACTAAAGGCTAGGATTACTGCAAAGAGCCCTATATAGGCTATATTAGCGCCTCTATAAGCATATTAATTATAACACTCTTATTAATACCCTCCTAAGCCTTAAAGGTACCCGTACATCACTAATAGCATTATAAGATTACTGTAAAGAGCTTCTTTAATAATTATTAGATAAGTAATTTACACACCTCTTTTAGATGCTAAAGGAGACTTCCTTTAAGCTCTATAACTAGCTTTGTATTAATGCCTTAGTAGGCTCTTCGCGATATTAATTAATTAAGCAAAAGCTAATTATCTTCTTATAGATTTATACATATAATAAGCCGCAGAGGAATATAGGGTATTAATTTCTACTATCCTAATCATTAGTATCTCGAATTTTTATAAGCTTATTAAGCTAATAAGGTATTTACATATAATCTTTGTTCGCTAGCTAAAGCTAGAGTTAGTCTCGCTATTTATAGAGCTAAATAAGAAGTTCCTTTAATTTAATAGTGCTATTAGCGCTATTAATAGCACATATATTCTAGCCTATATTCCGCTAAATTAGTAGTAAAGATACTAGTTAAGGAAGAATAATATCTCATAAAATGTGCTAGTAGCTATAAGCTTTAAGGGATTATTTCTTTATATACTAGTAAGCGCTAAAGGTTTTATTAATAATAGCACCTTATTATAAATAGCGTTTATAAAGTCTTTTGTAATCCTAAAGGCTGATTTTATCTTAGTAACGTGGGATTTAGCACACATTATAGCCTAATCATACCTTTCTTAAGGGTTTAATATTATTTATAAGACTAGAAAGATACTTATAAGCACCTAAATAATAAGAAGGAGCTCTTTAACTACTGGCATGTATAATTATAAACGGTTATAAAGCGTGTTTTTAGGTAATATAAGCAAAAGTAAAAGATAATTCGCTATAGCGCTACTAAATATAACTTTCTTATGTAGATTAAGATTATTTATGCTATTACTAGCCTCTTTAACTTTATTAAATTAGGTAGGAAGGAGCTATATAACTTTAAAGCAAAGAGATAGAATTATTACCTAGAGATAAGCGTAAAGCGCTTAAATTAGTTACTACATAGGCATCTTTGCTTATTATAGGCCTTATAGGCTATTAGGTTTAAAAAGGATAGCGCGGTGGCTTTAGATAGATTATTAAAGTAGTAATTTTAATAAAAAGATATATATTTAATAAATTTAATAGCGTTAATAATGAAATTCTAGCTAATATAATAATGATATTATGGGTTAAAAGGTAATAATATGCACGTGCCTATAGACCTTCTTAAAAGCCTTACTTTTACGTATATACTAGATAGTATTAATACTGAAATTTAACTTAATCCACGCTTACTTTACCTCCTTTAATAATAATGAGTTCTAAATTAGAGGATTTAGTTAATCTTACTTTAACTATAATATAACCCTAATAATTATGCTTATTCTAAAGTCTTTACTATATAATTAATAGTCCTTAACTACCTTCTTAATATTATTAGCCCCTATAGCTTTTTAAGCAATAATATACCTCTTTAAGCCCTGTATTTAAGGCCTAAGGACATTAGATACTATGTCTAAGAGCTCTTTTGCCTATGCTATAGCCCTATGCTTCTATAAACTTTATAGTAATAAATTTAGCTATACTCTATTAGGCATAGCCTAGTAGAGCTTAGTTATAAGCGCTATGGGTTTAGCGTTAAGGAAATAGCTATATTATTAGTGCTTTACTCTATGATATTACTTAGAGGCTAACTTTAAGGCTATTAATTATTCTTAACTTTAAAGGGATCTTTATTATTAAGGAGCTTAATAATACTATAAGCCTTATTATTAGGGCGTTATATATTAGTAATCCCTCTTTAAGAATTAATTTTATTATCTTTAGACTTATTAGAGCTCTCTTCTAATATCTCTACTTATTCCCTTATAGTAGTAGCAAAGCCTTTAATATCTTAAGCTTTCATAACTATATTACTAGCTTTATAATCTCCTAAGAAGATCTCTACCTACTCCTCTCTTTTAATAGCTTAACTTATAATAAAAGGCTTTATTATAATAAATTTGCTTAACCTTATATAAGTCTTAATAATATATTTAGCGGTTTGCTTACTTATTTAAAGCTACCTAGTCTCTTTATTATATATTATGCTAGACCTTTTCTCTATAGCGTAAAAAGCGCGCTAAACGCCCTTTAGCCACTTATATTAGTTCTTAATAGCATTTAAAAACCACTAACGTAGCAGGAATTTCCTTAATATTATAGGAATAAAGCTTTTAAGGATATCTTAAATAATATTAGCCTTATTGCTATTAAGCTATTACTCGTGGCAAGCTTTAAGTAGTAATTTAAGTAAATAGAGGTTTTATTATTAGACTAACGAATTTAGGGGAGGATGCCTATAATTAGGTGCTCTAGGATATAGTCGTAAAAGGTATTTAAATTATATAATATTTGCTAGTAAATTAGAATAGGACTATGATATTAAAGCTATAGAGAGAAAGAGCTGCTATCGCGATAGCTCCCTTGTGCAAAGGCGGTGAAAAAACGCCTCTAAAGTGGGCCATAACGGTATAAAGTAGCTGCCCTATATAAATCCACATATAACTTGTACCGCGAAAAGTCGGTGCAAACTTTGCACTGGCTCGTGGATCACACCCTAGAGTAGTAATAAGCAATCAAGTGCTATTATTAGAGGAAAAAAACCTTAGAGGTACTCCTACACTAAAAGTAGGTATGTGGAGACTCCTCTCGATTTGGCTAGTCCGGTGGGAAATTTGAAAGCTCCGGTGGGAAATTTGCGTCCCTGGCTAAAAGCTGGGATTCCCCAAAATTTCCCGTGCCATTGTGCCGGCACAAACTTGCCGGCCCATGCTTGAACATGATGTGCAGTACCTTGGCTGGAGCTTTCAGTCGTATAACCCTTACAAACTTAGCATTACTATAGGGCATTGAGAGGTTATATTTCAAACAAGGTGGATTCGCGTTTACAAAGAGACTAGGCTATGCTTAATCATGAAACGGAAAAATACGCGAGCAATAATGCGGGCGTTGTGGCGGTGAGGTGAAATTTGAGGGGACAAAAATCGTCGTGTTTAGGAGGTTGTGGGCACCGTACAAGGCGTGATGATTCTTGCATCATAGCTAACATAAATGGGGAAGGAGCTCCCCGCCCCACTCTACATCAAAAATTTTCGCTAGGGCACCATAGCTTTTTTTCTTTCTTCTACATTATCATTAGAACATGATCGATTCAATTTGAAGCTCCAATCTCATTAGTTTTCCTTTGCAGCCCAAGAACTGACCTATTTTGGCGACCACGCCAGGAGTTCTGCAAATCAAGGCTTTCTCAAGCACTCCTAGGAACGTGTCACTACCTCATCGTACTGTCAAGGCCCCTGTCACTTCCCTGTCGTTTCTGGACTGATTACCACAATCCTTGCATTTGCCATCCTGGATTTTCTAATTAAACAAGACGTGCTATGGGACCCGCAGACAGCTGAGGTCTATCCCCTAGATTCAGAGTTATTAAAGTTATTAGAGTTATTATCCTTATTCTGCTTAGCAGTGTAGGAAGATTAACTACTATATAGTGGGACTAAAGACAAAGCTATAATCTAACTCACTAGCTTCTTTAGAAAACTAGAACCTCTGTTAATAGCAGAGCCTACCTTGTTAGGATACTTAGTTATGGAGACTTGCAAGCTGCTATTGTTAAGAGATATTAGAACCTTTAATGGTTTAATATCTGCTAGACATTGGTTAAGCCGCCTATAATAGGCATTTAAGACCGTTAATAAGGGTTAAGATATTAATCTAAATACCTTTATCTAAGTAATTAACATAGCTTTAGATAGAAGTGCTACTACCTTCCTTAACAGCTCTAAGCAGCTAAGGCTAATAGTCTCTAGAGCTAAACAGAATATAGCATTGTCTGCTAATTTAGCAATTCTTTAATAATCTCTCTAGGAGAGATATCCTCCTAAAGTTATTAATAAAGAAGTGGAAGCTAGTACTAATATAGAGATACGTTAGGAAAAGGGTAAGGCCCTTACTACGTATTACTCCTAGGTTTTAAATGTGCTTTATTATGCTAGAGGTAGAGATAAGCTGGTTACGAATAATAACCCACTTACCTTAATTAAAAGTTATACCCTCTAGGACTTTATTTATTAGTTCGTTTAGGGACTATATAATAAGTCTCTAATGCAGGAAGCTATTAGTTAGAACGTGCTAGCTGCTAACAGTCTCCGAGGAGCTTAAGAGCTTATTAAACAAGCTATCGCTATCTTAGAAGCAAAAGCTAATCTTGCTAAATCGATGGCATGAGATGCGAAGATAACACTAATAGAGGAATTCATTAAATACTAGAGTGAATGCTTTGCTAATAAAGTGTTATCCTAAACTTATAAGTTACCCCTAGGATTCATAGAAGTGTTAGGAGGCCACAAATGGCAATCCACTCCTATTAATGCCCTAATTGCTTAGCTTTAACCCTTACTGCCCTACTTTAGGTTTCTAGGGATATATGCTGCCCTAGACCCTCACTAGTTTAATAGGTATTAGCCTGTTCCCCTGTTAGCTAAACTCCTATGCCTATAAATTGCCCTTAGACTTAAATACAGAGTGGAGGAAATAGTAATATAGAGGAAGGACCCTTAAATAGTTAGAGAGGGCCTAACTAAGGTAATTAACAAGGAAATAGTACTAACTTACTATAGTTTTAGACAAATAGTATAGGACCTCCCTAAGCACTATAAGCTCTAATAATAGCACTAAACTTTAGTCCACGGGGATGCATATTAGATCTAAGGCCTGTATCTAAATTAAGGAACCAGTATATTAATAGCACTACGCTACTGCCTTATAGAGGTGCCTGTTTTAAGTGTGGTATTGCTAAACACTATGCTATAAATTACGCTATAACTAGGAATAACTTACTATAGCAGTAGGAATCCGCTTAGCTAAAGTTAATAACTTTTCCTCCTTAGAATAATAACTCATAGGTCCTAGATAAGCTTATGCTAGGTTTGCTTAGGTGTACCTAACTAGTGATAAACGCACTAATGCTAACGTATCTAGAGTTATTAAAGAAGTTAGCTATAAATCCGCTATAGGAGCTTAGTATGCCCTAATTAAACCTAGAACTATTACAGAGTTAATGGCTACTAAGGATCATTGCCTTAGCTAACTTAAGCGGAAGCCTTTAAGCTCTTAGCAGTTTGTGACTACTAACTTATAGAAACTTAGGGTTAGAAAGGCTAATCTAAACGCCTGGGTGGAAGATATTATAAATAAAAACAAACCACTAAAGCTACTCTTAAAAGCTTAAAAACAGCTAACCAAGAGACATTAGAGTCTATTGCCTAAGGGGCTTTATAGGTTATAACCCTTATTACAGAAGCTAAGCCACCTTTAAAGAAACGGAAAGGTATAGTAATTAGTAATATTATTAAGGATAGGGATTAACCCCTAAAGTTACTCCCTAGTAAGGAAAAGGTAATTAAGCGAAACACTTAGGCTCTAAGCGAGATTTAGGGACGTAAGGGTTTAGGCCCTATTAACTAGAAGGCTTTGGCAAGCTATATCTCCGTTCTAATCTTATTAATAGACCTATAGCAAATCAGTCTAGAGATAACAAAGCAATTCTAAAAATTGTTGTCTTAAGTAGTAACTCCTTCGAAGAAACGCCCTAAGAAGAAGACAGTGTTATTCTTACTTAAGGCTAATTCCGCTTAGACTATCTCCGAGAAGATTGAAAAGACTTTAATCCTAATAACCATAATACGGAACTTCTCCAAGAGCATTAGTCTAGTGCAAAACTGTTTGGAATTACTGTTTAAGCTTATATAGGATTTTAAAAGGAATAGGTATTTAATTTTAAACCTAGACAGGCACTAGCGGACTAGGGAGCTAAGATTAATATTATATCCTACGCTTTTATTTTAGAAGAAAATATACTAGTCTACGATTTAGGATTAGTTAGATTCCAAGGCTTATAGATAATTAACGCTAACGGATAAGAAAACATAGTCACCCACTTCGTGACAATAAAAGTGACCTGCTATAGAGTCACTCGGTTAGTATAGGCTATTATTACTCTAGATAACTAGCCTAAGAATTAAACCATCCTAATCTTAGGACTTCCTTAGCTCTATAATATAGGTGCGAGGTTTAATATTAGGAACTTAGAGTTATTAATTAGTGTTAAAGAGAAAGGAGACAAGCCTATCTCTATTAAAGGGCCTTCCGTGGCTCTATTAGATTGACAGAAAGTCATGCTTTACCTAGCTAAACCCTTAATCCTAAAGAGATATACGGGTTAGGATAATGTGAACATGTTGCTAGATAAAGCCTTATTAGATTTAGAAGACTCCGATAATTCAGAAAACTGAGTTACCTAGAATGACCTAGTTATGTCATAAAACTAAATCTATTATCCTAGGATAAACTACTAAGTAAGGACTTACTAGAAGTTCTCTTTATTTATTTCTAGGTTAAACCCTTAGTGTGGTTCGCTAGGCACGCCCCTTAAATTACCTATCCTATAGTAGTGTGTAAGAAATATTAACTTATAAATTAGCTTAGTCTCTGTGTATACTTATTAGAAGTGAATTTGCTTAAAAAGAGTCCTGCGTTTTTAGAGGTTAATACTTATAGAAGTATATTAAAGCTAATAAAAGATAATTAGCTAGGACTAATCGCATAAGGGCCCCTAGTATTTCCATTTCTAACTATATAAAGAGTATAGAGGAGAGAGATTAATTAGGAAGCCCCTATAGAGGAAGTATTATCTTAGTTTAAGGGCTGTAAAGTAACCTTAGGTCCTCTAGTCCCTAAGACTATAGTGGAGGAAATTATGCGGATGTTTTATACTTATAGAGACTTAAATGCTTTATTTATTGCTAATATTCTAGCCACGGACCTTTACGTGCACATACCTTAAATAAAGGAAAATGTGAAACCCTAGGCATAATTACTAAAGAGATAATAGTTAGAGCCTTAATAGTACTAGCTAAATCGGTTAGTGACTAAAGGAATTAAATTAGGGATATACGAGTATACTATAGCTATAAATGGAAGGATATTAGATTAGTATGCAGAACCTGTATTAGTACTAAAAGATAAGTCTAACCCTTAGGCTAAATAATAACTTACCGTTAACTACTCTTATGTTATAAAGGACATGCTAGGCAGCTAGCTTCCGTTATTAGCTAAGGTTTACGATTAACTCTCGGACCCACAAATTAATTCTTATAGCGTGTTTAACCTTAAACATATATACTGGTTAGTATCCGTGGCAGCGGAACTACGGTATATGTTTGCTTTTAACGTTCCTAGGTTTAGTTAGCTATAACCCTCCTAGATGCCTTAAGGGTCCTAATTAGCGGGATATATAATAATAGAGGTAATAAGGATCGCAATAGGTCCTATCCCCGCACTATATCTAGAACTATCTCTTATAGCACCTTGCTTACCTAGTGACCTTAGTGCGTTAAATAGCTACATAGACAATATCTTCTGTAAACATACCTTGTTTAAAGAATAGTAATTATTTATTAAAGATTACTTACTTCTAAGACTGCTCTAGACCCTCCTAAAGTTAAGCTTTAAAAAGGTATTATTAGGTATAAGTTTAATCCTTATAGTAGATAGATTTATAAAGTTAGGGAAAGATGTATATTAAACTAGACTAAGCTATAAAACTAAGAGAATAGCCTACTCTAAAACGTTAGACTAACGTTTATTTATTTCTAGGAGCTATAGGCCTATGCCGTTAATAGATTAAGAATTATGCTAAGATTGCTTAGCTACTTAATAGATTAACTAGTAATATGGATTAGTAATAGGGAGATTCTAAAGCCCTATCTTTCTCTGTCCTAAGGGATAAAGCCGCTATAGCTTTAAGTATGCATAGATATGTGTTTAACTTACCTACTTAGATGTATTCTAATGCTAGTGGGTTTAGAGGAGGATATATAGTGCTTTAAGTCTAGGATAAGGTTCTATATCTAATCTTATATAATTCTTTCTTATTTACAAAAACCTAATAGAACTATAGTATATATAAATAGGAACTATACGCTATTATTAAGTTCTGCTAGAAATATAAACACTTCTTTAAGTTAAAGTTAAAGTTAATAATCTTTATAGACTATAAACCACTTATAATATTTGTAATATCTACTAGATATAAGGGGATCTATGCTAGATAGGTCACGGAGCTAAGGCTATTGAATGTGGAAATATGCTTTATCTAAGGGAAGCGGAATACTACTGCTAATAGGTTATTACGTATAATATTCCCTTTAGACCATTATATGAATAATCTAACTAAGTTTAGATCGCAGGATATAACCCTTAATTAGTGGATCTAGAAGGATAGAATTAAAGGATATAAAGAGATGTTAAAAACTTTATTAGCAAACCAGTCTAATTAGGAATTAGAATATTCCTTAGAACTTAGTTAAGGTATAAGATAGGCAGAAGTGTCCCCTAGGGTTAAGGCCTTATAGAAGAAGTACCTAAATAATCTATAATACACTAAGATTATAAACTTCCTAACCACTAGGTTATATAGCAAAGGAGAGTATAATTAACATATAGCTTAGAGGATATCCGCGAAAGCATAATAGTATAAGTTAGAAAATAACGTCCTTTAGTATAAGGAGACATAGAAAACAGTGATATCTAGTAAAAGAAGAAGTAAAGTATGCTCTCTATAAGGCTTATAATTATACTAGGCATTTTAGAGCAGATCTAACCTATAGATAATTAACTTAATTAGTGTTCTAGCCTAGAATAGGAACTAATATTATAGAATACATTATAGGATGCCTACTATGCGTAGGACACGCCCTTAAAAGCAAAAGGCACTAAATTAACCTATAGTAGTGGATAAGCCACTTTAGGTTATTAGAATAGATTACGTTAGGCCTTTTCTAGAGTCTGGATAATAGATTAAACATGTGTTAGTTATAGTGGATTATTTCTCTTAATTTATTTGGCTATTTCCTGTAGATTAATAGGAGTAATAGAAGTAGTAAACTATCTAAGGAATTAGATAGACGGATTATTATTAGCACTAGAAGGATTTTACACTAATCTAGGACTAGCTTTTAGGTTAGCGAAGCTAATAATGTTTTTAAGGGAAGAGAGGTAAGCATAATAAATACTCTAACTTAATTATATAAAAGTGTTAGACTTATGGAGGTAATAAACTAAACACTCTAAAGCATCCTAAACAAGACATTAAATAATCTAATAGACTAGGACCTCTAGCTCTAAGAGTAGCTAAGGCTTTAAACCATAGATACATAAAGTCCATAGGATATTCCCTTGCTAAGATCCTATATAGACTAATATAAGTTCTAGGAATAGGGCTAGGAGCCCTTTTAACTTAAACTTTAATTAAATAGAGTAATAAGTTCTATAGAACCTAGCGTAGCTATTAGAGATAGATCTAGAAGGAGAACTAGTAATATATTAGATAGGTAGCGTTAAATCTTAGCGGATGGAAGTTATAGCATAGAGGGGATTAGAAGCAACCGCCTGAAGAGATTGCTATAAATAATAAAGGATTAAACCCTTTAAAACAGATAAATTAGTGATAGTAGTAACTAAAGGAAAACCCTAAAGCTATAACCCTATTAGTAAGGGCTATTCTGTATTAAAACTCGCATAGGTAGGGTATCCTATTAATTAGTTAATGTTAATAGCTTAAGGGTAAGAGGAGGTTAAGGGTTAGACTTTTATAAAGATATATTAAAAAGTTTTAAGCCCTAGAGTGGTTACCTAAAGGCTCTGTGGGATTAGCTCTTAATAGGAAAGATAAGGTTAAGGAGGTAATAAGGGTAGGAATAAGAAGTTAAGATAGAAAGGAAAAGGGAGAGAGAGAGGGAGCTGCCATGGTATTAAGAAGTGGGAAAAAGTAAATTAACACTCGGAATCAGCCAAATCGCAGCTTTATAACTAACGATTAGCTATTAGCACTGCATACCCCTAAACGTCCCCTTTATAATCCTTTATTGTTCTTTCGCATTCCTTCCTCTTCTTCCCTATAACTTCCGTATCCCCCTTTTTTATTAATTCTTTTAGCTTTATTATTCGTAATCTTAGTGTTGTATGATATGCAACTCCAAATCAAATTTATCACTGAGAAAGGTTTCAAATTAATTATATTTAACACTGAGTTTATTATCCAAAAAAATTTTGTTCATTTAGCTTTAGAGTGGATTGCTCTTCTTTATTTCTTATTTTATTAAAGTTTCCTTAAAGTTCTTAACACATTTTTAATTACATAGAATACTAATACAATAACTTAACTCTAAATAAACAATAACTTCTATAAGCAGTTACTTGCTTCTATTCCTTTACTTAGAACTACTACCTTTAATAAGCACCTCTTACTCTTAATTAACTATACTAATAAACTTATAGCTATAACTAGAATGCTAGAGGCTATAAAGTAAGAGGTTATACCCTTAGTAGCATAGGAAGTGGAAAAGGCAAGTAGTGTACTAGAAATAAGGCTACTATTTTATAAAGTAAGCTATTCTATAAACAAAAAAAAACGGATTATAATATAGAAATTAGATTAAGGCTATAAGGGTATAGGAATACCTAAGGACTGCTAGAGTAATAGTAAAGATAAATAGGTACCTTCTAGTTATAAAATCTAGAGGTAAAGTCTTATCTAAGGTAATTAATAATATAAGGGGACTAGACTTATTCTTAGCCTAGGGGTACTAGTCTAACCAGTGGTGTGATTTTACCCTTATTAATCGCTGCCCTCTGTTATATAGCTTTAAAAAGCTAAAGCTATCTAGGAAAAATAATATATAAGACTTACTAATAGTAAGGGTAAAAGGCAAAGGGAAGACTACTTAGGTAAAGGGTCTAACCAGGATCTTCGTTAGGTATAATTCTAAAACATTACACCCTATTGCTATATAAATCCCTAATAAAAATTAGAGTGCCTAGTTTAATAGAGATAATAACCATTTAGTTAGATATTACTATAACTTAATAAATAGTAAGCATTGTGTCTCCCCTAGCTTAGTTATCCTATACTAAGATATATTAGTTCCTAGAAATCTAAGAGTAATAAAAGGCTTGCTTTAGTAAGTATTACACGCTCTCTTAAAGAGTAAGACTACTAAAGAACTAAAGAGACTAGGATTTAGGTAGAAGTCTCCAGAGGAGTAAGGAACCCTAATATTAGAATGCCTATTATATTAATGTGAATTAACATAATATTAGTTAGAATAGGGAATTCTAGTTACCCCTTTATATGCTAGTAAGAATATATTAGCTAAAACTAGTAATATAGCTAGAGAAAGCCTAAACCGCGCTAATAGGCACCTTAGGATAACATAGTCTAACCCTTGTGACATTACTAAACTAGGATTCTATTTAAGCGCATTCCCCTAGTAGCTATACTAGAATTCCTAACTTAATCCTAAGGATAGTAAAGGACTTTATAAAGGCATACCTAAATAATGCCTTTTATACCGCTAGGTTATTTATAGCCCTAGTTATATGGAATAATTTAATCACCGCACTAGACTATTTAACAGAGGATTTTGCATATATCTATAGTAAGAAAGATAAGAGGGTTATTCCCTTAGTTAATCTAGTTAGTGCTAAAGAATTCTACCTATACTTCTAGCACTGGTTAAGAATAAGCTACGAGTTATAGTTATTAAAATTTCCCTATCTATTCTGGATTATACTATTAATAGCGAAAGAGGCCTATAAGTTATTAATAAGAACACTAAAACAAAGACCACTAGAACTTAGTCTAAACAATATCTATATCTAAGATATAATAAAATTAGTGGTTTTAAAGGTTAAGGGATTGCCCCTACTTTCCGGTTACCTATAACACCTAGTTTCTTACAAAACAGCTCCTATAGCATTCCTATAGGAATAATAATAGTTAACCATACATTTAGAAACAAACCGTCCTTAATAGCTTAAGGCCTCCTAGCATTAAGGTTATTCTATACGATTAGAATGCCTATAGAAAGGCTACTAGCGTATAAGAGAAAAGTCCGGATACTAAAAGAACTAGTCTAATAGTGTTATTTAACTAACGCGCTACCTGTTTATTTAGATCCTTTTATAGAATACTATAAGGTTACTAATCCTACCCACTTAAGACTAAACGTTAGGAATAAGCTTTATTACCTATGGAAGGTAAGGTAGCTAATCTCCATAGAACTTCCTACTAATCTAGGTAGAGATATAAGGGTAGTAGTCCTCCTAAAGGATAATAAGAGAGTGAAAGATAGTTAAAATGGAAATAGGAGAGATGCAAAACCCTCTAGCCTTCCGCCTAGGGATCCTAGAATAGGGAATTAAAATATTCCTAAGGGTAATAAGGGATTATTAAAGCCTCCCTATCTAGTATTAGAGATCCTTATAATAATAAGAGAGAAAAGGATAATAGGGATTAAGGTAAAAATAATAATAGTAGTAAGGGTATAAGTAATAAGAGAGATAGCCCCTATCTAGGGAAAAACGGAAGAAGCTAATAATAAGTAACTCCGAGTTTAACTTGCTATTTAGCGATCTTAGAAGGGTAATCAGCAAGGAGATGCTAATAACCTAATAACCCTAATTCTAATAATAAGCGAGTTATAGAAGTCTAACATAATTTGGAAACTATTAAAGCAACCACAACTAACAGCACTATCGTAGTTATCAAATGAATTAATTAATTAGTTAAGCATGCCTCCGTAGGGGACCGTGGTTATCACTAACTAATCTGTTCACGCTTACATGAGAGAATCCTCTGGTAGCTGAAGTTATATCTAGGATTTATTTATCTATAAAGTTCTTCGCATGCTAGACATAGATGCAGTTATCCTAAGCCCTCTAGCCTTGTTACAATATTATATAGCATTTACCTTATTAGGGAAAATGGATTTAGCCTTAACTTATGCTGCTAAGATATTAGGTCTAGCTACTTAGCATTTAATTATCTAAGACTTATAGGATTTAATAAAGGTAATGGCTAACTATGCTTACCTAGTTAACCTAGGTGATTTCTACTTTAATAAGAATAGTGACCTTAGGTTAAGAGGAATAACCACCCTATTAGACCTTTAAGTAATATTAACTAAAGAATATAAAAAGATAGTTACTAATGCCCTAGCAAACCCGAAAGGACTTGCACTAGCACTGTCTTATTAAACATCGCTTACACTAGCTAAAGTCTAAGTAACTAAGGAATAACTTAATTAAGTCCTAGGAGCACTATTTCCGGGTTAGGATTTAATGCCTCTAACCCTCTAGCCCGTTAGGATAAAGGATATAAGATATTGGTTTAAAAACAATCTAGAAAAGTGTAAGCAAAGGAAGTAATAGCTATTAATATAATAATAATAATCTCTATAGCGTATTAACCATTTTATCTAGCCTTAGGGAAGATTTATAATCTAATTAACCTTTGTAATAATAGGCTTAACTCTAGCGACCATAAGGATTCCGTCTAAGTTAATTAAGCATAATATAGACTGATTAGCAGGATGTTAATAGACTGCCTTAAGGGAGAAGCTAGCACCCTTATGCTAATAGACCTATTAGGACTAGTATTTACTAGATTAAAAGGAAAGAATAAGGACAGTCTAGCTAGCTAGGCAGAGACCTTAATAGGTTACCCTTTAGATTCAATCTTTGCTATAATAATAGCAAAAGTATTATTTAAAATTTCTAGAGGGTTAGGCCTATTAAGGGTCTTAGGAAAAGGACTACACTGCAGGAAGTAAGAGATAGGCTTATAGCCTTAGAATTACTGATCCGTTTAAACCATGTATCCCTAGAGGTACTAGTACTTTATAAGGATCTATATGCATTAGTTAAGGATAAGGAAATGGAAGGAAAGGGGATAATATTATGCTTATAGGAGGGTTTAAGCCTTTAAGTGGCTTAACGATTAAACTTTAGATATTAGATATTAGGAATAGCTTTATGTGTGGTGGTTAGGACAACCACCCGTAGTGGTGGACGAAATAGGGAAGGAGCTCCCCGCCCCACTCTACATCAAAAATTTTCGCTAGGGCACTATAGCTTTTTTTCTTTCTTTTACATTATCATCAGAACATGATCGATTCAATTTGAAGCTCTAATCTCATTAGTTTTCCTTTGCAGCCCAAGAACTGACCTATTTTGGAACATGTGAGTAGGTATATACATACGTAAGTGAATAAGCTTTTCGGGGGTCAACCCCATTTAAGCTCATCGGAGGATATATCGGATCTTACATACGCATTACGTTACGTTTATTGCATTGCTCCAACACGTGGGCACCTAATTTAGCCGGCTCTCGCCATCGTCATGCACAGCAAAAGGCACGAATCAGGTTTGTACCCAGTTCTGTCAGCAGTGGGGTTGGATATCTCACTGATTATGAACGCGCATGACGGCGTACTCGTCTTGGTCTCCGATCTTACGGATCGCAGGCAGGAAATTGGATCGGAAATAGAAGCAAGCAACTGGCTCATGAATGTGTAATGTAGTTGAAAAAGAAAAAGAAAAACAAGGGCACACGCATCTATATGAACCATGCCACGAGTCCCGCTCTTCACAGGGCAAACATCATCATCCTTCAGAATCACCAACCATGAAGTCGAGCGGACTATTTCTTCTCCCATTGGCCCTTCTGAGCATCGGCTCAGTGGCTCGCCCCGCCAGCAGCTCCCAATCCGCTCAATCCGAGCCTGAGAGCCTCATGGCTTGTAATCCCTACCTCGGGAATGGTCCCATGGGACCTTCTCATATCCATGGTGTTTGTCGAGGCCTCAATGGCAAGAAGCGACGGACAATTATAGCTCTCGCTGAGTGCCTCTACAATGTGAACGGCATATTGCGAGGTGGACGGACGTGAGTTTACTGGATGGATTTTGCTGTCTTCGCACGAGAGCGACGTTTTACTAATCGCATTTTTCTTCTTCTTTTTTTCAAAAAAGTAACCTAACCACGTACGAACATTTTGTGGACACTTGTAAATATCGCAAGGGCTCCTCAAAGGCCCAGTGTACAAGTGCCAGTGCAAAAATGACAAGGGCGAGTGGGTCCACAATGCCATAGATCTCAGTCAGTATTCCTCTCGTACGGATATTTTTTTTTTGGAGGAATTCTAGGCTAATCTGCAATACAGAGGGAATCATTAAATCTCACAACGGCCGTCTACTGTGCCATGATAAACACAACCTGACCTTCAACCTGGGCGACCCCGACTCTCCGGTCAGGAGGATTTTGAAGAAGGCTCTCAACCCCCACCTTTTCGACGACTAGATCAAGCTCTTGGAACCTCTGTGGGTTTGGTACTTGGGTGTATGAGTGGTGCTTTTTTTGTGCCGCCCAGCTAGAAGAGTCGGATTTTCTTCCATCCTAGACGCCGTGGCTTGGCCACGTTGGCCCAGTAGTGGTTGTTGAGGTAGCTGAAATAGATGAATGAATACATGAATAGTTTGAAAAATAAACGTTGCTGCTCTTACCAAAGTCATCAAGTCCATTGTTGTCTGCCGTCCTTCCAAGTCAAATAAATGTTTTGACCCCGGGATGTGAGAATTTTCGACACCTGCCCCCCTTTCCACTTTTTGCATTCACTCTAGCAATTCAAGGCTATTGTCATCATTCGTCCCTTGCTTAGTCTTTTTCGGTGAGGTTGTTTGGCTGGAAGCGGTATCTGGCGTGAAATGCCCAGGATGGGACAATACACTTGCTCCTGGTCCCTTGACGGCAACGGAGATGCCCACAGTCTCGGTCATCATCACAAAACAATCGTGTGGCGCTCATCATGGGAGTAGCAATAGCCGTAGCCGTCCTGGAGTACCAGTCCGTCACCGTCATCGTGTCGTTGGCGACAATCTAGGGACCAGTGTACCCGGGCACAATAATCTTTAATAAATAGCCGCCAATATAGATAATAAAAAGTCCATATACATCGGTCGGCACGCCGTGAGTGGTGCCCGAAACCACGACAGAAACCCCAAAAATGACGTACGGGGTGGGCTGATGTTGCCGTAAAGAGGACACGAAGCTCCAGTTGTCGTCGTCATGGCCGACACATAGCAGCCCTTCACGACAAGCAGAGCTAGTGGTAGTACGAGAGCTGTGTGAACAAGACACCAGGATGTCGGTGAGCGTCTTGGTTGGACAAGCGCACCCGACATATATGTTGCAAACGGTTTCGCAAGGGTTCTTCGGCCTGCATTTGTTGTGGCAGTCCGTGTTGGTTTCAGTGGCGCATGTCGAAGTATCCTCCTCATCGCCGCCTTTGTCGAGGCGTCCCGCAATTCTCCAAGCAGATTGGTATTGGTGCGTGCATTATGAAGTGTATTCTCGGCTGGGTCCTATCGGAGGGCAGTCGATGCAAAACAGGCCAAACGGTTTGAAGCATGGCGGCGTGGGAGTTGGAGGGAATTTGGGAAGATCAGGGAAGTCAATAGGCCTCAGTGGGAATGGCGTGGGGCCTGGTACAGGAATAGGACTCCAGTAAATTCCGCCGCTCTGAACCCAGAATGCCACCGGTGTTGTTGCCGTCGTGGTGGTGGTCGAGGTAGCGGTGTTGTCTTTCCGGGGCCAGCTCGTGGTGAGCTCGGTCGGTGTTGGCAGGCGACTGAGGCTTTCCACCTGGGCTTGACTGAATGTTTGCGTGACTGTTCCCGAAGTCACCGCAGTAGTGGGAAGGCTGTGGTAAAGAATGGTCGTGGATTCCGTGGTAGTTGGCGTTGCCCAGCCGGAAATGAAGTAGGGTTGCGCTGGCCCGACACCTGTGTAAGCTGGGAGGGTCAGAGTTGTCGTGGTTCCGTCCAGCGTGATTAGGATTGGCGGTGGTCTCAAGCTATAAAGACACATGAGACGTCGTTGAAGTCTCCTGAGCAGGAATTGACCAGGGCCAGAAGCTGACCACAGATGTCGTGACTTGAAAACCGATTCCATTAGCCCACTGCGCACTGACTTGGCTCCGTGTCCGTGTTACCGGCCCTCTGAAGTTCTGGCGAGGCAAGAGAGGGAAGGGAAACTTACTTTTGGAAACTGTGATTGTTGTCACGGCGGTTCCCAAGTTGACGGTAATAGTCGTCGTGATCGGAGGCAACTCGATCGTGGTGAGGAAAGGCATGGCGGACGGCGCGAAAGACAAGCATACACGGCGGCTAACACCCTATAGTTAGACTTGGCTTAAGAAACATAGTTAAGCTGATATACATGGTCTTATGTCCGCTATGCCTATTAGGTCTAGTATTATTACTGAGATATCTGCCTGTAAGGGCTAAATATCGTTCTATACATAGCCCTAATCCTAAATTATAGATATTACTATTAAATGAAATTTAAATCATAGGTTTTAAGTAGTATACTACTAGCTACCTACACGGAACCTAGTATTTCCACTAACAAAGGCGAGATCGCTGGGAAGCCACCAGAACGATGTTCCGTTCGGACTTGGGCTCGAGAACGACCTTTGGGTGTTCTGGTTTTGTCACTGGACCGTTTGAGGAGCCTATCTTTGTCATTTGCAATCAGGGACTTCCAGTCTTCATGTCTTCTAACGTGATTGCCATGAAATACCTTGATCAGGAGCTGATTTGTGAGTGTTGCCTTCGTTGTTTACCATGTAGCTTGGGGCAGCCCATAGGAGTTAATGACAGAGTGGACCACCTGTGAGTTTGTAAACATACCAAAGGTGGCCCGACTGGCAACCCAGGCGAGAAATATGCCGAGGGCGGGGAGGCAGCTCGATTGTCAACCCTGAAGGTGCGGCCGCCGCCAAAGGCATCGGGCCTTTCAGCACGAACAAGCCAATTCACCATGGAGACAAAAGCATTGCTGCTCTTTGGTGAGGTGGAAGAGGATTTCCGAGCTCACATCCAAACACTCGTACTCGGACTATAAGAAGGAAAGAAACCAAGATTTGCGCGACGAACGTAAAGTTTGATGAAATGGTGCCTTCGTGTTGCAATATGCTGATCAGTGACCTAGAGTGCAACACAAGGTCGATTGGTTCGCGATGGGGCCTTACTTGGGTATAGGCAGAGAAGGAGAAGAACAATATTAGGAGAACGGAAGCACGGACCTTGGTGGCGGAATCAAATGGGTTGATGAGAGTCAAAAGATGGACAGATTTGAACTTGGGACAGGCCATAATGATGTCTTTGAGCATCATGCGGAGGCCTGGGCTCTGGATCACCAAGCAAATTACATGTAAATATTGCAGGTACCTTTGCCATTTGATAAGGCTTCGCATTATGATGAACCGTTCGAGGGCATACGAATAACCCGTTTTGCCAAGAATTACGGGTATTGCCCATTAATTGCTGATACATATTGCATTAATGTTGCGTGTTATCATTGGTTGCGAAGCCATACCGGTTGCGTTAGACAGAAAAGGGCAAATGTGTCCATAGTTCCATATTATTCGACCCAATGATATTTTCGGTCAAGTGTCTGGCGGGTTGCCCTTCTTCGAGACATTGATCCAGCCAGGCTCAACGCCTCCGCATGCGCCAAGTTGGCACATTGTGGAACCGTGAAAACGCAAGGACAGTTCTAGACTGCTTCAACGATGGAGATCAGGGCCATCTGCGCCTGACTGATCTCTATCCATCTGCTCCGTCGTGTCATGAAGCAGGGTGTTCAGTAATTGCTCGCCCTGCTGACTCCGCATGTGAACCTGGCCCAGGCGGCCTTGGTCGCAGTCATTCACCAACGACCGCTTTTGCCAGCGCTAGGACAGTATATTATTGTCAAGGTAGGGTCGGTGTAGCTAATAGAAAAGGTTCGATTCGATCAATCAGAGGTGCAGACGGCACCCGACTTTTGTACCTAAAGGGTACATAGTGCGCTATAGTAATAACTAGCCTACGGAGGTACTTCTAATACATTGTCTCTACTATTATCTTATTAAGGGTTTTATCCTAGTTAATACGCAGGCTATATCCGTATATCTAATGCTCTAGGAAGCTCTCTAACACACCCCTAGCTAAGATATCTATTAAAGCTAGAATTTATTAGTATAGGAAGTAATTATAACGAATTTCTAGTGTTATAGTTACGCAGGGATCTCGCGTAAGCTAATCTAGTGGTAGAAATTCCTATATATTTAACCTAATAGAGGCTTTATAAAGCTATCCGTAGGTATCTTAGAGGTCTTTAACTAATTAACCTTAATATTACCCTTTATATATTACTCTTAAATCCATATTTAATTTATATTAAGGTGCTTAAGGCTAGTCTAAAGCCTTCCTTCTATATATTCTATAATTTAGATTATCTACTTATTATTACACTAGATAATAGAAAGCAGTAGCACATAGACCTTAATATTGTAAAGTAACCTCCTAGAGATATACGCTCTTTTATACTATAATTTAGGCAAAGAGCTCTGCTTCTATACTTAAAGTTATTATATAATATTACCTACCTAACTTCTAATTAATTATAGCGCTATATATAATAAAAATATAGCCTTATATTAATCTATAAGTATTAGGGTTATTACTAAGGAAGCATTAGTGCTAGAAAACAGGGTATTAAAGCTATCTATGCCTAAGTAGTAAATATAAAGCTTCTTTATATTCTAAGCGTATAAAATAGCTTCTTTAGCAAGCTTTATATGCTTTGCTAATAGATTTGTTATAAAAGAGGCTAGCTTTAATGCTATAAATACTACATTAGGTCTTCCTATAATGTAAAGATACACTAAGGAGCTAATAACTGCTCTATAATAATTAATCTCTTTATTAGAAGCTTCGCTAGTGTTAGCAAGGATTATAGCTATAGGAAGAGAAGCAGAGGTTAAGCTCTTTAGATTATTATTAATAACATTAGGAATGAATTTCTAAGCAATCTTTTAAATATATAATTCCTATAATAACCATATCTCTTTAGTATTATGGTTTCTAATAATTTTAATGCCTAGGAACCACTTTAATTTGCCTTAGTCCTTAATATCTAGGCTATTTATTAGTTACTTATATAATTCTTTAAATTCTACTTTAGATCCATTAGGGTAAAGCACTATAATATTATCTATATAGAAAAATAGAATAAAAACATGCTTTATAAAGATATATAGGTCTTCTTTTCCTTATATAAAGCCTAGATTTAAGAGAAATCTTATTAAATAAAGGAACTATTATTAAGGAGCTTCTTATAGCCTATATAACACTCTTATTATCTTCTAGAGATAACCTTTTACGTTTATACCCTTTAAAGGCTTATAAAAGATAGGTTCTTTAAGTTCTATGTAAGAAAAGGCATTCTAAATATTATATTATTAGGTATTAAGATTATTAGCATAGCAAACTATAAGTAGTATATATAGAGATTATAAAGTAAGCATAGTAGCGTAGTTATTAAGGTTATCCTTTAGTTATTAGTTACCTTAAATAACTATTCTAGCTTTAAACTCTATAACTACTCCTTTCTTATTAGTCTTATATTTAAAGACCTAGCTAAGGTCTATAGTTTCCTATAGAGTTCTAGATTAAGGGATTTATCTAGTATATCTTCCTAGTCATTTAGGAATAGGAGCTTTAAAAGCTCTTTTATAATCACTTTCTTCTAGTAGTTATAATAGGGTAAAGCTATAGCTTATTAGTAATATATAGGTTCTAGAGGTATATCTTTAATCCATAAACTATATTAAGTGCCTTATAATACTATAGAAAAGGCATAAGAAAACTATACCTACCTAGCTTTATGTTTCCTTTCTTTAGCGTTTTCTAGTAATAATATTATCTAGATTAATACTATTATCCTAGGGATAATAATTCTTTACTTCTTTACTACCTTTACTAGTAATTTCGCTAGTCTTCATGGTAGTCTCTGCGTGTTTAATCATTACATTACGCATAAATTCATTAATTTTATAATATAGCGCATTATTACCTTATATCCTAAGCTCTTTATTCTCTATAGTAACCAGTGCCTTATAAGAAGAGTTAGGAGAGGTTAAAAATGCACTAGAAAGGTTATCTTTTTCTTTATTATATAAGGTAGTATTTCTGCTTTAAACTATTTATTTTCTCCTTCTATAGTTAAAGGTATAAGAGGGTAATCCTTCTCTTTTGATTCTAATCTAATAAGGTCTTAACTAATTTCCTTATTAATATTATTAGCTTTAAGCTCTTTAAGTAGCGTAATTATTAATATCTTTTCCTTTTAAGCTAATTTTAGCTCTTCTTCTAGTTTAAAGAAGGAATTCTTATTAAATTAAACATATACTAATATAATAACTTTATAATTATAAAGCAAAGGCACCTAGATAATATATTAGGACTTGCCTCTATAACTAATAAGGTACCTAATATAAGCTTTCTACTCTAACTATAGGATTATGTTATGTAATTTAATATGCTCTAGAGCCTTTATTATTATAGGAAAAAGCCTTATATCCATAGGCTTATAGATATGTAATTAAGGGCTTCTAGACCTCTACTATCTATAAATAGGCTAGAACCGTTTTCCTAGCCTAATTCTACCATAGCTTATAAGGTATAATCTAGGTTTTGCAATGCTTAAAAGGCATTTAATTTAATAGATAAATCACAGTATTAAAGACCTTATTATTAAGATCTATTAGAAGCTAAGCCTCTAGGCTTAATATATAAGCTTTTTACTTAACCACCCCCTAGATCTCTTTACCTTTCTATTCTAGCTAGGTATTAAGGGAGCTAAATTATAGACTATAATACCTATAAGGGCTATCTTATCTTTTATTTACTCTATTAAGAGGGCTTTTTTAATATTACTATATAGAAAGCGTAGTTAAACCTAAATTAAGTGCTTAGGAATACTATTATTATACAAAAGCTATTATAAATGCTATTCTTTATTTTAAAGGAATAAAAGAACCTTATTAAGGTTATAAGGTATATAAAAACATACTAATACCTATTACTATTCTAATAAGGAGAGTTATAGTAATCTAGATTAATAGAAAGCCTATAACCTAGCCCTTATAGAAGGCCTTTAGGTATAACCTATAATCTCTATTACTTAGCTTTACCTATAGTATAGACCTTATATTCTATAAGCTTAGGACCTATTAATCTAATACCTAAAGCCACGTTTATAAGCTTTATAAAGGCCTATATGCCTAGATAATCGCATTATTAATGCTAAAGCTCTATATCTCCTTTTTAAGGCAGTCTTAGTGCCCTACTAGCAGAGCTTTGCACTACAATACAATACATTTGGTGTATTGTGTATTGTATTGTATTGTATTGACAATACAATACAATACAATACATTACACAATACAATACAAGTACTTTTCACAATACAATACAATACATGTATTATTTTGTATTTAATTGTATTTTTTTATTTTCTACGCTAAAGTAGATTTCCTTAATTATAAGGCATTATAAGGTATATACATCTAATAATAAGTAATAAGGGTTTACTTTAGACTTACTTTTATATTATTATATAGTAATACCTTCTTATTATTAGTTTTATAAGCTTTTTCTTACCTTAAAACCTAGTATCTAATAATAATATAATAGTAAGTCTAAAGTAAGTCTTTATTAACTTTATAATAGTATTACCTTCTTATAATTAGTTATAAAAGCTTTTTCTTACTTTAAAACCTAGTATTTACTAATATTATTATAGTAGGTCTAGAGTAAGTCCTTATTAACTTTATAATAATATTCCCTTCTTAAAATAGTATTTTCTTATATTAAAACCTAGCATTCACTAATATTATAAAAGTGGGTCTAAAGAGGGTTCTTATTAAATTAATATTAGTATTACCTTCTTATTATTAGTTTTAAGAGCCTTTTCTTACTTTAAAACCTAGTATTTACTTATATTATAAAAGTAGGTCTGAAAGTAAGTCCTATTAACTTTAAAGTAGTATTACTTTCCTATAATAGCTTTTTCTCACTTTAAATCCTAGTATTTACTAAAATCATAAAAGTGGGTCCAAAGTGGGTCCATATAATTTTACAAGAGTTTTGCCTTCTTATAATAACTTTTTCTACTTTAAAACCTAGCATTTACAAATATTATAAAAGTGGGTCCTTAATAACTTTATTTTAGTATTACCTTCTTATTATTAGTTATTATGACTTTTTTACTTTAAAACGTAGTATGTTTAAACTTTATAAAAGTGGGTCTTAAAGTGGGTCCTTATTAACTTTATATAAGTATTACCTTCTTATTATTAGTTATTATGACTTTTTTACTTTAAAACGTAGTATGTTCAAACTTTATAAAAGTGGGTTTTAAAGTGGGTCCTTATTAACTTTATATAAATATTACCTTCTTATTATTAGTTATTATAGCTTTTTTACTTTAAAACTTAGTATTTACTAATATTATAAAAGTGGGTCTTTATTAACTTTATATTAGTATTACTCTCTTATAATAGCTTTTCTTACTTTAAAACCTATTATTAATAAGTGAATTAGGACTTACTTTAGACTTACTTTTATAATAATACTAAAGACTAGGTTATATAGCTATTAAAGCTATTAAAGCTATTAAATTATAATAGAAAAGACTATTTAGGACTTACTTTTAAGAGGAATATATTATATACTTTCCTTTTATTTTTAATTTTAACTAACTTTTAAGTTAATTCTAGATAGGTTTTCCCCTTCTCTTTTACTTTTACTTTAGTTTTAAAAGCTTAAAAGTAAATATAATTATTTATAATTCTAATAAAAAGGGTTTATAGCTATAAGACTATTTTTAAAGTAAAATAAAATTCCTTTATTCTTATATAAGTTCTTAGTATATCTTAATATTATTATTAGAGTTTTAGTTTCTTTATATATAGTTATAATATTTTTCCTTAGGGTAAGTTTTACACTTAAAGTTAAGAAAAAACTATTAAAAAGATAATAAATCTAAGAAAAAAGTTATAAACTTAGAAAGACCTCTAAAATTAGTTAAAAAAATTCTTCTATAAGTTACATTTAAACTATACTATAAAAGATGACTAAGCAGTAGTTATTAGGTTAATATTCTAAATTAGCTAGATATTTAAAGATTTATAGAAAAGCAAATAAATTATATTAAAAAAGTGGCTTATATTAACTAGATTAGTTATTAAATCTACTATATAATAGAATTTTATAATACCCCACTTTTTTACCCCTAATAATACATTGTATTGTATGTATTGTATTGTATTGTATTGTATTGTATTGACAATACAATACACAATACAATACATAGGGCAATACAATACAATACAATACATCGAAGGGCCAAAAATACAATAAATACAATACATGCAAAGCTCTGCCTACTAGTTATAGTATAGGCCTCTTTTAGCTCTTCTAATAGCTATAATAACATATAGAGTTTATTAATATTATAAACTCTTACTATAGGCCTTAATCCTTTATATAGGAAGCATTTCTTCTAATTCTAGAAAATCCTTACCTTTATTAGAATTATTACTAATATAAGATTAACATAAAATTCTAGGATTAGTAGTGCTTTCTCTAGTATAATTATCCTTAGCATTCTAGATAGTGAATCCATTACTAAGATATACACTAGACCTTTGCCTAAAGCTATATAGATTATACTATTAGCTTCTACCTCTATTATAATAGTATTATTAAATTTAGCTTACTTAAACTAATAAGGGTTATTAAAGATATAAATATTCGCTCTAGAGTTATAAAAACTATATTCCTCTTTAAATCTAAGCTATTAACCGCGTTTAAAGACAGGGTAACGCATTAAGAGCGCTCTATGCGTATAAATAATAATATATTAGCTAACTTCTTACCTAGAGTAATAGCTATAGAGTTATTTATAGGGTTTTATAAGGGTATAATAATATTACCACTACTCTTTTCTTTAACTTCTAATTTATAGCCTTTAGTTTCTTTTATAAATTCTCTTTTAAATACTTCTTAATATTATCTTTAGAGTTCTTCCTAACTTTCTAGTTCTTAGGAGTAAGCTTTAGCTTATATAAAGCCTTAAATAAATTATAGGATTCCTACTACTTTAAGGCATCTCTAACTATATAATTTATATATCTAGAGCACTTAGGCCTTTTTAATTTTATTAAATTATTTAATCCTATTAATTTATTAGTTATAATTACATTAGTAGCCTTTAGTACGCTTTATAGAGCTTTATAGTCTCTTTTAAACTCTATAATAGCCTTAAGGAAGCTTTAATTTATGCCCTTATTAAGTAAATTATTCTATTTCTTCTAAAATAACTTAAATTTGCTATAAAGAGGGATTATAAATTTATATAGTATTATCTCCTTAGTCTATTAGGTCTTAAGATCTTAATAATTCCTCTATAGTACCTCTATTATTACTGCCTATTAGTATTAATTATAGGAACCTTTAGCTTATAAGTAATTATTAAGGCATGTTTCTATAAGAATTAATATCTTCCTTATATTTAGCTTATATTAATCCTAAAGTAGCTTTAATATTCTTTAAGAGTGCTAATAAACTAACTCCTTTCCTTTCTTTTTACTATTAAAGTTAAGAGAGTCTTAGATATTGTTTAAAAGGGTTTTCTAAATAAATTCCTAATCTTTAGTATTTGCCTTAATAGGTTTATATATTTTATAAGGTTAAATTATAGATTTTTGTATTTAAAGTTATACTTATCTTTAGTATCTTTATAAGTAATCTTCTAGTTTTCTAAAGTATTAGGGTTATCCGCTATAATCTCTAGTCTTAGAACTCTTTTTAGGTAAGTAGGTATTTATAGTTCTAGTAATTTATCCTAATTTAGATTAATATACTCCTAGATACTATAAGATTCTATGTAATTCTTAGTTTATATATACTATTTAATCTAGTCCTTCTCTAATAATAATACTATATTTAGAGTTTCTTTAGATATTATAAAGGGAACTATACTAGTTAAAGGAAGCATAGGGTTATTATTTTAACTAATTATTATAATAAAGGAGCGATTATCTCTTAATATAGGCAAGCATTAAATTAATAACTTTAATAGAGCTTTTATCCTCTAATAATTAATAATAAGGGTAATAGAAGCCTCCTAGGCTTATAACTATTAAGGTAAGGGTTAGTGTAGCTAATAGAAAAGGTTTAATTTGATTAATTAGAGGTGCAGATAGCACCTAACTTTTATACCTAAAGGGTACACAGTGCGCTATAGTAATAACTAGCCTATAGAGGTACTTCTAATACATTGTCTCCACCGTTGTCTTATCGAGGGTTTTATCCTAGTTAATGCGCAGGCCGCATCCACACATCCGATGCTCTAGGAAGCTCTCCTGACAATTATTACTTATCTATAAGATATGTCCGGTTTGCGCCATATAGGGCGTTGGGCCTTACTATCTGGGAGCAACCTCGCCTAGTTGCTATGAGTCTGCTTGGTAGCCAGCATCTTATTAATGCTGTGGGGGCTCGCCTATCCGAGTATGGGGATATGTATGCATGGAAGAGCGTGTTAACACCTGAACGAACAGCTTAAAGAGCTAGAAGTGGATGAACGTGATGCTTGGTATTAGACCGCGTCTCATTGCTAGTCCTGTGCGGGGAGGGCAATATAGGCCGTTTTCATATTGCTTTCCTATCACTGCAGCAAATTGAGTATGAGTGGCGAAAACAACATGTTCTAATATTATCCCTGTACCCATAATCTAACAAGGTGAAGTCTTGGAAGCATCGTACGATCATGGGGCTACACTAATAACCTGTGCAAGTCCGAACCATATCTGTCTTGGATAATTAATTAGGAGAAAGTCTGCTTAACCAAGCAAAAAGTTACAAAAGGACGTAGCAGCTTCAAAGCCGTCTATTTTGAAGGCATCCTCAATTCTTAACGCTATCAATCAAGGCCCCAAGATCATTTTGACACAACTTTTCTCTGCTCATTGAACAACCTCAAAAAAGACTGATTACTTCGTGTTGCGATAAGTCAATCCATTCTGGCAACATGTTTCTCAACAAGGTCACAACGTCTGCACTTGCATTTGCTACCTTTGCAAACGCCTCGCCGCTCTTAGACGGCCCCGGAGCATGTGGTGAGACTGCCGACAAGATCTGTTACAATGCTGGAGGCGCAACTTCCCAAAACCTGACAATCGACGACATCACCTACGCTACGAAATATTTCCGCTACCTTGGGCTGATCAATGCTGGCACAGAAGAAGAATTCTACATAATGCCTCAAGCAATTAGCTGTACCGAGTGGTCTCTTACCATTCCCAGTGCAGGGTCGGTCCTTGCATTAGCCAAGCATATCAACCCTCGCATTAAATCAGCTGTTTCATTCCTAGACATAGCAGATGCTATTGATGGAGGCGAAAACAAATCTAAAGATGCTAAGAAAGCGGCAATTCTCGGCTGCGGTACGAATGGAGGTCAAATGGGCGTCACTGTTGACGCTAGCAATGCCAGTACAACTCGGACGTTTATAAGGGCCTGAAGGCAAAGCCTGAGGGTATTGTCATCAAGCTCGTTAATAACCCCAACCCTTACTTCAGAGACGAATCAATCTTGGAAACAGAAGCAGAGCCATAGCTCGGAGCTGGGAGATTTTTGTATGCCGCGTTGATCGCAACCGATGGCGAAGCACACGCTTGAGGGCCTACCGTCAGACCTACACGCGCTTACAGTTGATAGCAAAGGAAAGTGATGGAATCATCTGAGATCTGATAGTTAGATAGATTAAATACTAGGTATATTGAGCCTCATTGACGTTTCTCACTCAACGACATTAGTCACCGCCAGCTTCTTTCTTCACTCATTGCTTTCGATAAGTTTTGATGGGCCGAGCTTGGAGAGATGCTTCAATCAAACATCACTTTTGTTAAAATTCACGAATCGCAATTCAAAGGTGCATAGTGAATTATGCAGCTGTTTACTATTGACCTGCGAGTTTCCTTGCAATCCTTGCTTGCTAGATTCCAAGAAGTAGAAGTCCTTTTTATAACAAGGCCATAAAAACGCTAGGCAAAAACAATAATTTTGCGATGATGATAATCCTAAGAGCATAGCTACAAGTGTCCCCTTTATGGATAAATTGATCCTTTCCCTTGTTTTAAATGTTTATGAAGTGCCAATTCCCTCGCCACGATAGGCCTTGACGTGTTGTGACGCCTTCTTTACTATCTACCAGGTTCGGGATACCATGGCATGTAAGGACGCCGTTTTCATTTCTGAGGATATCTTCTGTCTTCTACATTAGCCTAAAGAGTACCTTATTCTCTGCAAGTAAGAGACTAACCAAGATTTATAGATGTTTTCTTCAACCTGCCCCCAAGTTTTGCATTTGCAATTGTACACTGCGCCAGAAAGGAGCACGCTTTCAAATGACAGGATTGACCAAAGTTACCACTTTGAATATGATTAGTAGAAATGCGAAGAAAGGTCGCAATAGGAATCTATTATAGCGTAAACATAAATCTGTTAAGGGTACTCACTTTAGTCTACCTTTTAACACGCCGCGTATATTAACAAGGCAATGATTAAGGTCCAGTTTTGTTGATCTCACTTTGCCATCTGTTTGATGACAGAAACCGTCGATGATATCTCGATGAGTTTCTTCCAGTCTGTAATGACATGAAGGGGTGAAGTGATTGCGCGGCTGGAGTTCGGCAGCAATTTGTCTATCAAATGTCGTACCTGATAAAACATCACTGGGATAAGCCAAGCTAGTACTAACAGTAGCTAGCTGTAGAATAAAAAAATAAGCGCTTAGCTTCATTTTGGTTCTTAATAAAAATCCCATCACAATGTGCGAGAAGAAAGAACATGACTGAACTCTTGTCACAGAGCATTGGACCTTTTGTATTGTTATATGCTTACAGCTTCTGTCAAGAATCACCTTACTGCCTAAGGTGTACAACTATTCCCTCGGCTGCTGGCAAATTGCACTCTAGCTACACTTCCCCGGTCGTGACTCGGAGCAATTAGTAACGATCTCGGCGCACGTTAGAGTGATGAGATGAAAGATCGCACTAGAAGGAGATCGGGCCTCTCCAAGTGCATTTGCAGGGACAATAGCGAAGACATCCACTTGCGACTGGATGTCCATGGTTCGACTTTTTCAGGACTCACGACCCATAACTTGGCATGGGTCGCCTGTGCTCTCGCATGCTATGGGACAATCGACAACAGTGGCAAACTTCTGGTGAGAACACCATACCATGAGGCTGGGTCGGCTGAATATGTACACCAAGGTCGGCAAAGAACCTTATGTATGTACTGTTTGTGTGCTTCTCGGTGGGCCTCCTATCAGATGGGATTACTCTCCGTGTACATATACATACATAGCACATGTAGTGCGTCCCGCTTCATCGACGGAATGTACATGTGTACATGTGGTCCAGTCTTTACGGTTCACGTTAACCTGGAGGCGGTCGGCGAGGGACTTCATTTCAGTTCTCGTCCTTGGAAACCCCTTGGAAGCCCCTTGGAAGACCTTGGAAGACCTTGGAAGCCTTTGTTCCTTCGCCCAACAAAATCAGGTCTCTTCTGAACTACCGAACAAGCTAGCCGAGCTCTTTCGGAGTCTGGTCCATTGCATTACTCGTGCCACGCCCCACGTCTTTGGGTAAAAACTCGCGAAGTTGTTGCCTATTGACAAGTCACTGCTTGCGATGCAGTTAGCCAATGGCTATATGTAAAGATCGTACGTACGCTGAGCGAAGCAAAATTGGGTCCCAAAGACCGGTTGGTTGGTTGGTTGGTAGGTTGTATTCATTACGCCGGCTGGAAAACCTATTGAAATAAATTAAATATGCGTGCAGCCCAAGAGGGTTCCATGCTGGCCCTGAGAAAATTAGGACCCACGATGATTAAGCGACTTGAGAAGTCATGCGCTCAAGTTCTAGAATATACGTACATACAAATGATATTCTCCATTGTTCGTGTGCCCGTGGTGAGGAGTACTGTTTGATACGTCCTAGGGTTTGACTTTGTGCTCTTCTGCCTCCGATTTCGCAAAGGCGCAAGTTCTGCAATTACCTCGGTTTATTTTTTTATTTTTTTCACCACGCTCTTTTTAGGAACTCTGGATCAACGGCAATATGGCATTGAAGCATTTTTCTATTCTCTTGTTGTTTCTGGTGGAGACGCCATCGCGGCATTGTTACCAATCCAAGTCAAGGTTAGATCGCATAGTCTGTCCAAAGTTCGATTCCTGCTCTAACATGTCACCATATGCTAGGGCTCCAAGTTCTTCTTTGAAAATGGGACTCAATTCTTTATCAAAGGTGTAGCCTATCAACAAGAGGCTGCTCATGCCGGGACGAACGGTGTCGTCAAGTATGTCGATCCACTGGCCGATAAAAAGTCATGCGAGCGAGATATCCCACTACTCAAAGAACAATTGATCCAAAGGCGGACCATTCCGCGTGTATGGAGCTGCTTCAAGACGCCGGCATCTATGTTATCTCTGACCTTGGCGAGCCTTCTCTCTCAATTAACCGGGAGACTCCCCAATGGAACACAGAGCTCTTCGCACGGTAACGAAGGGTTGTCGATGAGTTTACAAAGTATCCAAACGTGATTGGTTTCTTTGCTGGCAATGAAGTCACCAATGCCTGGCATAACACTGGCGCTTCCGCATATGTCAAGGCTGCAGTGCGAGATACCAAAAGTACATCAAGGACAAGAACATCAAGCGATGGATTGGAGTGGGATACGCTGCCAACGACGACAAAGACATTCGCAACGAGATTGCCAACTACTTCAACTGCGACAAGGTGGAAGATTCTGTTGACTTTTGGGGCTACAATGTCTACTCATGGTGTCTTGAGAGCAATCTTGAGCGATCCGACTATGGCAAACACGCTGCTTACTTCAAGAACTACTCCGTGCCCGTCTTCTTCGCCGAATATGGCTGCAATGAGCCCAAAGGCGCAGAGGCTCGTATTTTTCAAGAGACACCAGCGCTGTACTCTGAGCCCATGTCCAGCGTCTTTGGCGGTGGCATTGTCTACATGTACTTTGAAGAACAAGATGATTTCGGTAGGTCTCTTTCGCGAACCCTCGAGTCTCTTTCTGTATTTGTTTGGCACAAACGCTGATTGTTTGAACTCAGGCCTTGTCACCATCAAGAATGACCAGGCCATCAGGATGAAGAATTTCGAGCCCTTGAAGAAACAAGCGGCCAAGTCCCATGCTAAGGGAGTAGTCATGGGCCAATACTCCCCAGATAACAAGATGGGCGACTGTCCCTCGTTGTCATCCAACTGGCAGGCTAATAAGTCACCCCCTCCTACACCGGACCAAAAACTTTGTGACTGCATGGTAAAATCCAGGAGATGTGTACCCAAGAGAGACGTATCCTCTGATAAGGTTAGTAAGATCTATGGATATGTTTGCGGAGAGGATAAGGTAGCTTGCGCTGGTATTGCGTGTAATGCTACAATGGGTGTTTACGGAGCCTATAGCATGTGTGACGAGAGGGCCAAGCTGGCCTATGTTCTGGATGCTTATGATAGTCATCAGAAAATAGCAGCAAATGCATGCGATTTCGAGGGCTCGGCAGTAATTCAGTCCCCTAATAATGACAGTTCCTGTCACGACGCTCTCGCAAAGGCTAGTGGTGTCGCGAAAACACTGTCCACTAATGGGACTTTGCTGCTTAGTCTGCTCTTGGTGGTTTCGTTTCGGTTGAGAATTGCGTGACTGCAATGCAATTTCAGACTTTGTTGGAAAAATATAATCTTAATACTCCGGGCTTATTTCAAATATCACTTGCAATCAAAGGACATGTCCTTTGAACGTTGATTTGTGTCACATCTAAAGCTTATTCAAGCATGTTAGTGTGGTAGTACTTGATGAGTATGATTTTTTTTTTTTTTGGCTAAATCTTGTTAATCATGATAACATAGCCAGCCGTACGGGCCCTCGCTAGTCTGGTCTGGTTTTGGCTCAACAAGACCCTAATTACATTGCATTATCCAATGATAGGTGCTAGCCGTATTTTCTAGAATAGAGCCATCAGCCAACCTGCATTGAAACATGCTTGATTATTCAGTCAACCACATTGTTGCTTGTAAGCCAATTGTCAAGTCCCCAGACGTTTGTTTATTGTATGCAACATGACTAAATCCTGCAGATCAGTCTTCGTCTTGCCAAGTCCTGGCTGTTATCATCATCTAAGTTGTATATTTCGTTTCTAGCTCTCCTAGCCGACTCGGTCCTTCCGCGATACTGTAAGTGGAGCTAGGATTGGAAAACCCTTTCATCTTACGTCTTTGTTGTATCATGGCTATTGCGAGAGCAATAGTCCCAAGCTCAAGCTTGCATCAGAACGCGAGGCAGTTTCCCGCTCGGTTATTCTGTCAAACATATTGTGAGCGGTATCGCGAAGTACTCTTAATGGTAGCAGTAAGTCATTTATTAGTTACTAAAGTTTACTTAAGCTAACAGTTGGCGTATAACAGGGAGTGGAAGCAATCAACTAACGACACTTTTCACTTGCTCTTTCCCTTAAACATTACATAAACTTTAACAACACTCTGCCCTAGAGCATCTTGGCTTACTCGCACTGAAGCTATTGCACAACAACAATCACTCTCTCAATCAAGATGAAGAAGTTACAGATCTGGATTTGCAGCTTTAATCTCAGCGTTACCGATTGATTAAGATGCCATGACCGACCTCCAGCTTCGTGGGAACCTGCTAGCGGCTGTTACCCAGCGTAAGAACCTACTACAAAGAAAAACGTTCTTACTTTTGTCTAGTGTGTTTTCTAGCGCTGCTCCCCGATGCTGTGTGCATAGAGTTTGCCAGTGCGCTAATGGTATGTTTCTATAATATTTGTTGTTATAGACCAAAGACTCATGTCCCTTTGCAGGCTGGATCTATCAATGAGACCGCGATAACTACAATGCAGGCGGCAATGGCTGCGATCCTCCTGGGGCAATCGTTGCGAAGGATGACATGGGATTGTTCCCAGGCTACTGTTGTTAGTGTTATATGGTATTGGATATTTCAGCTATTGAAGCAGCTAGGCCAAACGGCCAAAAACGGAGTGCTACAAACATGTGTTCCAGGCTTCCCTCATGCCACAGGATTGTCTGGGGATCCGAATGCGAATGCCTTCGCGCAGTCTCAGACAAAGAAGTGTCAGCAACTTTACACAAGGGTGATGCAAGGGACAAGAATTGTGGCAAGTGCCGTCATACTTGAGCGATTGATGTCTTCGGGGCTGCTTCAATTTTCTCATGTCCAGAGACAACAAGCCACGACGTCTTTACTAAACATGACGCTAGCAAATGGCCAACATCCGTGTTTGCACATGCGCGTATGTAGAGGGCATCTACGAAACCATTTTCCGCAGCGGCGATTATCGACGATTTTCTGACATGATTCACCAGGCCAGGGAAATACGTTTGCTCCGTGCTATAGAGTGAGTGAACTTGCCACGTTAGATCCCAGGTACACGTCGCTTAAAAAGGAAGAAAAGGAAGAAACGCCCGAGATTCATTAATATGAACATGTGGACTGGTTGTCTATTTATTGTTGACTTTATACGATGCGCTCAGGACTCTCTCCTTCTGCAACAACGGGAACACTCAGTCCTCGTTCTGGACTCTGCAGTACTAGTTGCTCGTGTCGTCGCGCTTTCAAAAACTCGGCTATACTCTTGATCAGTATAAACCAACCAGCCACCATGAGAACATATGCCATCCACTCGCTCCCAGTAATCGTAGCAGGGCCGCCGTCGGTGACTTCGCCAGACGTGAATTCGTGCGAGTTTGGGTCCGGGGATCGGCATATCCGTCTGGACCGCGCATGACGGGTGCGCCACCACTTCCAGAATCTTTCATGTAGAAGCCATATTGAATCAGCGTGATTCCCAAACCAGCGCGTGAGCCATTCTTGGCAGCGTGTGTCGAGTGCAACAGGTATGTGAGCAAGAAGCCAACCAGTTGAAACGATGTAGAAATCATGCCGTTCCACATGAATGAGAACACAGAGCCGACTGGCATTCCATCAATGTAGACCTCGTCCAGTCCGCCTAGTCCTGGGGCAAGGATGGTGGTTTCCCAGTATGGTGGCGCTGCGTCAGCTGCTGCTTGTTCGTAAGACTGCCCGTCATTAGCGCTCCTCTTCATCGGGAACAGGAACAGATTACGACATCTTACCGGAGGCATTTCATCCTTTTCGGGGTCTGTTCGCTCGGGCTTCGCAGAAAGGTTTGCAAATACGCCGTCAGACCCGACACCGCCCCCAACGACACGTGTTCGGGAGCCTGAAGATGCATTCTGTTGTTGTTGGTGTTGTGCTAGGGGCAGTGGAAGATGCGATGACCTTTCATCAACGGCTGGAAGAACTGGCGAGGAAGATGTCGCTGTTGTCTTATTATGCCTCACCAGGCGTTGTCGGTCATCAGCGTCGTCGTCGCTTCCATCACCCTCGTCATCAAAGGCATCAGCCAGATCAGGGTCGACCTGATTTCGTCTGGTGAGCGATGAAGCCCGTGAATGAAACGAGGGAGGCGGAGAGGTAGGAGTCAGGTGCATCGGTTGGGGATCGAGGGACGTGCGAACATCATCGTCTTGGTCGTTGACCTAGTCATGTGTTAGAACAGCACCTCGCCACTCCCCGGCGAACACGTGGAAACAAATTCAAATGCATACCCTTTCGTATCGTCAGGCCCAGGCATCATGAGATTTGATGGAGCTTGGTCCGGTAGACTCTGGTCCTCGGTGGGGAATGCTAGCACAAAGGATAATAGACCCAATCGAAAGAAGGTTGCAGTAAAGCCAGGAAGGCTCAGCGATGACAGAAAGAGGGCGAAGCGAAGGACAGAAGAAACAAGAGTGCGAGCATCAAGCCAGGACAAGGTAGAAGCACAAAGGCGCAGACTCGAATGAAAGGAGCCGAGCAGACGTCGACTAGTAGCAAGGGTAGGTAGTTTGGATAGATGAGGTGTCGAGAGAGAGTCTGGGGGAGGCCAACTCGAACACCATGACCGGGTGGCGGATGGAGGCACAACACACAACAAACGGTTTAGCGGACCAGTTGACCCGGGTTGCACGCTACGAGCACTGTGCCAGAGTGGATTGGAAGCCCCTGGAACATGTAATGTTCCTAGTCCGGTCATGCGCGCAAAAGGAAAAACAACCAATCAGCAGGCAAGTCTGGCAAGAAAGACGTAGCGCATACTGTATGTCTGTTACATATTCACACAGTACGACGCATTGAGATTCTGCATGACATCCCTCGACTGATCCGTACATAGACCCACCAAGCCTACGTACATACGTACATACATACATGCATACGATTTCTCTCTGATACTACTCCGTCCGTACACGAATCCCGAGCGCACCTGGTGCAATCAGCGTCGGCCACAATGTCTCGCTCAATAGCGGTAAGCTCTTTCCAAAGGATCCAAATTCCGCCTCGCCAGCAGTATGGTCCAGCAACTCAGCAACTGATGAGGAGACCCAGCGCCGTATATATGTCGATGCCTTTGCCAAATGGCCCAAGCAAGATCTACGACCAGATTACCAACTCCAAGATGTCCTTCGCACAGCGGTAGAAGAGCGCTACAAAAGCTTCAAGCCTGAGATGGAGGCCGAGGAAACTTTGAAAGCAAGGGCGTTGCAGTTTCTCGTGCAAAACAAGTACAACGACAGGGTACGAGCTAGTCACTTGCTCAGGGACAGCGCATAGCCGGCAGATGTTGAGGGCTAACGTTGTGCGCAGTTCAAGCTTCGAGGGCCGATGCTGGAGCCTAAAAGCCAACCGACCTACTTCCATGACTTGGTAAGAGAGATCGAAGAGGCCCCAAGAAGGACATGGCTTGAGCGGCTGGGCAAACGGCTGTCCGGCATGATTCGGTTGCAATGATCACCCCGTGGGTGTGCATGATTCGATTTTCGGCGGCGAGACGATACGGCAACAGGTCGATAAGCGAACAACTTCGAACAATACATGAAGTTGGCCTCCCAACGCCTGGGAAACACGGGCGAGTTCTCTCTCGATCATGCATGACGTAATGTAAAATGTAGGATATACACGGATACAGCAGACAGGGTATTGAACCTGCTTGATGTTGCATTAGTCTATAGATGGATGTATCAACAATTAGTAATCATGAAAAGCGTCTTCTGGTATGACAATCTCTCGGATCATGGATGGCACTACGACATGGTATGTACATAGAAAAAGCTACAACGCCGAGACCCCAGAGCGAGGGCCAAAGTAAACAAGACACGGCGACAGGGCGCGCCGTCTATCTACTCGACTAGATGTATTTCATCTCCGGATCCAACTTGTTAAATATATCCATGCTCTTCTCGTACATGGTGAACACAATCCCACCGCTGAGGACCAATCTAACCAATCTGGGCAATGCGCCGCTCCAGAACGTCAACACACCTTCCTGCTTAAAAATCATGCCTGCACACCTGAATGTATTGCCGTACTGCTGTCGTGCCTCGATACTTTGCATACGCGTCTTGATCGTGTCCAGGGGTTGCGTCACAAAGACAGTGATGAGGCCGGCGACACCGCCGATGCCAAATGTGCCCACAGCACCCAGCTTTTCCCCGGCGCAGTGTAGGACTCGGCCATTTGCTTGAGAAAGGTGTATGATCCGAAGCGAGTGGCACTGTTGGCCGCCTGGCGGGCAGTGGTGGGAATGAAGCCTTGAAAGAAGCCTCGAATGCCACGCTCGCGAGCGATGACGGGCACGGCGTGAAGAAAACCGCGCAGTCGTGGCTTTGCAGACTTCCTGTCATCTATGCTGATCAACTGTTAGCAGTCGCTTCTAGCTCCGCCAGATTTTCAAACATGGCATACAGAGTCGTCTTGATGCTCTCAGTCGGAGTTACGGCTAGTAACGACTCCGTCACTCCAGCGCCAAATCCAGCGAGTACCGTTCGGGGACCAGACAGCTTGCCATTCTCATCAGCCAACAGCGTCTTGTACTGGTCGAAAGCGACGAATCCTGGTCACACATTAGCTTTCGGCAGCAGGTCGTCTACAGCGCGTCACGCGTCGAAAAACGTCCAACGTACGAATGCCTGCTTTGGCGGAGTTTCCGATGATCAGGGTCGTGCACCCGGCATACCATTGCTTTCCAAATGGCGGCCACGGAAGTTTTGGCCTTCCGCCAGTCGCCGGTTGAGCTGGGATCGTGTCTTGGCAACTGTTTACACAAAATTAATGCTTGCCTTGCGGTCCGCGATGCGCATCTAGTCTTGGTCTTGAATTGCGTCGTGAGAAGGGGCATGGCCATGCATACACTCGGCAGGATAGGTAATTGCTTCAAGACAAGACTCGTCAGCATATTCAATGTCAAAAACCCTCGAGTAGCTTGGGAGGAACAGATGAGACGTACCGATTTCGATGGCTCCAGCCATGGCGCCAGCCAGCACAGATCGCGTAGCACTGGGGCGCTTCTTCTTCTCCGGCTTGTCAGGATCTTGCGGTAAAGAAGCCATGGCTGCGAGGATGTCTATCGAAAACACGGCGTCACGGTCACGGGGACGTTGGCGAGACTTGGAACGAGGGCTCTTGAAATTCAATGGCTTATTAAATGGCTTACTTTCGGGACCCATGTGCTGCTGACGACCAAAGATGGCCGGCCACGCGCACCGCTCGGCAGAAAGTTGGGTCCGATGCCGCCCGCTTCCAGCACACACTTATTAATTACCAGGTCGGCGTTTGTATTCCGAATACATGTTGTATTACTCAGACCTTCTTCTCACAACGTTGCCCGCCACACCTGACCCATACAGTCAGTCCTGTGGCAAAAGCATACATCTTATGAAGAATGCCTGTAGAGGTACCAGACGATATCCCAATATTTTCATCGGTGACCCATCTTGCCCCGGGCACCCGCTCTACGTTCTCTGTCCCACTAATTAGTAAGCTTCAAGTTGGAGGTTCAAGGCAAACCCGTTCCCAGCCTGACCCGTAGTTGAAAGTCGAAATCCCTAGATTCAAGATATCCAAGATCCATGTTAGCGCCCCACCTGCGCGAGTTCTTAATAATACAGTCAGCAACCATTCTCATTTCCCAAATAGACGTTGATCTTATGCGACTAAACTAACTTGTGAACCATTCTCAACGCATTTTAACGAACAGCTTAACCATCTTAGCGGCCATGGTGTAACGGTTAGCATGGCTGATTTCCATTCAGCCGACTCGGGTTCGACTCCCGATGGCCGCAGGAAAACTCGTGGTAGGTGTCCTCGGCGGCACGCCCTTTTTACCACCTTCTAATATTTACGCTAAAATAACATTCGCATTGTAGCAAGAAAGAGCTAGTGGTCGACTTTTGTTAGGCAGCGTAATTTTCACAGCTAACCCAAAGCCCTTGCCTAGACTCAATAGACTGCAAACCAGCGACTTAATTAGAAGTTAAAGATAGCATTTCTAATAAATGTAGTCCGCGAGACGGAGACGAATGATTGAAAATGCATGGTGCGCGTTCTATGTTCAATATATTAAGTAATACATAATAATTAGAGCTTCCTCGCGCTATTGTCTGGCCACTGTCAATAGTGTTAAGATGACTCTAGCCACGTTGAATGATTTGGTATACATCAGGGTAAGATACATGTATTAGTCAATCCGATTTTAGGCATCTACACGCCCCTTGCTGGTGGCATATGTACACCATAAACAGGGGAAGATGCAAATTAAACGGAAATCTATGACTTTATGAAAATTTACCACTAAATTTAGTTAGCGCATCGTTGATAGTTGTGCACTCTGCGAACTTCGCAAAGTTTTCGTGGATCACACCTAAGGCGCACACCTTCTCAACCTGCTATCATAGCCTGCCACGCTGGAGTGTGTGATGTGACACTAGGCCTTCAGGGCTAGGCGCACACATACATATATATCCTAATCTAGTAAGCTTTAGTTAATATACCAAGTGCCCTTATGTGTCCTTGCTTTAATTATCAAGGGATCTTCAGCGATCAGCGGGATTAACAATAAGAGGGTCATGATCAGAGGAGATCGATATTAGAAGAGATCAATTAATGAATCACTCGATAAGTGACGGAAGGCATGACTGATCAAAAGACTAAAGACCTGTCTGACAATCAAGCATCTTGACGATGGAATTGAACAATGACCAGAGCTCCTTATGATGGACCTGTCCAACGATGTTAATGGCTGGGATAATTCCTACCTCTTGTTCTTATTTTACAAATCATAGCCATCTTGCGGGAGACCGTTGGCTATAGCTGCTTCCACTTCCGCGAGGACGATTGAAGTGACCGAATGAAATGGAGGGCAAAGTCCTGAGGAAATCAAGAAGTTAATGGTTCTTGCACGTTCATCGGATTGTTCCGGGTGGTGAGACGAGCATATCCTCGAATGTCCTTGAGCGCACCGAGGCTTCGCCCCATCACATCAAGGGTGAGAAGATTCCACGTTGCATGGTAGTTGCTTGTACATCGTGTCTGGCCCGATAGGCTGACGCTTGTCTTTGGGTTGGACCGCTCCGAGCATTTGTGTTAATTGACGGCATGTGTCACCGGTTATGGTATGTTTTTCCGTAATCAATACATACTTTCAGATGGTGTTGCTAACTTGCCTGGCAACATGTTTTGGTAACGAAATGCGGTCTTCTTGGTTCCCCATTGAGGAGTGGAAGCTAGAGTCAAATAGGCAACCTCCCACCATTGCCCAGACACTACAACGGTTAAAAGCCGTTCATCTTCCGTAGTATAGTGGTCAGTATGCAAGCTTGTCACGCTTGAGACCCGGGTTCAATTCCCGGCAGGAGAGTTCGCTTCTTTGGCTTTTTGGTCAGAACCTTGCTCGATTTTTTTCTACCCGTTCAGTGTCCCCGCAATGGCAGGACTCGGCACGTGGCTCCCTCACTGATTATTAGCACGGGCTGTATTTTTTTAAACTAAACATTACCGTACTGACCTGTCCCTCATTAGTCCGACGCTTCCAACCTTCAACGTTGATTTGGGTTCTGTGCTTGTTGATGCAGGCGCGATCGGAATTAGCTCAGGCGCAGCACGTTGTTTGCTGTCCTTTCCACAGTCGACCTCATACGTTGGTTGTCTTGGACAAGATGGAAAAGCTCGGCAAGACAGCTTCCCAAACTGGCGCTTGTGTCTTTTGCCCGTGGACACGACGCATGCGCTTGCTAATTCCACACAGTCAGTCATTCATGTCGGACGACTAGATTTGTTGTCAAGGTGTCCGCCGCGTGACATTCGATTCACGGCTACGAGAAATTGAACCTGTTTGTGGCGGGCCATACAGTACTGTACCTCGGTCGGGCACGAGTCCAAGAGACTCGGGAGAGTGGGTAAAGGTAACTTGTTAATAATAAGGTTTTTCTTGTTGACACATCTGTCCGCTGGCGTCCCGAGATGTCGAACCCGGCCAGCCAATCCAAGCGCAGACATGGCTCTCCCTTTTGGTCCACGTTTCCTTGATCTCAAACATGATTCGGCATGCCGGCAAGATCTAAGATCTCGCCAAGTGGCGGGGTGACTCATAAATCCAAACACAACACTGATAATAAGTGAAATGCATCGCGGCTGGAATTTCGCACGTCTTGATGCTGAAAAGACTGGGTCAGCATGTGTCATACTTTCCATCTGGATACTTTACGCCCGTCCGCCTCGGTGCGCACTAGCAACTCCTGGCCTTTTTTTTTTTTTTTTTTGGGCTGTAGAGAGGCGATCGTAAGTTACTGCCGCGATGGCTTCGTTGGTCAGTGAAGCTCTTCGCGCCATCGTGCCATGCTAACTCGACCGCCGCGTGGGAATCTTGGTCATCCCCACAAAAACTAGCTGGCGCTCACGAGAACTTTTTAACCAAGCAGCAGGCCGGAATGCAGGTAGAAAGAAACTTTGTTGAAGTGGAATCAGAAAACAAGGTTGTAAACAACCTAAAACGCAGCCGTAAAAGTTTCGTCTGAAGCCAACAGGCAGAGTGCCGGCGAATCACTATTAGACTTTTTCCCACCCTTTTTTTTTTTTTTTTGGCCTCCTTTTCTCAGGCACAATGCTCAAGTTGAATGTGTCATGTTCCGTGGCTGATGGCAAGGAGACGGACGACTAGACGACGCCTTTCCAGTTATCGCCATCCAAGGGGTGCCTCTTTTGATATTGCGATTGCGCTTTGCGGGTGGTGGAATAGATAGATACATTTGTACGTACATTGGCAAGCCTTCTTTCATCTAGACGGCGTGTAAAAACGAGTATATAAAGAGTCGGTTTATCCCATGGAAAGAGAGAAAGAATCAAGGCAGGCAGGCCTTCATTCATTCATTTCTACTCTTCCCCCTCGACGAGCCGACTAGCCTTTGTCGCCGTAGGTGACTATACAACAACCATGGCTTTCGTTAGCACACTCATTGGAATGGGTTCCATCGTCGGCACAGCCGCTGGCCTTTCCTTCTTCTCTGGCAGCAGCTTGGGTTTCATCGCCTTCGCCCTTGACAAGGCTATAGTGCCCCCAGCCATGTGATACACTACAGCTTCAAGATCGGTCTTGACGGCGCAGGCAGCAACGAAGGCCTTGACCCCTCGAGGGCGCCGGCGGCACCGCACCCGACATCCGGGTCTTCGACAATCATGGGCAGTTGATTGGAAAATCCAACAGACGCGTCACGTGTATTGACGGGGAGGACAACTGCATTCACAAAGTCCACCCCATCAAGCAGCAACCTTCGTATGCGCTGCTTGTGGGAAGAGGAAACGCGGTGTGCCTTGCTGCAGTCGGCGTGACGTACCCTGGTGGTGATCAGTATGGCTGGGTCGGAAATTGGGCACATACCTGTTGCCAACCATGGTGAGCCAGCCACAAAACACCATGGTTTTTTTTTTTTTTTTTTTTTTTTTCCTACAATGTGGCAAGCAAGCAAGCAAGCAAGCAAGCATCATGTGTGACGAATTCTGACCCCGTGACTACGCAACTAGGTACTACTCGGACATTGACGCACAGATGGAAAATGGTACAGTGAAGCTTGATTGCGTCTGGCTGGGTGCCAAGGGCTACAAACGAGGATACTCCACGGGCATTCGAATCCACTTTCCCGAGTTCAAGAAGGGCTTTGCTGGCAATGGAAACGATGAGCAATAGTATGTGTCCTGCCCTGTCCTGCCCTGTCTTGTCTTGTCCTTTCTATTGCTCAAGAACATCCATGATTTGGGCACATCTTCTAACGGCAACGTTCCATCAAGCTACTGCAAGGAAACAACACCGCCCTCGCCTTTTACAACAACAAGCATCCCAAGTACTTTGATGGCTCCAACAGCAAAGAGAGAGCGGCGGCGGAGAAGGCCGAGAAGGAGGCCAAGGAGGCCAAGGAGGCCAAGACTGATCCTGCGCCACCACAGAGAAGATCAATGGTCATGGAGACGCGCTCCATCCAGTCCTATCACCATGGTCACTCCGCCTCCTTCTTGTGCGAGAGCAAGACTTCTGTGGGACCCAGCTTGGTTTCGATCCCAGAAAGGAGCTTCTGCCACATGCCTGACAAGAAGCTTTACAAGTTCTGTGAGGATGTTGAATCTGGCCCATGCTGGAATCACGAAACCCACAGCTTTGATGCGAAAGGCGCTGGAGCAATTCATGCTCGAGCAGCACTTCCAGTCATCAAGTTTGACGCACCACTTATCTGGGGCAAAAAGTAAAGGGTTGTTGTTGTTGTGTTTGGAAATGTGTTGTTGTGTTTGGAAATGTGTTGTTGTGTTTGGAAATGTGTTGTTGTGTTTGGAAATGTGTTGTCGTGTTTGGAAATGTGTTGTCGTGTTTGGAAATGTGTTGTCGTGTTTGGAAATGTGTTGTCGTGTTTGGAAATGTGTTGTCATGTTTAGAAATGTGTTGTTGTGTTTGGAAATACCTCATCTCACTGCTTTTTCACACAGAACCTTCCGGGCTGTTGGTTGGTCCTGAAGATTCTCATTCCCTCGGACACGCATGTAAGTCAATCATAATTTGGTGCCAGGCAGAGTAAGGTGAAACTCTGAGTGAGCAAATACCATAGCCATAGATTAGAGTCGCTAATAATTAATCTTTTTTTTTTTCAATCTTCACCTCAGCTCAGCTTTGTACCGTGTGGGACTTGGCCAAAGTCTAGTATGACGTGATATCAACAGTAATAGTGATGGAAGTTTGTCCACAAATGCATCAATCAATTCGTAAATGATTCAAGCCGTGACTCATGTACAACAGTACAGCGGCCCGTGCTCATCAGGTATCCGCGAATCTCTCTCATGGGACTTGAGTCTATTCTTATGCCGCCTGCGCCTCCGAGAACCACGGCCTCTATTCCGGGCACCACCACCAAGAAGCCTTCTCATATCATTGTTGCTGCTGCACTGGTCTAGCACGGGTTGAGGGCTCAGCAGGCCAGCGTTTTCTCCAATCAGCTCCCCAGATATAGATGATAGGGATGAAGAGGATGAAGGCTCCAAGAACGCCCGCGTATATACTAAACGTCTTCAAATAGCCCAGATCGGCGACCCATTCGGAGACCCGGAAGGAAAGCACAAACGCAATAAGACAGCGAAAAGACGCAATGTTCACAAGCGCAGGGCCGGCCATCTGGGGATGGGACTCCAAAACGTACACAATGCCAATGGTGTTCGTGGCAAGAAAGGCAAAGGCAATCATGCCGATGCCGAAAAGGAATACCATCAATGGAACTTCTCGGGATTGTCGCCAGCGAACCCGAAGAGAAGACAGCCAATCAAACCCATAACGCATGGGAAAAGGAGATTGAGAGCCTGGATCTCGGGATCGCGGTTGCCTCGTTTCTTGGCCAGCCAGTTGGCGAAGCGGTCGGCTCCCCATCCAGACACGACGAAGGAGGCGACGGCGGCAAAGATGACGGGGAACAGGCAAAACCCCAGATGATAGAATGGCCAGCTCCATGGCGAAGTCAGCAGCTGGGGGCGATGGTATAACCAGCCGCGAGAGTGGCGGCAATCACGGCAGAGTTGAGCATGGTGATGAAGAACAAATGAGGATAGAAGAATGTGCGCAGGCTGTCCCACAGGGCCGCGAACCCTGCGTTCCAGTCGGCAATGCCCTGGTACAGCTGAAGGTCCTCCTTCCAAGTACGGGCGGGATACTTCTCAAAGTCGATATCAGGACGGTTTTGACCGGGCCGGAGAGGGGTTGCGGGAATTCCCCTGAAAAAAAGACGGAGTTAATTTTCATTCATCACCCAACGTGCTGCCCAATGTTGCAGAGCTAAACTCACTGTGTTCGTCATCTGATCTCTCGAATTTCGTCTCAGGTAGGACAAAGAACATCATGACCAAAAACAACAGACCAGCACCCGCGGTCACGAAATAAATGACTCTCCAGCTCGCATGTCCGATAATGTACGGAGCGGAAATACCGAGAGTCACGACAATCAGGCCCTTGAGAAGAAATTAGCCAAAAAAATTCAAATGTACCTGACGCAACTCGTGTCGCCCCCTTTTTTTTTTTCTTTGTGAGAGATAAAGAGTTGGTCTCGCATACCTGCATTGCAAAAACAACGCTAATGGCGGCATTTCGTTGATGGTAAAACACAATGTCCTGAATAATGAAGGGAATCAAGCTTTCAACCGTGCCGGCACCCAGCGCTTGAATTACACGGCAAGCTAAATGTGCCCCAGAGAATGAGTGAAGCCCGATGCCACACACCCAGCAAGGGCAATTAATCCAGTTGCCAGCAGAATGGTTCGACGTCCGAGGGCGATGGACAGTGGGACGAGGAAGAAATTCGCCACTCCGATCATAAGAATAGGCAGAGATCCCAGCAAGTAAATCTCCCAGATCGGCGGTCCTGGGAACGCAGACAGGGCGGTAAGACCGTTGATGCCACTCGGTAACTGGATATGAACTAGAATCTTGGGGTTGATATCGGCATATTCGAAACTGAAGACTGGTAACATGGCACCGAGGATCAACTCTGCCGCTGCGGCCATGGATCCAAAGAGGCATAGAGACAGAATCGCCGTGACTTTTCTCCAGTTGGGCAAGTTCAGTGGATCTGGAGAGGGAGGGGCAAGTCAACATCAGCCATACTAGCATGTATATACCATGAATTCTCTTTGCAGCTTGCTTGCTTACCTTTGGGGTGAGCCGTGGGCATAGGTATCAAGTTGACCATGCCATTTTCGAACAAGTCTTTCTCGGCGGGCTGGACGTCGCGGTTTTCTCTTGACGAGGAACTACCGACACGATGCTCAATCATGGCCAACTCTGGCTGGGAGTCCTTTGTGTAGCCAAGATTGTGAGCATTGTTTGTTCGTGAAGCCATCTTCAACGGTGAGGACTCGGAGCAAAAAAAAAAAAAAAAAAAAAAATGAAGCTGCGAGCAGACAATCTAGGCTCAAGGAGGGGAAGCGAGGACGTTTTGAACCTAGGGTGGGAGCGCGTAAATATGTCGGAATTATTAGTAGCATTGAACCCGATGGCAGAGACAATGACAATCAATGCACATGGAAGCCAAGTCATGTTAAACACGAGGGCCTGAGCGATTATGTGGAAAAGCACGGTGTTGCATCGGACATTGACGGCGAGCTGACGGACATGCATCGATAGCAGGCCACGGCCTATTAGCTTGTCTGGAAGTGTTTGTGGTCAACATGATTGGCGCCGCTCCGGGGTCAAGGCAATCCTTCCCTGTTCGCCTAATGAACCCATGTCTAGATTCGACCCTCGGGATGGCCGCTGAAGACATGTGCTTTTACATAGCAGACCGGTACACCGGAGTCGAAAGCAGCTGGGCTGGCGTGACTTGCGGATTTTGATGCGTGATGGACGGACATGCCGCTCTATATCTTCACTCTCCTTCATCTCTCTTCCAGGCATCGAGTTATCGTGTTGTTGATTGCTGTACTCCTTTACTCCGTAAGCAAGACGCAAATGGATCCCCGCACTGGGAGCAGGGGGCATGGGAAAGGGGAAGAGAGAACCGAAATGACCTGGTGAGATTTCGGCATCACACAGACAGACGGACAGACGCTTGGAGAAAACTCAGTCCTGGGACTCTTGACAGCCTTTTACAAGGCTTGGGTGAACATGTCTCTGGTGCGTAGTATTTTCTGCGTCCGTGGGTTTCGCTGCGGAAAAGGTGGGCACCTTGGAACGCCACGACATGTGAGATGGTACATGTTGCACATGTACTCGTGGGCTTGCCAGGATTAGGATTCGGCAGACCAAAGTAATACCGCGGAGAAGTGTCAACATGACATCGGTCATGGTCAGTTCCGTGGTTCGGAACTTGGTGGGCTAGTGCCACTAGACCAAGGGCCAAGTATCAGGGTGGCCTCGGTAAGATAGAAGAAAACCCCATGGATGGTATAAAGAAGCATGAAGAGACTAGGTAAGCGACTGAGCGGACAATTTCTGCTTGGATCCGAATTTCCAGGCATGTTATTTTTCCTTTTTTTCTTTTTTTTTCCTGTTTCCCCCAACTTATATCCATCCTATGCGTCGTTATTAGGCTGTAAAGTTGACAAACAATAAAGAAGCGCAATTACTTACACCTCTCTCGCTTCTCACATATTCTCCATCACGTTGCAATCAGGGAGGGACAAAAAAAAAAAAACACACATGAAGCTCTCCATCATCTTTCTATGCCTTGCGGTCGAGGCACTGGCCCACGATGCATTGACTCTGCGCAAACGAGACCTGGCGACGATTACGGATGTCCTCGACAACGTCAAAGCCGGCCTCCGGAAGCTAGACACAGTAGTCAGGCAGCCAATCGACGATCCTGCGCCTCTCCTCCTGGCCTCCAACGGCCTGATCTCGGCACTCAAGACGGGCGCAGGCAGGGTCAACGACACGGCCCCAATCGACTTCCTCGACTCTGTGCGCCTCATCCGACCGGTTCACGAGCTCACGGCCCTGGGCCAGGGCCTGACGGACAATCTGAAGTCCATGAGGGCCAAGGTCAGGAAGCTGGGCCTCTGCGACGTCACCCTTCTTCAAATAACAACCATCAGTGCCAAATCTCAAGATTTGATCAATGCTATTGACGCCAAGATCCCCAAAGAATCTCGGCCTATAGCTAGAGAGCTTACTTCCGACCTGACCAAGGTTCTCAACCAGACCAAGACGGAGTTTTCTGATCAGAATTGCAAGATGGCTGGTGATCAAGCAGGCATAACCAGCAGATCGGCTTCTTTTTCAGATGGACGCTCACTCATCGTTGCCTTTGCCGCTGTTTTGTTTGCTAGTGCTATTCTTATATAGAGTTGGAGTATGCATAAGGTTGAATTCACATCTAAAAACTACAAATTCGTCTTGCCGTCTCATCAACGCGAAACGCTCTCTCCAGACACATGAAAAACTAGCATTCTGTGCTCCCAAGAGTCAACTTTTGCCACGCTATTACTTTTCTCTCCTTCTGCAAATCATGAGTCAAGTATTAGGTAAACTACGGGGTACCTACAATCCAATGGTTGTTGTCCAGGAGGACTCCCGTCATGTGACGAAGTTGGCCCGGATCCGGTCATGCGAGGGAGCCCGCGACCATGTGTTGCAGAACTTGATGAATTTGATGTCAAACGCGGTTGCGTTGAATTACAGATGCATGACTTGTCGTGCTCGCATCACCTCTCAACCCGCTGTTTTCCAGTTTTGGGCCTCCCGAAACGGCTGGTGGTTGTATACATCACGACGTCTAGAGAGTGATGGGGCCCGCGCCCTTCAAGGAGTAGGACACGGGATCTGTCTGGGCTGGCGTGTACGAAGCACCAGATACTGTAGTGTACATCGCATATATACATCGGAGGCGGGCTGGACTTCCTTATCTCGAAGAGCTGGACTTCCTTATCTCGAAGAGAACTTGACTGACTGAGCTACGGAGAAAGGTACAACAGCATGTCAAAGCAATTCAAGCTCAAGATCTGTCTACAACTCCATTCTTTCCTTGAGCAATGGTAGATTTCAGGCTTGCTAGCCTGGGTGTGTTTTGCGGCAATGCTAGTTGGGCTAATTATTCCCAATGTACAACGCGTGTCATCAGAAGGAGCCGAGGGTCATGACTCACCCATATGTGTTGGAACTTGTGATTGATCATTGAACCAGAAGGTTAAACTTGGGGTGTGAGAGACCTCAGCCAACTTTCATCACATGCCGTTCATTAAGCTATGAACAAATGTTAATCATGTTGTTCAGCATGTGTTACAGGTCATAGACTAGCAGATTCGTGGATAGTATACACTTTTTTTTTTTTTTTTTTTTCGTTATCAAATCCAGCGACCTTGCTCTCCGTTTCTACGCCTCGTAGATTTGGCAAAGAAAATCACACATCCCCAGGGTCTACTCCAGTCCATGCCATCATTTCTTTTCATCCCGCATATTTTGACTTCAAACAACCCCCATCTCGCGCCATCATCCTCACCGAACAAAATATCCAGCCGACATGTCCGTCTCGAAGCCTGGCCCCATCCTCAGCGGCCACCAATCAAAGGAAAACCACAAGTCTCGGGCCCTCAAGAACCACCTGAGACGATTCTGGGCCTGGCATCTCGTGGCGTGGATATGCATCACCGTCCTCGTCGTCTGCATCACGTAAGTTGTGACAACAGGAGGGAGCAACATCGATTCCTTTACCCACCACCCATGCCACCAAAGCTGCAGACACGTTACGAGCAAACCAATTTTTTTTTCTGACAAAAATGCGAGAGGCAGCATCTTTGTCGTCGTTCCGGCTTGCGCGCAACGGAAAGTCAATGATGCGCACCTCGAGATCCAGGGCATCAATGCCTTGGAGTGCAAGCCCGACTCGCTTCTCATACAAATCAACTCAACCATTACCACGGACGGAGCGTTCAGGGCCAATCTTGATGCGTTCGAGGGTAACCTGACGCTCGCCGGAGTACCCGATGCCAAGCCATTCATGTCCCTTCAGTTCCCTCGAACAAGCGCCGACAGGTTCCAGGCGATCAATATCAGCCAGGTGGTCACGATACGCGACAAGGAGGCGTTCGCACAATACAACCGACTGTTTTTCCGGAACGAAAGCCTGGCCATCGACATTTTCGGACGAACAAACGCCCAACCGGCTGGTTTGGCCAAGAAGTATCCCGTGGAATTCCGCAAGACAATCGAGCTCAAAGGTCTCAACATGTTGAGAGGGACGGAAATCAAGGATACCAAAATTTCTCTGAGGGGGCTCAACCTTGTTGAATGCGACAGCCATCATCAGGAACCCGTCCTATTACACTATAGACATGGTTAGCACGAACAACACCAACAACTGTCTGATCTGTGATGAGTCCCAAGGGCATACATGACCTTGGTGTTTCGCCAGCCTACTCAACTACTCTTGGGAATCAATCGCTGACCAATTCTCCATTAGGGCAACGTGACATTCGACATCTTCGCCAATGACTATTCCACTGGTACTCTACACGTCAATGACCTATTACTCCGCCCCGGAATCAACGACATCCCCGTGACTACCAGAGTAAACCAGACGCAGGTTTTGCAGCTTGTAAAGAGTCCACAGTATTGTGAGAAGGGTATTATCCCTTTCCAAGTGCGGGGCTACGAGGTTCGGGCCAACGGCGAGGAGATTCCTTGGTTAGAGTCTGCAATGCGAGGCGCGACCCAATCCGTGGACATCAACATTGGCGAGATACTAGGCCGCAAAGACACCAACTTCTGCGCGCCTTGATACCTTTCTCTGGTCACTCACTATATCATCTTCTTTACGGCAAGGATAATCAGCAAGCCACGGGCTGGATTGCGATATGCCCGGATGGACTTGGCGACGGAGGGCATCCATCATTCGTCATCGTCGAATCTACCCACGGAGATGGGATAGCTTTCCGGGGACCTAAATGAGGATACTTACTGGCACGCATAGTCATAGGAAACACTTGATATTGTTTGAGAAAGGACGGCGTGCTAGAGAATTGTTTGACTTTGTTTGTGTATGGCTGTCAAAACTCAGCAAGAGGATACAACGGACGATCCAAAGCAAAGATTGCAAACAAAGGCATAAATAGATCTGCCGGGTCATGTCAAGCTGCGCACCAAATGTTTGCCCAACAGATGACAGACACGGACTGCAGTCGGCGCGACCTGTACGAAGTAACGGACCAATGCCACCTGAAATTTATCTATCTACCCGGCCCGTCAGTCATCAGTTATCACCACAGGGTTGGTTACGCTGGCCCGTATTCGGAGCTTTGAAGCCCACGATGAGATAGATGTGCATCTCCCCACCGGATACCTGATAGAAATGTGCATCGTATCATTACAAGGATGCATCGAGGCATCATCCGGGGTATATCATATTCTCAGAAGCATCCCGTCCATCCATCCCTCCCTCGCCCCATTGCTCTCAACCCGTCATAAAGGCCACGAACCTGCTCAGGCCCTCTCGCTGCCACCGGCCTGGTGGCCGGCCAAGATATCCAGTCCAAGCCAATCAACTTGGTCATTCGGTCAACAAACAAAAGCCTGGACGGTCAAACGTTCAGTACATGCCACACTGGCGCAGGCATCGAATCCATGTGTCTCCTGAGACCATGGAGCCTTTGTATGCCGAACAAAGACTGATCGTTCTCAGAGCCCCCATCCCCTCCTCCATGACTCTCAATGCTGATGCATCTACCAATATTGCCCCGCCTCTCTTCTTCCCCGGAAGCTACAGCGCCCAATATGGGGGCTTTGACAAGACCAGTCAATTGAACATCGCAACCTACCTTGACGATGCCAAGTCGCCACCATCAGGTCAACGTCCGCGCGTGCTCAAGAACTGGTACCTTTGCAATACTTACTTCCCAGGCTCCACGCAAAGGCCCAGAACCCCAGTTTTGTCGAGGTTCGTTGAACGGAAATTTATCTAGACGGCTGCGTGATAGGAAACACCTACACATGTCAGAATGAACGACTTTCAAAAGCCGCTTTGCTTCGTGACTAGCTATTCGTGTTGATGATGTAGGCTGTAGTCGATAGGGCCCAGATTTACTGCTGTGCTGCTTCATAGAATGCTACTGGAACGCCCTGGCCTGGACATCCGACTAGCTCTGCCTTGTGGAATTGGGCATTCCAATCACCGCGATACTCGAGCCGCTCGTATTTTTGCAGCAGCCGAACCACTATGATTTCTTGACGTCAGTATCGAATGAAGATGGTGATGCGCACTATCCGTGGAAGTAAGGAAGCTCACATGTAAACCCCATTTCAGTGATGGCAAAGTTTTGTCCTAGATGACGAAATCAGAAAATGAGAGTCCCTTGACAATGGAAAAGGCAAGAGACCACCCACCAATACATATTCTAGGACCGCCATTGAAAGGGATATATTGCCAGGGTTTAGGCGTCCAGTGCTCCCATCGATCGGGACTGAAAATCGCAGGGTCGGCAAAGGTGTCGGAAACAGCAGGGTATAGGTCTGCTCGGCGTTGCATTGCCATGGTGCTGTAGACGATGATATCCCCACCGAAGTCGCAATCTCGGGGTGCCCTTCCGGCATGGGCAGTGTTGAATCCTCGACTATGTCACGAGAATTAGCTGCAGCTTGGTGATAGCGCCTCACTCACGCCCGTGTGTTTGGGTGGCCACGTACTGCATCCGCGAATGTTGAAGGGCACGGCTGGGTACAGCCGAAGAGTTTCATTGATCGTATGGGTCACATATGTGAGATTTTTGAGATGCTCGTATGACGGTGTTTGAGTCGGACCAATATGTTCCAGTACCTGGGTACGGAGCTTTCGCCAAATGTTTGGGTAGTTGGAGAGCTCGTAAATGGCCCATGATAGGGTCGCCGCCGTCGTGTCGCGCCCTGCTATGAGAACGGCAAAGATTTGATCACGGATCACCTTGGGATCGCGAGAAAACAGGGCGATGTTGTGCAGAAAGGTAAAATCCTTGTCCGATTTGGAGCGTTTCTCAAGTTCCTCGATGGACAACTGCAAAGTGGAGTCAATGTACGGAGTGATGAAGCGCTCAATGGTCTTGATGCCGTCGTGATACTTTCTCAGTGGAAGTATACGACGAAAAGTGCTGTGAAGTGAGTCAGAAAAAGAAGGGGGAAAAACCCCCATCATGGCCGGCTCAAAACAGTCTTACGCACAGAGGTAAATCAAGAGAAAAAAACGACATTACTTACTACAAGATAACACGAATCATCTGCATGCGCTGCACGTCGGTGAAAGCGCGACTGAATTCAGTGTTGGGATTTTCCAGTGCGCCCACACTCGCCCAGGAGGAAGTCGGTGGACACGTCCAGCGTCATTCTATAAAATAGGTCGCAGATGTCAACCGTCTGGCCCGACGGGGTAGCTTGGATATGAGCACATCTGTCCATCGCGAGAAGATTTCGATATCCCGCACTCGTGCGGTAGAGAACATGGGGCGTATCAAAGCCCGGCTCTTTGCCACAGCTGTCCATCGGTCGTAAATATCGAATCGCCCAAGAAAGGGCTGGTGGCGGAGTGCATGTATTCGCCCTTTCCGTACTGGGCGAACTTGCTGGTAAGGATGGCCTTGATGTGCTCGTGATCTCGCGTTATAATAATGCGCCGGCGGCTAAACTGAAGCTCCACGACGTCGGGTGTCCTCGGGTCCCCTCGGGCAATCATGTTGTTGAAGTGCGCAAGCATACGGTTATTGGCCTGCATATAGGCAGCTTCAAAGAACATGTACAAGACTGGTCCGTATGATTGATTAGAAGAGAGCAAGCGACACATGGTGAATGATGGGCTAGAGAGAGCCAGGTACGAGGAGGCGATTACCATGGAACGGATTACTTGCCAAGATGGGAGCGGCGACTCCAGAGCTCTTTCGCATACGGAATGGTATGTAGAAGAGCTGGAAGATCCAGAGTACCACGAGCAGTCCTGGCAGGGCCAGAACGGCCGTCCATATACTCAATGCCATCTGAAGCATGGCGAAAAACAACGTGAGCTGTCTGTCACAAGGAATTGGTAGTTGGTAATTGGTAATTAATGTCCTGTGTCCGATGCGGCCGAGGTTATGATGAAAGACTGAGCTGGGGCTGGTCGCCTCGTTGATGAAATGGAGTTGATGGAGTTGATGGAGGGGAAGCTGGACAGACTGACAGACTGGCAGCGGGCTCCGAGCATCATCTTCGTCCAGGATGCGAGGAGGATGCGAGGAGGATGCGAGGAGTCGACGAGTCGACGAGTCGAGGACTGCCAGACTCCGTCAGTCCAAGGTGGACGATGCAGAACTGCGTTTCCGTAGTAGCTTCGTATGAAGTGGAGAACGGAGCTACGGAGGAACTACTGTAGATACATACATGTACATACATCCAAAAGTGCGTCACGTTCACGTCACGCGTCTCCAGAGTCTCCACCCCCGCACCATACTGTCAACTTGTCACAGCCAATGAGCCAGTAGAAAGAATACTATGTGCAAGAATACTTTGTCGCCATGTATACACATGAGCGTCAATGAATCCGAACTCGCACTAGGCGGTTATCTTCATCTCCGTTGTCCGTTGTTGCTTCACCATGTCATGCTTTTCCCCGCGGGATATTTGAAACTATCTACGGAGCACGGAGCATAGTGAACACCGCATATCCTTGTCTCCCTGTCACATGAATACCACCACCTCGGCTTCTGCCCGTCATGGTCTATTTTCTTGCACGTATCATTCGAGTAGCGAGCATATTGGCAACACATCTGCCATTTACAGGATTTCTTCAGGCTTGACGACCACCCAATTCTTGTCCGCCCAGACAGGCAGTCCCTCGCGTTGTTGAGCGTCTGCGAAATCCGTCCTCATTTTGCTAATCTGCCGCCAGTACTTCCCCGTGCGATTGACCCAGAGATGGACGCCACCACGGCCGACATCCACGCCCTGGAATTGCATCGGGCCATCACTGTCCGGAGTATCGCCGCCAGCAAGAATGGGTCTCTTCCATGGGTCGATATAAGCCAAGATGGCAGCCCATTTGCCCTCTTTCCACACGGCGGGTGTCCACAAGAAAGGCGTCATGACCAGCCCAAGGTTATCCTTCTCACTGTAGTTGCCGTCCTTGATCTGTTTCCGCGCGGACGTGACGTTTCCAGTTTTGGGATCCTTCATGAGTAGTGTGACGCCGATGACGTTCTCGGGCTTGACGTTGTAGCCATATTTGGGGTCCGAGGCAACCATGCGCACGAGTTCCTCCGAGGCAGCGCTGACGACGTACACGTCGATACCGTTTGCCATGAGCTTATTGTACAGCTCGACCTGGCCGCGGAACACCTTGGGCGGGCTGACCGTGGAGCTTTTCAGGGCCCCTCCTTTTCGGTACGTGACCGGAATCGTCTTGTTCAATGCCATCAACTCGTCCACGTAGACCTTGAGCTGTCGCAGTGGGATGCCACTGAACACCTGCGCGGCGAAGGGTAGCCTACTGCATCGTCGATTTCGCAGAGGCGGAGATAGTAACTGTACAAAGTTTCATTGTACGAAGCAGAATCGTCGAATGGTACGACTCTGAGGGAAGGATCCAGCTTGTCGCGCGAAAGAACACCCTTGGCCTCGAGGAACGGAAGCAGCGACTCCTCCAGATCGAATCGATAGCTGGTATTGTCCATGTCGAAGACGGCGTAGCGGCCCCTGTGAGCATTGCGCGCAATCATGTCGTTGAGAGCCTTTGCTGCCTGCGGTGGCCAGTGGGCCAGACGCGGCCCGGCGGTGCATTTCGTCTTTGTCGAGGCCGGAGTGGTGGCATCGACGGGTAAAGAACCGATCAAGGACGCGACACTGAGCGCTGCCCACGTGACTCTCATTGTGCCAAGTTCAGCGGAGTCATGAGCCGGGCTGCTGATTGGTGTTCCCACGCACGCAACTCTTTCACTCTTTTCTCGAGGCTGGAAGGTCGGGTGCGATGAAGAATGTGACGAGCACCTCGCAACGCAGAGGGCCGACGATATTGAAGAAATCGTCCGTCCTTGGTACTCCGCAATACCAGGCAGATCTCAGCGCGGAGAAGGGAGAAGCCAACATCAGCTTGTTTACGCTAGTTCTACTCCGTACAATAAAATTGTAGATCGCGGGCACGCCCCGGATTGTCCAATCACGTCCGGCGAGTCTCCTCAGCTGCCCCACTCCCTACCCCAGTTCCCAGTCCCCTATCCCCACTCCTCACTCCACACTCCCTCCTCACGAATTTTTCAAAAGTGGTAGGCAAATTTCGGTCACTCTGAACTTACTAACTTTATATGGCCCCCTCGCCGTTTTCTTCATCAACATTGTCAGAGTGGTGAGCCAGACGTGGTTGAGACAATAGGTGAAGTGACACGACATTACATATCGTTCGTTCCACCATCACCGACCACAGCAGAGGGTTGGTTTGCCAACAAACGTTGACTTGATGGCTGCAAGAGGTTGTGGCCCCCATTTTAAGCATGTTCCCCTTCTATCATCTCACGTCGCTCCTACTTCCATACGCTCTTGCTCGGCAAAGTGAAAACGAAGCTTGACACCATCAGCCGGACAGTTGGTCAATGTCAAACCGTGTTTCACAGGACCAGCGGCAGAGCCGTCGACCTCATCGATGCGCTGCATCATTCGCACAACAACGTAAGCGATCTCAGTTAGTGCGAATTGCTGTCCTATAACCAAAGGTCAGTAAACGAGGGTAGATTGGCAATGATGACGAATGATGACGGCAAACGGTCACCCACCAATGCAGATTCTAGGGCCGCCATTGAAAGGCAGATAGTCCCATCCAGGCTTTCTCGTCTCCCAGCGTTCTGGTCTAAACACCTCGGCGTCTTCACCCCAAAGGTCTTTTCGTCGGTGCATGATGTAAACCTGTGTGTGTGTGAGAGAGAGAGAGAGAGAGAGCGGTGGTCAATACTATTTTCGTCACAATATTTCCTGGACGGCAAGCAAGTTGCGAGGAGGAATAACATGGCGCTCACCGAGTATGCAACATCTGTACCCTTGGGCACAAAAACCGGCCAAGTGCCGTCAGGGCCACCGCCCGTGGGTAAGGTCGTATCCGTCAGTGCTGTGCGAACATTCACGGGTACAACGGGAAACAGTCTCAATGCCTCATTGATACACCACTGCAAATATTGGCAATTCTTCATCCTTTCGAAAGTTACTTGACGGGGTCAGAATACGTCCCGAATTCTTCCACAATGATTTTGCGGAGTCTCTTATAGATTGGCTGATATCGCTCATTGGCCAGGGTATGGAAGAACCATCCCAGCAGCGAGGCGGTCGTGTCACGGCCAGCGAGAAGGATGTTTAGAAGTTGTGACCGCACCTCGGCGGGATCCTGCGTCTGCTCCGCCAAAGCGTTTAGGAAGACGTAATGATCAGCCTTCTTCTCAGAGGGCTTGTTCATGGCTTTCTGGACAAAGTAATCCACAAAATCATGAACTCGCTGCACCATGCGGCGGAATTCAGGGTGTGCATCAGCCAGTAGTTGTTGCCGAGCCGGGCCGCAATGGCCAAGATGAATTGAGAGCGGTCGAAAGCATATGCGAAGCTGCCGTCGTCCTTGCCGGTGTTTTTGATGCTATGTCGCTGGTCAATCTGGCTGTTAACACTCTCGCCGAACAGGAACTCGGTTGCAGAATCGAGAGTAAGGCGGAAGAATAAGACCTGAAGATCGACGATGCCCGTCCAGCCGTCGCGGCCGAGATGTTGATCCAAAACTGCCATCAGGTTCTTGACATGTCTTTCCTCGAGGTCCAGGTCGCTGACTTGGCTGCGGACAAATTGCGGGCGGAGAAGAGCGCGTGAATGTTCCCATTGCTTGCCATTTGTGGCGAACTGAGCAGCAATTTAGTCATGATGCACGCTCGTGCTGTGTTGTACTCGGGAATAATAATAATAATAATATAAAAAAAAACTCACTATACCGTTTCCAAGCAGAGGCGCGAAGTTGTCCGTTCGATTTACACCTAGTCCGAAATCTTTGAACTTCAACGCCAGCATGGTTTGAATATTCCGCGGCTCGGCCGTGAAGATGATTTTCTTGAAGAATGGCGCGACGAAGGTTGTAGTGCTGACGGCACGACCTTGGTGTTCCTGAGTCCAATTGTAAACTTCCTGCAACAAGTCGGGGAACCTCTTGGCCTTGGAGGCTTTGAAGCCAACGTATAGCACCCAGATGCCGCTGGGGTCCAGGGAGGGCGTCTTGACAAGCGGTTTGCAACCCAGCTCTTTCGCCTTGGCCCTGTGCCGGAGTGACGTCAGAATAGAATTGACGAGCATCACTGCGATGGCAGCCGCGAGGGCAATGCCGGCCACGACAACAGACATGTGCATGATTGCGCGCGAGTTTTTGCGACTCGAAACCGTTCCAGGGTGAATGCGCAACAGCAGGTCAAATTCATGGGTTGGTCAATGGTCCGTGTAGGAAAACTTGTCGCGGGACAACAAAGAAATCATGAAGCCCAGTGGTGTTCGTTTTTCGTCGGGTCGTCGGGCGTCTTTGCGGAGCTCCGGGAGATCTTAAAAATAAATAATGATTTTTATAATTTTTTTTCATCGGCAGTGGCCAATGCAGCAGAGCAGCTCCGGACTTCAGTGGCACATGATACAGGCGTCATGCATGCATCATGGAACGGAACTATGGGAAGACGGGACGGAGTATGAAAGTTAACCTCCTTCCTCGCAACCTCGGCAACCCCGCGCAACAAATTCTCGCAACCCGACATAATAGCCGTTGTGGCACATGGACGACTGTTTGGGAAGCCATTTCCCGGGATTGATGAGAGTCCAATATTCTTATTAATCTCACTTTTGATTTTCAAGTACCATTTACTATTTATCATTCGTCATTCATCAGTTACCAGTTGCTGTCGAGTCATGAGCCCGACTGCCGACTACCGACCGCCGATATTACATAAGCACCGGTTTGTTCGTGCTTCCCGGATCGACCACGCAGCACGGAGTACAAGGTAGCTCCACGATTGTGCACCCGAGGGAAGGGCATGATCAAGTAACCTGCCAATCCAATCTCGTGATCCATCCAACCCATGTCACGTGCGGAGCACTGGGACGGCAAAGGCGTAACCTCCAAGGTGGACCCAGATCCCATCAACCCCCTTTCAATGATGAAAATGTCTCAAGTCCACTTTCGAGTGATGCCGGCTGAATACCGACAGTCTACCCCTGTTTTATTTTACATGTATGTACATACATATGTGCAAATCTACATGTATGTACATGACCAGCCAGGTGCGAAGTCCCTTGCTAACAGGCATTGAAGCCACGCAGACTAGCTATTATTAGAGAGTTATATGTAGGTAAGGTTACATTATGTTACGTGTATACATATTATCTGCAGTTCAAGGTACCTGACAACCCTCGCCCCTGTCTACCTCATTTCCCTTTAATAGCTGATTGGCTAGATGTCCCCTTGTAAAATAAAACAGGGGAAGACTGTACATACGATATGACACGGTAGGAATGGACAGCTGATGGACAGCTGCTTGCTGTGTTATGATCATTGGGCTCACCTGGTGAAGATGATCGCTCATCATGCACTCACTGCACGGAAACACCGGAAGCACGTTCTGGACTCGTCTACCTCCCCTGTCTTGCCACTTCAACATGGTGGTATAATACAAAGGGAGCCCCGGCCCAGGCAGAGTGGTGCTTGTGGTTGGCACTCGAATACATCCATCTTCGTGCCGCGGCGCAGTAGCAGGACCATGCCGACCCCAAACGTTCTCGTCTGGCTTTCAGCCTTGTCGACGCTGAACCTCTTCCCGTGCACCAATGCACAGAAACAGGCGGCAGATTTCGATCCGCTCAAATATGTTGATCAACTCATTGGATCAAGCAACGGTGGAAACGTATTCCCCGGCGCCACCCTACCGTATGGAATGGCCAAAGCCGTCGCTGACACCAACAGCGGAAGCAACCAGGAGGCTTCACTATGGACAACACTCCCATCAACGGCTTCAGCGCTCTACACGACTCGGGGACTGGCGGATCGCCATCATTAGGAACTTCCTCTGTTCCCGTACAACGGCTGCCCAGGCAACGACGTCAACGGGTGCGCATTTCCCAAGGCAACACGCAACAGCTTTGGCAACTTCTCCCAGACCGATGTACACGCCAAGCCGGGATACTTCAGCGTTGTTCTCAAGAACGGGCCGCAGGTTGAAATGACGACGACGCAGCATACCGCACTTTTCAAGTTCACCTTCAAGGGAGCCAAGGACTCGGACAAGCCGCTCATTCTCCAGGACCTCAGCGACCTCTCGAATTCGCGCCAAGACAACGGTACGGTACAGGTCGACTCGAAGACGGGTCGAATTAAGGGCGGCGCTGTATTTAATCCTAGCTTCGCCCAGGGCACATACCAGGCGTACTTTTGCACCGACTTCCGTGGTGCGGACATTGCTGACAGCGGCATCTTTGTTGACAGCCGCGCCAGCACCGAGGTTCACGAGCTCAAAATATCCCGCGGCATAAATGGCTACCCCTGCCTGGAGGGGCGTTTGTCCGTTTCGTCAATGGAAAGAAGCCCGTGTACGCCCGTGTCGGTCTCAGCTTCATCAGCAGCGACCAGGCGTGCGCGAATGCAGAGCGGGAAATGCCGAACTTTGACTTTGAGAAACACGAGAAGGATGCGCAAAGTGCCTGGAGGGAAAAACTGAGCCCCATGACCATTGATCCAAAGGGTGTCGATGAGAGTCTTGTCAAGTCTTTTACTCCGGCATCTATCGCACCATGGTCAACCCGCAAAACTATACTGGCGAAAACCCATTGTGGAAGGGCGGGTGGTATTTCGACTCATTTTACTGCATCTGGGATACTTTTCGCTCCCAGTTCCCCTTCCTGGCCATCCTGGATCCGAATGCCGTGTCGCAGATGGCAAGCTCGCTGATCTCGACCTATGAACACGAGGGCTGGCTCCCCGATTGCCGGATGAGCTTCTGTAAAGGCTACACCCAAGGCGGCTCCAACGCCGACGTCGTGCTGGCGGACCTATACCTGAAGGGTTTCACGAAAGACATTGACTGGAAGAAGGGCTACGAAGCCGTAAAGAAGGACGCCGAGGTGGAGCCGTTCGATTGGTGCTGCCGCGGGAGAGGCGGCATTGACTCGTGGAAACGCCTGGGCTACGTGCCTGTCCAAGACTTCGACTACAAGGGATTCGGAACACTGACGAGAACCGTCAGCCGCACACTCGAGTACGCGTACAATGACTTCTGTATTGCGCAAATCGCAAGAGGTCTCGGCCACAAGGACGAGGAGGAAAAGTACATCAAGAGCAGCGGAAACTGGCACAACTTGTATAAAGCGGACCAGAAGTCCTTGATGCCTGACGGAAAAGACACAGGCTTCACCGGCTTCTTTCAACCGAGATTTTTGAACGAGACTTGGGGATCCCAGGACCCCCTCAAATGCAGCAAGACCGACACCAAGAGTGTGTGCTCACTTCAGAACAGTGGGCCCGAAACATTCGAAAGCAGCATATGGGAGTATGGCTTGTAAGTGTCCCTTTTCCCATCGAGAGGAAGTCTCACGTCTATAGTTTCATCTGTACGGCCGAAGCTGATTCATTCCGCAAAGTTTTGCTCCCCACGACCAAGCTCGGCTGATCACCCTCTACGGCGGACCAGCGTCGTTCGTCAAACGTCTCAACTACCTCCACGACCAGAACATTACGTACATTGGCAATGAACCTTCGTTCCTGACCGTATTCCAATACCACTACGCCGGGCGCCCGGGCGAATCCACGCGACGGATCCACTACTACATCCCGCAGTACTTCTCGGCCACGTATGACGGGCTGCCAGGCAATGACGACAGCGGCGCAATGGGCTCCTTCCTGGCATTCGCCATGATGGGACTGTTCCCCAACGCGGGCCAAAACGTATACTTGATCACTGCCCCGTTCTTCCAGAGCGTCAAGGTCAAGCACCCGCTCACCGGGAAGACTGCGACGATTCGGTGCGTCAACTTTGATCCGACCTACAAGAACATCTACATCCAGAGCGCGACCTTGAACGGCAAACCGTACACGAAGAACTGGATCGACCACTCATTCTTCACCGAGGGCAAGGAATTGGTTCTCACGCTGGCGAGCAAGGAGAGTACTACGTGGGGACTTCTGCGAAGGACTTGCCGCCGAGTCTGAGTGCGTCCACTGGGTCCAAGGAGACATAGTAGAGCGAGCTGGGTTGTCGTTGTCGAGATGTCGAGATGTTGTCCACTGAAGGATTGGTCCACAACCCTTGGCCCGCGTTGCCACCGACATTTAAATTCATGTAAATTGTTGTCTGATAGTGTTCTGCAGCGGGTCATAGAAAGAATCCCCCGACCATCATGCTAACTATCTTCAATGTTTTGATCTGACCCTTGCATTGTCTCACCCCTGAATCCAACGAACATGATCATGGTGGCCGTTGCGATCCATTTATTTCTTCATTCATTCTTCCTTTGCATAGTCCAGCAGCGTCTTCCTCACCATGGAATCGAATGCCAACGACGCGAGGTTCGTGTGAATGGATGGGGCATTGTCTCTACATACACGTACTAGCACCGTTTCTCAGGCAAGTAATCGTTTGTCCAGCACGCGGGAACCATCCTTGTACTTTGAAGGATTCGACGGCATGAGCACGGCACCACCCTGGCTCGCAGCAGAAGGCTCATCTCGTCGTTCCCACCAAATCTCGCCGGCAAGAAGAAGCCCTCGGTCCCCAAAAAGTCCCATGTCTCGCTCGCAATTTCTTCGGCGGCCGATTCCACGGCGACGAGCACGAGCACGAGCGCGAACGCAAGTTCCAGTTGTCCTGCTGCCGGCCTTGCAGATCAAAGGCGAGTCTGTTCGAGAACGGCCTCCTTCCACCCTCTGCCAGGACGCGTACGACTTCACATCCCGGCCCTGCTGACAAGGCTGCGAGCCGCCCCTTAGCGAATAGTACATGTTATGTACATATCAAACACGACGCCGTATTCAAGGCATTGGCGAGAGGAGAACTACCCCATGTTCATCATATGGTTTCCATGAAGCAGAGGTGTCACACGGTACATGTACGGCATCAGCGACGCCATTGGCCTCAATTGCAGATTTCTGCAAGGTCTAAGAACGAATCCCTTGGGCGTCGAGCGAATCAAGTCGCAGCTCGAAGCGGGGAAAGAGCACTTTGAAACGTTTTCTCAAATGCATAATACATATCGTCGGGATGGATTCCCCCTGTCCGTGAACCTCTCTTGCTGTGCGTGCCACTGCTCGATTCCAGGGTACGCTTCGGTACATATTTCCTGGGAGCCCTGGGGAAGAGAGAACAACTTGCTCGGAAAGGCCACGCTGGCTTCACTGCACACCCTCTGCGCGGCATCGACGGCGTCATTGGGGTTTGGATGAATCGTCGTCGGGTTACTCCGTAGTCGACGGGGCTCTGCTGCTGCTGCAGCAAAGCAAAGCACCCTGCGGTGGGAAAGTCACCACATGCGCCTCCGGCCAGCCATCAAGGGTTGCTTGTACCAGCTATTATTATCGAAACTCGTTCCCATGATCCCATCGCAGGACAGTAGCACCTTTTGGGCCAGACAATGATCCCTGGCCCTGTGTGTGGCAGGGATAGATGTTGTATGGATCCGTGCATTCGTATCCGTATATCCAGGGAAAGGATAACGTGCTCGTACATGGGGGCCATGTTTCTGCATAAAACAGGCGTAATTAAGCTAGCATTCATTCTTTTTTTCTCTTCTCTTTGATTCTACATAACTAAAGGAAACCGAACCAGTCATGGTCCGATTAGTTTCGCAATGCATATCATCAAGGTGTTGTTTGTCACAGTAGTACTGCGGAGGAGGTACAGTTCCTTAAGGGGTTCATATTCCGTACTAATGCTGCATAGAAAGGAAGTAGTAGTAAAATATTCCTAGTTTTCTTATTTGGGGATTTTGAAGATACATCTGTGTGCGTTCTGAACAATGTATGAACCATGCACACAGGATGCTCCTAATAACAGAACAATATCGAGAATCGCTCCTGGCTGTCGAATAATGGCCCGGCGGTTTCGTGTTCTCCAAGTGCTCGACTCCAGTCTGTTTCTTCACGCGGTCGAGGCAGGTCCTCTTCTTCAGACGGCAGAGGCCTGTTTGTCTCTCCAGGCGGCGAAGGCCATTCTTCATCAGATGCACTGTGCGCGGCTTCGGCTTCGGCTTCGGCTTCGGCTTCGGCTACATTCACCGACGCCGTCCCGGCCCACGTGCCGAACAGGGTGTCTGCCGAGACCTTCTCGCGGTGCTGGAAAGAAGGCTTCCGCGGCGAAGGGGCTTGGGCTTGGGCTCGGGCTTGGGCTCCCGCAGGGTAATAATAGCCAGTTTGGACATGCGCAGTATGAAGAGCCGGAGCGTGGGGAGGCAAGCGCATAGTATGCCGACGCTGATTTCGATGCCGGACCACAGAACTGCTCCGTACTGGTCGTGGGTTGGGTTTGACGTATCGGCAAACTTCTTGAGCGACCCGAGTCGCAAGATCGAGATGGCAGTTACCCTGTTTTTGTGTTTTCAATATCAAGTCAGGGTGAGCATTTTTTTTTTTTTTTTTTTTTCCCATTTCCCCTACTATTTGAGGCCAAAATCTAGGTCTGGATAACGACTTACAGAAACCCAGTCATGAACATCAAGGCCACGGCCATCTTCTTCTTGAACTGGAGCTGCAGCTTCCGTATCTCGAAGAGCGGAATGCCAATCATCCAGAAATCAACAGCAACATTGACCGCCGCATGGACCCAGACGGACGCGCCGATCTGCACGCAGTGCCCCTGGCACGGCCGGCCTGCGCGCTGTCGAACCTGGTCCAGCTGTAGCTAATCGGCGTGCACTGGAAGATGGTCTTGACGACGAAGACGGCGCAGAAGACGACGTGGAAGACGATTGTGCCCAGGAGGAGCCTCCGGACGACCCGGCCCGGGAAGATGGACATGTAGAAGAAGGTCAGCGTCAGCTTCACCATGGTCAGGGCCAGGAGGTACAGGATCTCGGTGATGTACAGGTCGATGCCGTATCGGAGCAGGTCGCCCTCCGGCACGGCCCAGACGCTCTTGCCCAGGCCGCGCGTCCAGAGGCCCCGGAGCATCAGGACCATGCCCGTGATGGCCATGGGCGCGGCGGCCACGATCATGAAGTCGTCCCATCCCAGCCGGAACCGCTGCCGGCCGTAGATGAGCTTGTAGACCAGCCGGATCGACGTGATGACGCTCGTGACGAGGCCAAAGGTGATGATGAGGATGATGAACTCTCGCGACCTGTCCTCGACGGGTTGCTCGCACACGACGCCGGTGAGGTTCCTGGTGACTTTTTGTTGTCCCCGAGAAAACTTAGTGTTCTGGAACTGATATTGATATTGATATTGACATTGACATTGACATTGCGCACACCTGGCTTTGTCATCTTGGCTCTCTTCCTCTTCTGGCACCGGCACTTACATATGGCTTCAGGTGCACTGCATGCATTCAGGACGCATTCAATCACCGTCCCGTTGTCGGCCACGGCCGGACATGGTATCCTGTCTGCGGCGGCGGCGGTGGCGGACAAAATGCCCATGCATGATTTCTACACCCGCCGCCGCATCTGATCGTCAACACACAGTGTCTTTTTGAAAATCCACGGGGAGAAGAGGGGAGAAATCGCCCGTGTGTACCAAGACTTGAATCTTACTGCGCAATCCGGTATTCTCCTAGCACGGCAGTGTCCCACTGCACCGACTCGTTCGAGTGTCCGGCCATGATGATGAACCTTGGGGGCAAAGCAGACCAAAGTGCTTGGTTTTTTTTTTCAATTTCATCGCGTCATGTAGTTTGTTATTATACTCTGGACGGGTTTGCCTGTTCCATCTCTTGTGGCGGCCTCTGGCAGCCTCTGGGCGCAACCAAGAGAATAAGCCTCGACGCTTTGACTCGACAACCCCTCTCTCCTCTTCAACTTCTCGACGCTCGAGCTTTTCCTTGTGAATAGTGAATGCTAGATGGATGTGTAATCCCATTGGATGGACAAGTCAAGCCGAGCTACACCTGAAATAGTGAAACGGCGAGCTCATCGCCGATTATCAGGATGCAACCCATGTGGCCGCCAACGTCGACTAGGTATAGTGATGTGAACTTGACGATGCCTCTACGTTGCTCCCAAGCAAGACGATACCCATCCATCGTCTCTGCCTGGCATCTAAATCTCTGAGATTGAGGAGCGCACAGGCCGCATGCTAGTGCGCAATGCGCATCCATGATTCTCCAGAGCAACGCAGGCTGTAATACCACTACGCGGCTTCTAAGCATCAGTCATCTCTAGACTCTACGCATCCAGGAAGAAACCCGCTCCTGCAATTACAAATGATCCGATCAGCGATTTGGTTCTGCCCCGGGATGCCGCCGTGATCTGCGTCAAAGCGCCGGCCTCCACCCCGAGAGAGAAGAACATGACATCTCTTGCTGCTCAGAGGACGGCATCCCAACACCATCGTCAGTGAATGGGGACAGACGCAACCGTCCAGACCAGACTTGGTGTAGAACCAATGCAACTCCTGCATCATGACCGCGAGGATGAAGCGATGGTCGACGCCAGGAGCGGCCGCCGCCTCCTGGATGCCGTCCCCGATGGGCGCCCGCTTCTGGGCCGCTTTATTGTGTTCGAGTCGACCCCGTCTCCGTTGCCATCACTCGTGTTGTTCACGTTGTAGTTGGCGAGATTGCCATTCTAGACACGCCCGCCTCTTTGGCGCCGCTCAACCTCACCAACTGTGACAAGACTGAGCGGACGAGGTTTTTCTCGTAGCTTTTGAGTGCGACCCAGGCATGAAGTTGCCGCCATTGGCCTTTGGCAGTGGAAACAGACGAGGGCACATGGCCGATGGAGTTGGCATCGGCGACGGCGACGGCGACGGAAAGGGATACGATACGGAATAAGCTGAATCGAGCAGAAGAGTAGTAACCACGATCTGGTGAGTGTGAGTGTCTAGTAGACGATGCGTGTGTACTAGGAGCGCGTATGGTATGGACAACATGATGAATAGCATTCAGCAGACCTGCAAACTCTCGTAGGTGTAGTTTCTAAAGAACAAAGCATATGGTTATCAGTTGTCAACCACAGCGACCATGTCATAATAGCTCCGCGCAGAGTCACATCGAATCCCATTCGAGCCGAGGTCCGCAAGGCAGTGTGACTTTGGCAACCGGTAAAGCTCCCGGCAGTGAGCACAACTCGGTGATGTCTCCGGCCAAATGATCCCAGAAAGGTTTGGAAGGTGGTTGCCGTCCCGCTGCCCCTTTCTCATCCGGGGCAGCATGATTTGAGGCGCGAGAAATACCGAAAAATACTCGCACCCGATTATACAAGGACGTTATTTTGGACCTTGCTTTACCGAGCCCTGGCTTCCCCAAGTGCCCACGCTCTTTTACTCTTTCCCCAGCCGCGCAACTCTGCGGGGTAATTGGCAAATGACCGGTCTTCCGATCATGCCGAGGCTGGACATCCATGTACAATTTGTGCACATCACCACCGTTGGATATTACGAAGAGAGTGATGCCTCACATGTTAGGCACCACTCCTTCGCGATACCTCCTTCCCTCTTCGTGGCTAATTGCGAAACTCCGGATTATCGATATCTCGGCTCTTCGGTCAAAGACCCTCCCTCACCTCACTCTCTTTACCCTCGTTATATAGCCCTCCTTTCGCCTTTTGTGGATAGCCCAGTAGATAGCTGAATTCTTCATCATTCATTCTGTCCACACCGTCTCGCAACCGCCGCCGTGTCTCAGAGTAATTACTTGAATCAAGCCCAAAGACTATCTTCTCTCCAGCCTCATCACCTCTGTGCACCGTGTAGCCCGCCACCATGATCTACAACAGTGGAAATGTGGCACAGTTGCCGAATGTAGATTTACTGACATGTCTGTTCGGTGCGTGACCTGACCTGACCTGCTGCCCCCTCTCCTCCCCTTCCCCGTCGTCTCTGGAATTTTGGAACTCGCTTCCGCTGCGCTCGCAGCTTCCTTCCGGAAATTCCTTCGTTCGTTCTGACAACAGCAAGCAATACAGACAGCCCGGAATCTCACGGGACCGAGGATACCCCTGTCCACGCAGAAGCGCACGATCCGAGCTATGTCATCACGAAAGGGAGAGCACGCGCCTTGACTCAACAGTTTGCGTATTTTCTCCGCCACAGCTACGGCATTGGCAGCTCGGGGCCAGACAAGGACGTTGTCGTGTGTGTGGCAAATGGCCAGTGTGCGCTACCATGCCTGTTCTGGGGCGTCATTGCAGCCGAGGGCATCTACTCGGCAGCGTCGACTGCTGGCACCCCGGCGGATATTGCAAGGCAGATCAAAGACGGGCCGGGAAATTGCTCGTCTGCTCCGAGGATCTCGCTTCTCTCGGACTCGCCGCAGCCGAGGCCGCTGGTATCTCGAAAAGAAATCTTCTCCTCCTCAAGTCGTACCCGCGAGTGGAGCTTCGCAGCGCAGATGGTGCTCTTGCATGCGACTTCCAGCACAAGCTCGAGTGGCCGAGGTTGACCGATCCGAAGGAACTTGAGAATCGCGCGGTTTGTATCCTCTACTCCTCCGGAACCACTGGCCTGCCAAAAGGTAACATGTATACCGAGTTATCCCCGTAAGGAAAGGGGGCCTCCTCCCTGCTGCAGAGAGAGGACTGGAAGAGCTGACTGGAAAGCAGGAGTTCGACTATCTCACATGAACATGATTGCCGGAACCGTATTGCCTTCCTATACGACCCGTCCCGTATACGACAGATGGGAAAAGGAAGGCAGACCATTCGGTCGGCGAACGCTCGCTCATCTTCCGACGGCTCACATCGCCGGTGCCCAGAGCTACTTCGCCATACCCCTGTACGAAGGCACATGCGTCTACTGGATGTCCAAGTTCAACTTGGACGACTTCGTCAAGTATTGTCAGCAACTCAAGATCTCGCATTTCGCCAGCGTGCCGCCGATTTTCATGGCCATCGCGAAGCACCCTGCGATAAAAGAGCAGCTCAAGCACATCAGATTCGCCGTCACAGGCGCTGCACCATTGAGCGGCGAGACACAGGATGCAGCCCAGAAGAAGCTGCCGGATGGCGCATACATCTCGCAGGTTTGGGGACTGACCGAGACAACCGGGACAGTCACGGTTACACCGCCCGATATGAAGCTCCCCAATGCATCGCTCGGGTTTTGATGCCAAACGTGGCCATGAGGTAAGTCGGAGATACCGCCTTGCTTTTTTTCGGAGCCAAAAAAAAAAAAAAGAAGAAGAAAAACACAAACACAAACACAATCTGACATCTGACGGGACAGACTCGTCGATGAGGACGGAAACGACGTCAAGCCCGGAGAAGCCGGCGAATCATGGATCAAGGGCCCTTTCGTAACAAAAGGCTATCATAACAATCCGGAGGCGAACAAATTCTCCTTCACGGCCGATGGATGGTTCAAAACAGGAGACCTGTTGCGCGTTGAAAACAACCAGTTGTTCATCGTTGACAGAAAAAGGTAAAAGAAATCAAAAAAAAAAAAAAAAAAAAAAATCCGAGAGAAACACTTGAATTGCATATGCTGACACCCAAGTAAACAGGAGTTGATCAAGTACAAAGGCCTGCAGGTCGCACCCGCCGAACTTGAAGGCATCCTCATTGCGCATCCCCACGTCACAGACGCGGCTGTCATCGGAATACCTCAGGACGGGAACGAGTTGCCGCGAGCCTACGTCGTGCTGGCCCCCAACGCAAAGGGGAAGGTCTCCGAGGAAGATTTGAAAGAACATGTGAGGAAGCAGGTCTCCAACTATAAGCAGCTGAGGGGAGGCGTCGTTTTCGTATCTGTAGTTCCGCGAAGCCCTTCTGGGAAAATCCTGAGGAGGCAGCTTAGGAATCTGCACAGCGAGGAAGGGAAGCAGTCCAAGTTGTGACGAATTTTCGCCAGCGAGGGTACTTGATACCTATTCCCGTGCCGCCGTACGGTGGTCTTGTCGTAATGTAATGTAGACGGTTAGTTGCTAGCTAGCAATGGCCGTACAAAAGTGAGCTCTATGGTCGGGGACTATAGACCCACGACATTAAATTACAAGGGAACAATAGCGTAAGCTTTAATAGAAGGAGATGACAACTATGACTACAGGATTCCATTCAAAACCACGATAAATATAACTAATTAATATACGAATTTGAATTTAGTTATTTTGGTCATGTCAATGGACCCAACAACAGGACGAGCGTCTTTGCTGTAACCTGACAAATCTATTATTAGAAGCGGTCTTGTATGTTGTACAAGGCTAAGTTGGCGGCAAAGGCAAAGCCTACCCCATCGTCGGCGTGGCGGCCCAAGGCCACAACTGCAGAAGCAATGACTTCATCCTGCTCACCTGAACGAGCTTTCTTACTCTTTGTCCATAAGGGGCTCGCTTGGACGCAGCTATGGGCGACGCCGGTTTCAAAAGGGGGCATAGAATCCAGGTCTGTCGCAGCATCTCTCTGACGGCCTCGCATTCGACAAACGCCAGATTGCATGGCTAGGCAACGCCACCAGCACGATCATGGCGTCTAGGCCCTCTTAGCCGCCCTGGTCCCATCAAAGGCACCGACGGCGGTCCCTGAGTCACGACGCGGATGCCTCTTTTTCTTGTGAGATAGCCTCTCTACCCGCTTGTGTCGCATAGCTGGTAGAATAGTCGCTAGATCGAAATTGATGAGCATGATGCGTCCCCGCTCATGGTTCCTGAGGAAGTTTGGCCGCCGCATATCGTCATGGATGACGCCGTATGTGCGAAGCAAATGATGGAATTGCTGGTTTGGCAGGGCGTCATCGTCGGCTGTGAGCTCATCTCCCGCCCATGACATGAGCAACATGTGGACGATGGTGGCCGCTGCCAACAGATAGGGTGCATCCAAGGGGACACTGCCTAGGCAGACGGGCAAGAATTGGCCTTGCAGCGGTTCTATGCGCCTATAAACCTCGTCTTCATGCTGCAGTCTTTCGACGGCCGCAGCGAACGTTCCTTTCCCGACGAATGTATATCCATAGCGGGGCAGTGATAACTTGAACAGCGCTCCCGTCGCTCCGTATTTGCCATCGCCATCCAGAGATTTCAAGGAACGCAGGCGGTTGACGGGCCGGCCCAGTTCCTCGCGTAGAAGCTCCCTGAGGTTGGCTGCATTGATGGGATGCGACATGGTTCCAGAGGCACAGCGATGCAGTGCCACGTTTGGGCATTTCTCGTCGAGAAGCCCGTCTCTTTGAGGCCCAGCATACATTCCTGTGTACAGTAAGGGCGGGCCTCCAGTTCTAGGTCCTCATTGCTTCGAGTCTCCTCGCTGCTTCTTCGAGCCTCCTCGCTTTCTTCTTCCCTGGTGGCCCACCACGCATCTCAGCGTACGGCTGCGGCCACTCCCTCAGGCGTAGAATGGCTCTCTCTTTCCACACGTTGGGCTTACCAGAGTCCCGGCAAGTCTGCAGGCAGAACGCCGAAAGTTGAGCGACGGCAGTGTAAAATGGATCTATCGATCCGTCCGGGCCTTTAGCATCGGTCTCCGGTTGGGACACGTGATAGTAAAGGACCGTGGGATCGTCTCCGATATGCAGGAAGACTAAGGATTTTCCAGAGGTGAGGTATCCATAACTACTGCCGAGGCGGATCATGTAGTGAAACGTTTGGGCGAGAGCTTTGGCGACAGTCTCTTCCATCATTTCCTGCAGACACGTCTCTCTATCGTTGCTGACTTCACCTCTAGAGACTCTCAAGATGACGCGGGTAAACAAGTCCTCTTTACGCATGGCCTCCTGGAATCTTTCGACTGACATTCGATACGCTGCCTTGTACTCGCCAGGGAATGCAATAACACGTTGTCCTGAGAGTGTGGTACGGATAGCCCACTTATCTGGCGTATTTTCTCTCCAGCCTTTGCGATGCAGCGCCATCCTCTTCTTCGACCCGGGTTGCCCTTGCACAGCCGCAAAAACCAATTCGTCGCCATCGTCGCCATCACTATCGCCATCTGTATCGGCAGGCTCCGTCAGACTGAGAATATGATTCTCAAATAAGATTGCCTTGCAGTCGAACTCCCGTCCGGTCGGCTGGTCTTGAGATCGTGGACCAAACTCGGCAAGTATGCTTTCCACAGGATTTTCGACAGCTAGAAACTCAAAATCCCTGAGATCCTGCTCACAGGCGACCGGTCTTTTGTTCGCAATTTGCGCTATTGCACAAACAGTTATTTTCGAGGGCAGAAGGAAGCCTGGTATTGTTTCTTGAATTATGTGGTGGCACAATCTTTGCTCATCAAGAAATCCGTCCCAAGGACGTAACATCAATGGGTAAAGCTTGCCCGTTACATCGGTTATCCCACGGCGCGTTTTTCGATGTTACCTTGAGCCTTGTGAAGAATTCTTCATGGCAAAGTCGTAAATACTCGTCGTACGACGTCTTGCGCTGGTCGCGTCGTTGCATCGCCTCCAGGCGTTGCTTCTCCTCCCGGGCGCGTTGCATCGCCTCCTGGAGTCTGTGGATCTCGTCATAGCGGTCGGCCATCGCGATTTGGTCTTTGTGGAGGTTTCTCATGGAGATTTGTGGTTCTTGGCTACGTACGGAGTACAGATAAGAATATGCGATAAGCGAAGAAACAGCAACGTGTAAGGTTACGAGGTCGCATGTAGTCTAGCATTTTAATGTATACCTAATTATATACAGATGTACCTAATTATATACAGATGTACCTAATTGTATATAGATGTACCTAATTGTATACAGATATACCTAATTGTATATAGACGTACCTAATTGTATATAGATATACCTAGGTGTATACAGATGTACCTAATTGTATATAGATGTACCTAAGTGTATACAGATGTACCTAATTGTATACAGACGTACCTAATGATATATGAATATACTTAATTATATGCAAATGTACCTAATTATATAGAAATATCCATAGAATATCTCTTCCCTTAGGCCTAGTTACTGCAAAGATAATGACAATCGACGTGCATTTGGGAACAAACCATCCTTGATGGTTCAAGGCCTCCAGGCACTGGGGTCTGCCTGGTTGGAATGCCTGTGGAAAAGCAACCATTGTCGATGAAGAGAGTCCGGATGCCGAGAGAACTCGTGCGACACTGTTATTTAACCAAAGCACCACAGCTTGCTTTGGATCCTGCCACTGAGTACAGTGAGACTAGGACTTGACCCATATAGGACTGGGTGTTGGGAACAAACCTCACCATCCATGGAAGGCAATTTGGCCGATTGCCATGGAGATGCCTACTGAACCTGGTGAAAGTGGAAAGGTAGTGGTCCGCCTGAAGGACGACAAAGGAAAAGACGACAAACCTGTCCCTGTACCCTTGGTTTCGGGGAAGGACAGTCAGAATGGTAATGGAAAAGGCGCTGAGTCCTCTGTCCTGGCGTGGTCGCCAAAATGGCTCTCGCGGAGATGACAACAAAGAGGGTAGAAGCCTTACGACGGAAGCTCTGTCAACACGTATATTGTTGATCTTTTCTGATGAATGTCAAGGACCCAAGTTCCAGCTAATTCTCTTCAGCGATGAATTCTGACATAGGTGTGGGTGGGACGCACCTGCCCATCTCGTCCACCACCACGAGTTGGGTTGTCCCCAACCACACCCATGCATGAAGCAATTCGTATCCTTGCTCATCAAATCCTAATAATAGTCGGCCCGCTCAGCGGCGTCAGCTTATTCAAAGCCACAACGGCGTCTTCCACCTTCCTCAGAGAATCCTCATTCATCTCAGTCGCCACAAGTAGGTTCTTGTAGAAAACTGGTATTTCCGGAGACACATGGTTCGAGCGCACCAACAACTCCAAGGTTGTCAATTGATTCCTCACTTCCCGTAGCGTATTTTTCCTTCCAAGTCCTCGCAAGCGACGACGACGAGAAACCACCCCTCGCCCAACATTGACTCGGTCGACCCAACGAGAAATCGAAAAAAAAAAAAAAAAAAAAAGTCCCCACGCCTTCCATGCCCTCGTCTCCTCCAACATTCAGCGTCTCCGTCCTCCGCCGCACAAGCTCCACCTCCCCCCGGCCCCGGCCCCGGCCCCGGCCCGCGGGCGTCACCGAGATCCGCGTCTCCCTCGACGAGCTCACCGCCGCCCCACCTCCGGCTCTACCGGGACAAGACGGCCGTGCGAGCGCTGCTCTCGGCGCGGGATCCCGCCGCCGCGCCCTTCACGTGGACGGCCGTCCATCTGCAGAGCTTTTGTCCCACGCAATTGGAGATTCTGGCCTGGCGTCTTTGGAGCGCGCCACGGGGAGCAAAGTGGCATTCACAGCAGGACTCGAAGGCCAAGAGGCTGGCCGACGGACGCCATGATGCCGTCGAGGAGATTGTCTTCGTCTTGAGAACAGTCGACGCGGATTCGACGAGGGAAGAGTTTGCAATGGAATTTCTGGGACTGGAAGACGAGCATCTAGACGGGATTGTTGCCAAGGTGGTGACTGATCACAAGGTAAAAAAAAAAAAAAAAGCGTAGCGTAGCGCTATTGATGTGAGAACGCCAATGCCCAAAGATGAGAATACTGTCATTCATGCTTTCTTCGTTGGAACCAAAAAAAAGCACGGCTCATAGCAACTTGCATACCCGTGTTCTTGTACAGGGTCAACACATTTGACAGTTATTGAAAGGGCACGTGAATAGAAGCAAAATCAACAAAGTAAACCCACGCTAAAGCTGGGCAAATGTGCTGGTACATTGCAAATGCCAACGCTATCCTCATCCTCGCTCGCTCTAGAAATCGTGAAATGGTCATGACCCATGTGCTCAATTCCCGAAGCATGCCCGTGTATGCATATTAGTCATTAAAAGCTCTTCTCCCATGCTCCCCACCATATGCCCATGTTTGCTGCCACCACTAGATCAAGCATTTTCAATCCCTCGTCGTGTATAATCAACTTGCCCAGCTTGGCTGTTTTCCCCGGTTGCCGCCGCCGGCCCGCTCGCTACCCAGGTTTAGTCCAAAGGGGAGACAGCTCCATCGTCTTTGCATTACAACTGTTGTTACCCAGCGATCCGTCGTCTTGTTTGAAAAGCTTTTCGATATTACCTTTCCACTGCTCCCCACGTTCTACAAACAGCTCCGAAGGGGAAGATTAAATCGCAAGTCGCTCACCGTTTTCCCCGAAGACGCCAAGAACTTCGCTGGACCTTGACTGGCGACCAGGGGATTGTAATTGCTGCTGGTGCCAAGCTCTTGGGGAGTGTGTCGGCAAACGAGACTGCGTCCAGCCTGACCTGTTTGAAAATCACATTTACCACCCCACGGGCTCGTGAATACGTATCCGCGAGGTTTCATGCCGGGTGGGGGCAGTCCATCAGTGACAACAGCTTCGACGTTGTCGGACTTTTCACTGGTATTCGATGCGACTGATCCAGCGCTGTCGCTTCGATGGCGGGTCAACTTGTTTAGTCCAGTCTGCTCTAGACGCTGAATTGTCTTTTGCAACTTCTTGACGAAACTCTGCGAGTATTCCATGAGCAACTGCCGTGAAAAGACGCCAACCTCGCCTCTGGGGTGTTACGATCACCGGCGTTGCTGCGTGTCATTGCGGCGAGGGCTGCGTCCAAACGGTTTTCTGCGAGGCCGTTCTTCTTGCGGGACATGGTCCGGAATTTGGCGTAGCCAGAGTTCTCGAGCTCTATATTTATGGACGGATGAAGATGCAACAACGGAGTCGATATGTGGCCCGAAGTTGAGGCCGACTGAGCGTCTCGTTCATCGCCAGTGTCTACAGGGTCGAGCTGTCGCGAAGAGACTCTACCAATATTCCATTGACTTCTAGAGCTCGGATCTCGGCGGACAATTGTCAGGGTGAATGGCGTGCCATTCCCATTGATTGAAGTAATGCTGTGATTTCGGGGTGACGGGGAACGACTGGGTGCAGTATTAGCAGCCCGAGATTGGATCGCGTTTGAATGTAAACCCGAGCCTTCGACGCCTCCGGGCTGTGGTACAGGCGTCTCCAGAGGTAACACTGGCAATTCTTTGTCCCGGTGCTCATGCGAGCCATTGGCTGTGTCTGCTGAAGAGAGGTGGTCTTGCGGTTGCGTCGAAGGGTCGCTCGAACGCGTCGTCATCTCCGCCATTGTAGGTTTAGAAGAAGCCATATGAACTGCTGGCATTGGACGAGGACCAACAGGTTTTCTTGTGGGCATTCCAGTGTGTAACCCAGCGGCAGTTCGTTCGTGCACTGCTTTTCTATTTGGAGGCGGATCAACCCCAGGCTGATCATGTATTGATGGCAGTGTTGATATGTCGGGGCCCTCGAGTGAGGGGTGAGTGTCTCGACCATGTCCATCAGCAGCACTCAAAGACTCGATTCGTGGTGGGTTCGAACTTGTGGGATTGGCGGGCTGTAGAGGTGGCGGGCGTGTTCCGTTTGCCAGGCCATCGGGCGTCAAAGCACGAGCTTGGTCGGCGACTGGTTTTCGATGGATCGTGGGTGGCGACGAGCCGCTTTCTTCACTGGATCGCCATTTTTCTCCTCACAGCTTGATTCGGGAACTGTCGCGTGGTCGGCGGGCATCTCCAAATGAATGTAATATAGAGAGTTGGTAACATCCTCGCCAGTCACGTTCCGCTCCTGGGGTTTCGCCGTGGAGAGAATAACATCTGGTAACAAGACGTTAGAGAGAAATGAAATCAATCGGCCCGGGATTTGGAAAGTCAAAACCTACCTCTGGTGCCCGGCACGCGAGAGATGTAGAGAGTTAGGGGCTCTTTTGCCTCATCAGCTGGCTTTTCGGGATATTGAGGGGGTTTGCGGCAAGCTCGTTGATGGCGGTCAAGGACCTGGCCTCCATGATGGTCTAGTCGGGTCCAGCAAGAGCTTTTGTGGTGAAGATGAAGAATTTGCAGAATAACCAAAGTTGTGCATTAACTGGAATAGGTTGGATCCTGGGTTTATGATCAGGACAGGGTCAGGTTCTGCTCAAAAGTGCCATGCGAGAAGAAACGAGGGTCTGGTGAAGCGAGGGGAACACGAAAGAGGGCAGAGGGCAGAGGGACTAAAGGGCAACAAACGTTGCGCTACCACAAGGAGATGAGGATGAGGAAGGAGAAGAACAAAGGCAGGAATGCGAGATGCTAGCAAAGGTGGCTGTTCAGCCCTCCTTTCCGTCATGTCAAGCAGACAGCAGACGCAAAGCTTTTGATTGTGGTGTTGCGGGCCATTTGACATTTGGCTGTTGCCCAACAAACGCCGCGACGAGTCAACAGACCAAGGGTAGCAGACCAAGGGCAACAGACCAAGGGTCCCTGACTCCCGACTCCAGCCAGCTGTCTGACTTTTTGTGCTTGACTCTTGACAGCTGTTCCACGAGTCCAGGCCAGGCACTTACGTCACTGCCCCGGCCCCAAGTGCCCCTCTTGCCGCGTGGCAAGACATTGTCGGCTGAATTATAGAATTAGACATGCAATCTCATCTCAATCTCTCTCGTTTTCTCCAGACGGAAGGGCGACAATGTTGCGTTGCAGCGTTGCGCTTATGCTAGCGAAAGTCAAAGAAATGAACGGACGAACAGCCAATGCCAGCCATATCAGACTAGGCGTCGCGTCGAGTCAGGGTGCATCCATCCATCAATTACTGGCAATGCACGCGTCAGTGCCGAGATTATGGGAGAGATGACAAATGCGACAAATGCTCCACGCTCCACGCTCCACGCTCGGCATACTGGCCGGCAACTATTGATTCAATTCCCACCAACTTGCAACAAGCTGCAGAACCGCTCAGAACCGCAGGCGGAAGGAGCGGGTTGGCCTCTCCAGGATAATGAATTCAATGTTATTTACGGAGTACTGACTAGTGGGAATCATGGCCAAGCTCAACGTCAGCATTCGTGGCTGTGCTGCTTGCCAATTATCAAGACTCCAGAAGTTGTCTTGAATGACATGGGGACATGGGTCAACATGGCCATTCGCAACTCCCCGCGCCAATTAATAGATCCCCATGTCCTCCATGTCAACGCCATGGCTGCGCTCTCTTTTACCCTCGTGCATTCCTGGTCACTCACTGTGTGTGTGGCCGTCTCAGCTTGCTCTGACACTCACTACTCCTTAAATTGCTGCTCATGATTCGTTTCATGCAAACCATACCCTCACTCAACCCCAACGGCGTGTAACGGACGCAAACATGAAGGGAAGTACTCCGTATTACTGCTCAGTGCTGATGCTTAGCGGCTGATCATGCTGCAGACAGGGAAATTCCCGTCAGTAGCGCCCAACTTGCAACAAGCCGTGCCGATTTTGCTTCAATCGCTCAATTGCCCAGGGCATCTAACCAGCCATCTTGCGTCGTCTATTGATAACCACATGCAGCTTCCAACAACAGTCATGATGCTGGCAAGAAGTATTCCAGATCCCATGGTCAGCCCTTGCTCTGTGGTCGCTGAGCTCCTAATCAAAGCCACCAACTACCCATGAGTTTACTTGTAGGATGCAATTGTATTAGAATGCCGTCCGTTCATGTTTTTTTCTTCTTCTTTGCGTTGCAGTCTAAATCGTCGTACACGGACAGATGACATCACCATGACTGGGTGGTCTCGCGGACTGTTCAAAATAACCTCCAAATTGACTTGTAGGGAGTCATTTAGAAGCTCAAGTTTCGATGAGATTGGCGAGCGCGCCATTGATCATTTGACTAGAAGTCTCCGAATACAGTGTGGGAAGAAAGGCATCCGCACAAGCTATTTGAAGCCCAGCAAGTTCCCAAAATCGGCTTCCATCACAGAAAAGAGGGACGATCGAGAGTTAATATTTGTAAGCTTGGCATTCCTTCATTGTTTTTACTCTTCTCAGAGCTCTAAATAGTGTCACCACAATCGTTGACATAGCATCATCGATGTCTATACTTTTTAGCACAGAGGAGCAGTTCCTAAACACTTTATGTTTTCCCTTTATATTTGTCCAATTTTCATCATGTATTTTTGTCACCCAAGGGTTATTCTTCAATGCCTTAAACTGTTCCCGTTCCAACGCAGCCGAGGATTTGGTGCAAATAAATCACCCAGACGCGACTCATAGACTTTCATTATAGCGCTAATTGCTGATTAGATGATCAACGGAGAGTCTACCAAAATGAACATCTACGCCACCGATCCAAAACTTTGGCCGTCGTTTGCTTCATGTATTGTTTTCCATAGAAGAAAAACGGCTGGCACTGAATTTACGTGGCGGAAAGTGTCTTCAGTTGAAACGAGCAGTAGGAAATTTAGGATGTGACACGTGCTAGATCACGTGTAGAATGGCCACCAATCACGTCCCGATCAATGTAATCCCGCCGCATCAAACCTCCCAGGCCAAAATCTAGCCTGTCAAACTTGTCGTCGACAGGCCTCCATCGCCGCCACCTGCACCCGCCTTCCCCAAAGCCGCGCTACTGGCCCTGAATCCTTCGTCACACTGCACCTTTTAGCACAACGACGTCGAATTGAACCATGTCGCCGGCTCTGCAAGCCTCCGCGGCCATGTTCGCGCGACGGCAGCTCGCCGGAGCTCCGAGCAGCACGAGCTCACTTGTCGTCGTGGCCAGTCGACTGATGGCTACCCAGCAGCACCAGAAGCGAGCATATGCTACTCCTGTGGGACCGCCTCCCAAGAATTTTCGAACGAGCAGACGGGTTGAGTGGTCGTGGGACAAAGAGGGCACTCTGGATCGACTGGGAAAGTACTTCCTCTTGACTGAGATGGCAAGAGGAATGTATGTTCTGATGGAACAGTTCTTCCGACCTCCGTACGTGGAAGATTCCGCAATACTGGACCCAGGTCTTGATTTGATATCTTGCACGGTGCGATAAGCTAACCATCGATACGCAGATACACGATCTATTATCCCTTTGAGAAGGTAAGAACACTATCGACACACATTAGCTTTCACCAGTATCCCCAGATTGGAAACTAACAAGTGTCTTAGGGTCCCATTTCTCCTAGGTTCCGTGGCGAACACGCCCTTCGACGGTACCCCTCCGGTGAAGAGCGATGTATCGCCTGCAAGCTTTGCGAAGCTGTACGTTTCCTCCATGAGTCACTCAGGAGAATGAGCTGATAACATTTGCAGATCTGCCCTGCCCAGGCTATTACCATCGAAGCCGAGGAGCGTGCCGATGGCTCCCGCCGAACTACCCGTTACGACATTGACATGACCAAGTGCATCTATTGCGGTTTCTGCCAGGAATCCTGCCCCGTCGACGCGATTGTTGAGAGTCCAAACGCCGAATATGCCACCGAGACGAGAGAAGAACTACTATACAACAAGGGTGTGTAGAAAACATTCTCCGTGCCAATGATTTCCCATGTGTGAATGCTGTCCTAACACCTCAACAGAGAAGCTATTGTCCAACGGAGACAAGTGGGAGCCAGAGTTGGCTGCAGCCATTCGCGCCGATGCCCCATATCGATAGACCGCGGACAAGTCAATGACGAGCCACCACCACATATACGTCATCGCTGATTCCCTTTGTATCAATAGCAAGAGGCTGGATGAGGGCGCGTCGTGGATGTAGAGCAATGGAGCGAGGTCCCACTTGGGAAATGTACATAACTTGGCCAAGAGAGCTATCATCACTGCATTGTGCGCGCGTACTGCCAGGAAATAATGTGATTCATGTCCGCCTTGTAAAGACATACAGCACTATTGCCAAGTTGTTTTGTGGAATATTTGCAGCGCAAATCAGTCTTCACGCATCGACGACGGCCAATTACAGTTCCATTCATTTACCCTAACAATGTGCTAATACAGTAGACTTCCCATCCCACCAGTGTACGAAACGTCAATCCGAACAGGCACAAGTCTCGGGCAATCCCATCCCATCGAAAAGTCAACCAATCACAATTCCCTAATCCAATCCCCCACCTCCCAACCTACCCACCCATCCCGTATCACGTGACAGCATCTCCAGCCCAGCTCCGACCTCCGTACCAAGGTCTCAACAAGCTAACGAGAAAATTATCACCAACTTCCATCCTCGCGTTCCGTCATATCTAACCCGCGCCCTTCCCCCCCCATCTTCTCCACGCCAGTCAATCGCCAATTTACCCAACTCGCATCCTACTCTCTCCTCGGGCCATCGAACAAGATCCCAAACCACCACCACCACCATGTTCCGCACCGCTTTCCTCCGCGCCGTCTCCCGTCCCACCGTCCGGAGCTTCGTCGCCCCCGCGCGCGCGGCTCCTGTCCTGCCCTTGCCCAGGGTCCAGGGCGTAAGAATGTACGGCGCCGCGAGCGGCCTGAAGAAGGAGGAGGTCGAGGGCCGGATCATGAGCCTGCTGAAGGGTTTCGACAAGGTACGTCAAAGGTCAAGTTTCTTCGCCACGCCGGTGCTAACATCCGCAGGTCAACGACGTAGCCAACGTGCGTCCATTCTCCCCCGCGGCCGTCGCGATGAAAACTAAAAGAAAACAGATCAAGCCCGTCGCCCACTTCGCCAACGACCTCGGCCTCGACTCCCTTGACACCGTGGAAGTCGTCATGGCGATTGAAGAGGAGTTCAGCATCGAGATCCCTGACAAGGACGCCGATTCCATCCACTCTGGTGCGTTTTTTTTTTTTTTTTTTTTCCCTTTCCCGCCCTAATGCGTACTGATCCACTCTGTTCTAGTCGACAAGGCGGTTGAATATATCCTCTCCCAACCCGATGCCCACTAGACTGAGGAACAATATTGTCGAGCGGTGAACTGAACATGGCGGATTTTGTACCATAACTTAACTCCCTGGCTATGAGGGAGGTCCAACTTAACGCGTGGTGGGTGTAGGTTTTTATTTTTATTTTTCTTGTCTCATAGAGGAAACGGATGAATCGAAAGAGAAAACAATTTCCAGCATCCGATTTGACGTATTGACCCCGTGAGAACTCGTGGGTTATTTTCCCGGCACGGTATTCTGCCCGCTCACAAGGGTCAATGGCAGGGTGATGGGTTCCAGGTCGTGTGAGATGAAAGATGCAGAGATGACTGATCCCTTGGATGATGCACCAAATGCGAGGTTGATGGATGGAACGTCCATTCGTGCAAGGTGCTGTAGGATTCATTCTAGACAGGGCTGACAAGTCGACCGCACATGATGTACGTGAAGTCCTCGACTCGTAACTATAGGTACTCACTCCTGGGTATGCATGTAGATAACAGATCAAGTACAAATCAACACAAACTTCGTAGACACAACCGACATGGAGTCTGAGCAGTTCGGAACACCATACCATCAACTCGTCGGCGCAGCACACGCTGCAATGAATTCAATTGATACGCCATGAACAGACAAATAAAGAACCCTCTAATTAGAGAGAAAAAAAGGACACAACATGTGCGAAAAGCCGCCACCCCTCCCCACCCATTTTACGTGCCATACTCCATCGTAACCCGTCTGCGCCTAGGCTACAGGTGTCATCTCATCGTCACTGAATCTAAGACTCCCTCCTTGTCATTGTACATTACCGACCTCGATCCATGGCTGTGCCCAAAAATTCATTCAAGATCCGTATGATGCAGATCTCGGAGGAAGTATAAGTATATGAACTCCATTCGTCAAGAGCTTAGAAAAGCTGATGCTTGCGAACAAGCCACTACTACCTCCTTGAATAAGACGAAACAAAGGCGCCTGAAAATGAATTTGCGTGTCGTCCAAATGCACAAGTTGGCTCCGTCGAGCGTTATATTTTGGTTTTGCTTTTTCGGCTCGGCTGGAAACAGGCGCGCTGCAAATGACCGGACACCACATGACAGAAGCCAAACCGTTGTGTTCAAGGGGAAAAAGACAGAAAGAGAGGAGCAACGTGTAAAATTGAAACCAAACTGTCCGCGCCAGAAGTTCTTAACAAATAAATTTTAAGCACCTTCACATGAGCCTCCTAATGATTTTGTGATGTTCCTTTTTGGTATCCCTGCGTCATCCCGCCTCGACATGGCAAAGGCAGCCGATCCGACATGAGTCGCTCGTGGCGTTGTATTCGAAAAAAAGCAAGTATAAAAGCATTCTATGCCATGATATGCAAGGTCGTTGAAGCTCTTCTTCAACCATTCTAGCCACTTCTTCTATCGCAGAGAACAGCGCTGGCGTGTAGCAGCAACGAACGCGGTTTTTTTTTTTTTTTGGCCTTGATAAAAAAATCCCGATCAGCGTTGGTTGACGGATAGCGGATCTCTGTTCTCCTTGGGACCATTGTTGGACGCGTTTCTGCCCGCCCCAGCGCTGGCGTAGCTGCTCAAGGTGCCCATGCTCAAACCTGCCGAGATTCTCTTGCGCATTCTTGCGCTGGATGCGTCGTCTTCTTCCTCCATGGCAAACACAAAGGCCGGATCTTCTTCGTCAATGGGCGTAGTGAACCGACCAGTCACGGATGAGCTGATACTTCCGCTGGAAACATGACGCTCCATCGCGCGGTCTTTCCCGATAGGAGCGAGACCGCCGGAGCCCAATCTTGCGCTTGTGGGATGAAGATGCGGACTGGAGCCCGCGACGGTGCCCGAGCCTCCAACTCCATCATCAAGTCTGCTGCGCTGCAGCTGCTGGGAAAGAACCGACATGGACTCGCTCGTGGTACGAGCCGCCCCTGAAGGACGGCTGCTTGACCCCTGGCTTCTGTAGTCATCGCCCATCTCCTGGGCCAAGGTCGATTTTCGAAGGGACTTCCCACATGACCAAAGGCTGACCCAAAGCTGCGAGCCGCCTTGGCAGCATCCTCTTCCTCCTTTTGACGCTGAAACAGGGATCCCCAGCGACTCGGACTGGTGCCCATGGGACTTCCATATTTGGTGATGCCATCGATGACGGGATCGTCTGCTCGCATGGATCCTCGTCTTGCCTTCTCGGCAGGCGTCAAAAGCTCCTGTAGGTTTTCAGGAACGTAATTCTCAGGCAGGTTGTCATCATCGAAAGCAAATTCGGCCTCCCAGTCTCGATCGACCGACGACGTCTTTGGCATGCTTGAGCTCAGCATGCGGGGTTTTGCGTATCTGGACGAGTGCATAGCTCGTTTGCCGAAATATTCATCGCCAATGGCAGATTGAGAATTGGGAGGGCTGCTTGCTGTTAGGGTCGCCAGGTGCTCTGATGAACCAAAGGCCGAAGTGTGAAGCAACTTGAGCGTCTCGGACGTTCGGGAATCCTTTGCACTGCTAAGTGAGGGCGTAGGGGATTCGAAACCAAATTTGGATGGTACAGAGGACGGCCAGGGCGCTGCAGGGAACCGGGCAGCGTTGGAGATGCCGTTGAGTCGAACGAGGCGGGGAGAGGAGCATCGAGTATAGATATTCCTTTGCCATTCATAGGTGAGAGGCCAAATCCAAGGCGAGTTGCGTCTTCGTCCCGGGGCGAGCCATAGTTGGAATGGCCGTAGGGTGAATCAATCGACGGGATGCCGTTGTCGAGACTTGCCTGGCGACCGGGATGGTGGGACGGCTGGCGGTCATCACGATCAAAAATGCTCGCGTAACCGGGCTGGTCGGCACCGTAGAGAGAAGATGTGAGGGCACTGGCGGACGATTGTTGATAGATGGTGGAGGATGAAGATGTCGGGGATGCAGGGCTCGGCGGGGTCGGCCGGCGAGATTGGCGGGGTCGTGCCTATCGTGACACCATTCTTGCCGTAATTTATGCGTCGGCCGTCGGGCAGGATGTGGATGTTTGCGCATTTGGGCCCGACTTGCAGTTGCCCTGGAGCGATCCAGGCCATGTTAGTTGAGCACAGATGCCAAGTGAGATTTGACTGGGTCTCGGAGAGGAGGAAGAAAAGAGAGAAATGCCACCAGACCAACCTTTGCGAAATACTTGCAGATTGTTTCCGATGCTGCACCGAGATCATGGCTGAAGGGACAGGCATTGCCAGCCTGACAAGCGCCTTGACGGAAGAACTTGCATGGAACATGGGATGTGTCTGTATAAGTGAACGAGAGTCGTGGTCAGCATACTTGTGGTTCTTAAAAATACCATTGCAATGACAAGAACAGGCAAATTTTCGCAACATGTGACCAAATCAAGAGCTCGGTGTCAGGCTGAAGCTACATAGATTGTGGTGCTTATCGTTGAGGTGGGGGCGGGACTTGTTGGATGGAGGTCAATTGCAGCACGGCTCAGAAGGAGCGCTCGACGATTCGCAGCAGTAGCAATCCAACAAGACGCGGGCTTTCTAAAAGGGCAGCACGAAAAAAAAAAAGAAAAAGAAAAAAAAAGGGCGGCCGATTCGCCCAACATACTGGGAGGACTCCTGGGCATCATTGCGGAGGACGGGTTGGCGGCGGCAGCGCCGTTGGGGATATTGAGGCTGCCGCTGCGGACGTGACGATACTCGGGCATGGCGGCGGAAGGAATTGAGTGTCGCGGGAACGCAGAACGCCTTTTGCCTGGAGAAAGAAGAGGAGGCGATGGAAGACCGACAAGGCCGGATGGAGGAGAGGCGAAACCGGGCGAGACGGGAGGCGAGACGGTGGAGAGAGGGACATGGCCGAAAGACGATCCATGGTGCTGGATTGACTCAGTGAGCTCTGCTATAATATGGAGCCCCTCGGCCTTTGTCTACCTCGTCTACCTCGTCTACCCTCGTCAAGTGTGGTGATGTGTGATGTGGGTGGGCAAAGGTGGGCACTGGTGAGCGCTGGTGGGCGCGCGCTAGCAGCGGGCGGTTGGCAACTGTCTCAGACGGTCGCTGTCTGTCGCTTCAGGAAATGGGCGGGCACAGCGGCGAGGAGGCCTGATCGGCCCAAGCGCCCTGGTCTGGTCTGTCTGGTTCTGTCTGGTCTGGTCTGGTCTGGTCTGGTCTGGTCTGGTCTTGCTTGGTCTTGGTCTGGTGTCGCAGCCTCAGGCCGAGCCCAGGGTGGCCTTAGGCGTCCGGTGGTGGGCTGGTAGGCTGGTATTGATAGTATTGATAGTATGATATGTAAGAAGAAAAAGTAAGAAGGCCTGTGGTGAGCTGAAGAAAGCTGAAGAAACAGCTGACCAGCACCATGCAGGTCCGGCAGGCAGGCGGTGGACCAGGACACTGCAATATTTGATCGAGATGTCCCGTCCGGTTTCTGCTGTCAAGTTGTCGACCGGCCCAATGAATTCAGGCCCAATCTTGACTTCAAGGGGCTTCGTGTGTGTTACCGAGATGATGCAGCGACGTTCTTGGCTCGTCTTAAACGGTGCCGCCTTTGCCTCATGCGAGCTTGTTTCAAAGTCCGCAGGTTACGCAGGTTAGTCATCAGATATCTCGTAAACGTCGGTAGGGATAGGAAGTAACCAACCCGACACATCAAAAACATCAAAAGATACTACTCACTTGTATCGTAGTCAAACGCAGAGCGATCGAGATGGAGGTTGCAAGTTCCTATCCCTCGCAGAAAGGGCATGAGCCTCACCAGGTACGACTTGACGACCTATGATAGAGTATGCGGGAAAATGTGGGAAAAACGAAGACAGCATAGCATACCCGAGAATAGATGGCAATGACTGGCCATCCGCCATCTGGGGTGGGTTGCCTTCTTATGGACCACGCATACTTGCGTAGGTCGGATGGTGCTATTTATTATTAATTATTACACGGACATTTCTTTGTTGCACACACACACACACACACACACACACACACACACACACACACACAAGAACAAAGCCATGCACCAGATCAAAACACCATACATATATATGTATGTACATGCACGCGCGGGAATAATACGGGCCTGCAACACACCTCCATGCCATCAAATATCATACGTCTTCCATCATGGTCTTCCGAAGCTGGCTCACCAATCACTGCCCGTCTTGATATCTGGTGGTCGAGGACCAGTCAACAAGTCAAGCTAGAAACTCACCTTCTCACTAGCGCGAGGCAACTAGTAATGCTAACGAATCGCCAGCGTTGGGTCTAGTTCACGCTGTGTCGTCCAAGTATCCAAGTATAGCTTGCTTGGTTGACTCACATTCCAAGACTGCCGGGCAGCACCGTTTGTTTGTCTGGAGTTCAGGTTTGTGGACGGACATTGATAAGGAGGTGAGTGATCGGGTGGCTGCAAAGACCAAAGCCGCCACATGGGCAAATGGGGGTACGACTCACTTCAGCTCTTCATGTCACGCACGCGGCACGCGGCACGCCTCAAAAATTAAAAATTCTCTCTTCATCTTGGACGTTACCTAGCCACCGAGCCGCAAGGACCGTGATGATTTGGCTATGAGAAGTTGAACAGTCTCGCGGGCGAAAGAGAAAGCCTGTATGTACACTATTAGTTATTAGTATGTATTAATAATACTGGAGTGCAGGAGATCTTGCCTCTGGAACCCCTGAATGAAACCGAATGCAACCCACTACGCCGGCATATGGTCTGCCTGTGATTGCGTCAGTGGATGAATGTCCCCATGAATGTCTCGCTTGTGCCGTCCACCGTACTCCGTAATTAGTAATAGCTGTCTGTGCCTTTCCTTCTCGGCACCCGATTTGTACGTATGTTGTACTCCGTACTCCGTACTTTCACACGGCACTTGCATCCATGACTGGTGACCGGTGACTTGGTGAGTCAGTGGTGACTGGCTAGTACATAGAGCTGTCAAGGAATATGTCTGTCTGGTCCTGGCTGGCAGCCAGGCCAGGTGTTGCAGAATGCTCCATGCTCCTTCCCTGTCCCATGCCATGCTACGCATCTACCCATGCATACATACATATACAGTACATGCCCTTTTCGCCCCGCGTAATTTCCAGCTTTTCCACCTCAGATACATACCGTCCGTTGGCGTGGCGCCTCCTGCTGGTGATGGGTGGGCACCTGGCACCTGGCACCTGGCACCTGGCACCTGGGTATGGCAGGCAGACACCTTGTGCTCCCCCAACTCGGCAAGTAGTAGGTACTTATGTAGTAGGCATGCAGCATCGATTTGGCATGTCCAAATCAGCGTACATATATAGTATTATGTACATACATACATTCGACGCGTGATACTCGTTGGCCAACCTTGAATGCCGAGGCCAATCAAGGCCCCGAGCGTCTGGCATTGTACATAATGTACATGAGGCGACACAACAACGTCCTTGGACATACCTCGGGTACGATGCGATGCGATGCGATGCCATCCCTGTTCATCCCTGTTCATCACTTGTGCATGCATTTGCATCTGCATCTGCTGCACCCCGCGTTCGGCTTTCTGTATCGGCGGCGCATGGGGCTACTCTACATGTACTCGCACTACGGACTGCTCGTCCCGGCAATGAACTGAAAATGGTTTGCGGTGCGAACATGTCTGGTCCCTGCACACACAAGACGCTTGGAATCAAAACCTCTCAGCAAAGTGAGTGGCTTTCGCATTCGGCATCCCACATCCCGCATCTACATGTACACCCCCGCGACGGGAAACGACGTGAGACCGGGGGCCCGCCTTGGAGGGAACCAGACAACCACAAACATTGCCTTGGGGCCATTTCTCCTCTAGCTAGTGTCATCTGAAGTTTGGACGTCATTCTGTGGCCAAATGTCACCCAAGCCTGTACTCCGCACAGTGGTGCAATACAAGTTCTTTGTACAGGACACAATGACGTAATGAAGTCTTGGCCTGCATCTACATAGTCCAATCTAGCAATGCATGGGCTTAGACCAAACCATGACCACCAAAAACTTGAGGCTGAAACTGGCATCGACAGGACTGGGGCGACAAGCCATCTGTCGCGAATCTACGTGCTTTTTTTTCCATGGGTGGCGGGTTGGGATGCATGGGAGCGAACCATGATACCATTCATCATTCAGGTCGCATATCACCACCACCACCACCACTCACACCTGACACCTGACACCCTCCACAACTACTCCCTGTGGGTGAAGTCAACTGGCACATGAGAGCTGAGATTTTGACCAGTGTCATGTTACGGTATGATAGGTTGGTCTTGAAGGGGCAGCTAACTGGGTCGCTTTCGGGAACTTTGCAGCCTTGGGAGACTGCTCTGCCTCTGCCACCCTGTAGTTTCTATGTATAGAAATGGCCGGTGGGATGTGAATCATGCTGATACTGTAGATTATCGGTTTGATCAAAGTGTCTGCTTGCGTAGGTGCATTCCATGTAATTAGTGAATGTTATCCAGGTCTTGACAATCACTTTAACGCAGTTGTATCATGGCCTCTATTGGCAATCCGCATCTCAGCTACGCAGGCTGCTCATAATAAACACATATCTAGTAGTTTTCTCAATTCTCAATACATAATTGCGGAGCCTGACTTATTCCAAATTAATAAGCTCAGAATACTGTTCTTGGGAAGAAGGTGTGTATCATTAGGAAAGCGGAGCTGTCTCTCTCATATGTGGAAGTTAGGGAAAGGGGCTATATAGTAGCTTCCCACTTTCCCTCTATTAAAAACAAAACAAAATAAAATAAAAAGCATAGTAAAGCTATCCTGGAAAGATGGGAAAATCCCTAGTGATAATAATCTCTCCCTTCCATCTGAAAACTGAGTCGCAGCCAAACGCTTCTGTGACAGGGATTGGAAATTGATTCCCAAATGTACCTGTACATGGATTCATTGCGTTCCTTGTGTCCTTCTCAAGCAGGTTCTTCCGATGTAGATGTAGATTCCATCCAGGGCTAGAAAATGGGACCCCCAACTACACCGAAATCAATTATTTTTGTAGTCGAAGCTTCTCGCGGAAGAAAGCCGCCAAAGCCCCCATCAACCCACCAAGCACATTGTTGCTATTCTTGCCAGTAGTACCCATGCCATCGCGGATCCATCCGGGCAGCTTGCTCTGTATCCGATACGTAGTATACCTCCTATCGACAAGGACAATGGCCGCATAATCACCCCTGTGACGGATGGCCCGACCAATGCTCTGATTCACAGCCCGCATGCAGGCATTTTCGTAAAAGTCTCTAGCCGCCTGTTTTGCCTGGTCCTTGGCCGTCGTCGTCGTACCTGTCGAGCCTGTCAAGCTTGCAAGCGTGGTTGTCTCGATATACTCCATCTTTGCCTTCCATTCCGGCGAGGCAACGTTGGGGTACGGCAGACCGACTATCATGACGCAGCGGCCGAGGCGGTCCGAGAAGTTGATTCCTTCGGACATTTTCCCGCCGACAACACTGAGGAGTAGGGCGCCACCTTGGCCGGTCAACGGCGGGGAGTGGACGGGGCGGCTGGGTCACCGCCGAGAATGGCTTGTGTGTACTCCTGGAGGACTTGGCCACTCGAGCAGCCTTTGGTTTCCCGAAATACTTTCTTCCGGGCTTGCAATCGATCCCAGATGGTCGGCTGCCCGCTGTTTTCTCGAGACGATCGACCACTCCATGCTGTGCTGACTTCGTCCAGGTATCCGTAGCTGGGGAAGAAGACTACCACGCCGTCGGGCACGACGGAACAAACGTTGAGTATCGCCAGTCCTAGGTCCCTGACCATCTCTTGATCCCCTCGGCGTTGGTAGCTAAAGTCGAATGTGGTTCCGCCAGGACGAGTGCCGGCAAGAGTCCAGACGCACAGATTTTGGCGTGGTATGACGTGCCCGCAGCTGAGCGTCGTGATCTTGGCCTCGTCTAACCCCGGGAAGAGATGATTTTTGTAGTCGTCGAAAGGCGACATGGTCCCGCCCGCTAAGATGACGGCTCTGGCGGATGATACAATTGATGAAAAGGCATGAGTTGGCGACAAGAGTAGGTAGGAAAGCTGGATATCTGGCGGTGGACCGCCGATCCTCTGGTAGAATATTCGACCCTCTGAGCTTGGGTTCGTGAGGGCCACCAGAAATGATACCAGGGCATGTAGAACGGGCGAGTTGGATTTCGCTGTGCCTTTCTTTTTGGGATCGCTTTCCTCTCGCCTTCCACATGTACTGCGTAGCTCTCAATTTTGTAAGCCAACTTGGACTCTTGGATGTACTGAATGAGCTCAAACATGTTTATCTGATCGATTCCTTTTGGCCGAGTAAGATCATTCGTGTCCACAATCCCGAGCTCCTTCTGTCCAGGGAGATTGAGTTAGCCAGTGCGAACAGACACAAGCCGAACACCGCTTCATACCTTTGATCCTTGTGCGTTCTCCATCCATTCACATAATCCATCAATGACTCGACCAACTCTCCCAACGTTCACCCGATTAACGCCTTTGAGTTTCTTTCCGAACCTTTTGACATACACCCCAGCATGACACGTCCCTTACGCAGCTCACTTAGTTTGATATCCGCCGCGTGGACATTGGCAATGGCGTCCATAATATTGTGTGCTTCGTCAATGATGACAACGTTGCCCTCCAGCTTGATGCCCAACGCCTCCCGAGCGCCCTTCTGTAGTAGCAGTGGATAGGGAAGCGTGATGATTTCTGCTCCTGGCAAGGCAGAGCGCGACGCATAGTACGGACACACAGACAGAGATTTCCCCAGCCGATGCAGGTCTTCAATGTCCGGTATGGTGGCCAAAGCCGTGTCGCGGAACTGATGTGTCTCGCTGAGCAGCTCCTCCTTGGGCATAAAGGAGCATTTCTTGGTTGACTTGGACTGTTGGAGCTCAGAACATCGGTCATTGATTGCCTGAACGGAACCGAGTCGCGCCACTGATGGATTGATGCAGAGTCTTTGGCGGGAAGATAGAGGAAGAAGCTTGACGGGTTCTGTAGCAGGCGCTTTCCCATCAGTAACGGATTGTGGCAACGACGCAGGGAATGCCGGGCGACGTAACTCGGTTATGAACTGAGATAGCTGCGAGTGCGTCCTTGACGTATAATAAATCTACTGAGGTCACTAACTGCGTTGCGCCGTGGAGTGGATGGGAGGAACATCCTCGCACCTTGATCTCCTCATCCGGGATTCCATCGTCGTCTTGTTTTTTGCGAGGTCCGCCAAGACCAAGGCGTTCTAGTACTTCGCGAGACTCTTTACTGAGCCCGGACAGAGAATCACGGGGACCAGCATCGCGATCCTCCCATTCGTCCAGTAGCCATTCGGCTTCTTCAGCCTCTACATCCATATTACTACCTGAGCCTGAAGGGGCTTCTAGCCGACGTCGCTTCCTTCCACGGTCTTCGAGGGCTTTCTTTCAGTCTGATGGCCTCAAGTTTCTTCTCTCTATCTTCCCAGCGCTGAACCAGCTCATCGCGCTTGCGTTTGAGGAGCTGGTCAATGAGCCATGCCGGCTCATCTTTGAAAGACTCTCCTGCCTCGTGAAGTGATGTCTCAAACTGGGTTGACTTGTAGTTTCGAAGCCATGTGAGTGATGCGCATATAAGCGAAAGGGATTTGCCCTATGTAATTCAAATCAGCCTTCCTCAGCCTCGGCGGACGCGAATGTTGCGCCCGTCCATCACACAGCGCACAAATGGTCCTCAGAAGAAAAGGCGAACTTACAGTTCCTGTTGGGCTCTCTAGAATCCCAATCTGGCCTTCACCTTGTTCTAAAACACCGTACACGGTTCTCATGAACTCCTCTTGGACATTGTATGGTGTGTATGGATGGTGAAAATCCAACTTCTGCAAATCATGCACTTCGACCTCTGAAGCCATCATGAGCCCATACTTGGTAATCGCAACATATTGTCCACTTTGCTATTATTATTAGTGGGGTTGCTCACCAGCCCGGCCGCCTTCACCACGCTTGGAGGTCACCTGACGTGACCAGGACAAGGACGACCCTGCCCACCTGTACTCCGTATTACATGTACAATCGGCATCCAGCAAGCCCCACACCACACCACACGGATTGATTGCTTTTAGGGCTGGCCTGCCCTCTCGCTAACAATTTTCCCGTTTCCGTACCAGCGAACCAAACGCCTGCAGGCGCAAAATCATCACCCACCCACCTCCAGTCTTCGACGCAACACTTCGGAAAAGCGACAACACCACAACCGTCGCCATGCCTACCCGAACTTCGAAGACCCGCAAGCTGTACGTGTTTATGACAAATCCCCGGATGAAGATGGCGAATTCGAGAGAATTGAAGGTGGCTGCACATTGCCTGCCATTTGGCAATATCTGTGCTGTCAGATGGATGTTTTCGTCGCCTCGAAATTTAACAAAACAATCGGCCGAGGGACGGGAACAAAAACGCTAACGCACTATTTTTTTCTCTCTCTTCACAGTCGCGGCCACGTCTCTCACGGCCACGGTCGTGTCGGCAAGCACCGCAAGCATCCCGGTGGTCGTGGTCTGGCTGGTGGGCAGCACCACCACCGTACCAACATGGACAAGGTTCGATCAATTCCAAATAAAAGCGATCATGGCACGAAGAGAAGGCGATTGCTCACAAGAACATTGAAAAACAGTATCATCCTGGTTACTTTGGTAAGGTTGGTATGCGGTATTTCCACAAGCAGCAGAACCACTTCTGGAAGCCCGTCATCAACTTGGACAAGGTAATTTTCCATCCTCCTCCCCGTTCGCGATGCGAGGTAGAATCCGCCGACCAGATGGATCTGGGTACATTGTTGAATTCGGTTGAGGCATGAGATGCATTTCTCAAGAGTCTCGTGATATAAACAAGAATCCATAAAACCATCAACGACAATTATTCAGGAATCAAGAACGAATGCAAGGAGCAAATAAACGTCGCTTCACCACCAGACTAACATGGTTTTTTTTCTCAGCTGTGGACCCTTGTCCCTACCGAGACCCGCGACGCCTACATCTCCGGCTCCAAGAAGGACACCGTCCCTGTTCTCGACCTCCTCCCCTCGGCTACTCCAAGGTGCTCGGCAAGGGCCGTCTCCCGAGATCCCCTGGTTGTCCGCGCAAGATGGGTCAGCAAGCTAGCTGAGAAGAAGATCAAGGAGGCTGGTGGCGTTGTCGAGCTGGTTGCTTAAATATGAACAAATAAACAGAAATCATCCCATGTTCATGAAGCTTCTTTCGCCATGCTCTGTGCTTTGAATAAAACTGGTACGCTTACGGGAAGTCGGGGGTGGCGTCAAGATAATCTTGGGCCACACGTGGAAGGGATGCATAACTTTTTTTTATACCATCTTGTGCGCCCAAGGTGGATAAAGGGAAACAGGACCCAGGGTTGGGTTTTCTTTCAAAGCATTGCATTAGGGAACTCTTGATATTGGAGTTTTGACGAATGAAAAAGACATCTGGATTTTTCGCCCATGCATGTTGAGATTTGGGACCCTGCATGGGAGGTTGGCGTGAAACGTGACATGTACAACAATGCCACAGTTAGCCTTTTTTGAACTCGCAGTAACGGATATTGTGTGAGTGCTTTGTAGTCAAGGATCGCCTAACCGTACGCCAGATATGCTTTAGTTTTACATACATGAGATGCCAAAGGATTTTGTCATCTGGATAAAAACCTGGTTTCGAGGAACACACACAAAATTGAACGGTGTGAAGCTCCTATACTAAGCAGCCAATATATCCACCTCATCATCATCGCCAAAACCCTGGCGCTGCGGCTGATCGATTTGTAAAAAGGGTGCTCCAGCGCCTGTTCCGCTGTTATCCTCCTGGACGGGTCCAAATCCATGCACCTCTCCAAGAACCGTACCGCCAACTTCTCTTCTGCCGTCAACGGCTTGTCATCCGTCCGACACGTACTCCACAAGATGATTTTCTCCATCGTAAATCCCTGTTGGCCGATGGTAGGAATGTTGGTTTCGAAAACACACCCGTGTAGTAATCCTGCAGCCTTCATACGCTTGGAGCCAAAGATGGTTGCTATCTCAATCATGGCTTCTACATCATCTGCTGAGTTGAAGAATGGAAATCGTTTCGAGAGTATGGTCAACAAGATGACGCCTGCAGACCATATATCGATTGATGTTGTTTGTTCAGTGCACTTGAACAAGACTTCGGGTGCACGAAAACCCCGCGTTCCTGCACGATTGGCGCGTTTTGACAAGCGTGTGTCTGACTTGGGATAGCCCGGCTGTGACGATGTGATTGTTTGAGCCCAAGCCGAACTCATCTGGCGGTGCTTGCGTGTCTCGCGATGCTCGTGGCACAGACAGGGCTTCGACTCGGTACCTTCGCGTTCCGCCAGTCCAAAATCCACGAGAACGCCATGCTGAGTCGAGGGTCGTAAAGAAAGTTGGTTGGTTTGATGTCGCGATGTGATATTTTGTGCTCGTGTACACTCTTAAGGGCAGTAAAAGGGATCTCAAGTATATGGCAATATCATGGGTCGTCATGTCTCTAAAATACGCCCGGAAATCCCCATGGCGAAAATATGGCAGAATCGCAACCACCTGGTCGGTGTTTCTGAAGGCCGTGATAAGGGGGCACACAGACGGGCACTGGCGCAAATCGTGCAACAATTCAAGTTCGTTGAGGATTCTTGCTGGACTTGAGGTGACGTAAATCTTTTTAACAGCGACAAATCGCGGTCTTCGTCGTTGGGAGTGTTCTGATGAGGGGTGGCTTCCATGTCTCTTGAGCGGCGGGGGCGTCCATTTGGAAGAATCATCGTCAAAATCCCAGCTGTTGTCGTACATATCATACTGGCAATCTTCCGCTTTATATACGGTTGAGAATGTCCCTGTATCGGTGCATATATTGTCAGCTACCGTCGTCGCGCAATAAAAGACTTGTTGGGCTGCCACCTACCTTCGCCAATCCTCTTGATCAGGCGGTACTTTCCACGAAACCCTGGGAAATCGCTGACCAGTTTGTCCATGTCGGATTGTACACTGCTCTCGACTTGTTCATCATCTGACATGTCGTCATCCTCATCCTCGTCCTCCCCTTCTTCGTCGTCTAGTTCTTCCTCAACTTGGTCCATCAAATCATCGGTTGCAGCAGCTCTGGCTGCGTCGTTGGCCAAATGATCGGCATCTTCATCTACCATCATCTCTGTCTCTTCTGTTCGTGCATCTTCATGGATATCGAAGGGATCGTCGGCCCTTGGGCGTACAACGGCCGCGACCATGCTCTCGGGTTAAAGTAGTGTGGTTTTCCAGCTTCTGTCGTTCGAGAAAGTGCAGCAAAAGTAATGACAACAGGTCTGGTTCAATCTGGAATTACTGCAATGTCAATTGTGGGAGTAATAAACCTTGCAAGCTTGAACTGCAGGGCCCTTGGTCCGGTTGCTTAATGATCAATCGGCTTTTGGCCATGGAGGGCCTCGAGCTTTTTGACAGACGTCGCGTGTGTCATCAAGACAATGGACAAGTTGATTGGAGGAGTGACGCGTGACTGAACAACTCAACTAGCTTTATAAATGGTTCAACAGGGTTGGCCATGTGGGGAATTATCCATGTCGCCTTTTTAGCGGCGGGTTCGAGGGCGATGCGCGTGTGTGGTGCAAACAAAACAAAAACAACCGTTGCTGAGAGACACAAGACCACCAGCACCATCATCCATCATCCATCGTCCATCATCCATCGTCCATCATCCATCGTCCATCATCGACATAGACCACATGCAGCCTCACGCTCGTGTGTTCATCGACATTCCAGACTCGCAAAGCTAGGGCTCTTTGCTCGCCATCCGCGAAAGATTACTAACATTTAAGCATCAAGTCAAATATCGTTCACAGCTTCATCTGCGCTATCACCTTTTCCGCCCCGGAGGCGACACGACTGCCTGTCATGGCGACTCTCAACTTCGATATCAACGATGCGCTCAAGCATTACATGTCTGATCCATCCACAATACCGACCCCAGAGGCTGATAGCGCGCTGTTCGATTGCGAAAATGAACCTGGCGCGCTCACGAATCCGGTCATCAACCCGGTGCTAAATCCTATCATCGACGCGGTCGCACATGATCCAGATGCGATCTTGCGACCGGCCAATATGGACTCATTACAGTTTCTTCTCAAGTGAGTTCCTCTATAATTATTTTTTTCGTCAACTTCGCCGCTTCGTACGCATACTTACGTGGTCAATCTCCCCAGATATACCTCGTTCTTACCCACACACGCCCTGAGCAAAGTATTCGACCTTGTCATGAGCGGCCTCAGTGCTGAATGCGACTACATATACAACGACATGGACACACCAGATGAGCAAGATTCAGTTCCGCATCACAAAGAGCTACTTGAGATCTACGGCTTCTTGCTACAGTGGACCATTGCCGCTGTAGAAGCCAAAGCCGCCGAGAAGTCATCAGCTGCACCCTCTGCTCGCGGTCGAGGCAAGCCCAAGAAAGGGACATCAAAGGAGGAGATTTGGGACTCTGCTACACAATTACAGGCGGCACTTGATATCATGTGCAAGGTCTTGAAGCAGAAATTATCAAAAATCTTCTTGACCACCAGCGAGAGAGACACCTTCATCGGGCTCCTCACCAGACCCGTTTACATGATATTGGAGAGCGAGCAGCGTGCCAAGACCATGTCCATTCGCATGCACTGTTTCAAAGTCCTGTGCGTTGCAGTAAAGCATCATGGCCATGGATATGGTTAGTCTTCCTTTGTAAAATCTGCGATGCCGATTTCTCGTCTTTTTCCCAGTTTAGGGTCTAACAATCTACCAGCTGCCCAGATCAACGTCATTCAGAATCTCACATATTTCGAGCACTTGTCAGAACCTATGGCCGAGTTTTTGCATATTTTGGCCGAGACGTACGACTACCCACAACTTGCGGACGAGGTCTTGCGGGAAATCAGTAACAAAGAATTCAACTCAAATGACACTCGTGGTCCCAAATCTGTATCGGCGTTTATTGCAAAACTCTCCGAATTAGCGCCGCGGCTGGTCATCAAGCAAATGACCATGTTAGCAAAACAGCTGGATAGCGAGTCGTATACACTACGATGTGCGTTGATTGAAGTATGCGGGAATATGATTGCGCATCTCAGCCGACAAGACGAGCGAAGCGAAAACCTCAAGTCTCAGATCAACGCATTCTTTGACGTATTGGAGGAGCGTTTCCTGGATATTAACCCGTACTGCAGATGCAGAACTTTGCAAGTGTACATGAAACTTTGTGAGCTAGAGCAGAAGTTTCCCAAGAGAAGGCAAAAGGCTGCGGAATTGGCGTGTCGTAGTTTGGAGGACAAGAGCAGCAATGTTCGAAGAAATGCCATCAAATTGCTAGGAATGCTCATCAAGACCCATCCGTTCACCGTCATGCATGGAGCTCAGCTGTCTCGCAAGGAATGGCAGGACCGACATGACAAGGCGGAAGAAGAACTCAATGCATTGAAACCACCTCCCGGGATGCCGGGTTTTGGGGAAGAAAATGGCAATACCACGGTTGACAACGAGCTGCTGGACGAGGCAACTCAAATCAATTCTCCCCAGAAGGCAAAGCCAATGACTGACGAGGAGAAAATTGCCGCGGTCAAGAAGGCGCAAGAAGAAGCCGCGACTAGCGAAGCCATCGACAAGCTGACGTTGACTCGACGATACTACAACGAAGCTCTTCGCTTCATTGACGTGCTCCACGACGCCACAGGTGTAGTGTGTCAGCTCCTCGGCGCTAGGAACAAGAGCGAGGTCATCGAGGCCATTGACTATTTTGAGATCGGCGATGCCTACAATATCGAACAAAACAAGGTGGGCATTCGGCGCATGTTGAGGCTCATATGGACCAAAGGCAATAGTGATGAGGGCAAAGGTGTCCAGACACACCTGATTGAGTGCTATCGACGACTATTTTTCGAGGCTCCAGACTCCTTCAGCCCCAACGATGCAGCCAACTACGTCGCTCGCAACATGATTAGCTTGACATTCGGTGCCACGCCCGCAGAGCTTACTTCTCTGGAGCAATTACTTGCTACTATGATGAAGGGTGGCATTATTCCAGACGCTGTAATCACCAAGCTGTGGCAAGTCTACGGGGTGCAGAGACGTGAGATATCGAGGACCCAGCGCCGAGGGGCCATTATTGTTCTCGGAATGCTCGCAACTGCCAGTCCCTCCATTGTGGTCGATGAGATTGAAGCCATGCTGCGCACTGGCCTGGGCTCGCACGGTCGCAACGACTTGCAGTTGGCCAAGTACACATGCATTGCTCTCAGAAGGATCAATCCTACCGGGCGCCATGCGAAGGAGTCCACAACCACGTTCAACAGACTTGCCAACGATCATGCCGTCTTGGGACGTCTTGCGGCCATCACTGAAGTACAATCAGGAAGCAAGGAGTGGTATGGAGTTGCAGAGCAGGCCATCAATGCCATCTACGCAATCTCCAAACACCCAGACGTGTTATGCTCTGAGATCATTAGGCGCAAGACCAAGCATGTGTTTGCACAGTCACGCCCTGCTTCAAGGCCTACGTCAAGAGATGATGTCAAAGTGCCCGACATGGTTATGAATCAGACTATGAACCAAACGACACCAGTGGACAGGCCCAAGACGCGAGACAATGCAGTCAGTTTGTCACAACTGCTTTTCATTGTCGGCCACGTTGCCATCAAACAGATTGTGCATCTGGAATTGTGTGAGCTCGACTTCAAGCGTAGGAAGCAGGAGAAGGAGAAGCGAACACCGGCCAAGACAGACAAGGACAAGGAAGACGTGGATGAATTGGATCTTATCGGAGGCACAACCGAAGATGATTTTACCGAAGCCATGGCCCACATCAGAGAACGAGAGCTTCTGTACGGTCCGGACTCATTGTTGGCCATTTTCGGTCCTCTTGTATCCGAAATCTGTGCCAACAACACCACATATGCAGACAAGGGTCTCCAGGCTGCGTCTACGCTCTGCCTTGCCAAGCTCATGTGTGTGTCTTCCGAATACTGCGAGACCAACTTACCCCTGCTCATCACCATCATGGAGAGATCCCTGATGCCACCGTGCGCTCTAATGCGGTTATTGCCCTTGGAGATATGGCTGTGTGCTTCAACCACTTGATTGACGAGAATACCGACTTCTTGTATCGACGACTGGCAGATGACGACGCATCTGTGAAGAGGACATGTCTGATGACGCTGACATTCTTGATCTTGGCTGGTCAAGTCAAGGTCAAGGGCCAGCTTGGAGAAATGGCCAAATGCTTGGAAGACGAAGATCGACGAATTGCGGATTTGGCGAGAATGTTCTTCACTGAGCTCAGCACCAAGGATAATGCCGTGTACAATCATTTTGTGGACATGTTCAGTTTGCTCAGTTCTGGTGGTGGCAGGATGGATGAGGAGAGCTTCAAGCGGATTATTCGCTTCCTGCTTGGGTTTGTGGAGAAGGTACGTGAACAAGGCAGACTCTTGGAAGAAGGCTTATTACGCCAGATTGACGATTTTTGCTGACACGACGAAAACTAGGACAAACATGCCAAACAACTCGCAGAGAAGCTGGCGGCGAGACTGCCACGATGCGAAACAGAGCGACAGTGGAACGACGTCGCATTTGCCCTGGGGCTACTGCCGCACAAAAATGAAGACATCACCAAGACAGTGTCTGAGGGTTTCAAGGTGGTGCAGGCTGCAGCTTAATGTAGATCAAGACGTTGTTGCTGCTTACATGGTGGCGTGAAAATGCTTGTATGATATGCCATGGCGAATAAATATACCCAATCATTACGAAGACGAATCGCACAGTCCTGTGGGTGATGATGCGTGTCGAAGAAAAGCTCTCTCGTTCTGCCCCGTATTCAGGATCAGACAGACGGGCTCCCCGTTTCGTTTCGTTTCGTTTCGTTTCGTTTCGTCTCTTCTCTACCAGGTAAGTGAGCTGTAAGTGAGGTGAGGAAGGTATGCCGTGGGAACGGTTGGTGGTGGTCTCTCCATATCGCAGAAGAGAATGCGACATCGAGGAGGGCTCTGTTCTCATCTGCATCTGGGCCAAGTGAAATGGATCGCTCAAGTTCTTGTCTTGTCTTGCTCTCAAAGCAGCTTTCCACGCCACCAATTTTTTTGTTTCGATTTCCCAAACTGCCGTGTAGGGTAGTAGTCATGATTATGATACCATTTGTACATATGTAGACCACGGATTCGAATGCATGCCCCAGTGGCCCCACCCGCACGTTATTGCGGCGACATCCCTGTTCAGTGTTCACTCAATGCCAGGATGCCAGGATGCCAGGATGCCAGCTAAGCTTTACCTTTCCAGCCACGTGATTTTGGCAATCGATCTCGACAGACGACAGACAAGGAAAGCACGGACCACTCACTGGACCCACATGGCCAATCAGCGTGGAAGCTGCCTTTGCTGCTTGCGGGTAGGTGCGTCACGTCGCTCGCCTCGTCCAACAGAAACAGACACAAGTTACAACTGAACTGCGACGTGAACCTGTATCCTGTATCCAAGCCCCAGACGCTTACTCGGTACAGTCATACAGTCATACAGTCTCATCCAGTCACATTGCATCGGAGCACCGCCAGAGTTCTATGCGCACCAACCACGGAGACTCTGCGCTGCGTAAAAGAGCAGCCAAACGAATTGCGCAGAGGCTGAATCTCGAACGAGAACGAAGTGGCCAGTGGCGACACCGTAATCGACACCATCGCCTGCTCGTCTCTTTCGGAGCTCTACATTTCGTTGTAGCGAGCACTGGTGCGCAACTGCAAAGCCAGCGCATAGGCGACCGAAGCTTCATCAATGCGAATACTAGCGGGCCATGGGCTTTATTGGAGTTGATTACACGACAAGGATCGAGATTGGGGAGACTTTTGAGTAAGTAGTCAATGGACTAGATAGCCGGCCCTCTTGTCTCGCACCTTCGCATCCTTCTCCCCACGGTGTACCAAGAGCCGGAATTGTCGTCGAGACCAAACACGAGACGTCAAAGAGACGTCGAAGAAACGTCGAAGCTGATTTATTCATCGATAGCTGTTCTTGTGGATGGCGGCAGATTGCACTTTGGAAAACCCTCCGAATACATACATACTTGCTTGCACCGTTGGCAAGCGCGCAAACCATTGTTCAAATCGCAACACGCCCTGTCGTCACCATAATATGTACGACAAGACCGTCTCATTAGGCTCGCGCCTACATTACCCCATCACCATCACCAAGCTCCTCAAATCACCGGGAGACTCTATCAGGAAGCAAGAAACAATCATCGAGTACAAGTTCACGTGGCGGCGGAAAGTTGGCGACGATGAATGGGTCGATGAAACCACCTACACGGAATTCGATAGCCCGGCAGAGGGCAAATTGAAGGAATGGCGTATCAAGGAAGGTAGCGTCATCAGCGCCGATACCCCTTGCATGCTGGTCGAGGAAGCCTGCGGCCATGAGGTCCAGATCCAGGGATTGTGCAGCCTATGTGGCGCTGACATGACCGAGGTGAACTGGGCCAGCGAGGAAAAAGATACGGATCGCGCCATGATCAACATGACACATGACCAAACGGGGTTGATGGTCAGCGAGAGCGTGGCCACCAAGGCTGAACACGACGCACAGAAGCGATTGCTTCGGCAAAGAAAACTGAGTCTTGTTGTTGATTTGGACCAAACCATCATCCACGCCTGCATAGAACCGACGATTGGAGAATGGCAGCGTGATCCATCGAATCCAAACCACGAGGCCGTCAAGGACGTCAAAAGCTTTCAGCTCAACGATGATGGACCACGCGGATTAGCGAGTGGCTGTACCTACTACATCAAACTGAGGCCGGGCTTACAAGAGTTCTTGGAGGAGGTGTCGCAAATGTACGAATTACACGTGTACACCATGGGCACGCGCGCGTACGCCCTCAACATTGCGCGGATTGTGGATCCCGAACGAAAACTGTTTGGAAATCGCGTCATCAGTCGAGATGAAAATGGTAGCATCACGTCCAAGAGCTTGCAACGAATTTTCCCCGTTAGTACAAACATGGTGGTCATCATCGACGACCGCGCCGACGTATGGCCTCGAAATCGACCGAACCTCATCAAAGTTGTTCCGTATGACTTCTTCAAGGGCATTGGCGATATCAATTCGAGTTTTCTTCCAAAGCGCACGGACATCTTACCAGCGCCGCCTCGGGCCAACGGCGCGCTGCTCGCTGCGAACGGCAGTGGCCAGGCCGCCTCGAATTTGAGTTCGAATTCGAATGGCTCGGCGACAAAGGACGAAAAGGCATCATCACCACTAGAGGAACTGGCGAAAATGAGCGGCGCGGATGATGAAGCCAGCCTCAAGATACAGGCCGAGGAACAGGAGAAAACTCTGGAGAAGCAATTGACAGATCGGCCACTCCTGCACATGCAAGAGGAATTGGACAAGAAAGACGAGGAGCTTTCAACTCAAAGTCAAGAGACTGGCGGTTCGTCCCCCAACCACGGGAGACAAAACCTTCTCAGCGATGATGACGAAGAGCTCATTGCCCTGCAAGATCATCTTACAGACCTCCACTCATCATTTTACGAGACGTACGATCGAAGGCGCAAGGAAAGACAGCAAGCAGAACCTACACACCCACCCGGCCACAGCAGAGTGCGGCGTAAATCATCTGTTGATGACGGCGTGGACCTGTCCATGGTCCCGGATGTTGGAGACATCCTGGACGAGCTGAAGTCCAATGTCCTGTCCGGGCTTGTCATCGTGCTTTCTGGCTTGGTGCCTCTTGGGGTCAACATCGAGGATTCCGAGATTGGCATACAGGCGCAAAGCTTTGGAGCCCAGGTACTGGATAGTATATCCCGTCGCGTCACCCACTTGGTCGTTTCGCTCGCCCGGCCGCGCACGAAGAAAGTCCAGCAGGCAGCCAAGATATCCAGCATCAAGATCGTCAATCACCACTGGCTCATTGATTGCCTCAGCCAGTGGCGCCGATTGGATGAAAGGCCATATTACCTGAATATATCGGCAGACTGCGAGCGCTCTGAAGATGCAACAGAACCAGCATCCGAAGCCGAAAATGCGGAGCCGCAAGCTCGAGACCTCAAAGATTTTGACTGGGCTACAGCAGACAAAGACCTGGAAGACTTTCTTGGCACGGACAATGATGATGATGATGATGATGAAGAAGACGAGGACGATGATGATGAGTCTGGGGACGGAGAAGTCCAGTCAGATGCCGATGACGTCGTCGATATTGGAACTGATGGCGACAGCAGCAGGGAGACAGATAGCCCTGACAAGCAGAGCAAGAAGCGGAAACAACCTGTCGAGGACGACGACGACTCTGATGCTGAAGGGCAAGCATTGCTGGCGAGAGTATCCTGGCAAAAACAGCGATTATCACGCAATCGGGGCGCATCGAGTCTGAGGTTGGTGCGAACGCCGAACGGCGACATCGTTGAAGATGAAGGCGGAAGCCTGCCCACCCCTGGGCCCACTAGTGATGAGGCAGCAGCAGCAGAAGCTGAAGCAGAAACAAGGGTGAGAAGTGAAAAGGACAGGGAGATGAAGTGCTGCTGCCAGCTCCGGGTCATGTTGAGGGAGATGATTTGGATGTAGACGACGCAGAGCTCGAGCGAGAGCTCCTGGCCGAGCTCGAAGCTGCAGATGGATGAGGCCGGGCACACCTTTAAATTTTTCCATTCTGCATGTCGATGGCAATTCTTTGGCAAAGACTTGATGTCGGCTACGTGCGCTTCGATCCACGGCCAGCCGAGGACCCTTTCGGGGCCAGTGTGCATAATGATGAGCGGCATGGATCATGGACCATGGATATATACATGACTTATTTTGCAAAGGAAGGAGGTTCTTTCCTCTCTGTTGCACATGGGATCTTTTGGCAAGGAGTTGTTTGTAAGGATAACATGTAGGGAATCATTATTTGAATGATTCTTGCGAGAACCGCCTCCCCGTTTCCAAAAAATTGCTACCACCCCAGTCACTTGCTGACATTGATGTATTCGTGAGACGAGCATGAAATACGTGTGACGCAACCGGGCTACTCATTCTTCGGCCACTTCACTTGTTTGCTTGTTTTCAGCCCAGCTCCAAGGGTGGTCCGTACTCGGCATGCTACGCGTCACAGCCAAGAGCACACTAACTGAAATGGCACGATTATGACATGCAAAAACGAATGCGAAGGTTACTTTGCTCCCCATGCATGACTTCTGACCCGGGAGAAACTCTAGGAGGAACTAAAAGGATGGGGGACCTTTCACAAATTTCTTCCTAGTTGCTGGAGATGAACATGGTCGTGGGCCCGGTGGGGAGTAATCTTCAAACATGATGGTTTGGCACGCGGGATTTGAACATCATGGGAGGATGAGATGACTGTCACTTGTGTTGAGCGTCACCCACCGACGACCGTATCAGAGTTACTTCTGGAACCTTTAGCTTCGATCCGAAAGACGGAAGTCAGTGCTAAGGTTTGGGGCTTTCATCTCCCTTCGCCTTGCTGGCTGCAAGATTGGCTGGATGGGATTGTGTTAGGTCAGGGAAGGGAATTAGTAGGGAATGTATGGTTCTGGAGGAACCACTTGGGTGACTGAATGCTGCGACGGGTGGCGAAAGATGGCCGTGAAACTCCTGATGTGACGATGAGGGTGGCCGACGTTGCGGAATGAGGGGACTTTCTCTGACGGTATGGTTTCTCCAAAGAGCGTATATATCCGTGGTTGCTTCCTAGATTCTGGCGTTGGGAATTTTTTTTTTTCAAAATCCCCAGGCCGTTTCTCGACCATTCGACAGAATCGACAACTCGACACGGGCACAAGCAAGCAGGCAAGCAGGCAGGCAAACAGAAGACACTTTCCACCTGTCCCCTTTGTACGAGCCAAGCGTGCCAGCAGCAATCATGGTGCGTCTCCTCTCCGTCTTGGGCTTCGCAGCCCTCACACCCGCGCAACATGCAAATGTCGTACCCGCCGCCGTTCCGGTCCAAGCACAACCCGTACACGAACGCGACCGACACCGACACCGACACCGACACCGACTACTCGATGACGTCGCCCTCGAGAGCCTCCGGCTCCGACTTCCTGCAAGGGATACCACGCGCTCCTCGACACGCCCCAGGGCAAGTCTGTCGCCTCGTGGCGAGCCGGGCAGTCCTACAACATCACCGTCGAGGGAGCGCCACGCACGGCGGCGGCTCCTCTCCTGCCGGGTCTCCCTCTCGTACGACCGGGGCAGCTCCTGGAGGGCCCTTCACTCCTACGTCGGAGGCTGCCCGCTCGCCCCGGCCTGGGCCTTTACTCTCCCCGACGACGCGCCGTCGGGAGAAGCCCTCCTTGCGTGGAGCTGGTTCAACAGGATTGGAAATCGCGAGATGTACATGAACTGCGCGCACGTCACCGTCCGGAGCCGCGGCCGGCAGCGGGTTCGCCGAGGCGGCTCTGATCCGTTGGGTTCGAGGCCCGCCATGTTCGTCGCCAACGTGGGCAATGGGTGCGGCACCTTGGAGGGCGCGGACGTGCTGTTTCCTCATCAGGGGCCGGATGTGGACTATGTCTCGCAGAAGACGGCGAGGCCTGTTGGGAACTGCAAGTGAGGTGCTGTGTCAAATGGCGGCATGAAAGTTTAGAAGGAAGATTTGGGAGGGGAGGAGGAGGGGGTTTGCCTGTAGCTTTCATGCGGATGGCCGTGAGAAATGTGGTGAGTGAGCATTGAGCATCTGAGCACTGGGCAGAATTGGGAGTCTGAGACAGAGGGGTTTCTTGTATGTGTTTTCTCCGCCATGTTGGTCTGCAAAGGGAAGATGAAGCGTATATTGATTGATCAGATTAGGTATAAGAGTGCGGTTTCTGACCACATGGAGTGATGTGACGTGCGTGGAGAGTAAGACGTTGACTGATGACAGCCGTTGACAGCCGTTGACAGCCCGTTGACAGCCGGTTCCTGGGACCCACCCGATGGCATGCATGGGCAGCATGGCTCACCCACGGCCACATCCATGACGTCCATCTCCGAGGGCTCCTCCATTCTCTGCCAGTTTGCCCACCTGGCCCTGGCCGCAACATCGAGACGCTCGAGGTGAAGGACATGGCCAGGAAGCTGTGCAACGACCTCATGTACCCCGTCGACCTGCCGTTCCGACGCACTCCTTGTCCGGGAGGCTGGCGAGGAGAACGGCATGGAGCCCACATCCCTCAGCTGGCTGCAGTGCCAGGCCATTTTGCTTCGGAAAGGGCATAGCGAGCGTTTGATTTAAAAATGGAATTTGTTGACTTTCGCTCAATTACGATACGACACGAGACTGCGTCCAAAGGAGGGAATATATATATATATCAAGGAAAAAGGAACCCCGCTGTTCCTCCTCCTAATCATGAAATGTCTGGTGGATCTACGCGCTTCCATCCTTGTTTTTGAGACGTGGTTTCTCCCCGATGGACAGGCTCGCCAACCCAAAGTCGAGACCGGATTCCTTCAGTCGCGTCTCGAGATACCCGATGACGGTCATTAAACCATCTTTCCCATCAGCGCAGGACCCAGACTCGACGTGTGCTGCTAGCCCGGCAAGTGTGCTGAACGTCTTGCCATGGCCGGATCCGACCAGCGCAGTCGGGCACGAGTAAATGGGCTCCTCGTGGGCGACGGATCTCAGATGCCCAAGAAGAGCCGCCTTGGACTTGAAACGCCGACGTGTATCTGGGCAGATCGGGCAACGGTTGTTGGGTGACGATTCGGCAAGACCGAGGATGTAGGATGCTCGGGCTCGGCCCTGCTGTACCGAATTGCAGGACCTGAGAGACGGAGACAACGATCTAGATGGGATCCGGGCACGGGAGGATGTTGGAAAACCCCGAGAAATGAGCGGAAACCTTGGCGTCACGCCCCTGCAGAGCTGAGCTGCATGTCGTTTGAGAGGGCGATGCCATTCGTCAGCGAGTCTGTCCATATCCAAGAACCGCTTCCGCTTCCCAGCGACAGGATGCCGCCGCTTGTAGGAGTCAGCAGGGCCAGGGCCAGGGTCCCGTCAGAACCAGGTTCTGATAACTCGAGCCCGTCCTGTATTAGCGACGAGGCTACATTCGGCGAGCTCATCTCGGACGCTGTGTTCAAGGAGACGATGTCACTTGCAGGATTCGACAACCAGACGGCTGATGATTCCGAACTTGGTGTGCTGTTGCTGCTTCGAGACGTACAAGGCTGCGGTGCCGTGGCAGATGTCTCCAGTCGATCATTGACACCCAGCAACATGCTCTGTACCCCATCGACCGGCTTCGTGATGAGTCGGTCCGTGTCGTGCGCCACGATGAGTGCCCTCACCTTGTCCCGGTCCATGCCAGACTTGCAACTTCCACTCTCGACGTGGGAAATCATGCCGGACGGACTAGAAAATGTCTTTTTGCATTCCGGCGCCCCGACACACGTAAACTTGCCCAACGGTCGATGTTTCAGCGAGTTCAGGTGGTCTAGCAAAGCAGCATGACTCTTGAAGCACCGACGGCACAGGCCGCACATCAACTCGCATGTGCCCACATGAACCTTGCGGCAAGCCCGGCTCAAGAACCTGCGCGAACAGATTGGACACGGCTCGATGTCCTGACGCGACCTCGAGGAAACGCTCCCATGGTGTTTCCTCAACCTCTCGGCGTTGACGAATTCCGTCCCGCAGTCGCAGCAAACGAAGTCGGTCGAGTGCTCCGTCTCGGCAATGTGCTCCTTATACTTGTCCGTCGAGTCAAACGTCTTTCCGCAGTCGCCGCAGCAGGAATGGCCGAAGATGACCTGGTGCCGACGGACCTCGTTCGTTTCTTCGAAAATAAGAGGGCAGTCAGGGCATTCGACGCGGAAGCCGTGCGCGTGGATGAGGTGTCTTCGGACTTTTTCGGCGACGAGAGAATGTCGTGGCATTTCGGACACTTGCAGCAATGCGCTGCGAGGTTATGAAGCTTGAGGGCTGTAGTGTCTGGGACCTTTTGTCCGCATTGCTTGCAGGGAAGCATCGTGGCTGATGTTGTCGTGGTAGATGCCTCGTGGGGGTTGTGCAACAAGGAGGTGCGAAGGTGGGTGAAGACGAGAAGGGTGTTTGATAGAGGTGGACGAATATGAACGAGGTTGTAAGGTTTTGAGTCGCTTGCAAAGTTGGGCGTTTGTCATGTGATTTTCACAGTGCAGACTGGCTGAAACTCAATATCTGGGGCACGCCGATCCGTCCGACTTGCCATTTCCATTGAATTAATCTATTGTAAGTTTTTATTTTTATTTTTATTTTTATTTCTTTTACATCAGTTCGAACGACGTCCAGACGTGTCCCATGGATTTTGTACACGACGTGCGCTGGTAGTAGTTCAAGATCAACGACGATGCACTCGCTGAAGCGTAAAGGACCACACACATCACCGGTTCAGGTGGTTTCGGGGCGTCGGGAGGCAAACAGTCGGGCCGTACGTACACCATTGAGACAAAGCTGTCAAGGAGGGTTTGGCTTGGATGAAGACGGGTTAAGGCAGACGTGATGGGAGGGGAATGGACGGACGGCCTTGTGTGTTCGCATGCATCTACCTACCTGGAATTTGTCGAGGGGATGGATATTCCTGCACTTGCCATCGTATTACTTTTCTACTCAACTGGATACGCTCGCTCTATATATGCACACACTTGTCTGAACGGCCCGTGAATCAATTGGCTGGTGTAAGACGGGTTTCCGCAATGAATGAATCTGCTTAATTCTCGGAAAAGAGGGCGGGAGAGCAAACGTGAAAGGATCCATTTTGAACGTCCACAACGAATAAATACACTCTACACGCGTGAAAAAAAAAAAAAAAAACCCGTGCAAGAGGAATCGACCAACTCGCTTCCTCGGCTCGCCTATAATTTCGATGCAGCCTTGCCGCCACCAAGTTGATAAATCTTGACCAGTTGCCGCACCGCCAGATCCAGCAGAACGTCTTCAGATCCGCCCGGGATTCGAGCACCTGGAACGTCGCGATAAATAGCTATTGATTGCCCAGTCAGTATCGTAAAGTTGGCGCTGCCTCATATACGCAGGCAAGCAGATTTTCTTTCTTTTCTTTTCTTTTCTTTTTTTTTCGGAAGAGCGGACAACATTTACCTTCGACCAGGGCTCCCTGACCGGCGGCCGTGAAACCATTGCCCCCAAACAACAAGACGGCGCACTGGGCGCATTCGTTCAAGACCATGCCGGCCTTGGCCTTGGCCAGAGCGGCGATGCCGCCCAGTTTGAGATCCGCCTCCTGGGGCTTCAGATGCTTCATTTGATAGAGCAGCTGCTCGGTCCAGGCGTTGAGTGTCTCGAGCTCAGCGCCCGCCTTTGCCAGCCTGTGCCGCACGACGGGCTGGTCCATGAGCTTCTTGCCGAAGGCCTCGCGCTTGAGGCAGTACTCGAATGCGGCGGCGAGGGCAGTGCGGGCCTGGCGGGTGACGCCGACGGCGATGGTGAGGCGCTCGTGGTTGAAGTTGGTGAGGATGATGCGGAGGCCGTCGCCTTCCTTGCCGACCAGGTTGGAGACGGGCACTTTGACGTTGTCGAGCTCGATGTACGTTGTTCCACCGGCCTTGTGGCCCGCCACCGGGAGGCGGCGCATCGACACGCCGGGATGGCCTTTGAGAGGGACGATTACGACGGAGAGTCCGCCTCCTCCGGGGCCACCTGTTCTTACTGCCATGGTCGAGTAGTCGGACCAGATGCCGTTTGTGATCCTAGCCATGTGCCATGTTAATAGGACGCACACGGGGGCGTGGATTTGTTTTATCATTTGGGGTATCCTCTTTTATCCTTGCACCCTCGCCCTCGCACTCACCATTTCTTTGCGCCGTCGATGATGTAGTGCTTGCCATCCTCTGTCTTTCTGGCAGTGGTGGTGATGTTGGCGACGTCGCTGCCAGCATCGGGCTCGGTGACGGCAATGCAAGTGCGCTTCTTGCCCGACAGGAAATCAGGCAGAAAGCGCTCTTTCAGCTCACGACTCGCATGCCTGATGATGGGCGGGATACCAAAGGCGAATCCAGCCGTTAAAGAAGCACCTACTCCTGCCAAGCCGGAGCGACTTAGCTTTCGCGTCCGTCAGTATGTATATGAAAAAAAAAAAAAAAAAAAAAAAAAAGTCACACGCTTGATTTGAACGCCTCGGAGGGTTGGAAGACGGGAAGGGTAAGTCTGTAGATGACGAACCTCGTCGCAGTAGATGCCCGTGTGCAGATAGTCCCATTCCTCTACTTTGACGCCTAGAATGTCATTGATGCCCAGCCTCTTGAGCCAATCCACCGGCAATGGAGCAGGTAGATTGGGAAGCAACATGGCATGCCTGTTGAATGTCCCAAAGACATGGTCGGGGACAGTCCCTTCCTTCTCCCACTCGGGACCTTGACTGAGGAGATTGTCCCACAGGAACTTCCGGCAGGCTTTCTGGAATCGGCGATGAGATTCCGTGTAATACGGAGAGGGCAGGCCGCACAGGTATGACGGTTCGGAGAAGGGAACGGGATTTGCCGAGTTCTCAGCCATGGCGGGTTGTTAGAACTTGGTAATTACTGCGCGGAGAAGTTTGCGTGACAATCGATTGGACGAGGGATGGACTTGTACGAAGGTGTTTCGATTGACCTGGGACTTAAAATATTTGAAAGAAGATAATAACAGCGGGCTTGGGTCGCAGGAACGGAACGGAACGGAACGAACGGAGAGCTGGGCCAATCCATCTTGATCTTGTTGTTGGTCCGACCGATCCGGCGAGGAGGCCAGCATCGACCAGTTATCGCGTCTTCCCCTCGTTTCATTTCATTTCCATTTCCCCACCCACTTTCACTTCCGCTTCAGTTCCCGATTTAAGCGCAAGTCAAGATTTTGATGAAGCCTCGGCTCATGGCGCAAACTGACATGGAGCGGGAAAAGCCTGACATGGCAAGGACTGCCAGAAAGGAGACCGGCAGAAAAAAAAAAAAAGAATGGCATGTCCAATTTCTCGGTTGAGATCGCTCACGGCACAAAGAAAAGCCTGTTTTGTAAGTTTCAAAGACATGCCAGCAATCACAAGGTAGAAGGCCCCAAGCCCCCAACGGAGGGATCAGTTAAGCTGTTTCGGGTTATGCCTTTCGACAATCGGTCGCTGAGCGTCATGAAAAAGCTATCAGCAGTAATGGTAAGAGTCGCAATGGAGAGGACAGCGACACGCTCCCCATCGCAGGCTGCATGTCGGAGAATGCGACGTGACGATGGATGGATGCGATAGCTCGAATTTTCTCAGTTGAGGCAACTTGCCAGCTCCGCTCGAGTGGCTCGAAAGAGAAAGAGACAGGAAGCTGAAGAGTGAAGCTGACCTCGGCCCTACGCCTACGCCTGACCGACCGTCTGCACCGTCAATGGTTTTCTTTTCGCACGGCTAGGCCTGTGGGGGTGGATGATGGCTTAGGTAATCAAAAGTACATAGTATCGGAAGCGTCATTAAACCCCTGTTGGGTGGAGAAAGGGATTAGGTAATCTGAAGTACTGTTATTATGGGGAACTGATAGCTAGCACTACATACACTACAACCCCTGAATTATTTATTATTTTACAACTCTACTTGCCCCACGTGGGGCAGCTGGCAGGTTACCTAATAACAGCTACCTATAGTTACGTTCCGCCTAGGGTAGAGTATACTATTAGCGTATTATAAGGGGATATATAGGGGTGTAAATAGTATATTCTTTTACTAGTAAATTACTTATAGTTTAAGGTACCTAGCCCCTCTCTACCCTACCCGTATTTAATGCCTAATTAGCTTGTTATCCCCTATTATGTCTCTTTGTAAAATAATTCAGGGGTTGTAGTGTACATACTAAACAATATCAAGCATCATTATACCCTCAACCATTGGGTCACTATTCACCCCCAAACTTTTGGCAACGCCTCAACTTGCAAGCCAGACCAGAGAACACTGATCCTGTTACAGTCTATTTGTCACCCCTTGTTGAGAAAACCCGAAGCTAAACCAATCTCATCATAGGCAGAAGCATAGAAGGACAAGGGCTATGGTAGCCCGACGAACCTCGCACGCCTCGTCGGCAGGACATCCGAAGAAACCGCATGCAAGGAAATTCCCGCCACCACCAGAGATCAATCACCAGACGTACATGATGCACGATGACGCGCTTCACTGCTACCATGGGTTCCATTCAATTCACCTGGGGCCTGCAGGTCCTATCGTTCATCCCCTAGAGTAGTATGGCGTTCCCGCGTGTGCATCGGAACCTACAAGATCCAACTGCGTTAGTAGGTGCGCGCAGCCCAGCCTCGACTCTTCAACCATCTCGAATTACCAATCCCTGTTCCTGATTCGCTCAACACTTGATCGTTTACTGTCTATTTTTCTCCCGGGGAGGCAAAGCATCGTGTCGTGTTGACAACAGGGCGAGATGAATTGCCACCAATATACGGAGTAGAGGCCGGCCCCCACGCTCAGCTCTGCCTCCAGTCAGGACTCAGCTATGCAGTGACAATGCGGCGCACATTGTCCTCGGCAGTTGACCTCATGTTCACGGTATTGAAGTAGTGTGCGCATTGTTCTTGGTCGGTCAGATGTTGAGGTATATAGATGCAGACAGCCCATGCTATCGAAGAATCGAAGAAGCGACATGTTTTAACGCATGACGTGTCGACATTCACCCCGACATCCTGCCTCTCAAAATATCTCGTACTGAGTTTTTCTTTTCACATAGCCGACCAAAGCATCACATAGCCGACCAAAGCAATCAACAAATACAGGCCAAGGATCGCACAATGATGCAACTTCTAACGTCTCTGGCTTTTGCCCATTTGGCGACTGCCTGGCCCGGGCTCATGGACCGTAAGGCAAGACCGCTTGCTCACTCTTTTGAGAATGGAGAGAGATTGACAAAAGAATTGACTAGGCCAAGCTGTCCCACCAGTAGTTCCGTTCCCAGATCAGCCAGGACTGCCAACACACGCCGTCTTTGGCGACTTTGACCCCGTGGCGCAGCTTGTATCCGTCCACGGAGACCACGAATATCGAGATCCTGGTCCCAATGATATACGAGGTCCTTGTCCAGGACTAAATGCCGCCGCCAACCATAACTATCTTCCGCGCAACGGCATTGCCACTTATGAAACCATCAACTCTGGGCTATGGGAGGCGTTTGGTCTGGATCAGACGGCCACGCAGTTCCTGCATCAGACAACAACCTTCTTTGACGGTGACCCTCTCTCGCAAAATTGGTCCATTGGCTATGCCTCGCACGATGTTGCTGCGCTAGGCCCCGTGGGTGAGACCCTGCTAGGCATGCCAACAGGCATTTGCGCCTATGGACATCTCAAATCAGAGGGAGATGCCTCCATCACCCGAGGTGATTTCCTCGCCCCTGACATGAATTCGAACTGCGCCTCCTACCCAGTCTTTTACAACGAGCTGCTCGAATTATCCAGCAAGCGAGCCAACGGACTCATTACTCCTTCTGTGCTCGCTGAGCACCAGCATAACCGTAAGGAGTATTCCATTGCCAACAACCCCAACTACTTCTCGCCCGTCTTCGCTGGCGTCGCCTTCACGCCCGGTGCCCATCTTTTCGTCTGGGCTTTGATGTCCAATCATTCTGCCGAGAACCCCCGCGGCTTCCTCGAGCACAGCGTCCTCGACGATTTCTTTTCGTACAAGGTCCAGCCCGATGGTTCCCGCAAGTACGCGTACGGCAAAGAGCGTATTCCCGAAAACTGGTACCGTCGCAGTCACAAGGATCCATGGGGTTGGCCGACATTCTCCTCGGTGTTAACTCACAGTGTCTTGCGTACCCTTCCACTTGCAAGGTCGGTGGCAATACCGGCACGGTCAACTCGTTTGCAGGCATCGATCTTGGGGATATCTCGGGCGGCCTCGTGCACACGATTGAAGATTTGCAAGACCCAGCAAGGCTCGGTTGCTTCATTTCCCAGAACATTCAGGCCGAGGCGCCGTCGTCGCTTGAGAAGATCTTCCATGGCGTTCTATTGAAGGAAGCATTGGGCCTCGTGGACAAGAAGCTGGTGCCCGCCCTCGCTGGTCTCGGTTCTTGTCCCAACATGCCGCCTGGCAAGGGCGTCAATCAATACGCTGCCAAGTTCCCCGGCGCTCGGGCGAGAAGTGGCGGCTCCCGGGCCGAGACTGCCAAAGACTCCAAGGGGTATCCCCAGGATGCGCCGAAATAGATGGATCATCAAGTCTCTCGCTGATGGGTCGAGGATTTCTAGTATTAATTCAATTTGAATATAGGAGGTGTCTTACTTATATACGTAAGGTCATTCATTACCTAGTTTACTTGCTACTCTCGTTCCAACGGCAAAAGTGAGCATATTCCAACGAAATAAGGCAAGGACATAAGCCAGAGGTGCTTCTGTAAACCACGACGGAAAATGCATTCATCAAGAGGAGAAACGCATCCATGACGTCGTCCACTGGATAAGCGTATGTATCCACTCAACGGGCGTGCCAGGTGCCAGTTGCCAGTTGCCAGGTACCAGGTGCCAGGTGCCAGGTGCCAGGTGCACGCTCACAGTCTGGTCTGATTTTATTTCCGCCATGCACCGCCTCCCTGCCATCGCATGCATCAGACTCCTACGTACCAGAAGACACCCAGAAGAGCATGTTATGCACTAGTGTCCTGTCTACCTCATGTCCGCGCACGTACCAATTGGCCGGGCTATTGTTTAATAAATCGTTCGTTGTTCCAAGGCAAGCGCAGCGCACCAGTTCGATACAGCCCGGCCAGAGTTGTCGTTGCAATGACGACAAAAATGCCTTGCGAACGAGCTCGGAAATCTTCTACAATCTCATTGGTTCTCGCGGCAGACCATGGCCCTGTTTGTTCCCACCGGGGTTCTTTCCCTCGAGAAAGCCAACGACATCTGACATCTACGGCGGCAATGCCAGTCAAGCTCTCTGGTTCTTCGTGGTGGAAGCCACCATGGGCGGCAGAATGATGCGGCTGAGAGCTTCACGAAGGATACCATATTCTTCCAGAGAGGGTGGCTCTCCTTGTGCTTTGCCAATGGGTTTCACACTGTGCTTACCCCTGCTTTGCAGCTTGTGGCGTTCTAGCGACCCCTTTCTTTCATTACTTACAACTGCATGCATCAACGAAAAGGCGCGAGGGGCTGAACGTGCAGGATATAAGTCAAAAGTAGCCATGGCTTCAATGTTTCTACGTCGTTCTAAGCAACTGAAACCGCAGTGCCCCGATTCTCATGCAGCGCGACCTGCACCCCATTCTTACTCTCAGACACCAAGCTGATGGCCTCGACGTATTCCAAGCACGGATCCCGATTCTCCAGAACCTCAAACTCCCCAACCAGCCTCGCAAGCAAATAAATGGTCTGAGTGATGGCCTGCTGCTGCGCCGGACATATTCTGGGTCCACCTGAGAAGGGCACGAAGTCCCACTTCAGTCGCCGACCCTCGAACCGGCTCGGCCTGAATTCATGCGCGTCATCGCCCCAGACAGCAGGATCATTCAGCTTAGCATAGAGCTCCAGCATGACCCTTTGGCCCCTGGGAACGAGAACGGGACTCATGCCATCTGGACCCCCACCGTGGGGAATCACGGTATCGCGAATGGCCGTACGACTCAGACGGCCTGATGATCCATGGATCCGCACTCCCTCGTATATGACGTTGCGGAACGAGTGCAGCGATTTGAGACGCTCAAAGGTCAGAGGCTCGTCCCCAAAGCAAGGGCTTGGCCGCGAAGATCAGCCCATACATCTGGGTGCCGAGCGAGGTAGAACAAGACTGTTGAGAAGACGTTGGAAATGCTTTGAAACGCCGGCATAAAGACGTGCAGCATCTCGAAACGCAGCATCACAGGATCCGGGGCAACCTTGGCCAGTTCATCAAGCAGAACATAGCGATCTCGGGATTTTTCGCCGAGCGCGCCTGCATCATGGCTGTCACGAGCCCTCTCAAGAGCGCGCGCTACCTGACCATCGACAAAGGCGTGAACAATGTCGACATCCTTGTCAAACTCCGTGTCACGAAAGAAGGGGAGTCTCCATCCCACAATGCGACTCTTGCCCAGGCTTTTGCGGCATTTTTGAAGGCGGCAAGCATTTCTTCCGCCTGGGCGGATTTTCCGGCGAGGCAGTCAAACGATTGACCAAAGATGAACTCGGTGCCGCTATCGAGAAACTGGGCGACTTCTGTTAGTAGGAAGAGGGCTTCTCAGCTGAGAATTCGATGAGAATGGAAAATGGTGGAAAATGGAAAAGGGTGAGGCGGTCCATCTCCCTCCCCACGCGGCGCTTTTCCAATTCCCAGGGCCAGGGACTCAGGGCACAAAGGGCATACAAGCTTGGTCATCCAAGGCATCAAGTCCACGGTCCGGCCGTCGCGCGGAATCACATCCAGCAGGCGGTCAACATGTCTCTCGAATCGATCCACGTCATTGAGCTCTGCCCTCACGAAAAGCGGTTTGATCAAATCCCTCGACCTTCGCCATGCCGCCCCTTCATTCGTCAGGATCCCAGGCCCTATGAACCGCAGCATGGGACCCTCTGCACCTCCTCCTTGTTGTAGTCCTCTGCCTTGAGGGACAGGATGGTGCGCCAGTTGTCATCGTCTGTCGTGCAGAGCAGTGCGCCGTGTGGCGAGCGTTCCTCGAACGTGGGCCCGCACTCGAGAAACTGCCCCTGGAAAAGTCGATTGTATCGGCCCGTTGCGAAGCCTTGGAGGCGCCGATGCTTGAGGTCGCTGCCCCAAGGGTCGAGGAACCAGGGCAGGCGATGAGGGTATTTTTCGGTGCCTGGCAGCCGAGATGGCGCAGTTTCCGGTGGCGCCTCCATCGAACGAGGACGAAGCGAACGACGAAGATGCTGGCGAGGGATAGGAATATGGAAACGAGGTGTTGTGTCATTTTGGCTGGAAATGCCCGTCAAGGTCAATAGGAGCAGCCCCCTTTTTTTTTCCAGGGCAGGATAGGCTAGGCTTATAGTTGTGAAAATCAACGACGGAGATGGAACAGTGATGGACGGACAAAGAGTCTCGGCCGACCCGTGACAGAATGCTGCCCAAGGCCTCGCAGATGAGTTATTTTTTCATCCATTCGGGACATTGCCGCCGAGGTGACACACAAGACTTACATACGTACGGCTTCTGTGCCGAGATCCGTGGTGTTTATATTCTAACCCCTAATTATAGGGCGTGCTAGCAATGAATAAAATCTCTATTCCCAATGAGGTTAGCTGTAAAAATCAGTTCATACAACTTGGAGTATTTTCGCGCGAATCCGCACTCACAGACTCATGAGCACGAGTGAAATACCTTGTACATTTAATACTGTGAAATTGCCCCCACGGGGCTCCTCCGACCTACCACACCCCAGTGTGGCTCCAGTCATGGTGAATTCCTTGATTAGGGTTTGACAAGTTCTTCCGTGGAAGCCGGGCCAGGATCCCGCCTGGGCTTCAACGATGCCGGCCCAACGCTGCCCGGCGTTCAGGATGGCGCTGCTTGGATTTCCACGATCCAGACTTCCAGACCGACGACAAGTGGGAACAATGTACATGTAGAAAGGAGTTGGCATTGGGCAGAACCAGCGGAGCAGAAACAAACAAGACATCATGTAATGTTCACGTAAATTTCCGCTAAATTGACCGTGTACTTTGGTAACGTGCGTGTTTTTTTTTTTTTTTTGTGGCCAAGCACCCATCATTAGAGGGAATCACCTATTGTTGCGGCATGGTACCGACACTTGGACACGGTGTCCATCAGGGGACCTGAGCCATATATGCTGAGCTCTGCCGTGTGCACCAGAGATTGGTTGTTGGTCCGCAACGGATCTGTTGGCGTTTACCAAGGATGCACCGTGTTTCACCGAGTACTCCAAGCATAACTCTTATTACGCCGTTATGAAACTTCTGATGCCATCATCATCGACGCACTCCACGCAGCATTGCTACGCCAGCATTTCCAACATGAAGTCGTCCATTGTCAGCATCGTCGTCAGCTGATTCTAGGTGTACGAGCTGGACCTCCCGGGCTCATAACTGGTGTAAGGGAACATGCCGAGCTTACCACATGTTGTGCGGCATGAGAATGAAATCACTGGCACGCCCTCGAGAAGCTGATTAAGAATATTCTCATAGTAATACATCTTCTAATGTCTATTGCTTATTTTTGCTTGGGATGCCAAGTATTCTCTCTGTCTTGACCCTTCTTGACGTAATGACTCTACATCCATCACGATTGATGGAGGCGATGTCTGGGCATGCGCAGGAGCCAGGGATGGTGGCCGAACCAAAGCCTCGCCGGTTCAGTCCCACCTTCTTCTTCTGTGTCTGAAAATCGGGACAAGTGACAGCTCCGATCCCAAATCTCACAGTCCACCGAACAAGACACTTCTTTGCCAGTAACGGTTCCACTTTCAAAGTAGCTCGCAACCAGAGAAATGGTGCATGTACTGTAAGCACTGCCCAAAGCCGTGTGACCTATGCTGTCCTGAACCACGACTTCCGATCCTGGATATTGCTGGGCCATCTTGCGAGCAGCTCGTAGAGGCGTGATGGGGTCCAGACGAGAAGACAGAAATAAGATTGGCGCCGCTGGAACGCCCGGCATCACCCTTTCATCATGCTCTGGTGATGTGAAGGGGCCGCTGAATTTCCAATTGGGCTTGAATGGCCAATGTGAGCACTTCAGTCGGTCTAAAGCCCAAACTCGTCCAAAAATCTTGGATGCCTTCTCTTGCGTTCGGGCGTAATCGAGCCACCAGGATATTCTCTTGTCCGCAATTACCTCACCATCAGAGCAAGAAACGGCGTATTGGGACTCGGCTCTCGAGGACGGCATTTCCAAGTAGCTGTGTTCCGTGTAATTTGCGCTCTCCAGCTTGGCTCTAGTGCGGCAGATATCATCTGATGTGGGTGTGTAAGTGGATCCGGTCCCAACGTCTTTGAGTCCAGCGGCATCGCCAGACATGGCAGCATGAAGAGACCGGGCAAAGATGGGAAAGTGTTGCTTCGGAGAGTAGCTCACGAGGCCAATGGTTTTACGGACATCGTTTCCAGTGACGATGATGGAATTGTTGACTGGTCCTTGAATGATGCGTGGAGATGTGTCGAGATTATCAACCCAAGACCAAAAGTCCTTTTGTGCACGTTTTGCATTGGAAAATTCAGTGCTGTTTGCCCAAGGGCATACATCAGGGCCGGCTTTGAAGCATCCTTCCCAGAACTCATCAAAAATCTCGTCAGCTTCTACGGTAGTTTGAAGTCCACCCTGTGTATCTGGTTAGTCTCCCATGCTTGCAACTGAAGTGTGCTTAACTTACAGGTCCAGTGACATAGTCATCGGCATCTATAACACCATCGAGGACCATTCGACCAACACGGCCCGGAAACATGGACATGAAGGTGGCGCCAAGAAGGGTACCATAGGAGAATCCCATATACTGCAGTCTTGGCGTCGTCTTTTCACCAACATATCCATCGGGGTACTCTTTCTTGCGGAGGAGGTCAATCTTGTCAATCATTTCAACCATGTCTCGTGCCACGTTGGCCGTGCTGGCAAATGACATTGCATGAGCAAACTTGGCCTCGTTTGCGAGGCATTGCTGATTAAATGCCTTGTTCATGGCAAGGGCGTAAGCCATAGGTCCTTCCGAGGGGGAACCGTGACCGATTCCGCTGTAACCACCGGCACCGCGCAACTCGACTATCCACATCTCGCGCTGGCGTGCATCGGGAAAACAGTTTGATGCAGGGTGGTAGAACCTGTGCCTCTTGGGTCGAAGCCGACGATTTCATAGTATCTACTGCCAGGTATATCAATCATTTTCTGAATACTTTGGGCATCGTCCCGGGCAAAGTCGACGCCGGACTCGCCAGGCCCACCAGGATTGATGAAAACACTTCCTGCAAACCGGCTATCATTTGCTGGAACCTTGGCTGGCAGAGTCATGATAGCAATGGCAGCTGTGCGGGGATCTGATTTGTTGCGCCAGTTCAGTGGAACGAGAAGACGAGCACACTTGAACTTCTTGAGGCAGTCGTGGTAGACGACATCGTGACTGGGTTCGATCTCGGCCCAGTGGGGAAAGATCGTGCAAAGATTTAACGTCCGAGTCTTTGGCTGGATCTTGGGATGAGTCATTTCGAGCGGGAGTCTGTGAATTGGCAGTCTCAAGGTTTGATAGGCAAGCACTTCTCTTGTCTTGCTCCCGGCATCCAGGCGTGATAGATCCGCTGTCTGAAGAGCTTCTCGTGGGGGCAGTGAAGGAAAGCGTGACAAAAGTAGCAAAGACGAGAGCTCTTGAAAGGCAGCGGGGATACATGGTGATGATACTGGATAGTAATGACAAGAATATGGTGGACGGATGGATTGCGTTTTCATCGGCTCCCAGCCAACATACAAGGACTGAAACGGATGATGTTGCTGGGACGAATATGGGAATAGAAGACCAAGAAGATCAAGAAGATCAAGAAGAGGATCAATTGCGAGCTCAGGAAGGCATCTCAGCCACAACCAGGCAAGGGGCCTACATCCGGCAAGAGCCAGTCTCACTCAGCCCGAGGGGAGAGCCTCAGAGATGGAACGGCATGTCTGGACTTGCCATCCAGCAGCAGATTCCGTTCATCATTTGCAGGTGACAGGCCATGGCTCGGCACTGGGGGCAGCTGCGAGCTCTGGGCTACCGTTGGTTGTCATGGCCTTCCTGCCTTCCTGCCTTCCCGCCTTCCTGCCTTCCTGCCTTCCTGCCTTCCTGCCTTCCTGCCTTCCTGCCTCCTGCCTCCTGCCTCCTGCCTCCTGCCCCACGGCCTAATTCCAGCTCCCTTGCTCCCTCTACGGCAGCATGAGATGCCACTGCCAAAACCCTTTGCACTTTCCAACTCGCGATGCACGCGACTTGATATACGAAATCAACCGCCTAGCCCCGCTTGCCTACATGTCTTCGTCTCTCCGAGGGCCATGGCCATCATACAAGCGCCGTCTTTGCATGATATTTTTGTCTGTTAAATGCCGATGCCATGTTGCCCTTTTGGAAACGCTCATGTAAGACCGATCAGTTCGCTCCAGTGAAATGTTTTCTACCCAACGTCAGCACGAGCAAACGTCCGTTTTCAGACAGAGTGAATTGGGCTTGCTTTCTAGACACGAAATAGACACAAACAGGTCCACGTCGTTCCTGTCCTCTCCTCCCGTTCCACTGCTACTGAATACATATGTACAAAAACGTGGCGCCCAATATTTTGTTTTATCGCCCTTTTCCACCTCGGTGCCAAGCTCAACACCTCTCAAAATCCCCCCACTATCCTCCTCCATCACGTCACGTCACGTATTCTATTTTGATGCCGCAGGAGACACAGCAAATGTTGGGCGTATGAAGCGACTGTGACAGAAAGAGTTAGTCGACCACATTACTCCCAAGCCAACCAAGCAAGTCCTTGACAGAGAAGGGGGCCGTTCACGACACATACCTCTCGTTATTGTACACCTTGGTGTTCTCACCCATGAGCTCCTTCTCCCGCTTCTGGTCGGCCCAGTACCTTCGGACTTGGTCGCGGTCTTCTTCGGCTTGCAAGAGGGGGATCAGGTGAATGCGAGCCCACATCTTCTCACGGGCCAGCTCACTGTGGTTAAATCGGTCAGTCAAGTCCATACTTGTCCGAGTTACGTGATAATGCTGCATATTTCGTGGCTCCAACTCCGTGGTCCTCATCAGATTCTGTTTCGTCCGGTGCGAGAAGGGGAACAACACATACTTGGCCTCGCGAATGCCACCGATTAGCTTGTACCAGCCGAAGCCCATGATGGCTCCAGCTCCAAGCAGTAAGATACCGGGACGAAAGCCCTTGGCTGGAAGGTTTCGCTGTCCATCGCATACGTCAGTGAGTTCTTCATCTCTTCAATTATCCTCTTGATGATTCGAATATGGCCCTTGAGTTCGAGCAAGAGGTGTGCCGTGCCCACATGGTCCATTGGGGGAGAAAGCAAGCATTGCGCAAGCTTTTGATAGTGCAAAACTAGCTCTCTGGAAACGTGCAGACACCGGGGCCTTTCCTCCACGTACCTTGTACTGGACGGGCTCGTACCCGCCCTTGGGGGCATATCCTGTGCCATCCTGAGGGTATTTCGTCTCGAGGATTCGAAGTCTTTATCGGCGGTTGGAGGTCAATGAATCGGGGCTGGTTGCTGTGTCGAGGTGTATTCGCAGGAAGCAATTAGGCTTCTGATCCGATGCCGCCTGCCTCCCAAGTTGTCCGTGATGCACGTCGTCGCCGGGAAGGTTGATTCCACGATTCAACGTCTCGAATCGAAGACGTGAGGTGCGACTGTTTTGCCTGAACACTGACTGGCTGGAGCTGGTGGCTTACGTAAGAGTATGGATCTGGCTGCGACCTACCCTGTAAAGGCTACTTTTTTCTGCATTCGTGCACATCTCTATTTGCGATTGAGGTCCAACTGCACCCAAGTCACAATCGTTCATGTTTAAAATTAGGTATGGGATGGCTCATGTTGGTTTGACGTTTGAGATGTATTAAAGAGGCGGCTTGCGGATGTACGGTGCGGGACATGCATCACATACATGACATGACAATCTTGTTCGCCAGCACACCATTGAATTAGACTTGATGAATGCACACTCACACAAACATGTTATTTTTATATAGGCTCAGATTACCCCGAAGAATTTTCGAAGAAAGTATGAGATCACGAGGTTTCATAGATTGCGAACACAACATCACACATCGTCTCCTTAATACCTAGTAACCTAGTACCAGTTGAGCATCACCCTTAGCTGAAGCACCACCTTGTCATGCCTTCTTGAAATGAGCTTGGAACCACGCAACTGCCTGATCCTCTGCTTCATCAGCCTGTTTCGCAACATCAGGGACCGTGAGATCTGCGCGGACAGCGAAGCCATGACCAGTCTTTTCATAAACACGAACCTCGCCTCGCGATGCGGCGGGAACTTTTCGACAGTCGATCTGATGGACTCGATCTTGGGCGGCGTCACCTGGCTGTCATGCTCGGGGCAGGCAAACGAGACAGGTACCTTGATCTTTCAATATCGCCAGGGATGCTAAGGAGACTGGGATGCGCCGTAAAGGCAGCATCAACAAGCGGCGTCGCACCATTGTCGACACCGTGAGAGAGTGTGACGGTGTGTTTGCCGCCCCAGCAGAAACCCGCTGCTCCGACGGAGAACCGACCACCTTCCTCTTTGCGCAGCTGTTCAAAGAAGCCCCTGACGCCGGGATACGTCTTTGACGGCCTGCAGCGAATGAGGAAGGGATTGCGACGACAAGAGTTCGGACCAGAGCAACACTGCCGACGTCGACAGAGATTAGCTGCTAGCTGAGGGGAGGGGGAACAAAGATGCCGGCGTGTTGCAAACTGTGCATGCCAGGCACGGGCTAGGCTTACAATCGAGTGAATATGTTGCCGGGGGCTACAGCAGTTTGCATATTGAAAAGCATAGAAACAGGTGGGGCATTGCCTTGAAGGGGTAAATTGTCAGCGACGAGCAGGAAGTTTTCCGCACAACAAGTCATCATTAGAAACCGACCAACCGTTCATGAAGTCGGGAAGATAGACTTTAAAGTCGCCCTTGTCGACGTAGTGATCGGCAAGGATGCGACTGTTGGTGAACTCCCAGCCGAATGCATCGGGGATAATGACAACGATGCCTCTCACAGCCTTGCCATGCGCTGGCTCACTCACGTAGGCGTCGAGGCCATAGAGCTTGGTGGTTTTGCCTCTGGGCTGGCCTGTGTGGATTCGCCCTTTGAAACAGTCGGGGCAGGACATGGCTCGGGACACGGCGGCACGGATCTCGGGCACCCGTGTGGATATGGCAACTGGGCTGACATGGAGTAGGGAAACGCTTGGCTGGTTCCAGTTGAAAAGGGCTTCGTTGATATATGTATATCTATATACTTCAATGGCGGTGATCAACTTGGGCGTGTAGGACGGACAGTCACATGACGTGCTTACGTTCCCCGAATCCTGGTAAAACGGAGATATAAAAAAAAAAACCGCAAACTCCGCCATTGGATGAGCCGACAGACAAATTAACCGATCGCAATAGGGCGGCAAGAGAGTAATAAAAAAAAAAAGAAAAAGGAAAGAAGCCAGTTTGACGCCGATGATTGTTTTGATTTGGACGCTTTCCTCATGATTATGCAATTCCGATGAATGCAATGGCAATGGTATGCAAACCCCGCGTTTTGATGATTTGCAAGTTGACAGTTGGGCAGTCTCAGCCCGACTGGGGGCGAGCGTGCGTCCTGATGCCTTCTTCACATGTCGTCGTCGGCCTTGGATCTGTCTGTCCAGGAATGGTGACCACAGCAGAGTCCAGCCAGGCTAGCCTCTGCAGTAATTGTAATTTATGTATTACTCGCGAGCCCAAAAACAACAGACGGCGCCGGAAACTTGCTTGGACTGGTCTGGACTGGCGACGGTATGCAGGAAACAAATTGCCAGGGCTCATCTCGTCGGCAAGTACATGTACATTGCACGTACCCAACCCACCCACTGTACCCACTTGTGCCGAACTACCAAACCAAAATCTGCACAATGGACCAGAATGGACCCCTCCACGTACCCCCTTTACTATCCCCACTCCTGCATGGCCTGGCCCAGCCAAACCATGCGCATGCATGCATGCCAGCCCGGCTAATAAGGAGACTCGTTCGCTCATTTTAACTCAACCCAGAGCCGGCTTCTATTCCTGCTCTGCTGGGTATACATATACGATGTACATGTACATACACATTACGGGTCCATGTCCCGATCCCACGGGCCACCGCCGACCTGTCTCGATGGCTTCATCTCCCATTCATCGCCATCCGTTCCGCCGACTCCAAAATTTACATTTCGAAAACCCCTTCCAATTCATCAAGACCCTCCGAGTCGATGACCCGTGTTCGTTACGCGCACCCGTGTCACCCACCCTCGGTCGCATGGAGCAAAAGGCTCTACTCAAAGACAATGTAAAACCGCAACCCACCGTGCACGTCACCACGGCATGCTTCATTTTGAAAAAACTCATCCCCTTTACCACCACGCCCTATCCCACCATCTGGACTATTCGCTCGATTCTGCCGCGACAATCTCAGTTCTCTTCCCAGCCATCTCCCAATGGATCCATCAGTCATACTCCCGTGTTTTCTTCCAAAGACGACAGCTTCATTGCAAACGCCCAGCTCCAGATGCCTCCTCACCATACCTCCTTGGATGAAACCCCCTCGCGGCATGGGTCGAAGCACGTCGGGAGATGCTCCCCGGGAGGAAGGGGCCGAGATCCACGGCGGCTGGTCCCGCGCCGACATGTGCGGCATGATGGACTAGTATCACCGCCTCTGCTTCAACATGACATCGTCCCGGTACGAGGACGCCGTGGCCGCCCACAAAAACGGCATCTGGCGCACCGTCATCCTCACCTCCCCGTGGTGAGACTGGCCCGAGTTCGCCCACCTCTTCGTCAAGACCGTGCGAGACGCGGGATCCTTGCGACGACAGGCTCGAGGACGACTTCATGGACCAGAGCTCCGGGAGGGCGTCGCCAACACCCGTCCCCGAGGAAGCATCTCTGCGGCAGAGTCGTACTGCCCGTGGATAGTAAAAACACGGCCACCTCGGCTGATCCATCGTCGTCGTCGTCGTCGTCGTCGCCACCACCCACCGCGAGTACCACTGCTGGCAGTATTGCCGCCAAGCCCACGAGGAACAGGTCTGGTGTTAGTGTGCCTGGCAGGACGGTCACCCGCCAGGCCGCGAGGTGATGCATGTTTCCGTGAGCCTGCCCAACTACATAGTTATCCGATCTGTTGCACACTTACCCGAGTACCTACTTGCCTACTTGCCTACTTGCCTACTACCTACCACCTACCCGTCCGCCCATCCACGCCCCCTTTCTCCCTGAAGGGTACAGGAGGGCCAGTTGCAAGAAGAAAGGGGCCAATATTACCCCGTTTTCTACTTGCATGGAATGAATGCCCATTATGCCTTGGGGATACATTATTGCTACATGCTAGCATAACATGCTCCATATCTTGATTTATACGTGCAAGAATTGAACAGAATATCAAACACATCACAGCCATCATCGCCGTGTGTTCGGAAAAATTAAGGATAAAGATTAAAATTGAATCAACTACGCCGCGTCTATCATGCTCTGTAATCTATGCTGAATAAGACAAAATGTTGCATCACGTCGAGTGCAGCGTCCGTGGCTGCATTGATTCAATGCCACCGGATTCATTCCAGCAAATCCAATCCTCCCACCCTGATGTTCCTGAAATCGAGTCATACTGTGTCGTCGTAGTCATGTTCCTATCCATGTCTTGTACCCAATAATTCGAATTCGACGCTTCGGCGGTTTAGACATTAACATCATGTTTTCAAAATAGGTTGCCATCCACCCCCTTCTCTTTATGCCTTGGTGACTTTGGTTCCTAGGCTCTTCTGTTCACTCAAGCCCACGCCACCGAGTCCCTCGCTAAGTTTCTTGGTCACCATGTCCGGGTCCGGCTCGTCGGATCCTACGAATGTCCAGCTTTCTTCCGTATCGTCGTCTTCCTCGGCACCTGGTAGGTCGTTGGGGCCCATCTTGCGCTTGATTAGGCTTTTGCGTATTCGAGATCGCGATATATGTTTTGAATAGCAGTTTCAACTCCCTTGTCCTGTGTTCAACGACCACACGTCAGCATCACTTTCTTCGTCAAGCACTGAAGGCTGTCCCTTGAAAAATTGGTTGATACATACCTTGCGAATCTGCTCTCCCAAGACACGCGCCTTGACAATCATGCGCTCGTTTCGAGTAGCCTGCCATAACGCTCTGCCAAAGCTGTTCGAGCCCCATCGCTTCAAGCCTACTCCTACACCAAGGTCTTCGACGCGACTGGCAAAGAAGAACTGATCGCCAAAGAATGGTCGAATAATGGTGGGGATGCCAGCCCTCAGACTGGCGCCCGTCGTGCCCGAGCCACCATGATGAGCTGCCGCGTCAATCTGGTTGAAAAGCCAATCGTGCGGCGCAGAATTGATGACCATGATTTCGGCAGGCATCTCTGGCTCGCCTGGGCGCGGTTTAGACGCATCCTCTTTTGGCGAGATGCGATCCGACCATCCCTTGGACAGGATGCATCGAACGTCGGCTTTCAGCACGGCATCAATGACCTCTTGCGTCATTTTGGCCGGGTCATTCACTATAATCGAACCAAAACCGACATACACGAGCTTCTTGCCGTCATCCTCGCCTTCTTGATAAAATCAGAGAGCGCTTTCGGAGGCTCGTATTCGTCACCCTCGTCCAAGAACCAATACCCAGTGACTCTGATCCAGTCCGAGAAGTCAAGAGGCGGGGCGACGACACTGGGGCTGAAGTTGTAGAGGAACGGCACCTTGTTGGGCTGCATCTTCTCCAAGCTTGTGTTGGGCAGGCCAAGCGTCTTGTTGCGCCAGCGATTGATTTGCTGCGCGGTCGCTCTCCAAAATATATTATCAAACATGACATATGTCATGTAATTGTACGCTCCACCCATCTTATGCTCAGGCATGATGAAAGCATGTGGGTAAGCGCGGGTTCTGGTCCAAGGCATGGTGAAAGCCCTAAAGTAAGGAATGCCGAGCTTTTCCGCGACATGAATACCAGCCATTGCAGACGGCGACTCGATCAAGAGTTCTGATCCCTCACATGCTGTATAGGCCGAGTCGAGCAGCTCGTCCAGCCAGCCACGGAAGGCAGAGTTGGCTTCACGAAGGAATGAGAGCGTGAAAGTGCCATTCTCAATGCACAAGCGCATGAGCTCGCTTGGGTCCCCTCGACCTTCCTGAACTCGATTCCGTGAGACTCGATCCAGTCCTGGAACTCGGCGTGCGTGGCGATGCGAGGCTTGTGTCCTTCAGCCAGCAAGCCTTTGCAGAGTGAAATGTACGGCTGCACGTCACCCCTGGAACCAATCGTTAAGCATGTGATCCGCATGGATTGTGGGGTTTGAAGTTGAGGAATGAGCCATCCGTCTCGTCCATGAGTATAGTCGGCGCGTTGGGCTGCGATTCGGCTTCTTGCGGTGGCAAGATTTCGTGTTGGGGATACTCTTCCTGTCTTGCAGATTTTAGGGCATCTCTTTCAGCCATGGCTGCTTCCTGTTCCTCCTTCTCCTCTTGATGGAGGATCCCTGATTCTCGGAGATATCGACATGTTTCCAGACTTTGTAGCAAAGTCACCGTACAGTCATCGCGGACATCCACCTGACTAAACTCAAAAAAGCTCCTCGTGACCACGAATAACAACTGTAAGCCCAGAGTATCCCAGACGGAAACCTTTCTCCTTGTGAGCAGTTTCAATGTCTTTCAAGGGCAGAATCAGCTTGGTTCTCGTGCCAGGCAAGAGACTGCGGAAACAAAACGACTTGTCGCTGATGTAGATCTTGCCGTACAGAGGCAAAACCCGAATGATGCAGCCGAAATACGTAGCTTGAAGTCTTTCCGTTGCGGGCAATGCAAAGTGAGCACGGAAACGTTCCATTGAAGTTTGAACTTTTCCATCAGAATCCTCCTCCAGCTCGTCTTCGTCCGGCCGAAGCCCCGCAGGCTCACCATAATGTTTCCGACCACCCTTCCACATGCCCGACACCTTCTCGACATACCCCATAGATTCTGTTGCTAGAAGTGAGCTCATGCGCTTACCGGTCTTGTTCAGGTAGTCTGCGAAAGCGCCGGCACGCTGGAGGGGATAAGAGCCCATTTTGGTAATGCTCTGAAGTGTCGGAGTAGCGGGGATGCAGGCTGCCGCGCGTTTTTCCCATGATAACCCAGCTGGCTGATGTGTCCTGTGGTTGCTGCGTGCTCAGCTGGAAGCGAAGCGCCAGGAAGAGGCGAATCGGACTCCCTTGGCAAATCATCGCCCTTGCCATCCGTGGATTGGCTTGATGCATCAGATCGACGCATGGTGGGACTGTGGAAAACTTCGCTGCCTTGAAGTATTTGACTCGCCGATGGATCTTCGGTAGCAACAGATATTGTCAGGTTGGAAAAGCTGGGATCCTCGGTAGACGACTGTAGATTGGAATCAGACGACTCCAAGCCTTGCTTCGGCCCCTTCTCCTCCACACGACGAGTGCTTTGGGTTCTGCGGTGGCCGCTGAAACTCCTCCTAGGACTTTGCTCTCGCATCATACTCGAAACCTCGTGGCTCCGTCTACCCATCTGACGCAAGGCATCCACGCTGGATCGAGAGGAGCATTCCACACTAACCCGTGGACTAGGGCCAGTTGCGTGCGGTGACATGGGTGCCAAAGTAGCTTTGACAGGCTCAGGGAATTTTGGCGTGCGGACTTTGTCGATCTGGAGGCTGTGGCGCGCTGATGACTGTGATGGGAGAGGTGAGGCCTGACGGGAGATGTGCTCGCTCTTCGTGCCTCGCTCTTCATCATTGTGCAGATGCCCTTCCTCTGCGATAAGCTTTCCAGCGGTCCTGCTGTTCGATGAAGCGCCGTCGACGAGTATCTTGAGAACATTGATGGCCTCCTTACCGAAGTTGAAGAAGGAAAAGAAATACTGCGCGAAAGAAGATTAGTCAACTCTTGTTAGGATCCGCCAACTCTTTCCATGTCAGGAGTACGTACCTCATCGATCGCATAAGTCTCGTCGTTGTCAATGACTCGGATTTTGCATGTGTCAGAAAATTCCATCATCTGTGTCTCCTCCACGTCGATTATATTGTGAATGGGAAGTGATATCTTGACGCTGTCGCCTTCGTTGTGACTCCGAAAAATGACTCGCTGAAGGCTCTTGACCCATTCCTTTGCACTTGGAGCACTGTCCGCCTTGAAGTTGTAGGTTCGATGACTGGTGACCACGTTGAACTGCAGACCGTCCTTGTCCTTGTCAACAACGTTGGCTGAAATGCCGAATCTGAGATCGATTTGTCCATGTGGAAAGTAAAGATTTGTCGAGTCTCGGTAGTATGATAGCACATCACCCTTCAGGCGAAACCAGTATCTATGATACTTTGGGTTCCGCTTACCGCTCTTGGACATATAACCGGACTTGGCCACAATATTCTATGAAATGGTCAGCCAGCTGTCTAGTGATTCAACAAAGACTTGGGACCGAACGCACGGCTTTCTTTGGGAGGTAGGCGTAGAAGCAGATATGTTTGGCTGTGATATACAGAAAGCCTTGGAGGAGCACGCTTTGCAGTAACCAGCAAGGATATTCTAGAAACAAGGGCACCGTGGTAAGTCAAAAGATGTCAAATCAGTGTCTTCCGGAAACCGATGTCAGGACGCACCTTCTATGACTTGTTCTGGCTCGTCAAATTCGAATATCTCCATGAGCCGCTTAGCCAACGCCGAAGACTCGTCGCCATCGTCACTTGCGGCGATATCGCTAGATCGCCTCTCCATGTCGAAGCTGGGTCTTGCGGTCATTTCAGCCCTGGCCTGGAGCATGCGGCTCATTACAGGGGCTAATCGGTCATCCTCCCCGTCGAGAACTACGGCTGGTGGTTGGGAGTCCTCGATGGACTCTTTTGCATCGTCCGGGGACTCCAATGGAGAAGCAGATAGTTGACCCGATTCGCGCTTCTTGCTTTTACGTATCGGGAGAGTGGAAAGAGATTTAAGCAGTCTGTGTCCAGATGATAGCTTCTTCTTGTGCCCACGTCTCTCGTCCTCGGCTCGGGGCGGGAATATAACGGTTTGGGAGAGGTCTCGACTCCCGGAGCCCTTCGTATTTTCCCCATCATCTTCGTCGCTGCTGCCGTCGTCGAAGCGTGTGTTGAAATCAACCCGAGACCCTGCCGCAGCTATAAGACCGAAAATACTTTGATTCATATTGATAGACACTGCACGGCCACGTCGAGAAGCGATGTCATTCGGCGAGTCCTCGTCGTCACTATCGCTTTGCTTCAGAGGCTCTGGCATATCGAGTGTGGCGCCTGTGGTATCATCGCGTTTCTTCTTTTGTAGCTTTCGACTGACTCGTTTCCGAGTGCTGTTGCTTCGTTCGTCGGCACGGGTCAGTTTGCGGTCCTCTGCATCCTCGTCGCCGTTTAGTGACGAAGACGGGAAGCTGTCCATGCTAAATAAAATACTGTGAGGTGGGGAGGGAAATTGGGTTCGAGCTGGATCTGCGGATAGAAAGTAAGACGATATAAGGTTCAGATATGCTGCTACTTCGTGCTGGTGCTCAAAGGTAGCCTGACTGCGCTGTGACGCAGCGGAAGGCGGCCTTGAGCAACGTCCAAGGCGATAAGATGATGCACAGAGAGAAGGGACCAGTCTATGGAGACTGCAGTATGCCCAGGTCTATGGACGCAACGGCAAACGCAGCTCCCTCAAGCGCGAGGATGGAGAGGACTGAGTGCGAAGACGGAGAAAGATGATGAAGGCTACGTCGGGATCATGGCTCGTCCTCTGATGCTATGAGATGATGAGTACTGAGGACCCTAGCCTAATAAGTTGCTGACATGTTGCGGCTAGCGGGCGGCCTGGACGGGCCACGGTCTGAGGCCCCAATTGTACCAATCTGCTGAGAAGGACCACTATCTGGCAGGTGCTACGAGCTGTTGTCACCGTGGTCCCATGGCTGTGATGAGGGAAAGCGCGGGGCGGCAGGGGTCCAATTTGCCGTGCCCGAGTGGAGTAGACGTCACTAGTACATAGGGCAAGTGGCAGTGGACACAGGCTGTGTGCCTTCTCACAAGGCCGCGGCCGTATATTGCCGTATCTTGCTTTATTTATTCTCAACCGGGCATGAAAACATTTCATTTATCAAAGTGCGCTCATCGCAGAGCTTGGACATCCTTGGTTGAAGTCTACCGCACATGAAGAACTTGCCTCTGGCTCCGCTAACAAGAAAATCGTGACACCCTGCACTGCCAGTATCGCCAGGTCACATGCAGCAGGAGCGGCGATGCTTCTGGTCAGTCATCAGTCATCAGTCGTCAGTCAGATCAAATCAGAAGGTAGGAAGGGCGGCGTGACCAGGCCTAATGGTAATAGTGAGCGACAGCCAGAGAGGCAGAGAGGCCGTTACCGGAGAGGGGGCGGTGACGAGGGGCGAATCATCAACCAGGCTCAAGCAAGCTGCAGCAATCAGGTGCTGGCTGCCATTTCCCGCCCGTCAATTGATTCTCAACATTTGCACACGTCGACATCCAACCAGATCAGATTGTGCACATTTGCATGCGTCATGTTCGGGTAACGGGCCAATTGACCCGACCAATACGAGAATGACAATCCAGTGGTATACGGAGTACGAGGCGCAGAATGACAATATAAATCAAAACAGGACGGGAAACCTCCACATCGCCACCAGCAACTGTACACCTTGTCCAGGTTTGGTTTAGCAGACGCGGCAAAGTCGGGCGGTTCGCCGGGTTGAGGATACAAATACAAGTGATATTTCCAAGGTGCAAAGTCTGGAGATTTTAGAGACCAAGAGGAAAAAGGACTGCAAGAGAAAATATCTGGGGTTGAATAGCTGAAGAGCAGAAAAGCGCATCACGATTTGTCGACGATCATATCGTGAGTCACGACGGATCTTGCAGTTGTCAAGAGTCCGCGCTGTCTGTCGATCCAACCTCCTGCGTTAATCTTGTGAAAAACTAACGTTTACAGGAAACGTGGGGCTTCAAGGAAGTTGCATCCATCCAACTAATTTACTCATCTCCTTCACCTGTCTGCAGCTCAGCGTAGGAATACACCAGCCGGCCTCGTTACCCACATACCGCAAGACGACCACCATGGCGCCGCTCTTTCCCCGTCTCTCATCTCGGAAGATGTCTCCTCTTCCATGCCCCTAGGATACACCATCCGCCCTCTCGAAAAGAATGACTACGCCAAGGGTTTTCTGACATGCCTGCACGATCTAACATGGACCGGCGACCAAACAGCCGATGAATTTGGCACCCGCTATGACGAGATGGACACCCAAGGCAAGGGGCCTTACTATTACATCGTCATCGAGCATGATGGCCGTATCGTGGGGACCGGTGCCGTCATGATCGAAAAGAAATTGTAAGCCAAAACGTTCATGCTGGGAATCCTAGTGGTCCGATCTGAATGAACGGCCACCTCATAAAGGCCAACATCAACCATTGAAGTGGAACCGAGACTAACAGCATCCAGCATCTGGAACCGCGCACTAGTAGGCCACGTGGAGGAAATCTGCATCTCAAAGGACCATCAATCCAAAGGTCTTGGCCTGAAGATGATGAATGCTCTCGACAGTGTTGCCAAGAAAGCCGGGTGCATCAAGAGCTTGCTCAACTGCGACCCTGCTAAGAGCGGCTTCTACGTCAAATGCGGGTACAAGCATTCTGGGATGGAGATGCAACACTCGTTCAAGGAGCACAAGCCTTGAGGAGAGTTCTTGGAGCCGGAGAGATGAATTTAATCCGCAGAGTTGCTCGACATGAGCGAAAGTGGCTTCTTTCCCCGCGCTGGCCACGATGAACACAGAAGAGGAAGGGACATGCAGAAATTGGTCAAGTTCAATACTAGACAGTGTGGAATTACATTAGTGCTATGCAGACTGCCCTTGAGATTGTTGAGACCGGAAGGCGAGTTCAGACCAGCGGTCTCCTTTTTCTGCCTGTCGCCGAGACCGCCGTTGATCCATTCATTCTCTGTGGGATTTTTACACGCTATTCTCGACAAGACTTCTTGCCCGGGAAGGCTCTCATTCAATTTTTCTTTCTGGCTCAACTCGGTGGTTTGCGCGGCCAGTCGCTCGGCTGATGACACCGCTGGATCATCACGGATTTGCTGGACTGCTGGCGGGAGAAGAACGCCGACCGGTTGAGGGCTTGGAAGTTTGTTGGCGGAATGTCTTGCACCTTGTCCTAAGAGGGGTTCTTACCTATGTGGGATGGTCCAGAGAGTTATGTACGTGATTGCTCCTCCTGAGTTCCTTCTGTTTCATACATGTACTTCATGTATTTCTCACCAAGAAGTGGGTGATTTCAGTCACCAAACTTCATCTACCCAAGTCGTTGCCCACGGGCGACCCAAAAAGGAACATTCATGCCATCATCCGCCGTGGTCGTGTTCATTGCCTATCGATTTTTCGCGACCAGCTCGCCCAGGCCGACAATTTCCACCATGACAGGTATGCCAACCTCGAGTTCCCAATGGCTAACAGTCGGAGGAAGAGCAACTATTAAAGCATGGACCTCACCGCACAAAAGTTCTACAACCCTCTACGTACTGTACCAATATACCAATATACCAAAAACCATATTTGCCAATGGGGGATAACTGCGTTGAATCTCCGACACGAATAGTCAGAGCTGCTGGTGCTCGCAGGACCACCAGTCATACACCACAGGCCACTCTGTGCAATAGGATCGTCGTAGGCGACCCAGATCTGCATACATTTCACATCCGACGCGCACTTGGCCGCGCACCATTGAAAGATGCCCTCATGGGTAAGAGGCACGTTGGCCACGTCAAGGTCCAGGTTGAGATGGTTGCAGGGGACGCAGTTGCCGGAGTACGCAGTGACGTAGTTGAACATTTTGCCGACAATCGTCTCGGTCTGCGAAACAGTCACCGTCGCCGTAGTGGCGGGCCGCGTCGTCTCCGTGATAATAGCCTGTGCCGTGGCAAAGGACGTCATTGGCGGGCCGATGTTGGTGACGACGACGTTGTTGGTGGTGGTAAGGATGACAATACGCGTAAGTGAAACGGTGGGCGAGACGGTCGCCGTGCGGGAAACCGTGGCTGTTGCCTCGGCGGTAGTTGAAGTCGAAGTCGAATCTCACCGGCAGGAAAGTTTCCGCGGTCCTCGACTCCACGCCTCTTGGGAGTTGGGACCATTTCGGTCATAAATTGTCGAGGTTCTACACAGCCAGGTTAGATTTTCTGCGACCGAACTAATGAAAAATGACAGAGAACGAAGGAGCTGCAATCGGGACTTAAGATCGTATGGTAGCGGTCGCGGCCGTGGTCTCGGTGACAGGACTGGTGACGAATGCCGTATCTCTACGCGACGAGTTTCAAGACCTTGTTCAATCCTCCACCGAGCCACCATTTGACCCGAGAAACCTACGTTACGGTACTTGTGACTGTGACTGTAGGCCCGGCAACCGTCTTGGTCTCAAGCTTGACGAAGCTGGCGCAGAAAGAAGAGGCTTTGAGATGCTCGAGAACCGACAAGACTGGATTGTTCTTGCACGGATTCCTCTTGCTCGAGTCGGAGCGCCGGACTTGATTGGGGACCGCCGCGGCGACTGCCACGACTCACGAGCGAGGCCACCACGGCCCCTTTGAGATGCCTATTCGGGAGTCTGGGACTTGTCGTGAGCAGCAAATCGATGGGATGACTGGAATGCTCACGGCGGCGAGATGGAGCATCACGTCCGGAGTGGCCATGTGCTTTGCTATATACCTACATCCCAATGATTAGAATGCCTACTCCATTTCCCTCATGGCAAACAAAATGTGGAGATTTTGTCTGGGACACGGGGAAAGCTGAATAGGGACAACGCAGTTGAGGTCAATTTACGACTCGAGGATCCGAAGCCGCGATGTACTCAGAATTGTGTTTCTTTTCTTCTTTCATTCCCCTTATTTTTTTCGTCTAGCCCAAGAGCACCACAGACTAGTGGGTGCGCCTCGTGGTCAACTGACTACGTAGCTAGTTGCGCATCCATCATCCTGACCGCCTCATCACGAGCCTTCTCATTGTCAAAGTCCAGTATAAAGTCCCATCTGGGCAGCACCCTCTGTTTCAACTTGCCCAGATCCAGCCGAGTCTCCTCGCCCCGGCCGGTCATGATGATCCCCGTCCCCTGCTCGATTCCACGATGCGCTGCGTCCGGGGTCGGCGGACCTCGTCATACACCCGCAGAGCAACGACGGCTTCTGCGGGAGTCCCGGAGCGGCCGAGCAGAGTCGACAGGACGAGACTGTCTTCTAGGGACATGCCGCAGCCGGAACCCTGCCACGGGGTAGTGGCGTGGGCGGCATCGCCTACGAGGCAGATGGGGCCGGAGACGTACGTGCGAGCCGGTGGATGGTCCCAGAGATACATGGCCGGCTGCTGAGGTTGGGAGCAAAGGAGCTGTTGTTGTCAATCGGCATTAGCAACGTCAACGTCAACGTCGTCCGAAGACGGTCGGCATTTCACCCCGGTCACGAACGATTACGGACAACATACCTCATTCACGGCCCTGTTCAAGTGAGGCGGCCAGTCCTTGTACAGAGTCTTGATTTCTTCGGCGTCCACCATCCGATGCCACTTGTCAGATGCGTCGCCGTGCTGCTTGTCGTACGCACAGATGACGAACTGCACCAGTGCGCCCTGGTCCAAGACGTTATGCAGCAGATACGTGCCGTCGCCAACCCACATGTGTTCACGGGCATCCTCGACATCAACCAGGCCCTCGCCCTCGCCGTGACCTTCGCCCTCGCCGATGCTCGATCTGGCATCCGCGTAGGGCATCAAAGCCATGACGGCCCACCAGCCAGAGTTTCTTGGGTTCGCAGCCACGTCATCTTCACCGAGGACCATCTTGCGCACAATGCTGTGAATGCCGTCGGCACCGACGAGGACATCGCACTCGTGAGCGGTGCCATCCGCGAAGTGTAGCGTGACAGGTCCGTCCTCCTGTGCTGCTCTCTCCACACGCGCCAGTTTCCTCGACGCATGCATTCGCTCTGGAGGGACGCCGCCGAGGAGTTCTCGCAGAAAAGCAGCGCGGTGCACGATGCTCGTCAAGCGCCGCCGGCCGTCCCCATGTCCATCCGTGACCTCGTCAATCATCTTGTTCCGTCCTTCGCCCTGGGCGAGCATGAAACGCACCCCCGTTGGGCCACGGCGCCCGCACGCTCAAGACATCGGGCGGCCGAGGAGCCGATGAGATCAAGAGCATCGAGGCCGTTTCGAGCCACCCCGATGGCGGCACCGGCTTCCTTGAACTCGGCGGCCGACTCGAAGATGTGCACGTCCAGGTGAGGGTGGTTGAGCAGGGCGTGCAGGAGAGAGGCGCCGGCCAGACCTCCTCCTAGAATGGCGACTCGGATGGATGAAGGCATTTATTTGCGCGCGCAATTAGAGGCCTCGACTTTGGAAGAAATCAAGATCAAGCGCTGCCCTCTGTCGGATGTGGGCTCGCCGCCCTCAACTGCGCAACAACAAGAGCCATTGCGGCAAGTGTGTTCGAATCCATGCCGCTCCAAGGAGTCCAAGCCCCATGCAGTTGACGACTTGATCCTGCATGATGATAAATGGCAATAACACTCAATCCTGCGTGGTGAGAAACCGCGGTGAGCTCACCGCCACCCTCCCGAATATTGCGCACTGTGTTGCTCCGAGGGACAGAAAACCCTGGAAAAGGGGACACGCAGCCAGCGAGCGCTCGGGCTTGCGAGGCGCACTAGCGACACGAAGACGAGGGATTTTGTTTTCGGTTACACGGGTGAGATGAGGTCACCCTGGCTCTCCCTGACTTTTGCCTGCAGGCCCGTCTTCTTTTGGCATGCCGACACTGGCAATCTGTAGGTGCTGGGGATACCGGGAATCATGTTGGGAAAGCAGGAGGGCCGACTGTAAGTGACGAGGTCCCTCTTTGCGCTCGACCTTGCGTCAGGCCAGGACACTGACATGATAGTCAAGAGGGCCTCTTGAGTCTTGAGCGCAGATTTGACAGACGACGATGAAGATGCCGTCAAGAATGTCCAGCGAAACCAAGCCCTTCTTGGGATCGGACGAAGCTGCATCTCGCAGCGAAGAGGGGTTTCATCATGGGAAGAATCAACGGTCGACTAGCGTACAAGTTACATTCCATCCACCCTTCCTCTTAGTCCAAGTAGTACTCCTTGTGTTGAATATTACACTCCTCATCTACAACCTCACGGGCTCCCAAATCAGCTCCGAGCATGATATCAGCAGCAACATGGGCGGAAAGACTATTTGTGAGTCCCAAAACCATCGACCGCTGATTTTTGCTTTTCTTCGCACACGGCCGGCCATTCTAATCACACTCACTACTGACCCTTTGCACAGCTCCCGCACGATCCGCTCTGCAGTACAAGATCAAGCCCAACGAGTTCGTCAAGACGAACAGCCCCTTTGTCGGGGAGCCTCGGCCAGAACTCGATGAGGCCTGGTCGCATTTACTACGATGTACCGTACACGAGCAATCCACTGTACTGAGAGACGAATATCTAATGTGGCCTCGTGCAGCGTCCATGATCAAGCTGTCGGAGGAGGAACTGAGAAGCATGAACAAGACCTCGATCCCGCTACGAGACGGAAGTGGCTACATTGGGTACATTGAGGGCATACACATGCTGCATTGCGTTGTAAGTATTTCCCAGGAGGCCATGCTCGTGCTGCCCTAGCAACCCCCCCCAAAAAAAAAAAAAAAAAACCATGTACCATGTACCGACACCGTCCCGGCAGAAACGAATGTACCAGTATCAATACCAAGATCATTACCCCGAGCTCAAAGGCACGGATGCGTTCATGCCCGGCCACTGGGGTGAGTGAGGCTGCCAAGTGCCCACCAGGAGTTGCGAGGCGCTGCTAAAGTTGCGTGTACCCTTCCTAGATCACTGCCTTGAAGTCCTCCGGGAAGGCATCATGTGTAATGCCGACGTGGCGGTCAACACGTACCACTGGAAAGGCGACGACGACATCAAGGGTGATCGGTCAGGGCCGCGGAAATGCACGGATTGGGGCCGTGTTCAGTCATGGCTTGGGGAGCGGGCGATTGAGTTTCACGACAAGAAGGAATTCCTCGGCAGATTGGTGAGAAAAGGCGAGCCTGGATCTGTAGGGCCTGTATATTCTTGGGCCCAATAAGCTACAATGACGCCAATTTTTGATGCGCAACAGCTTCAACCCCTGTATCCGAATTTGGCGTCGAGAAACGGTCCATGTGAAGCTCTTCTCTTCAGCTCCCCGGCCGCACAAGCATATCCGTACTTGCACTTCTGCCCAACATCCACCTATGCAGTTTCTCCCAGTTGATGCACTTCTGCAACCCAGGAGCATGATGGGTCGGGATATCCTGTTGCCGCTCGCCCCAGTACACCGTGTACATGGAGTAATCGACGCGGCACATGATACTCTGACGTAGATAGTCAAGACAGTGATCTGGCAGAGGTCAGAATGACTCTCAAGATTCTGTCCATTGACAAGTTACAACTTGCCTCAACGTACCTGCATGAGATTGAGTGTACTCGAACTCTGCGCCTTTGGGATCCAAATCCGGGTAGAAGTGATCCCGATACAGGAACATTTTAATCTTTTTCTACCAGGAAGAGCGTCAGAAAGATGTCATGTCAGGGGTACGCGGCCACGTCGTCGGATTTCATGTCCGCATAGTACATACCACACAATGAAGATTATGCGCAACCCCAAGCCTGCCGCGTATCCGCCGCCCCTGAGAGGTATCGAATCCCTGCCATAAAGCTTCATTTCGTCTTCCGATATCCGCAACAAAGTACCTGCTCCAGAAGTCAGCGAGCTTGAGAGGGGGCAGCATCACGGGGCTCAGACACCATGGGCACAACATGCCTCGCATCAATTCGTGCACGTTGTGCTCCCATTCTTGTCCGGGATGGCCTGTGAAGCGCGTGTCATTCGACACCATTTCACGGTATTCATACTCTATCACCGCATTCGCTGGTGCTGAAAGAATAAAGGAAGAAGGAGAAGGAAAAAAAGTCAATACAAGATGTTGACTAAATTTGGATCCTTGGGAAAAAAAAAACGAAAGAAAGAAAGAAAACAACACACAAAAGATGCCGGCTCACAATAAGGATCAGATAGTTGGTGCTTGCTCGATAGATTGGCGCTCGATCCAGTCGCAGTCTGGCTCGGACTTGGAGCGGCGAAGCGCAGGAGGACAAAGCTCAAGAATGCGCAAGTAAGCGTCAATAGGACATTCGCGAGAAGCGAGACTGTCAAGAGGCAGCGTTTGCCATCTTTCGACCGTGATGCCCGACACTGTGGCGGCTTCTCAGTGTCCTCGATCTCAGTCTCACCCAGGCTGGCGCTGGCGTCATCGAGAAACGTTCCTTCTTCGTCCGACGACATGGCTCCCGAGATGGGGACAGTTACGAAGAAAGGGGAAAAGGAGAAGAGAAATAATGTAGAAATGACTACGGTCAGAAGTTTCAAAGTGCCTGCCACACGGGCGGTTGCGGTTGCGGTTGCGCCTACATACACATGCTGTTGTGTGAGATGGAGATGGGGCCGACTTGAGAAGTTGAGACGCGGAAGCGACGCAGATGCGGAACGGAACGGCACAACAACACAAAGCGGCGCGGTGCGAAGCGGAGGGAGTTGTCCACACAACAAATGTCCTCGAATCTGAGAGTCTGTCTGTACTCGGTAACCTGATACAAGATTAAAGGACCTGACGGCCCGCGGCCCGCGCATGAGCTGAGGCCTGCCTGCCTTTCGGACACACACAGCCTTCCTTGCACACGGTCTGTGTCGCACTGTGTCGACAACTCGCTCACATGTCAGGTTCCTGCGGGAGAGACCAACATGAGATGGCAAGCAGTCGCGCTCATATGTATTACAACTACGGGCATATGGACGAGAAATCAAGTTACTTCAAAACCGGGGCTGTGTCCACCGTCCACTGTCTACTCGGTCCGTACACTCACTCAGCTTGGCATTGCCGAATGAAACTGCCAATTTCCCAGGTTACATGTCCTTGTTGGAAAGAAAGAAAGAAAGAAAGAAAGAAAACACCCGTTCAGCAACCACCGTTCCGCCACCGTTCCGCCACCATGAGGCAGCAGCTTCTTGTTCTTACGGCCCTGGCTGCAGCTCTTGCTGCTGCTACGCCCGTCACCACAGGTATATATAGATACATATACTCCGTATATGCCTCCTTTCTCGAACGTCCCTCCTACATGGATTCCGAGTTCGACTCGTTAATTTCAGCGCGCGCTCCGGATCATAGATTCATCAACCGCGGCTGCCGTGCGCCGAGACGGTTCAACTGAGTTCGATCCCGATTTCGGCTTCAAAAAGTCGAAACGGGACGGCAACACCGAGGTCGAACCGGAATCATCCGGGCTCAAGAGGTCGAAGCGCGATGGGGGCACTGAGTTTGATCCCGACTTTGGGTTTTGAGAAAGGGCGACGAGAGATGGCGACAACTGGGGTTGACTTGGTTTTTTGGATTCTAGACACGGGGAACAGGTGTAGAGTAATTGATGCGCATGAGTTATGAAGAAGGAGAAGAAGAAGAAGAAGAAGAAGAAGAAATACACAGTTGTTCATCTCGTCTATTTCCCAAGTAAAAAGCCCATCTTGATACACGGCCCATCTGTCTCGCCCTGCCGTGTTGGCAAAGCCATTGCTCGTCTTCACCAAGAGCAACATGGCCAGAGACAAATGCCATCCCTCCACGCCGAGCCCTCCTGTCTGAATCCTGATCTCGAAATGAAGAGGGGAAAAAGAAAAAAATCAAAAACAAGGGCCCTCCTGCCTGTGGATCGAGCTAATCACCGGCTCGCTTATGCCCACGCGTGCTTCGATGACTTTACCCGGCGACATTCAAAATCAACGCGACCGCCCACACGACCGCCCACACGACCGCCCACACGACCGCCCTGGGCAACACGCACGCAATCCTCTGATTTCTCTCTGGTGCAACAGCATGTATAAAACCCAGGTTACATGCGGCTGCAAGTGGCAGACAGGACAGACAGAGAGGCACTATCTCGAGACGTTTCACAGTATGCAGCGTCGGCCGCGCCATGTCCTGGCCCCTTGTCCCGTTGCATGTTCGTTCACAGTTCTCGCTTCATGTAACAGTGCCTGTGGTTATCAAAGAAAATTTAGATCGATGGCCTTTAATGCCGTTACCTTGGCGAGAACCCCTTTTTTTCTTTCATTTTTCCCGCATCTCTTCATCACGCTGAAAACTGTTGAGCGGTTCCGGTGTCCGCAGCCGAAATGACATACGTCAACAAGGGCAGCGTGACGGCCATTGGCATCGTTTTCCCGGTCCTCGCGATTCTTCTGTTCGCCGTGCGGTCGTCGAGGCTGTTTTTCATTCTCAGAGGCCAGAGCTGGATGATATACTCATGGCACCAGCGGCTGTGAGTCCCCCCGATGTAGGGCTGGTGATACCAGACTTTTTTGGTCGGCCCCCGGGTTCTGGGCTCTGGCTAACACGTTTTGTCTGGTAGGCGCTGACTGTGGCCGCTGGTGTTGGCATCGTCATCGGCATGTCCCATCATTCTTGGAAACCCCCTCCGGCGTTGCTGTCGTGTTTTTGTGCTAATGGGAGTCGATGGAACTGAACAGGAGCTCGGATGGATATCGTAGGGGGCATTCTCTCCCGTCCATTACGCGGGTGAAGTACGAGCGTCTTGGAAAGGTTCGCCTGCCACGGTGCCAGCGGTTGCTTCATGATGTATATGCTGACTCGCGCAGTTCGAGTACGCCTTCTGGATCTGCCACGTTTTAGCCATCGGCCTCATCAAGTTGTCCATTCTCTTCCTCTTCCGACGCATCTTCAAGGGTAAGTTCCAGCTCTCTTGTCTGTCTGTCTGTCTGTCTGTTCTTTCCGTCCCGCCGCTGTATCTAGCTAACGTCGTCTTCCATCGCCGGCCGAGAGCAGGTCGCGGGTACAGAACAGCGTTCGACTACGCCAATTGGATCCTCATCGCCTCCGTCGTGCTATGGACCGTCGTGTTTCTGTTCTTCGAGATCTTCGCATGCGGAGCCAATCCCCAGCTGAGCTGGTCCAGTGTCGAATCTCTTCGCGGCAAGTGTGTCGACACGTTTGCAATGCAGACGGCCTGCGCCGTCCTCAGCTGGGCGATTGATCTGGCTATTCTGATAGAGCCACTGTTCAAAGTACGTCCGCGCCCCCAATGACCCTGGAAGATGAGCTAACTCTCATGTTCGATGCCAAGATTGGTTCGCTCAACATGAAAGCCGGGCGAAAGATCCAAACCTCCTGTGTCTTCCTCCTCAGTACCTTGTAAGCTCGTCGTCAGTTCCTTTGCGGGTCAACCGGGACACACATTTCTGATCCGATCCCGTTTCTTTTTTTCTTTCTGGCAGTGCCGTCATGGCAGGATTGTTACGTATGATTGTCTGGATACAGATTGATATCCAGGGGATCGTGAATCCCACCACCAAAGTGCTGGGGACTACTTTTGTCACGACCGACGTCACAGGTGTGTGTGATTGATAACCATCCCCCAAGCGACAACAACAACAACACAGGATCAACTTTGTCGAAAGCTGACTTCATTTCTCCACCATCAGGCGTCGTCTCCTGATATTGTTCTGGACCTATGTCGAAATCGGCGTTGGCTTCGCCGTGGCCTGCCTCCCGCCCTGCGCAGGGCCCCTGGACAAGTTCTTCCACTGCTCCATCTATCGTATTCGCTCTTTGTCGTCGCTCAGATTCTTCTCGTCGAAATCGAGCATATCCCGAGGCAAACACTGGGAGAAGAGTCAAGACTCCGGAGAGACCAAACTTGGCAAGCAGCCGTCGGGGTTTCGCAAAACTTCCTTGACGCAGCATTCCGAGGATAACATTGAATTGGTTCCACATAGGAGGCTGTGTAGGGCTCGCTTTTTTATTTTGTTCTTCTTCTCTTTCTAGACGGATGTGGGGAAAAGAAAAAAAGAAAAAAAGTAAAGTCGGCGTGCTCTGCCTGGAGATTCAAGACCTGGAGTCTTGTGAGTATTTTTAGCCAGTGTATTCGCGAGCGTTGTCATTTTTATACACCACGTGGGAGTCAAGATTGCAGCACCTTTTCAAAAGATAAAACACACACCAGACCGGTGATAGTGACTACATGGCCTGATATAGTAGTGAAAGCTGACATGGCAAGCTCTACGCCGTAAACAGTACCACACTCTGTTGTTCTAGCCTTGTCAAAGCCCGACTTGGATCAGACGCCTCCGTATTCATCATCATAGCGACATGTCTCTCATATCGTACATCCCCTCCCCTCCCACTTCCCCCTCACTGCCACAAACACAGCTTTCCACTCCCATTGCCACCGGCAACCCAATCCATGGTGGGATGGAAATGCGCCGCGGCCGGGACCGCCGTGATTCCATCCCCGTCCAACTGAGCCAATTGGCTCCCATCAGAGGCGAACACGTCCACGAAGCGGTTCATGTTGGCAATGACGAGCTTCTGAATCCCGTCGTTGGGCCGCCTCTGCCACTGAGGCTTGAGGATCGTGACCCATCGCCCGGTCTGGTTGTTATGATGGATTTTGTGCCTGGGCTCCATGGCCTCGGCCGATATGTCGTGGCCGGGCTCCCAGCTCGCCGCGTCGGTAAAGTCGTAGATCTTGACCGTGTCGTCGTACGACGACGTGGCCACGTGGCCTGCCGGGCTCCACGAGGCGTGCGAGACACTAAGTCGCGACTCGTGCTCGCCCAACAGCGCAGGGTGTCGCAGGTCTCCTTGCCGCTGATCTTTCGGAGATCCCAGATCTTGAGCGTCCTGTCGAGCGAGGCCGTGGCAAGCAGATGCGGCTGGAGGGGTGGAGCGAGAAGCCCCCGATCTTCTGCTCGGACAGGGCCCAAATCTCTTCACTTCCCGGTGCGCGAAGGTCGTGGCGGCCCACGCCTCCGCCGAGGGTGGAAAAGTACAGCACGTGAGGCTCGGAATGGGCCATGTCCAGCGCGGAGATGGGCATGTCGGTGTCCATGTCTGACGGGGCAAAGACTTGCACGGACGTGCCCTTTTCCAAATCCATTTTCCGAATCGAGCTGTCGTACGAAGATGTATATACTGCGTTGGAATCGGCGGGGAGAAGACAAACGAGGTGATGGTTCGGGAATGCATCTTGAACGCCGAGATTTCGGGATCGGCCGTCGCATTGCCGTCGTCGTCGTCGTCGTCGTCGTCGTCGTCAAGCTCTGGCGGCGCCTGGGAGCCATCGAATACGCCAACAGTGCCTTCCTTGTCGCCGGCGAATACCACTGGCTTGTCCTCTGTCGGATGGAAGCCCAGCGCATACACTCTCTGGGGGTGATTTTGATATCTAGTCCCGTCAGTGCAAGTACAGCGACAGCGACAGCGACGGGGGCATCACACGGATGGGACGGGACGGGCCGAGGCTCGCTCGAGCTTACCATTCGGTAGCCAGTGCTCATGAAGCTTCAAACTGCCCATCCGCTGCCGCAGTTCCTTGAGGCTCTTGTCCGTCGTCTCCCTGATGTCGTCTTCGGTAAAGGTACGAACGCCGGGCTGCGCGCCTCTCACGATGCCTTGCAGGCCGTTCAAGCCGGCCGCCCACTTCTTTCCCTCCACGGCTATGTCGCCGAGATTCAAATCGTCGGCGACGCGCAGTTTCTTGGCCTTGGCCTCCTGTGCCTGATGCTCGGCCTCGACCTCCAGCTTGCGCTTCAGGGTCTCGTTGTCCGCCTCCAGGCCAGCCAGTCGCGAGCTCACGCGCGTAGGTCTCGTAGATTCGCGCTTGATGATCGGTTCGGAGCGTCTGCTGCGTTTTGGCGCGGGTTTCGGCGCGGGCTTGGCCGGTATGACTTTCTTGGCGGTCGCGGAAATGTCTGTCAGAATCGCACGGTTCGCTGCAATATTCTCCAGACGTTTGCGCTCAAACGCGCTCATCTCTGCTGGTTCCTTCTTCAGGGGCATTTTTTTTTTTTTGCTGGTGGTTTGGTCAAGGCGGAGCCAAACGTTGGGAATGGCAGATTGAGGCAATTGTATCGCCTCCGAGTAGGAGCCGTGGTGGTCAAATCTTGCAACTGCAGATATCCGAGTCAAAAGTCGCTTCCCACGCTGCAAGGCACGATGCCATAATAAATCAGTTGTCGCCCACTTGCGGCCGACCGAAAGCACGCGCAGCCCGTCGCGACTTGTTTTAATGAGTTCTGGCGCCAGTGTCACGCGGCGCGAAGCGAAGCCGCACGCACGCACCTCCGTTAACCTGGGTTGGCCACCCGGATTTTAACCGATGGCTCATTTCAGGGACCTTTTTTTTCTTTTTTTCTTCTTTTTTTTTCCCTGCATCTTTCATTATGAGCATCCCGGCACCTAAGTTGAACCAACCCATCGATTCGACTTCGATGGAATGAGGGAGAAGATAAAACACAACTCTTCTCTCAGCATGTCGTCTACCCTTGTGCCGTTTCTGTATCAAACAAGAACGCTACAAAGAGCTCTTCGCAGCCAAAATGTGGTTCAATTCGCTCGATTCGCCCATGCGCCCGTGCCTCCTCGACGGAGCAAGGCTCGCAAGCAGGACAACTCTATTCCCTTCGAATGGGATCATGACACGCCACTCGACGAAATAGACAATGCTGCAGACAAGCAGTCGACAATCACTCCTTCGGAGGCCGAGGTGTTCAAGGGCATATTCGATGACATTGCCCAGGGCCGCATGCCCCCTGCCAAAAAGCGTCCCGCGACTTCGGCAACCACGCCTCCAGTCTCGTCGGCGCTGTCGTCGAAAGAGCAAGCACTGGGCATGGCAAGATCCATCGTCGAGCAAGCACGCGTGACCGAGTTTCGGGATAAAATATTGCGTCGGTATCCGCCATCATTGCGGAATGCCGCACAAGTGGCCTTGGGTTTGTACGAGCTGGAACCGAAATCGAACAACGGCGCGGCCAGCAAGATGATGGAGCTGGACGAGGCCTATCAGGCAAGGCGGGAAGAGCGAGAAAAGTATGAGCGCGCAAGAGCGGAAGAGCGCGAAAGGGTGGATTCCTTGATGGAGGCGTGCGACACGGATGCCGCACTCTGGCGCGTCATGGAGACGGAAGTCTTCTCATTGCCCGCCAGACTGGGCATCGCGCAGGGTGCCAAGAGAAAAGGCAAGAAGACGAGCACGACGAGCAAGACGAGCAAGACGGGCAAAACCCGACAAGGCAAGTCTGCGACCGAACATGATGCACCACCTACACGTGCCGCCGATGAAAAACGAGTAATGGACGTACACGGCCCGCTGTATCCCCATTTCATCAACCGCGGCCTGGCCTTGTTCGAGACCTCCCTCTCCCGCCCATCAGACTACGCCTTTGCGATCTTGCCGCGTATCAAAGAGCTCGGTCTTCCGTCATATGTTCTCGGCGTATCAAGTCCGTTCTACAGCCGTCTTGCCCGCATGCACTGGAACCGCTTCGGCGACGCCTCCTCTGCGTTGGATGTACTGCAAGAGATGAACGCGGCCGGCCTGTACGCCGACGAAGGCGTTCGTGAGCTGCTGATGACGATGCGAGACCATTTGCACGGGTGCGCTTGGGGTGCGCAGGGCCCGTTTGTGATGGGCGTGATGGAGGCGCCGCCTTACGATGGGATGTTGACCCAGAGACTGGAGGACATGGAGAAGCATGCGGTTCGGTCGATGAGTGAGAGGGCAGCAGAATCTGGATCGTCGACGTGAGGAATGGGGATGTCGAGTGGAAGCTTGCACGATTTTGTCTGTACCTACCATGTTGTACCTTTTCACTGTACTATAACTGTATACGACTGTTTTCGCTCAAGGGGCACGAGCCCATCGATACTTGTGTATGTTTTGCCTTTTTGTCTTGTATATACAAACTCGACAATCTGATCGATGCCGATACCGCTTGAACCTGCTCGCGACGTGCCTGGGTCATCTTGAACGCTGGCCAACACGAATGAGATATGAGATGCAGTATCCTCCCAGGTGTGGTGTCTGGGTTAGGCACAGGACATGAGAGGCATTGATTGCCGGAACGAATTGAATAAAAATTGATTAATGCACGTCAGGAGAGCCCAAGTCCCCGCGCTCGGACGCCTCCTTTACGAAGTTCAAGTTGGCATATTTTTATGCAGATCACATTGATATTTCGCTGTCAGGCTCGTTCAGGCGGATTCCCCACCCACCCATCCAGCACATCCCGATTTGGACATTCACTCGATCATGATTGGCAGATGGCGTTGCACATTCACGTAGTGAGTGGCAGGCACCTGTAGGCCGTGGCCTGACGTCAGTGACGTGGCTGAAGCACAATGGCCTGGCCTGCAGACCAACGACTATAGAGACCCGAACACAATTGTGTCTGTCTTCCTGTCTTCTTTACAAAATAACAAGAGTTTGAGTACCATTCGCATCTCGTCTATAGCATTTGTGAATCTGCGATTCTGGCTCTCACCCCCTCCCCGTCTCTCTCCTCGCCATGCAACGACGGAGCAAGTCAATAGCAGGTTCCGCCCCAAACAGCTGCCGCGCACTCGTCACGTTCCCCAGGCTCGGCCGATCAAACGGCCTCGCAGTTGCGTGAGACCTTTTCTTTTTCTTTTCTTTGCTGTTGTTTCAGAATCACCTCTACTTACCCCCTCCCCAAAATCTTCTTGCTAACCATGGCAGCTCAAAGGTCCCCCGGGCAGGCAGTTCCGGCCAGTCGACCCAAGACTCCCCCTCGCTCCATCAAACGAGACGCGCGGTCCGAATCCCCATCTACCTCTCCTCGTCGGTGCTCATCACCCCGCGGGAAGCGAAGCAGGCTCGTCGGCGGTTCTTCGACGACCTCGGGGCAGGCGCCCAGTACCCGGGCATGCCCAAGCCCATCTCGAGCGCCGACCAGTTGACCGAGGTCCAGCTCAAGAAGTGCTTCGACATCCTGCACGCCTGCGGGACGGCGACGGACGACCGCGCCACGCTGGAGACGACGCGCGCGAGCATAGACGGCTTCCTCGACGCCGTCTTCAAGGACTGGAAGTGCGATACCGAAGGCGGCCTGGTGAAGCCCGAGTTGGAGTTCATGGTGGAAGCCGACGTCGTTGCCGGGACCATATGCAGTAAGTTTTTTTGTGGGGCAAAGCCAAAGAAAAAGAAAAAGAAAACATCTTTGATTATCATGATGATGATGATGGCTGATCCTGGTGGTTTTTTTTTGTTCTTTCAAAAACAACGTAGCTGCGCCTGACCAACACCGGGACACGTCGACTTGCCGCGCCTCCAACACCTGCAAGGCTGACATCTCGGCCGCCGTGTCGTACAGCTGCAACCCCGCCATGCTCAAGATGGAATTCACCATGCTCGACCCTTCACCGGGCAGCCTGAGGCCTTTGCCCGCTCGGGAGGGCGGACATTCGATGGGCGGACGTTGAGTGGCGGGACTCGCTACGCCGCTCGCTGGCCGGCAAGCTTCTCTCCAGGATGCACCGGTACAACAAACACTTGGCTGTCTGGCAGGCCAGGAAGCTGATACAGGCCTGGAGCAAGGGGAGTGTCTGCCTGGGACCCGGGGTGGGGAGATGGGCTTCATGGGAGAAGATGCCATTTCTCTGATTCTACTGGCGTTGGGGAGTCGGATTGAGAGCAGCATTTTTGGGGAGGGTCTGGTTTTTATTTCCTTTTTCAGAATTAGGTCAACGCTATTGTCTATTGGGGTATGGGCTTGATAGGCATTGCCATTGGCTTTTTCTCGGGACTGGAGGCGTACTTTTTAGCTGGGGGCATGTTGCTCAACCAGGACTGACTACAAAGTTGGAAAACGACGCCGATTTCCACTACGAAATCAATCATCTCTACGCGACAGCGCGACAAAGTAGAACTGCTTGATTCATTTCGTATACCCATCATCATGTAAAGCAGACAATACAATGGGAACCCGGACAAGCTATTGAGGTGCCGACAAAACAATGGCAAAGCAAAAAGACGACCACGTGAACGCCAGCTAAAACTCGACATGACCTATCCTTATCCAAGTGAAACAATTACAGAAGTCGTCCCGCATCTTTGTAGATGGAAACAGACCAACACGCCGGCAACGGCCCTACTCTACTCTCCCCTGCGCGGCCTCGTGAATCACATCCGCCCCTTCTCGCCAAGCATATACGTCGGCAAAATGATGAAGTAGCCGGGGATCTTGGGGAACGCACTCGCGTCCACGACACGCAAGTTCTGCACCCCTGACGCGAAACTTGGAATCCAACACAGCCATGGGATCGTCGTCCCTGCCAATGGAACACGTGCACGAGGCGTGGTGGCCCCAGGCTTCCCTCCTCACAAAGTCGGCAACTTCCTCGTCCGACTTGGTGTCCGTCCCGGGCCAGAACTCGGAGAAGCGGGTCGGATAGGAGGGATCTTGTCAATGGCGCTCCTGGCAATCTTGACGGCCTCCATCACGGCCTGGGTGTCCTTGTCTGCGGCATCGCCGCCGGAGCCGGTGTCGAAGTAGTTGAAGTTGATGATGGGCGGCTCGCGGGGGTTGTCGGACCGCAGGGTGACTGTGCCGGCCGTGTTGCGCGAGTACGCCTTGAGGATGAGCCACGACAGCTGCTTCTTGTCGCGCGTGGCGTCGACCGAGTAGCCCGGGTAGTAGCCCTTGAACTGGAACGGCACGGGGCTCATGAAGATGTCGGGCAGGTTGTTCTCTGCCACGGCCGACTTCCGGAGGTAGCCTACCGCCAGGCTGGCCTGGTAGGCGCCGCGCTGGGCGAGGTCCTTGTCCTTTGCTCCCACGTGTCCAGGCAGGGTCGTTTTCCTTCTGCTCGAAGCCGCAGCCGTCGAGGAAGTTCCATTTCTCGGGGTTCTCGGCCATGACGCCGACTTCGTATCGATCCTGCATGTTGGTGCCCACGCCGGGGAGGTGGTGGACGAGCGGGATGCCGTGCTTCTCCAGCTCGTCCCGGGGCCGATGCCGCTGAGCTTCAGGAGCTGCGGCGTGTTGTACGTGCCGCCCGAGAGAATGATTTCCCTCTTGGCGCTGACGCTCCCGGATCGTATTGGTCTTCTGCCGAGGTCGGATCTGGGGTCCGCGCCGTAGAGGCTTCCGCCCAGGATGTAGTCCACGCCCGTGGCTCTGGGTGTGCCGCCCCTGGTCGAACTTCACCTTTGTGACAAACGTGTTGATCATGATGTCGAGCTTTTTCGACTGGTCGTCGACGAGCGTCTTGAGCCAATCTCGGGGCCCGGATCTTTGCCCGTTATTGGTGGAAAGAGGTATGAAGAAGAGCCCCGAGCGGTCCTTGTTATCCACAGCGTTGGTGTCCTGAAGAGCCCCGACTACGTCGGGCGTCAGACGGGTGGCCAACCCAATCAGGTTCTCGGCTAGTGCGCGCGCAACAGACAGGGCGAGGGCGTAGATCTTGCCGTCTCCCAAGGCAAAGAAAGGATTAAGCAGACTCGTCGACAACCAGCCGTTGAAGCCGTGTCCCTTGGGGTCTCCATGGACGTACGTGTTCCTCTCTAGTCGTTCAAAGTACCGACGCATGTTGTCTGGCTGCCATGTTGTGTCGTTGGTGAGGTCCGCGATGTACTGCCAATCGTGGTCGTTGGGCAGCATGGCGACGAGAGCGTGGTGAGCCGAACATCCGCCCAGTGTTCCTGCGCGAGGATAGAGAATACCCAATGGTTCTGCCCCGTCGGGAGGACTGTTTCCAACGTATAGCTTCCCGTCTTGTTGCCTCCACGTCATCTTGGAATCCTTCTTCTGTCTCTCCAGGTCGGTGTAGTGATTCACGTAGAAGTTCCATGCTGTTCTCGGGTCCTCGCTTGATAGCAAGTTGAACAGTGGCACCTGGTAGTTGTCAGTGTCGCCGTGGTCCTCGCCGGCCTCGATTAATAGCACGCTGTGGCCGTAGACTGCGAGTCGAGCTGCCAGGGGACCGCCACCGGCTCCCGAGCCGACCACGATGTAGTCGTATTCAATGGAAGGATCCGGTCTTTGCACGAATTTCCTGTAGAGGGAATAAAAGGGAGAAAAATGTCAGCTCGTTTTAACTGTTCGAGTACGACGGAAACTACAAAGCAGACTGACCCTTGAATTAATTGACTGAGGCCGAGCAGGATAACTGAGAAGCTGCAGCGCATTTTGTCTGTCGGCCGCCCAAGTCGAATTTGGGGAAAAAAAAAAAAAAAAAGAAGAAGAAGATAAAAAGGAAATTCCCCGTCGATAGCTAGTCGGGTTCTCGAGGCGCAACGGTTAAGCGATGAAGCAGCATGTTGCCACCAAGAGGGTTTCAACCCCATGCAAGTGCGCAACAACAGTCTCCAGCAGTCTCCGGAGGTTGGCAGCGATCCGACAACATTCTCCAGCTTCCAACTTACAAGACATGGCAAGACATCTCGACTGCGCCCTGGAAGACATTGTCACCAAAGTAGGGTTCGGCGAATGGCGCAACGAACCAGGCCGTCGGGTTCTCCACCCCTTGTCATGTCTCAGATTTCTCTCTGACGGCATCATCATTGCTGAGGCTGCGGCGGCGTGCATTCCTGCACGTCTTGCAGCCTTCGTGCCAACGTGGGATTGCGATCGCAATTCCCAACGTCCATGTTACGGAAGCCGATCGGCAATTGGCTTTCCCGCCTTGATGGTATTAGCAGAGGCAACTGATCGACATGTGCTCAAGCCTCAAGCACAACTCTTCTTTTTTTTTTGTTCCTTCCATGACAAGCAAGATATCGAAGCCTACATTGCCCCACCCCGCATAGCTATACACCAAATTCCGTGCAATCGTAAAACCTGAGGCCAAAAAGTGAACCATCGGTCGATTCTCAGTTTCGAATGCTGCACCACCCAAATGAGAATAGCCTAATCGGAACACCGGCAAATAATGTGCACCCTTCCGTAGACAGCCCTCGTCATTGAAAATAAAAAAATATCAAGTGTGTACAATAATCCGTACAAGTGTATTATTAATAACAAGTAGCGCGGGGTCGTGTTCGTTTTCGTTGGTGGCAAGTGCGACCCCGCTTTGCATTCGGATTCCATTCTTTAGCAAGCATTGCAAAAGCTCAACTCCTGAGTCCTGGACCTGCTGACTTGACATCATTCAATCGTTATCCTGCCAGGCTGAGCCTATTCTTTCTTTTAGTAGTCGCGCTATGTCAGATACCCCCAGATCACATTGCTGGACCTTCCCAGCAAGGAGCCATGCTCTGCGTGGTCCCTCAATCCGTGGAAGAGTGAGATCATTGCAGTCATTGGCACATTGCGACGTGGGAAAGCCGCCATGCTGACTAGATTGCAGCTCGACTTCTACTCAACTACAAAGGCCTGGACTATAAGACTGAATGGGTGAGATTTGAAATCCGGCCTTCTCTCGGCTATTTGACCATCTAATTGGTGCCAGATCGAGTATCCCGACATCAAAACCAAGGTCCAGCCTCAGTGAGTGGCACTTGTCGCTTGAACCCACGAATTCCGAATGCAAGGAGGGCTCTCATTAATAAATGCAGCCTTCCTCCTAATGAAAATGGCGCGCCGTACACCATCCCAACCGTGAAGCTCACCGACGGCACCTGGATCATGGATTCGCGCCAAATTGCCGACGCCATTGAGAAACGTCACCCAGAACCCTCTGTGCATCTCGACTCTCCATACCTCACCAAGGTAGGAGATGTTCTGTCCAAAATTTTCGAGCACGTCCGATCGATGTGTTTCAGTCGCATCCCCATCAACCTTCTCAACGAAGCATCCGTTCAATATTGGTACGACACCCGCAAGCAGCGGCTTGGCATGTCTGTTCAGGACTTTGAGAAGAAACATGGTGGAGAAGCGGCATACAAGGCTGCCGAACCGCACTTGAAGCAGATGACGGACTTGCTCAGGGAGAATGACGGGCCATTCTTCATGGGCACTGAGCCGTCGTATGCTGATTTTGTGTGGGTGAGTGCTTTGGTCTTCTTTAAGAGAGTAGACACGGAGGTTTTCAAAGAGGTTCTGAGGAGGACTGGCGATGGGGCTGTCCACGAGTCGCTCCTGGATGCATGTGCGCCTTGGTTGAAGAGGGACAGTCATTGAGGTTTTGCCTTTTGCCTCAGCAAGCGACAAGCGAGACAGATTCCAACACTACAACAAATACGAATGTCTTATTATATCATCTGTTCGAAATGCACACCAATATTTCCTGTTTTTCCGCAGCGAATGCCACTTTTGAATACAATCTTGTCAACATATAGGAACTATTCATCGAACCCAATTCTTGTCCCCATTGCTTCTTCTTCTTCTTCTTCTTCTCTTTCCCTTTCACCAAGATACTATTGGTTCTGGATTTCAACTCTAACAATACTCATCAGCTTCTGGCTCTGGCTTTGACTCTAGCTCTGACTCTGGCTCTGGCTCTGGCTCTGGCTCTGGCTCTGACTCAGGCTCTGACTCGTTTTGCAGCTCAGCATCCAAACGTTGTCGAGTACCCAAGCGCCTCAGCTCCCTTTCACCACTTTCGAGAATGGCAAGCTTCTCGATACATCGCTCTCGCTCTGCGCTGGCGCTCTCGGTTTCGCCAGCCAACAGCGTAACCTCCTCGTCTTTGAGATCAAGCACGCTTTCGGCCTGGAAGAGATCGGGCAGTCTGTTGACGAGGCAACGTTCCACTGCCAAAACACTGACGTCGTCGATGAACCTCTTCAGGGCAACCTAGAGCTGACGTTAGCACTGCTGCCATCCTTCCTGCGCCGCCGAAGATGCACCAACCTTGTAATAAGCTTGCATGTAGTCAATTGCAAGCTCGCTTCCAAATCGTTCCATGTCGACTTCGGTTTGCTCGTCCAATCGATTCAATAGATCCAACGGATTGACTTCACACAGTTTTCCTTTCTGAAACATGTTTGCACCGAATGTACTCTTCAGCTCACTCTTCAGCTTTTGCTTTCGCCGTTCAGACTGAGCATTCTGCACACTTTCTGTCAAATAGTGGTTGTACGTGATCGGGTGGCCCTCGGTGTGTGGAAGTAGCAACTCCTTGAATTTCTCACTCAACTTCTTCTTCAACCCGTCCATACCGCTCCCGATGATGTACAAGATGGCAGTTTTCGTTTTTTTCAATGCGACATGATCAGCGATTGCATGCACGACATCATCTACCACCTGCAGTATGTTTTTCTCGACGTCAACAGCCAATGCCTTCCATGGCTGGCATTGTTCGGCAAACAGCTCGCTAATGATGAGAGGATTAAATGTACCTGGAGCTCGCGGGCCCTGCTACGGCTCATCAAGTGCTTGACTTCATCGATGTAGGTTGATCTAGACACCTGTTTAGGTTCGACGGACGACAAATATTTCAGCTTTGTTTCGACTATGGATCGATAATGGCCCTGGTCGCGCATCGTTTCCTCAAACTCGACCAATGTGTTCTGAACTCGAGCTCTCAATCGCTTTCTATACCCTTCCACACTTCTAGCGCTACCAAAGAACGGATTGCTGTATTCTCCATCCACGGCCGCTTTCATGAGAAACGTGAAATCGCGACTGACTTGGAGCAAGTACTTGCGTTGTTCCATCAAGGTGCTTCGCGGAGTGCCCAGTCGCTCCAATTGCGGTTTGCACCTAGATATCTCGGTCTCGACGTCATGGAGAAGGTCTGGAAGCTGTTGCAAGATTTGGTCTTTCAACACGTTGCTCAGCCGGGGTTTCAGCGACTTGACACCCAAATGAGAGGGTTTCAATGTTGTCCACACGCCACTGGAAAAGAAGTCGGCCTCTGCCTCGTCTCTCTCGGCAGAGGTGGCTTCTCTCATTTTGTAGTCCCTGTTCTTGAGAACGTGCCACCCAAGTCGGAATACCACGTCCTTGTTCTGAGCCAATTTGATGTATGACGCTTCGCTGTCAGATCCAACGTCCAGGGCATCCGGTTTTGTGATCAATCCCAGTGTACGGACACCCTCGGATCAAGCTCACGAGCCACCTCGGTAATCTCTTGTAAAGCAAAGTCGCTTTTGGCCGATACGACGGCGAGAATAATGCTTCGTCGTCTTTCCAAGTACCCACGCACCAGTTTTCTCACAATCTCAGCATCCTGGACAGACTGGTCGCGATTGCCCGCCCTGAACAAGCCGGGTAGATCGACCATTGTCAGATGTGGCTGCGATGGTCCGCACAATTCCACACGAAGGATATCAGAGCTAAAGACTTTGGTGTCAGAAAGGCCCATTGCCTCTCGGGCCTTGTCCACCACGCCGCCAATGTCTGGTGCGTCAACATCAACTTCGCCACTGAAACGACTGAGACGCTCCCGTTCTTCCGCTGAGCGATCCGGCCCAGGATTAATGGAGACCTTGACAGCGTGAGCGACGTGGCGTCGAAGCACGAGTTCTGTTGCAAATCGGGTGCACAGGTTGTCTTTTGTGGGAAAGCTCATTCCGGAAATTGCTTCCAACACTGAGCTTTTCCCAGCGGACTGGTCGCCACAGACGACGATCTGGGGAGGTCCACATATCGGCTGATGCCTTTGGACCGAAGCTTGTCGATGATGTCGAGAAGATCACGGTGATCTTTGGATTGAAGAGCAACGGAAGCCATTGCTCTCTCTGGCTGCTTCTTGGGGGTTCAAATGATGACATTGGACTGGTAGACTTGTATTGGTTTCACAGGGTTCCTGATATCAGGACTCCTATCTTATCATAGGGACGAAGCGCAAGAATAGATAGCATGCATTGCAATAACTCTTCTATTCAGGTCTAACTAGAAAGAGGGAAGAAGAGGCTAGAAGAGAGGGAGCCTAATGCGCGATTTATAGGGAAAGGGGTTATAGGGGAAGGGATTCACATAATAACTAGGGGTCAACAAGTTGATTCGGTTCTTTCATCTATTTTTGAGAAACAAGAAAAAGTGCTAGGAATCAGACTTCTCCCGTTTGGTACTTGCACACAAATCCACCGTTTGCACAGACTGCATGATGACACCGGAGTGAAATTCTCAGATTCTGCTGCCAGATCAGATCCGCGTTTACACCACATGTGGCCGCCGTCATGCGTGCATTCGAGAACAAGGCATCCAATCATTGTCAACTGCCACCGACCGATACACAAACGGCCAGCAAACGAGGGTCTCGTAATTGCGGCGTCAAAATGACGATACACGTTGGAGTTCCCTCCACTATTGAACTTGGTCTTTGCACTACTCAGTGCCATTGCATCTAGTGTGACTCCATCTCCAGCCTCGTAATACACGGTCTCGCATTCGAATGAACGATTCCCAACCTCCAACCGATAAGAGTGACTGCGAACTCAACAAATGTAATGCACGAACCCGGGCCAACAAGCAAGCAAGCAAACAAACACTGCTGGTATCTTCCTCCCGTCTGGTGCACTACCCGAAAGCTTCTACTGTCCGTTCTGCTTCTCCTGAGGCTTCATCATTGACGCGCAGTCCGGCTTGCCTTTATTATTCCCCTTGGAACCAGGGAGTCCATCGTACTCGGGATCGGGGACCACGCAATCAAGCCCAGGAACCTTGCGCAAGGATCCATCAAAGACGACGTCAATTTCGTGCCCGAGCTTCTCTATTTCCCCGAAACCACCTTGCATGGGGGCTTCATCTCGCTTCGCAGCAGCCGCGTCGTCGTCGTCGTCGTCGTCGTGGTGCGCCAAAGATGCGTCTCGTCGGTCGGTGGTGAGGGGCGACGCAATCGCCGCCGTCGCGAGTAGAGCGAGGACGGTGGAAAATGCGAGCTGCATGGTTTGAGTTTGTAATTTGTTGGCAGGGCGATGATCTAGATGTTTACGTGCGATGGCCCTCGGAAGAAGAATTTGAATTTTCAATATTTCGCTCGAGAGGGCGTCCACCACCAGACGGGAATATTTATGTTGCACCGAGTTGCCCGACGGTGAAAAGGAAAACACATGCATGGCCATCGACCCCAAGGGTCGGGGTCTTTCTATCTCAGACTTGATTCTCGTCCAGGTTTATGGCGTCAGCAATGAAAGCATGCCTCGAATGCATTCCTGCAAAGTCGGGTTTCGATCGTGGATCGACATTTCGCTTGTTCGTTGTCTTGGGGCAGCAGGACTTGGCGATCCGTCGAGCGGCAAATTCCTGAGGAACGAGATCGGATTCCGGCCACTGCAGTTCGAGGCACTTCCCGTGCAAGGTCGGATCATCCGGTCGTCGACTTGTCCTTGCTCCATGATGATACGGACGGATCTGAATCTGGGTAAAACACCTTCTTTCCTGCACAGGCTTTCAGAGCTCAGCCGATTTGTTCGGGCTGGGAGTTCTGTTCTAGTGACGACTCCTTCCCTTTTCTACAAATGAAAGTGTGTAGATGGCTGAGGATCAGCAGACGATGAATACGAGGGGAAGCTGATCATTACGTCTCCGGAGCTTATCCTCAGAAGGATTCCTTGCGGTACCCAAAACGTCGTCGAAATCATCACCTCTTATTGACGTCGATTCCGCGCCGCATCCCAAAACCGTCCGAGAGAATAACTGGTGGCCGGCCCGTGGGACGGATAATTCTGTCAGCCCAGTCGAGCAAACTGCAGTGAACAAGTTACCAGGGCCCAGGGCCGTTAACATGTGGGCCAAGAAGAGAAGCTTCATCTTGTAGTTCTTCGCCTGGTTCTGGTATCTGGTGAAGATGGGTGGGCTTGACTAGGCGGGCGGCAATGATGAAGCGTTGAGCTTGAGTTTGTGCGCACTTTGGTGCCAAAAAAAAAAAGACAAGGAAAATAACTCTCTACGAATTTTCTATTTTTTTTTTTTTTTTTTTTTTGCGCCAGTAATTTGTGAATCATGGAGAGCTTGAACTCATGTCATTTCCCGAACAGGAACTTTGAGGACCATCGAGCCATCGAGTGAAGTAGCCTTTCACCGTTTCAGTCGCACTGCTGAAGGATCCAACCAAGCCTTTGATTTTCACAACGCTAGAGCTCGAAATGGGTCACTTGATATGGGTTGTCCTTTTTTCAAATTCTTAGCTCTGCCCTCGAAGGTCCAAGGGCGATGGCTCATGAGTCATGGCATAATAGTAACAGAGCTATTATCAGGACGGCATCTACCAGCTTTCTTACCACGTGATGAAACTGAGCATGATTTATTGGAATCTGGGCCTCGGGTGAAACACCGGTTTCTCCGCGGAATGAATGTGTGAGGAAAGCTGGCTGGAGAGAAAGGTTCCTTTCAAGTTGGCGCTGTCTCACTCACATTCCGACTGAACTTGCCATCTTGCCATCTTGCGTTGGACGGGGCACGGGGCGACAAATCTTGTTCTTGCGGTCGGGCAGATGACCATGGAGGATTTTTTCCGTCTTTCTGCGCCTGGATTTTTTTCCTTTTCGAGCACTTATTTTTTTTTCGCAGACAAAAAAAAAGAGGCAGAAATGCTAGCCATGGTTTTGGTTTTAGCCGTACATATTTGACAGCAACCAACATCGCGGACCCCTACCACGAGGTGCCTTCGTACTTTTAAAGTCGACGTAACCTCGCCTCCCGGAATAATCAATAAGCTCAACTTTTGGCCAACACGTAACACAATTTCGAATCGCCACGCCTCGCCTGAGGTGCCGCACCCGAAGACAAGCGTCTCACGAGCGAGGTCATGATAGCGATGCATCATGAATGCGATTGCTAATGGGTGCAAATTTCACGCTATTGCACTTGAGCTGTCTTTTCTCTCAACTTCGGTTGTTGGGGGAGGTGTCCTCGTTTCTACTTCTTTTCTCCCGTTGCTTGTTTGACCGACGTTGCATAAACTCATTGTTGGTCTATTTATTGCAGCATGCGTCACGAAATTCACGATTGCCAGCGTCTCGGGCTACGAGCTTCCTCACAACGTACGTCAACGTGCGTTTGCATGACTTGAGTGCGGGAAAAGAGGGGCAGAGGGGCGGAGATATTTCGTCCCGTTTGCTCTCTCCTTTGCTCTCCTCTCTCGCGTTGGCCGTTAATTAATATCCCATCCCTTTAGGTGCCGTAAGGGAGCAAGCAGGTAGAAGACCCACTTCTTCTGGGTACGCAAGAAATACCTTGCGTTAGCCAAACAACAGGCGTGGCTGCGTTGTGTGCGATGTAGCGATTTGTACCTGGCTAGATTGTTAGTACTTCTATCATAGGCCAAATAGCGTGCAGGATTAAGTAGCTCACATTTACCCTTATCCTGATTGGCCCATATCCCTACAAGAGACCAGCTTGCTCCCTTACGGCACCTAAAGGGATATGGGATCTTCCACAAGCACAGCACACGGACTTCTGCGGAATCGTGCCACGCCCCGCTCTTTTTGGTCATCGGGTTCCCCAAAACACCTTTGTTGAGGTGTGGGGCGTGGCACGATTATGTATACATATGTACATACATATGTATTCCGGAGTTCGGCAATCATGCTTGGTCGTTGCAAGGGCCCATCGCATAGGGCGTCGCGTGCTGCCTGGTGATTACCCGGCGAAACAAACTTACCTATTCCGTTTGCAGCAACAAGACGGTATTACATGTACACTACGGATTACAACCCCTGAATTATTTTACAAATCTTCTTGTCCCCTGTAGGCTGTAGGGCAGTAAATACATTAGTTTCTTTGTAAATCACGAATAATTATGGGCACCTACTGATCCTCGCCCCTGTCTGCCCCATCTCCCGTTCGACGCCTGATTGGCTTGTTATCCCCTGTCATGTATATCTTTGTAAAACAATTCAGGGGTTGTAGTGTACATATGTCCTGTTCAACGCCTGGTCGGCTCGCTATTCCCTATTATGTATGTAGATTTGTAAAATAATGCAGGGGTTGTGGTGTACATATGTGTCACACGATAGTTACAGCGCTCAACCGCTCAGACAGCTCAGACACTAGGATACACTTTACTAGTCACTTTCCGGTACCTTAGTAGTTGTATAGTATGTTTTTGTATAGGAGGATTACACCCTCCTTAGTCTAGGTATATAGTTATTTAAGCGAGCGTCCGCACCCTCTTACAGGGTCGGGCAACTCAATCCATGCCCTTATTTCGAACCCTAGCTCCGCGGTCCAACAGTATGTATGTACATACATGTATGTACGTTTGATCCCCGCTGGCAATCCGTTGAATCGAGAGACTCCAATATTACATGTACTGTGTGAATCAAACAATCCATCAGTCCCGAAAACGCAGGCGTGCAGCCGAGAAATCTTCCCAAAACACAACACCCTCTCCTTCCCGGGTCCTCAACTTCCAACGCCCTCACACTTCTTCACCACCCCCATCCCGCTTGCAGACTACGTGATACCCTCCTCTCCTCTCCTTCACGACACGGCCAACCGCGCCAGACCTTTGCCCACCCAGGACTGGCAACCATGTACGAATGCAACACGTGCACGCGCACGTTCAACACCTTTCGCGCCTGCTCGCAACACATGAATGCCCTGAACCACTGGGAACAGACCTACGACTGTGAAACCTGCAGCGAAGAGTTCGGATCCCGGGAGGACGCGTGCCGCCACATGAATCGCTGGGGCCACTGGGCCCCGACAGTTCCCTGCGAGACGTGCGCTCTGAAATTCATGACCGGGGACGACGCCAACGAGCACATGAGGAACAGCAACCACTTTGAGAGCTACTGTGCGTCATGTGACCGTCACTTTCAGACCAACAACAATCTTCGCATGGTAAGGGCGTGTAAGAGGGGGCCCTGTTTTCCGTAATCAGGAACAACAACAAAAAAAAAAAAAAAAAAAAAAGAAAGAGAGAATGAAACAATGATCTTAAACACTGACATTCAGTGTGACAGCACTTGAATTCGCATGTCCACCGCGGGAGAAGCGTCAATTGCCCTTTTGCAAAAGGGCTACACCACGGCCAGCGGTGTGAGCCATCATCTCGAGACTGGATCGTGTTCCCAGGCGCCGTCTCTGAATCGGGAGACCATCCTTCGCGCCGTCCGTGAGCGAGATACGCAGGGTCTCATCACAAACAGGCAGATTGAGTGGCACGACGTGGAAAGTGTCCCATATAAAGCGACGCAGCGCTCATTCAACGGCCTTCACTGGGAGTGTTATCTTTGCCATCAGGGATTCGCCAGCCCCGCAGCCTTGACTCAGCACGTCAACTCGCCTAGACACAAGCAAAAAGGGTATAAATGTCCCAACACGCGAGGTGGGTGCGACAAGCTCTTTGTTACGCTGGCCGCCCTGTTTAGCCACTTGGAGAGTGAGCAGTGTGCTTTTATGAGGTTTGAGAATGTGCAGCTGCAGGCTGGTCGGATTTTGAACGCGGGACGGATGATCTCATTTTAGTCAGATTGGGGGCTTTTCTCACCCTTCTGTACATTGTACAGTACAGTGCTGCGTGCGTGGCTGAACAATGTCAGAGTCTGAAAACGTCAAAGTGTGGTAGTGTGATTACATCTCGCCAATCCACGTTTCGCCCACTTCCTGATGATCCGCGTCGTGCTGTCCATAGAGATTCAATCATTTCTTCGAGAACCACGAGGTTTCTGAACCCCAACTTTCTCTGGTTCTTGAACCATATTCTCATCTTGTCTTGCATCTTGGTTGTGTCGCACTCGGCTCCGAGAACGATGACGGGCCACAGCATCAAATTGCCTAGCTCGCCCCTACCGACCCTTTCAATCGCTACCAGCTCATGTATTCCAAGCTCCACGAGCGACTGGACTGTGTCTAGCCCGGCTCTCCGTATGCTGCGCTGGAAAAGACCAGGCGGGCATAGTAGAAGACCTGGGCGGTATGATGAAGAACCAAGCCCTGCCATTGGTCTGGCGACATCATCTCCTGAGGCGGCAACGTAGGGAAATCCAGGTATTGTTGTAATTGGAACGCATCCAGCTCCTTTTCCAGCTCTGGTGTCAAGTGATGTGCCGCAGTGCCCAACTTGGTCATTCTGTCGTATGCTTGCAGGAATGATCTGGATACGCCATAATATGGAAACGTGAACTCAAAGCTTTCTGCAGAGGCTTCATTCTCAAGGAAGGACTTGAGATGTTCTGGTACGGGATCTCGCACAGAATAGCCATGGACACTATGTGTTTCTGAAATGCAGCCACCACGCCTGCATCTAGGCCGCGAGCATGCAGCTTCGCAAGGTAGGCCAATCCACCTGTGACATGCGTCCGCCATCGACTGGTGGTGCCCGAAATTGCGTCTGCGGCTATGCAGGCCATGATTGCCATGGCGAATGACTGATCTTGGTGACTGTCAGCCTCAGATAGGTTATTGCGAAGGTGGGCAATTGCCTGTTGTTCGTGGTTGAGTGCCAGGACCCGATCTTGTTCATTCTTCAGGTTGCCCAAGTTGTACAAGTTGCTGGCTGCCGAGGCACAGAGAGCGTGGAAGATGGCAACGTTTGCGTTGGACTCTTCTGATCTTGACATCAGGCCTTTGAGGGCCATAGGCAGCATCATCATGCGACAGGGATTGTGTGGCTCGTCAATGAGCACGAGTTTCCGGCTGGTGAAGGTGACCCAGTGATGGATCAGCCTTTTGTGATTGCATGGCATGGGCAAGACGTCGAGGTGACGGGGTGCATGGCTTTCTGAATGTGTTTTCGGCAGATGAAGGCTTGATGAGACCAGCGAGTCGACGTGTTCGCCGTTGGATCCGGGACTGAGCAACATTTCAGCGGCCGGCACTGTGTCCGCCGACCTGACGTCTCCCCATCAGCGGGCGTTGTCAAACATGTCTGGTCGGCCTCGGATGCGTGTGCTGTATGAACTGTTGGAGAGAAGGTTATTGGCGAAGCATGTGGCCGCTCGAGCTCCAGAAATGGTGGTAGCTGGAGTGGTGGTGAGCTGATGGCAAATACAGAAAAGCCACCCTGATCTGGTTTTCGTTGTCCACGGTCCCATTCATCGATTTTGAACAGAGTCAGATCGATATCCGGAGAAGGAAGCCGAGGAATCGACGATACTCCAATGCTTGCCAATGAGCGACGAGTCGCTCTGTTTGTAAGAGAGTCTTGGTCCAGCTCCGACCCATCATCGCCGAGGATAGTGGAAGGGTTCAGATGGATCCAGTTCAAGCGAATACCATATCCTTGACATTCAACGCCGAATCGGCGGCATCGTCGACACGCCGGGGCTTCCCTATGAGAGCCGGCTGTTTAGTATGTAGGCAAATCCGGAACGACATCGGCGGTAGGCGTCTGACAAAACCCCATGTCAATGCTCATTTGTTGTTGTTCACATTGTGTTGGACAGACTCACTCATCGCATTTGACACGGCGCGCACGACAGGTCCAACAACCCGTGAACGTTTTTGTCCGGCTTTTCGGTGTCGCAACCATCTGTTTCGTCACGAATTTTATGGCGGAAAGCGGCCAGCTCTTAATCGATATTGATAGTGTACGAAAGACTGTCGTGCCTGTACAGATGCGAGGTTACAAAAATGGCGTCGCTGTAATTTACTTGTTTCTGCTCGTTGGTCGGTGTAACAAGTACCAAGTACTCTGCAAGGGGAGAAATTGCGCCGGCAAGACCCCTTTGACCCACCCTCAGACCTGCAGCGATTGGTTCGCTTTAACTTTCCATCTCTACTCCGTATTTTTCCAGGAGGAAAGTCTGTTGCAAGTCACTGTCCGCGACCAACGTCAATTGGACCTCGCCTCCTTTTTCCATCCGCAGGTCCCATGTCTTTGATTAGAAATGCGATTTCCATTGTTACATGACTTGCTCAGCTCACGGTTTTCTCAAGTACATGTATAAAGCTTCTTCCTGAACGACGTAGCAATGCCTCCGATTCACCATGCCGGGAATCCTGAGTCCACCTCGTCCAGATATAAAAACCCGTCGTGGCTACTTTCCGCCCACCCATTCGTTGGTGAGTCCATTCAAGCGAACCACAACCAGAATGGCTGTTCGAGCCAAAGTCAACGGCAAGTCAACAGCCGGAAAGCCAGAAAAGAACAATAACAATCCTGCTGCCCCCTACAACGATGGTGAAAGCGACGAGTTCGAGTTTGGCGGCTCCCTTGGCGCCCTCGGCCTGATGATCGGCTTCCCTCTGCTGATGTGGTACATGTGGATTGGCGCAGTCTACTACAATGGCAAGCTGCCTCTTCCCAAGGAGAACGAGACCTGGTCGGCGTTTGGTCGTTATCTCGCCCATCTCGTTTACCGCGGCGCTTTCCCAACTGCCCAGGCCTGGGCCATCTACTGGGTGTTTTTCGTCTTTGAGATGGCCATGTACTGCTACATGCCCGGTGTGTTGATAAAAGGTCGGCCTCTTCCCCACCAAGGCAACAAGCGTCTTCCATACTACTGCTCCGCGTACACAAGCTTCTACGCGACAATTGCCATCGCTGGCGTCTTGCACTTCACCAGGGTCTTCCCTCTGTATACTTTAGTCGACGAGTTTGGCTCCATCATGACGGTGGCCATCTTGTCTGGCTTCCTGAATAGCTTCATCGTCTACGTCCAGGCCATTGTTCGTGGACGCACGCACAGACTCACGGGTTATCCTATCTATGACTTTTTCATGGGTGCCGAGCTGAATCCGCGCATTGGCATTCTTGATTTCAAGATGTTTTATGAAGTCCGCATTCCATGGTATATATTATTCCTCATCACCTGCTCCACTGCCGCGAAGCAGTACGCGACTTATGGCTACGTCTCTGCAGAAGTCATGTTCTTAGTCGTGGCGCATTATATCTATGCCAACGCCTGCGCCAAAGGGGAGGAGCTCATTACCTCGAGCTGGTAAGTCTCGCCACACTTGTGGACTATAAAGCGTGCACCCTTGGCTAATCCCCTCTCAATAGGGACATGTACTATGAAAAGTTGGGCTTCATGCTCACATTTTGGAACATGGCCGGCGTCCCCTTCAGCTACTGTCACTGCGCCCTCTATTTTGCCACCCACCCTCCGTCCGAGAATCGCTGGAACCGATACGCCCTCGTCGCTCTCTTTGTCGTATACCTATTCATGTACTGGATGTGGGACACATCAAACAGCCAAAAGAACGCTTTCCGCCAGATGGAGCGCCAGGGCAAGCTGACCAAGCGAAACACGTTCCCGCAATTGCCCTGGCGAATCCTCAAGAACCCCAAGACATTGGAAACCACCGCGGGTGATCGCATCTTGGTAGATGGGTGGTTTGGGATCATAAGAAAGCCCAATTATGTTCCCGACATGTTCTTCTCGTTTTCTTGGGGCTTGATTACTGGGTTCAAGTAGGTGCCTCTTTTATCCATGCCGCAATGCCAGCTGAGGAGGGGAGTTTGAGCTAACGGTGTAGCTAGGAGCCCGTTTCCGTGGTTTTACTCCGTCTTTTTCATGATCATGATCATTCACCGCGCAAACAGAGACATAGAGCGCTGCCGGCGCAAGTATGGGGACGCGTGGAAGCAGTATGAGAAGGAGGTGCCATATCTTTTCGTACCAGTAAGTGAACTCAATTTGGCCAAGCATACCGAGATCCATACTGACTTGGCACAGTACTTGATTTAAACGCTTCAATAAGCCGGCGCTATCTCAAATACCTTTTGACAGCTTTTACCGAGGCCGAATGACAAATCAAGACATGCAGAGCCCCAGGGTAGGAGCGCACCTCGGGTCTTTTCACCGGCACTTCACGATCCGATCATGTTGTAAAACCTGGCCAACAAGGCGAAACCATTGTCAACTTGACGTGTACCATTCCATCAGTTTCTGTTATGTAGCGAAGGAAGTATTGGAGTACATAGGACAAGCCTTTTTGCATTTCATTCTTTCTATACCTAGTTCACTAATCATTCAGCCCCCAACACACTGAATTCTCATCCACAACGGACAGTTCCGAGACTCGACATGGTTGTTTGTGTCGATGAAGGGGCAAGGCCTAGGCAGAGTAAGTAGTGAAATGGTCATATCACGATATTACAGTCTCACTTGCTTGATCAGTGCGAAAGACATGCGGGCCGGCCGCCATGTGCCAAGCGATTCTGTTCTGTCAAAGCACTGCGTGCTGGCTGACCGTTATCGTAGCAAAACACACAAATAGCCCGAACACTCTCACTAGCTGCAATGTAAGCATCAGTGCACGTGAGAGCTGCCTGGTCTGGCGCACTCGCATCCATAAAAGACTGCCTCGAGATGCGGCAAGTTTATCGGATGTCAGAAATAAGTCTTGTTGCCCACCATGTCCTTGCGGGGTAAATGAAATCCCCCCGGGGCTTTTTTTCCATCGTGAACGGAATCTTGGAGCACAATTCATCGTCAACCTGCCGTACTATCACATCTTCACATACCTAGATACATAATACCCTGCTTCATCGTTTGTTTCCTGGGCCAATACGCACCGCAGACTGAAGAATGTCGCAAACAAATACCATATCTCGCCATGAGATCTCGCACCCGCCCTCCAACACGGTAGAACTGACTCGTCTCCCGCCCTCGGCCTCCCGCGACCCCGCCGCCAGGACAACAGCGTCCACGGAAGCGGACGTCGGAATGTCAATGTCTGATGGAGACGACGAGCCACCGGCCGGTGCACGAGGCCTTGTCGAACGATGGAATCATCCACGGTCGAACCTGGCCAAATTGGGCTTCGCATGTCTCTCAGCTGCCATTGCAGGCATGAACGATGCCGCTGTCGGTGTAAGAATCCCCAAATTTCCCTGCTTTCACAGTATCGACTGATTGATAGTAACAACGGATACGACGTCTACGACTATTAGGCTTTGATCCCATACGTACGTCGTCTCCCGGCTGTCCAGACTCCAGAGCCCATGGCGCCATCTAATGATATGCTAGCTCGAAAGCTACTATAATCTTTCCTACACCGTCATTTCACTCATCTTCCTCACTCCATTCCTAGGCTACTCCTCGCGGCAGTCACCAATGCCCGCATCCACGTCTCGCTGGGCCGGCGGGGCGTCGCCATCATGGCGCCCCTCTGCCACATCGTCACGTACGCCGTGCTGGCGTCGCATCCCGCTTATCCGGCACTGGTGGTGGCCAATGCCATCAGCGGGTTCGGCAACGGCCTGACGGACGCGTGTTTCTGCGCGTGGGTTGGCGCCATGGACAGGGCGAATGCTATCCAGGGAGTTTTCCACGCCTGCTACTCGCTTGGTGCGTTGTTTGCGCCGTTGATGGCGACGAGCATGGTTGTCAAGGCTGGGCTGATGTGGTGGAATTGGTATTATGTCATGGTATGTTCCCCATTCGTTGCTGTTGTCCCTGGAGGCACGGTGGGTGACAACGACGAATTACTGACAAGCCAGGTTGGCGTGTCTGTTCTCGAGCTCGTTGGCTTGACCATCTCCTTTGGGACAAGCCTGGCTCGGTGTATAGAGCTGAGCACCCTCGTGACAGCTCGGATGGTACGGGCACCAGAGATGCTATCAGGTCGAAGGTGACGTGGCTGTGTGCCGCTTTCTTCTTCGCATACATGGGTGTGGAAGGTACGTCTTTTGCCCTGGTTTCGTTTCCACCAAATTCGTCATCGTCGTGTTGCGGCGAGTCTGGGAATTTGACTGGGAACTGAGATTTTCCATGTTTTTTTTTTTTTTTTTTTTTTTTTTTTTTTTGACAAATTCGTAGTTGGCCTGGGCGGCTGGGTCGTAACCTTTATGATCAAAGTACGCCATGCAACGCCCTACGCGTCAGGTATATCTGGCTCGGGCTTCTGGGCGGGCATGACGCTCGGCCGAGCAATTTTAGGCTTCGTGACGGAGCGATTCGGCGAGCGCCTCTGCCTCACAATCTACCTTGCCGTCTGCGTCGGGCTCGAGCTCCTCTTCTGGCTTGTCCCGCAGTTTGTCGTGTCTGCCGCGGCGGTTGCCTTCCTGGGCTTCTTCCTCGGGCCCATGTTTCCCGGCGCGGTCATGATGACGGTCAAGCTGCTCCCGAAGAAGGTCCACGTGAGCGCTATCGGGTTTGCCATGGCGGTGGGAGGCACGGGCGGTACGGTGTTTCCCTTCATCATCGGCGCCGTGGCGAGCAGCAAGGGGTTGGGGTGCTGCAGCCGATTGTGCTGGTATTGATTGCGATGGTGAGCTTGGTCTGGTTGAGTTTTCCGAGGATCAAGAAGACGGAGTAGGGTTTGTAGGTGGGGTGTTGATTGCTGCACGGCATGGCATGGCGTGGCATGGCATGTCGATGGAGATGCTTTGCCAGGTTGAAACAAGGAGTACCCCAATTCATCGAAATGGCTGCCGTTCAAACTCTCTCATCTTGGGGCCTCTAAATGCGCATACATCCTTTTTTGAATGCGCATACCGGGTTAGTCTTCAAGCGGATTTGTTGATTCTCACTATTGACTAAGATGCATATACTCCGTATTTGCGATTTATATGTTCATATCGGTAAAGCTACGATTAAAGCTATCGTGACTATTGCGTTATATTAGGCCTTGTAGTAATAGAAGAGGGTTACAAGCGTTAATGTAGCTAACTGCATTTGCCACTAAACCAAGCTAGTATTTGGCGGTGGACTAGGTGGAAAGGTACTTCTTCCGTTTTGGGACTAACGCTGTGTGCGCAATCAAAAAAATCGAGGCATGCGCATTTACATAGTGGCCCTTCCATTACGACCAACATGCATAAAAATCGAGCAGCAGCCAACCCCCTCCATTCAGTCGTCAGTGTGGCAGCGCTACGAGAATTGCCTGAAAAGCTCAACGTTCCAAGTTGTAATCATCCGTGGGCCAAGACGATTGTTAGCCGTGGTACGGATGCTACCGCCAACAGCAGTCTCTTTTCAGTCGGACGTGATCGGTAATTGTCGCCGATGTTACCGGTGATGTCTGGCTCATGGTACCGATTATTGTAAGGCACCAGACCGATCCATTGAACAGCAGTTTACTGCCGTGTCTGCACACTGCACTACATGAACCGTCACTTTTTGCGTGCGATTTTGAAAAAGTTGTACGTGTCGATATGCTAGTTATAGCGCGCCAAAGGCCCGCCTCGGCCAATGACCTTTCCAAGCTTGGACTTGTCCTGTGACAGGTTGTGGTTGTCCAACCCAGCTATCCTGAGATGGACAAGAGTCCCATGTGGGCTTCAAACTCTACGGATTATTCGCAGCACCCTGTCCTAAGCACACTATATACAAAGAGTTGTTTCATGGGTTCGGGAATAACCCGTGCGCACCGATCGCTGGATCATCGTGGTGCCTTGTAGAGGGTGGAAGTATTGCCGGGGTTAGCGGGCCGAGTCCAGTTCGGGCGACAGAAGTTGTTGCAATTATGCTGAGAAAAACGAGCTGATGCCGTCGGGGCCGAGATCTGTTACACCATACTGGCGGGTTGGGGATAGGATGACCGGGTCAGAGAGTACTACTTCATCCGAGTAAATGCCACCTTGGATGTCGCACAGGACAAAATTACCTCCAGAGAGGTGGTAGCTGAAGTGGCTAAGAGCTTGCATGACTTTCCCCACCCCCGACTCGTCGTTCCATCCAGAATTGCTGTTGAACTTTTGGTAATTTTGTATAAAAGGCTCGCATAGAATATTCTGGCCCGACCAATCGTCGGAACAGTCTTTCGTGAAAATCCATACTTCGGGTACATTGATTTTGACGACTTGATTGATCAATCCCACCTCATTGAACTTGTTGACAAACTCCAAGGCTTTGTCAACGGCCTTGATGTCGAGCGTGAAGTAATCGGCTGAGAAGACGGCGCCAGTCTTGAACCACTTGATAACACATGCTTGACCCTGGCGAGAACCTGAAGTATAGACCCTCTGGCCACCCAGCGGAAAGCACCTTGTGCAAAAGGCCTCTGCAGAGCTGCAAGTGAGTGACTAGCCCTGTGGGAGTTGTTGTATCTGCCACCGTCAGACTGCCTCAAAGATGGGGCGTCGGAGTGGTGGCCGTGGACGCAGCTCGCGCATCGCGATACACCGGCACCCTTGGAGTACTGGTCGGCCGTGTAGGATGACTGAGGGAGGCTACGCTGACAACCGGCACACGTGCGATACATGGTTGGAGACGTGGAGGAGACGTGTGTTACAATTGTAATGTGTGTTCGCTTTTATATTGCATGTAAAGTTGTCAGGAGAGCTCCTAGAGCATCGGATGTGTGGATGCGGCCTGCGCATTAACTAGGATGAAACCCTCGATGAGACAACAGTGGAGATAATATATTAGAAGTACCTCCGTAGGCTAGTTATTACTATAGCGCACTATATACCCTTTAGGTACAAAAGTTAGGTGCTGTCTATACCTCTAATTAACTAGAATTAAACCTTTTCTATTAGCTATACTAACCCCTACCTTTAATAGTTATAAGCCTAGGAGGCTTCTATTACCCTTATTATTAATTATTAGAGGATAAAAGCTCTGTTAAAGTTATTAATCTAATGCTTGCCTATATTAAGAGATAATTACCCTTTATTATAATAATTAGTTAAAATAATAACCCTATGCTTCCTTTAACCAGTATGGTTTCTCTTTATAATATCTAAAGAAACTCTAAATATAGTGTTATTATTAGAGAAGGACTAGATTAAATAGTATATGTAAACTAAGAATTACATAGAATCTTATAGTATCTAGGAGTATATTAATCTAAATCAGGATAAATTACTAGAAGAACTAATAATGCTTGCTTATCTAAAAAGAGATCTAAGACTAGAGATTATAGCGGATAACCCTAACGCTTTAGAAGACTAGAAGATTACTTATAAAACTGCTAAAGATAAGTATAACTTTAAATGTAAAGATCTATAATTTAACCTTATAAAATATATAAACCTATTAAGGCAAATACTAAAGATTAGGAATTTATTTATAAAACCCTTTTAAAGAATATCTAAGACTCTCTTAACTTTAATAGTAAAGAGAAGGGAAAGGAGTTAGTTTATTAGCACTCTTAAAGAATATTAAAGCTTCTTTAGGATTAATATAAGCTAAATATAAGGAAGATATTAATTCTTATAGAAACACGCCTTAATAATTACTTATAAGCTAAAGGTTCCTATAATTAGTACTAGTAGGCAGTAATAATAGAGGTACTATAGAGGAATTATTAAGACCTTAAGACCTAATAGACTAAGGAGATAATACTATATAAGTTCCTCGAAGCTTGTTCCCACATCGGGCTGCTTTTTTATCACTGCGGTACTGTCAATCGGTCGTTTATTATTGCACTGGCTAGGTATTGCCAGTAATTCTTATGTTATGTGTGAATTTTAGATGCATTGGCCACTGCCGATGAAAAAAAAATTATAAAAATCATACTATATAAGTTTATAATCCCTCTTTATAGCAAATTTAAGTTATTTTAGAAGAAATAGAATAATCTGCTTAATAAGGGTATAAATTAAAGCTTCCTTAAGGCTATTATAGAGTTTAAAAAGACTATAAAGCTTTATAAAGCATACTAAAGGCTACTAACATAATTATAACTAATAAATTAATAGGATTAAATAATTTAACAAAATTAGAGAGGCCTAAGTGCCCTAAATACACAAATCACATAGTTAGAGATACCTTAAAGTAATAGAAATCCTATAATTTGTTTAAGGCTTTATATAAGCTAAAGCTTACTCCTAAGAACTAGGAAGTTAGGAAGAACTCTAAAGATAATATTAAGAAGTATTTAAAAGAGAATTTATAAGAGAAAATAAAGGCTATAAATTAGAAGTTAAAGGAGAAGAGTAGTAGTAATATTATTATACCCTTATAGAACCCTATAAATAACTCTATAGCTATTACTCTAGGTAAGAAGTTAGCTAATATATTATTATTTATACGCATAGGGCGCTCTTAATGCGTTACCCTATCTTTAAACGCGGTTAATAGCTTAGATTTAAAGAGGAATATAGTCCTTTATAACTCTAGAGTAAATATTTATATCTTTAATAACCCTTATTAGTTTAAGTAAGCTAAATTTAATAATACTATTATAATAGAGGTAGAAGCTAGTGGCATAATCTATATAGCTTTAGGCAAAGGTCTAGTGTATATCTTAGTAACGGATCCGCTATCTAGAACGCTAAGGATAATTATACTAGAGAAAGCGCTACTAATTCTAGAATTTCATGTTAATCTTATATTAGCGATAATTCTAATAAAGGTAAGGATCTTCTAGAATTAGAAGAAATGCTTCCTATATAAACAATTAAGGCCTATAGTAAGAGTTTATAATATTAATAAGCTTTATATATTATTATAGCTATTAGAAGAGCTAAAAGAGGCTTACGCTATAACTAGTAGGGCACTAAGACTGCCTTAAAAAGGAGATACAGAGCTTTAGCATTAATAATGCGGTTATCTAGGCATATAGGCCTTTATAGAGCTTATAAATATGGCTTTAGGCGTTAGATTAATAGGTCCTAAGATTATAGAATATAAGGTCTATGCTATAGGCAAAGCTAAGTAATAGAGATTATAGGTTATACCTAAAGGCCTTCTATAAGGGCTAGGTTACAGGCTTTCTATTAATCTAGATTACTATAACTCTCCTTATGTTATGGACTAGCCCTAAGGCAAAGCTATAGGCTATCGTGATGATATTAAGAAACTTGAAGGAAGGAAGGAAAAGGAGGATGTTACGGATCCCGTACGAGCCCCTTATATCCCCTGGTCGGCTTATGTCAGCCCCACTCGCATGTTAACACTAAGGCTTGGGCAAAGCCCAAGCCCTTACACCTTATTAGAATAGTAATAGGTATTAGTGTGTTTTTATATGCCTTATAACCTTAATAAGGTTCTTTTACTCCTTTAAAATAAAGAATAGTATTTATAATAGCTTTTATATAATAATAGCATTCCTAAGCACTTAATTTAGGGTTTAACTACGCTTTCTATATAGTAATATTAAAAAGCCCTCTTTATAGAGTAAATAAAAGACAAGATAGCCCTTATAGGTATTATAGTCTATAATTTAGCTCCTTTAACGCCTAGCTAGAATAGAAAGGCAAAGAGATCTAAGGGGTGGTTAAGCAAAAGCTTATACATTAAGCCTAGAGGCTTAGCTTCTAATAGATCTTAATAATAAGGTCTTTAATACTATAGTTTATCTATTAAATTAAATGCCTTTTAAGCATTATAGAACCTAGATTACACCTTATAAGCTATAGTGGAATTAGGCTAGGAAAACGGTTCTAGCCTATTCACAGATAGCAAAGGTCTAGAAGCCCTTAATTACATATCTACAAGCCTATAGATATAAGGCTTTTCCTATAATAATAAAGGCTCTAGAGCATATTAAATTACATAATGTAATCCTATAGTTAGAGCAAAAGCTTATATTAGGTACCTTATTAGTTATAGAGATAAGTCCTAATATATTATTTAGGTGCCTTTGCTTTATAATTATAAAGTTATTATATTAGCATGTGTTTAATTTAATAAGAATTCCTTCTTTAAACCAGAAGAAGAGCTAGAATTAGCTTAAAAGGAAAAGATATTAATAATTACATTACTTAAAGAGCTTAAAGCTAATAATATTAATAAGGAAATTAGTTAAGACCTTATTAGATTAGAATTAGAAGAGAAGGATTACCCTCCTATGCCTTTAACTATAGAAGGAGAAAATAAATAGTTTAAAGTAGAAATACTACCTTATATAATAGGGGAAAAAGATAACCTTTCTAGTGCACTTTTAACCCCTCCTAACTCTTCTTATAAGGCGCTAGTTACTATAGAGAACAAAGAGCTTAGGATATAAGGTAATAATACGCTATATTATGAAATTAATGAATTTATACGTAATATAATAATTAAACACGCAGAGACTACTATAGAGACTAGTGAAATTACTAGTAAAGGTAGTAAAGAAGTAGAGAATTATTATTCCTAGGATAATAGCATTAATCTAGATAATATTATTACTGTTATGGACTCGAGCTTAGGAGCTTGGGTCATGTCTCGGGTCCGGAAAGGGCGCGCAAAGGTTCCGGAAAGGGCGCGCAAAGAACGCGGACTATAGGCGGATAGGTTAAGGCTTTACCTAGGCCTATGTAACCTATATATATACTAGTATAAAGCTAGTTCCTATATAATACCTAGCTTAGTCTAATCCTTTCTCTCTAAGGATAATAATATCTCTTAGAACACTTATATATAGCTACCCTAAGGCTAGTTTATAATATTTATTATCCTTTACTATAGAGGTATAGTAGCTAATAGATATACTATTACTAGTAAATAGGATAAAGACTAATAAAATAGTAACCTTATAGGAGCTTATTACTTAGTAATTAAAATAAATTAAGGACCTTACTAGTAAGTAAAGATCTAACTTTTCTAGTTAACTTATTAAGTAAAAACCCTTACTAATAAAACCCCTATTTAATAGTAAAAGGGTCCTATTTATAGCATAGCAAAACCTAATATCCTATAAGCTAGATATAGATAAGGGTTTATTAGGTCCTAGTAAGACTAATAATACTTTATTTACTAGAATCTATTACTAAAGGTTTAGGTATAAGTTACTCCCTATTTTAAGAAGGAATACTTAGTGCTTTATAATCTATAGAAGTTCTTAAACTACCTTACTAAGATATTTAATAACCCTTATTAATAGGAATTAGTAATTACAAAGCTTAACTAGATTATATAAAGCTTAAATAAGTAATTTAGTAACTTTTATATTTATTTTAAATAGAAATTAGCGCTAGCTAAGGGATTAGATTAGAAGGACTTTATAAAGCTAGCTAAGCTATATATAGCCCTTAATAAGTAGATAAAGGACTATAGCATTAGATAAGATATATTATATATAGATTACTTAGTAGTAATAGCCTAGTATTATAGTATCTTATTAGATATTAAGTCCTATTAATTAGAGGAGAAAACTATACATAAAGGTAAGTATATATGCCTAAGGCCCTTGCCTAGGATAAGGATACTCCTATAATAGATATATAATTAATATACCTAGAATAGGCCTAAAAGGACATAGAAAGTTACTAGAAAATTAGTATAAGGTAAAGCTAGGTAATAAGGCTAGTGGTAAGTAAGCTAAGTAGGTTAGCTAGGCTATGTATAATATATATTATAAGGAGAGTAAATGCTTATAATATAGTTTAGGAAAGTATTTTATTTTTAACTACCCTTTACTTTTACTAAAATATTAGTATAGAAAAGTAGCTATTAATATATATAATATAAAGGAAGAGAAAGATAACTCTAAAGAAAAGGAGATAGTAAATATATTAGAAAAGAAAAACCCTAGTATTAAGTTATTTAACTAGGGTAGTAGGGAGGATAAATAAAGGGGTATTATAGTAAATAGTTATTACTAATAAGGACTTTAAATAGATCTAGTCTAATATAGACTTTACACCTTTCTAGTTCCTATATTAATTAATAAGACTACCTTTATAGATACTCTTATTAATATAGGCTATAACTATTATACTACTATAAGCAAATACCTTATCTAAAAACTCTAGTTAGAACGCTTCTCTCTCTTAAAGAAAAGATTAGTTTACACTATAGTTAATATAAAATAAGGGGAAAAGAGAGCTATAAAAAGAGGTTATATATTATGTATATTATCCGTTTTTAAGTAGATCTAAATAGATAGGAAACACCTATAATTACCTATATAATCCCTAGGTTAATAAGGTAGCTAATTTTAGGAATACTATAAATAGAATAGAATAAGATTAACTTAGATATAGTGCGCTATTAACTTTACATAGGATTAGCTAATAACCTATAAATTTAGGTATTAACTAATAGGAAGGTTAAGCAACTAATAATATCTATCTTAGGCTTTACCTTTATAGGAATTATAAGGTATATAAAGAAGCAAAAAGAATATATCTAACTATATATCACTAGCCTATAGGAAATTATATTAATTCTATAGATAAATATAACCCCTAAGGCTATAGAATAGGACCTATTATCCTTATTACTAAGCGTGCTATAGGACTTTATAAACCTCTTCCTAGAAAGTAAGGCAAATACCTTACTACTATACTAGGGATAATTAGATTACTATATTTAATTAAAGTGTAATATAAACAGATCTAAACTAGAACTCCTATAGGCCCTATTATATAATATACTATAGTAGCACCTCCTTAAGATCTAAAAGTAAGTAACTAACCTTATAAATAAGGGATAAATATAGGCTAGCTTCTCTTTAGTAATAGCTTTAGTATTATTAGTAAAGAAGCTAGGAGGAGAATAGTAGTTTTATATAGACTACTATACCCTTAATAAGATTATAGAATAAGACTATTATTCTTTACCTTTAGTAAAGGAGATACTATAATTATTATTAAAGGTAAAGTAATTTATAAAGCTAAATATATAAGCAATGTTTTACTAGCTTTATATTACTAAAGGTAAGGAATACTAGACTACCTTCTAGATATATTTTAGGTTATTTAAGTAGCTTATATACCCCTTTAGCCTAGTAAGTATACTTACTACCTTTTAGAGATATATTAATAGTATACTTAGTAGAATCCTAGAGGACTATATAATTACTTACCTTAATAATATTCTTATTTACTTAGGAGAGTCTTAGAAAAACTATATATAAAAGGTCTAAGTAATGCTCTTAAGGCTATAGTAAGTAGGACTAAACTTAGATATAAAAATATATTTTTATAATAAAGGAAGTTAAGTACCTAGGGTTTATTATTTATATAGGGAAAGAAATTTGCTTAGATAGGGAAAAGATTATAGCTATTTAGGATTAGGAGGTACTAAAGAAAGTTAGGGGGTATAAGGATTTCTTAGGTTTACTAACTTTTATTAGGACTTTATACTATACTTCTTAATAATTATAGGCCCTTTAATTAAACTTATAAAGAAAGGTATCCTATTTTAGTAAATAGATAAATATAATATAGTGTTTAAAGCGCTAAAAATAGCCTTTATATTATATCCTATCCTAATATAATAGGACCCTAATAAGGATACTATAGTAAAAGCTAACTATTTAGGGATAGCTTTAAGGGGTTATCTCTTATAGTTTAATAATAAAGGTATCTTATACCTAGTTACTTATTATTTTACTTAACTATAGCTAGCTTAATAAAACTATACTATATATAATAAGGAGCTATTAGTAATTATATTATACCTAAAGGCTTAGTTAGTAAAGCTATGTAGCATTAGTAAGCTATTTATAATACTTATAGACTATAAGAACTTAGAATACTTTATAGCGCTAAGGGAAATATTAGAATAGTAAGTAAGATAGGTAAAGATGCTATTACTATTTAATTTTTACCTATAGTATAGGCCTAGCCTATAGGTAGTAAGACTAGATATACTATTAAGATAGTTCTAAAGGGAGGAGAATAAGGGGGACTAGAGAAGCTAATTATATAATTAGTAATAACTCTAGGCCTATATAGTTATAAAAGAACTAGACTTATCTCTAGTATAAACCCTATATTATTATTAGGGGTAGTAAGGCTAAGGACACTATAGGTAGGTTTATAGGTCTTCTAATAGGGGTAATAATATTTATAAATACATATCTCTAATCTTTATAAGACTAGTCCTTAGTTTATAATACTATATATAGGATATAACTTAAGGTAGTTAAGGAAGGGGCCTAGAAGTTTCTAGAAGCTATAAATATAAGGGAGTAAATAGTAGACTATTAGATTAGCGCTAAAGATATACTTAAATTCTAGGGCTAGACTTAGATTCTAAATTAGGAACCCCTTACTATAACCTTAATATAAAAGGTTTATAATTTACTCTTACTAGGCTATCCTAGCTATAATATAACTTTTAAGACGCTTTAGAGGGATTTCTATTAAGATAGTATATTATAAGGGATTACTTAGTTTATAAGAAACTATTACTATTATAAAGGGTAGAAGAGCTACTAGCTAAGATAAGGCTTATTAAAACTAATCCCTTTACTAGACTATTACTAATTATAAATCTCTATTAACTTTATAATAGACCTACTAGCTTAACACCTAGATAACCTATAGTTTCTTATAGTTATTATAGATAGACTCTCTAAGTATATCTAGCTAGAAGCTATAGTATTAATAGGGGCTAAAGTATATATAAAATGGTTTAAGTAATACTAGTAGTAATTCTATAGCTTTCCTATATAAATTATTATAGATTATAGTTTAGACTAGTTAAGTAATTTTTAGACTACACTTTATAACTAGGTAGGTATATAGTAGTTACTATTAATAGCTTATTATCTATAGATAGATAGTAGCATAGAAAGGGTAAATTAAGAAGTTTAGGCTATCCTAAGGGTAATGCTATTATTTTTATAATTTAAATAGCTAGAATATCTCCTTACTTATTAACTTACTTTAAATAATAAGGACTTATTAGTAATAGGAATTAGCGTAAATATAGCCCTATATAGTTATAACCTAGTAATAATTTAAGAACTATTAGATAAGAAGATATCCTATACCTTATTAAAGGGAAGGGCCTAGGCATTCTTATAATATCTTAAGGAAGGCTTAGACCTAATATAGGCTATTATAGCGTTTATTTAGTAATAGTAATAGGAGGAAATAAATAGTAGCTAGTGTCTAGTAAAATGCTTTTAGGTTAGTAACTATATATAGTTAAACCTATAAAATTTTAAGATAAATAGACTATATAAGAAATTAGATTAGGTTATAGCTAAATATAAGATACTAGAGGTCCTTATACCTTTAACTATTAAGTTAAATATACTATAGGGACTTTACCTTATTTTCTATATAGATTTAGTATAATAGGTAGCTTCTAATCTATTACCTAGTTAAATATTAGTAAATAAGTAACCCCTACTAGAACTAATAATAACTAATGCTAACCCTAATCTCTTAGAGTATTAGGTTAAAGAGATACTAGTAGCTAAGAATATAAGAGAATAGGGGTTAAACTAGAATATACTAGTTAAATAGAAAGGATATATATAGCTAACTTAGGAACCACTAGAAAATATATAAGATATAAAGGCACTAAATAGATTTAAGGCATAATAAGGTAATATAATAATATATAATAGGCCTAAAAGAGTATATTTTTATTTAATTACTAAGGAATAAGTAAATCTAGTCTCCTTTACTCTATATATATATTAGCACTAGTATTTTATTATATTAGAAAGTAATTAGTTCTTAGGGGTAAGAGAAGGAGAAGAAGCTAGGTTATTTTAGTTTAGTCTAGGGGAGAGATAGTAATAAGTAATTAATTAGTAAGTAAGGGCCTTATTAAATATATATTACTTAGTAATAGCATTCTCCTAAATAAAGGTAATATAGGTAAGATTATTATTTATTATAGATATACTATAAAAGAACTTTATTACTATATTATTACTATATTAGGTAAGAGTTATTTACTAGGTAAGTATAAGTGCCTATAATTTAGTAGTACTCTAGGTATATGCTACCCTAGTAAAGGATAATAAAAGGGGTATTACTATAAAGGGATTAATATAAGTAGTAGCTAAAATAGTATTAAAATGTTTTTAATAATAAATAAAGGTTTTTATTAGAATAGTATAGTATTTCTTTTTAGAGGTAGTATGCCTTATAGCTAGTATTTTAATAGCTTTTCTAATAGCTAAAAGATTTATAAGGTACTTATATATATATCTTAGTTTTAGATTACCTAAGTATAAGTATAGCTCCTAGCTATATAATTAATAGGTATGCTAATAAGGAAGATAGGCCTAATAAAACCCTAGGGTATACTCTTATATCCCCTTATTATAAAGGTTATTTATATATTAAATATATAGGACCTCTTACTTCTCTTTATTAGAATTATTAGAGTTATTAGAGTTACTCTCTAAGATATAATTACTAAGGTAGTTTAGCTTTTTAAGGGAGGGAGAAGGTAGTAATAGGGAAAGGGGGTATTACTAGAGGTAGTAATAGTAATAGCACTTAGGTAATAGTAGTAGATATAATAGGAGGTAGGCTAGATATAAAAAGGGGTTTTAATAGGATATTTAAAGAGAGGCAAGCAGTAGATAACTAATAAGATAATAGAAATAAGGGTATATAAAGGAAAGGAAAGGGAAAAAGTAAGGGATATATAGGATTATTTATATCTAGATATAGCTATAGAATAGCTTTAATTATATACTTACTTTAGATATAGACTAGTAAGGGGATTATAAATAGTTAGTAATAGGAGGTTAAAAAGACTAGTAATAGCTAAGGGAAAAGGGAATTTAATAAGTAAAAGGTAATATATAAAAATAAAGTAATAATAACTAGGTAAGTAAAGCTTAATATTAGCTAGTAATAGGTAAGAAAATAGAGTAAGCTAGTGTTATAAGAGGCTAGAGTTAGGTAAGGCTAGTTATTTTAAAGGCTAGGGTAGGGTAGCTTATAAGAAAATTTTTTTAGCTTACTAGGCTATGTATAAGCCCTATACTAGAACCTATACTAATATGCTATATTAATTATATATATATACTACTTACTTAGAATATTCTAATAATAAGGGTAAAGAGAGAAGGAGGCCTAAGTAAGGGGGTATATTATAGACTTAAGCTTAGGAGCTTAGGTTATATCTTAGGTCTAGAAAGGGCATGTAAAGGTTTTAGAAAGAGCACGCAAAGGACACGGACTATAGGCAAATAGGTTAGGGCTTTACCTAGGCCTATGTAACCCACATATATACTAGTATAAAGCCAGTTCCTGTGTAACACCTAGCTTAGTCTAATCCTTCCTCTCTAAGGATAATAATATCTCTTAGAACGCTTACGTGCAGCTGCCCTAAGGCCAGTTCATAACAATTACTAGAAAACACTAAAGAAAGGAAATATATAAAGCTAGGTAAGCATAGTTTTCTTATGCCTTTTCTATAGTATTATAAGGCACTTAATATAGTTTATAGATTAAAGATATGCCTTTAGAACCTATATATTACTAATAAGCTATAGCTTTACCCTATTATAACTACTAGAAGGAAGTAATTATAAAAGAGCTTTTAAAGCTCCTATCCCTAAATTACTAGGAAGATATACTAGATAAATCCCTTAATCTAGAACTCTATAAGGAAATTATAGACCTTAGCTAGGTCTTTAAATATAAGACTAATAAGAAAGGAGTAGTTATAGAGTTTAAAGCTAGAATAGTTATTTAAGGCAACTAATAACTAAAGAATAACCTTAATAACTGTACTACTATGCTTACTTTATAATCTCTATATATACTACTTATAGTTTACTATGCTAATAATCTTAATACCTAATAATATAATATTTAGAATACCTTTTCTTATATAGAACTTAAAGAACCTATCTTTTATAAGCCTTTAGAGGGTATAAACATAAAAGGTTATCTCTAGAAGATAATAAGAGCATTATATAGGCTATAAAAAGCTCCTTAATAATAGTTCCTTTATTTAATAAGATTTCTCTTAAATCTAGGCTTTATATAAGGGAAAGAAGACCTATATATCTTTATAAAGGATAATTTTATCCTGTTTTTCTATGTAAATAATATTATAGTGCTTTACCCTAATAGATCTAAAGTAGAATTTAAAGAATTACATAAGTAACTAATAAATAGTCTAGATATTAAGGACTAAGGTAAATTAAAGTGGTTCCTAGGCATTAAAATTATTAGAAACCGTAATACTAAAGAGATATAGTTATTATAGGAATCGTATATTTAAAAGATTACTTAGAAATTCATTCCTAATGTTATTAATAACAATCTAAAGAGCTTAACCTCTACTTCTCTTCCTATAACTATAATCCTTACTAATACTAGCGAAGCTTCTAATAAAGAGATTAATTACTATAGAGTAGTTATTAGCTCCTTAGTATATCTTTATATTATAGGAAGACCTAACGTAGCGTTTATAGCATTAAAGCTAGCCTCTTTTATAATAAATCCGTTAGTAAAGCATATTAAGCTTACTAAAGAAGCTATTTTATACGCTTAGAATATAAAGAAGCTTTACATTTACTACTTAGGCACGGATAGCTTTAATACCCTATTTTCTAGTACTAATACTTCCCTTAGCAATAACCCTAATACTTATAGATTAACATAAGGCTATGTTTTTATTATATATAGCGCTATAATTAATTAGAAGTTAGGTAGGTAATATTATATAATAACTTTAAGCATAGAAGCAGAGCTCTTTACCCTAAATTATAGTGTAAAAAGCGTATATCTCTAGGAGGTTACTTTATAATATTAAGGTCTATATGCTATTGCTTTTTATTATCTAGTATAATAATAAGTAAATAATCTAAATTATAGAGTATATAGAAGGAAGGCTTTAAACTAGCCTTAAGCACCTTAATATAAATTAAATATAAATTTAAGAGCAATATATAAAGGGTAATATTAAGGTTAATTAGTTAAAGACCTCTAAGATATCTATAGATAGCTTTATAAAGCCTCTATTAGGTTAAATATATAGGGATTTCTACTACTAGATTAGCTTACGCAAGATCCCTACGTAACCATAATACTAGAAATTTATTATAATTACTTCCTATACTAATAAATTCTAGCTTTAATAGATATCTTAGCTAGGGGGTGTGTTAGGAGAGCTCCTAAAGCATTAGATATGTGGATATAGCCTACGCATTAACTAGGATAAAACCCTTAATAAGATAATAGTAGAGATAATGTATTAGAAGTACCTCTATAGGCTAGTTATTACTATAGCGCACTGTGTACCCTTTAGGTACAAAAGTTAGGTGCTGTCTGCACCTCTGATTAACCAGAATCGAACCTTTTCTATTAGCTACACCGACCCCTACCTTTGACAAAAGTACAAGTTACACAAGTACAGGTTATGGGCAGTACTTGCCCTAATATACACTCCACCGCGCAATCCAGCCGAAGTGGACCTGATTGGCTGTGAAATCTAACATCCAGCGCATAGTTCTAGAACAGCCAGAAAACATTCTGGGCGGAATTTGGTTTGGCAGCCCGGCGGGTTTCCAACCGTTCGTTTCACTGCGGCTGTCAAGAGCATTGGATGCCATCGTTAAGCAATCTGGCCACGAGGTATACGCACCCGGACCTCCCACTGATGCTAGCAGAGCCGTTACCGGGGTAGCACACTTGATTAAAATAGGGGTTTTCAGGCAGATGATTCGAAGAGATGGGTTTGGTGACATATTTTGGAATAAATGCGGGAGGAAGCGTTTGTTAGAATGGACGTGGTAGACGAAGAGTTGGCGGCCGACTTTATTCGAGGTGCAGTCCCAGACTAGGCAAAATACCCTTTGCACGTCATTCGAATTGTCGCCTGACATTTGTAGCTGGGTATTCAAATAATACGGTCTCAAGCTAATACGGAATACAAGCACATGTACGTGGAAGCCAGGCACGTGCTCTCTATGGGTCCAGTTTCTGGTAGCCTATGTTGCCAATACACCTTCGTCTCTCAATATTTTCACAGCATCCGACACGCCCTTAGCCTTGCTGTCAGTGAATTTCACATGGCCTGTCGGATAGAAAAGGCACCGTCGCGGGGTGCTACGGCAGTACCGCGAGCTCCTGCCCAAGCCTTCCGGCAGTGTTACCACTACCATATGATGAAGACTCCACGTACATGTACAGTTGGCATCCCTGTCGCCGCAATTTTGCACCCGGTACGGATTGAGTACGGTTTCATGGACAAGCCTCGAGTTCGGAAAGATGAAAGATTGTTTGCTGCACAGTCCACGCGGCGCACAGTGTTTAGCACGCTAGCTATCGAAAGTTCGGGTGTCCAACCACATACGAAGCTTGTCTATAGCAAACAAATCATGACGCTTGTCTGATGTATGATAATCCTTCATCTCTCCATCGATCCACCCTTTTGTTCCTCGGCTTGTTCCCAGTTTGGCGCCTATTTCGCGGGCAGATCCGAAGTCGATTAAGACCGGCATACCGTCCTTGTCAATCATGATATTGTCTGGATTCAGGTCGTTGTGGGCCCAGCCGAGAGAGTGCATGTGACAGATAGCTGACGTGATGGCCTGCATGAAGGGTCTGTTGTTGTCCACAGGCCCAATCTTCAGATGGTCGTTCAGCGTGTGGGGATGACGATCAAGGACAAGACCGGTGATGCGGCCACGACGGACTCTGCAACCATGATAATGAATGATATTGGGGTGGGGATACCGGGAAATAATCTCCATCACCCTGGCCTCCTCGACTAGGCCTTTGGGAATAAGCTCGACGACATTGTGTTCTCTGAATGTTTCGTAAAAGGAAAGATTCGGACGTTTAATGTAGATGTTGGGTGAGGATTCATCCTGAGCTTTGGTGATTCCGATATGACAAGAGGCCCAGTTTGGAAAAAGTTCACTGTCTGGAATAGGAGTAAGAGCAAGCGAGAATTGCGAAAAGTGATGCTACTTTTGGCTTTCTTCAAAGTTCCAAAGTATGCATTGTCATCAGCATCGAACGCTGCAAAACTTGTATGTTGAAATTCGCCAGTTTTGTAGTCAAATTCCTCATCGCAGAAGGCTAGATCTTCCCATGATGCTATTCGAAGTGCCATGGTGATGATGGAGAAGCTCCTCTTTGGCCAACGCACAGGCAGTGTTCTGGGTATTCGTAATTTGTTCTCGCGCTACGGTGTGTGAGGCCATTGCGTCAAGTTGGAAACCGTTGCATCTGTGTCGACGACGGGCTAACAGTTGGTTGGTACAGTAGCAGCTGTTGTGCTGTCTGGAGCCACCAGCAGATCAGCAAATCAGAATGTCACAATGCCGTTTCGTACGTGGTATAGTAGAACATACAAAAGGCGGAGCGGAGGAACTAAGGAATGCGACGCGACGTCCGAATCCAACTAGATATCCACGGCAAAGCCCTTGAGGGAGTCCAGCGGCGCTTAGAGGACTAGAAAGGCTTGTCTTTTGGCGCTCAAATTGCATAGGTTGCGGCAAGCCAGATGTTGGTGGTGGCCCCCTTCTTCCCGGGGCTATTGTCTCGCACACGTGAGGGAAAAAGACGTGCACGTGACACAGCAATTGACAGGGCCCCTAATGATAGGTTACAAAGAAGATCGAATTGATAGTAATTATCTAGTTACAAAGAGAGATTACGAGCATCCCTTTTATAGAGGGAAAGAGCCTTCCTAGCTAGTCGTGTGCGTCATCTACATTCCTACGCTCGTGTGAGCACGGATGATCACAATATCCGTGCTTATCCGTGCTATCCGTGCTATCCGTGCATCGCCCGGGCGACATGTTGACTGGTGCGCGATAAGCAGTCACGGAACCCCGCAGCGATCGCTCGACACCATCAGCAAGCCTTCAGGCGGCTTACCGTTGGGCGCCGAGCATGCACAGCTTGTGGAGAGGGAAGGCTGGTGAGTGGGGTTGCGCATTTTATACAAGGCACCTTATTGGCTTCACAATGCTTGCAGACTCAAGGTTCATAGACGCCGTGACTGATCACATCGGCTTTGTGGAAGCGAAGCAACCAATGAAATGTGTGGCCAAATTCGTTTCTATATAAAGAGAAGTGTAAAAACGGATCCGTGCTTGTGCATGTTCCTGATGTCGCCCGGGTGGCGCGGGTAACTGGCTATCCGTGATCACACGAGCGGAGGAATGTATGACGTACACGACTTAAGAGCTTGGCAAGGTCTTTTATAGGCTCTTTCCTTTATAAAAGGGATGCTTATAATCTCTCTTTATAACTAGATATTAATTATTAATTTACCTTCTTTTTACCTATTATTAGGGGCCCTATTAATTACTATGTTATGTGCACGTTATTATCCCTTATATATATAAGAGTTATAAGCCTAGGAGGTCTACGCTTAGACCTATAACTTCCTACGCGCCCCTAGCATAAGAAGTGTGTATTTACTATATCCTAACTAATTAACCGCGCTTCTAATAGATACCTTAACCTCTCTTAACCTAAGTCTTAAGATAAATATTAAATTAGTGTTATTAGAGAAATAGGAGGAATAGTATAAAGTATTAAAGCAAGCTATATAAAGCTAGGAGATCTAGGAAAGAGTAAACCTAGAGCTACTAATATAGGTAACTAACCGCTTAACTAAGCCTTCTAAAGTTAAACTAGGAGACTATATAAAGCTTATAGAGAAGGATAATAAAGGCTATAAGCTTACCTTCTAAGAGGCCTTGTTATTCCTCTCTTATAAATATAATATTAATTATTAATTATATAAGGCTATTAAATTAAGAGAAAGGACTATTAGTACTTAGATTACTAATACTATTAATCCTAATGTCTATATAATAATAATTAATAAGATTAAAGAGAAGTATAAGGATTAATCTCTAACGCTTTATAAGATTACTATAAGCCTTAAGGATAAATTCTTACTAAGGCTTATAATTATTAAAGCAAAGGTTATAGCTAAGTATATAGCATACCTTTAAGATACTAAACGCGCTAATGTTATGTTTAAGCGTTAGATTAAGTAGTAGGATAAGCTATACTAAAAGGGTTCTATATATAAGATAAATAAGGTATAAGGTACTAACGCAATCCGCGATTTTATATAAGCAATTAGAGCGCGTTTTAACCCTTAATAGGCTAGGAACCGTATTACATAGCTTATATAGCTTACTAATAAATAAAATAACGCTATAACACTATAAGGCATTGCCTCTAAATACACTAGATACCGTAAGGCAGCGCGCATAGTAGATTTAGGCTTAGCTAAAGGGAGCTACGTAACTACACTTAGTAAGCGCTCTAATAATAGCTAGAAAGGTAGTAAGGAGCTTGTAAAGTGCCCTTACTATACTAGTAACCTAGGAAAAAGGTTTTATTATAGATAAAAGCCTAGAACCTACTACACCCTATATTATACTATAACTAGTTAGAAAGTTAAAGGTTTTTAGCCTCTTAAGAAGCTTAATTATAAGAAAATTAAGAAATGCTATAAAGGTAATAATTAGAAGGATCTACGCGTGGAAATCACGAAAGATAGTTAGAATACAAAGGCTAAGAAGAATTATAAAGAAAAGTATCCTAAGGTAATTACTATAGTAATTATAAACCTATTAACTATTAAAGAAGAGGAATTATTAAAAGGAGCTACACCACGCTTAGTAATATAAGGTATAAGCTCTTAGAGAGCACCCTGTTTAATAACTATAGTGCTCTTTATGTTATAAATAATATAAGATTCCTTAAGCCTAGCACCTTTAAAGAGACTTATAATAACTACCTTAAGGCAGGTATAACCTCTTTCTAGATTACTAGAAGAGGCATGCATGTAATTAAGGGCATCCTAAATAGGCCATAAGGATCTTAGACTAAGAGCCTTATATTACGTAATATTACACTTATTAAGGGTTTTATATAAATATTATATTAGAGAGCCTTCTCCTTAAAAAGGGCGTTTAGTATTATAGAGTAAATAGCTCCTATGTATTAGACTAATGAATAATAGCTTATTACTAGTAAAGCTTTAAAGGAAGCATAATATTATTTTCCTTTAATATAAGCCTCTTTCTAGTTGCTTAAAGGGACCCTTAAAAATAGTAATATTAACTATATTACTAGTAATCTTTTCTATATTTAGATTAGAAGAAACATATATATAATGCTAGTAGTGTAAGTAGCTAAGCAAAAAGCTATGCTTACCTTAAGCAAACCTTAAAGAACTTTAGCATCTTTATTCTAGGCACCTTAGAAAGGATACCCTAAGCAAGACTACTACCTATATAAGGGAGTGCTCTTATAAGGAATAGAGCGTAAAAATTATAAAACATACGCTTATACGCTTACTTACTAGGTTATTTCTAGGAGGCTACCTAAATGTTAGTTACTAAGGCCTTTTAGAGAGTCTACTAGGATCTTTAAGATTATAAACCTAGTTATAATAGCATAAATTAGCTACTAGTTATTAAAGATAAATTCTTAGGGATAATATAGGTTCACGCGCTACCTAATAAATCATAAGGAATAGTATTTAACGTATTAATTTACTTTAAATAATAGGTTATAAGGTAATTTAGGTTATTAATCGCAAAAATCAGGCAGGATAATAAAGGTGCTATAATTAGTCAAAGTAGTAATACAATCTTTTAATAGTGGGCACGCTTATAAGGCATAGATCTAGAGCTTACGCTGCTATATACGTATAAGCCTAATAGCTACGTTAAATAAGCGAATTAAGCAATTACCTTAAGATTAAATATAATGCTTATAGGCATAGGGCTACCACTAAACCTATAGCTAGAGAGTACCTAAGCTACTGCTTATTTATATAATATTAGTCCTATTTAGTAATTAAAGTAGAAAACACCCCTAGAAACCCTTAAGAGCTAGTTCTATAATAATACACACTTACTAATTAGGAGCCTATAGCTAACCTTAGGCCTAATTAGAGCGGGTTATATATATATAGTTACTGCGCGTATTCGCTATAAAGGGATTATAAGGCTAACTAGTAGAGAAGGTATTATAAAACGCACCCTAGGGGATATATTAGGTATCTTATAGGTTATATAGCCTCTAATATTTACCGCGTTTAGATCCTATAGCTAGGAAGGGTTATAATAATAAGGAATATTACTTTTAATAAGTTAATATTCTATAATTTAGCTAAGGAAAGCACTAAAGAGCAGTCTATTAGAGAGCTAGAAGCATAGTTTTAAGACCTTAAGATTAATAGTAAATTAGACAAAGAGCTTAATTTATTCCTTACGCTATTAACTAGTAAACCTTAATAGGATCTAATAGAGCATTTAAACTTAGGGGTAGGAGCTTTACTAAGCACTAAAAGTAATTAAATAAAAGAGTAAGAAGCAGTATAACCTACTAAGTAAATAGGACTTTAAATGCTATATTAGACACTAGATCTATTAAGTAAGGAGTAAGAGACCCCTATAGCAAATGCTTAATAAAGTAAAGAGAAGCAAAGGACTCCTATAAAAATACTTATTAAAGCGTAAGTAACTATTTAATAGACACTTAAGAGAGTAATAAGGATTTAATAGGGATATTACTACTAGAAGAAGCTATGCCTAATAAGAATAGCATATAGAAGGACTTCTCTAGAGTAGACACTAGACTAGCTACCTATACTAAAAGCTTATAAGAAGTATAAGAAAGCATTTAAGAGAGCTTAGGAATAGAGTTATATAATAGTATACGCACTAGCTCTAGATTATATAAAAAGAGAGAGAAAGGCCTTATTCTAGATTATAGCCTGCTAGGTAGAAGAAGTAGAAAAAGGCCTAATAACACTCTTATAAGTAGCTTATAGAATCTAAAGAAGCTTTATAAAGAGCTTAGTTTACTTAATATAGTAGGAAATGCAGACTTAGACTATAAGAGCGTTATAATAGTGTGGTTAGTGCTTAATACTTATTATAATAAAGAAAATAGATCTCTCCTTAAATAGAAGATAAAGATAGGTATAATATATTAATCTAATCTTATGAATCCTCTGAAATTATAGAAAGAAGCAAATAATTATATGTTTAGAGAGGAGTGGATTAAGGTAATAAATAAAGAGATTAATAAGCTTAAGGAATAAGGGACTTAGAGGCAGATTAAACGCTCTATAGCGCGTTTAAAGCTATTACTATTAAAGTAAGTATACTTATATAAGTTTAATAAGGAAGGAATCCTATAGTAATTTAAAGCGCGTATTTGCGTTTGCAAAGACCTATAGGAAAGCTCTATAATTAAATAAACCTACGCTATAATGCTTACTACACACGCGTTTCGTGTCTTTATAGCATTAGTTATATAATTTAATCTAGAGATAAGGCAGTATAATGTTAAGAATGCATTCCTCTATATAATGTAAGGAGGTAATGCAATTCCTATTACTTATAATCTCCTAATAGCTTTAAAATAATAGGAGAGTGCATAGAATTACTTAAGGCTCTCTATAGGCTTAGGGATTTGCTATAGCTTTAGTTTAAAGAGCTAAGTAAGTAACTTAAGGAGCTTAGGCTTAAATCTAGCTAAGAAGAGCCCTGCTTATTCTATACTAAAGCGGGATGTTTTCCTTATATTCTTTGTAAATAATATCCTTATAGCCTTCTATAAGGATAATATAAAGACTATAGACTGTATCTCTTAGGGCCTTAAGGATATGTATAAATTAGATAAGAAGGGAGAGGTATGCTTCTTCCTAGGAATTTAGATTATTAGGGATTAATTATAAAGGAAGGTATACCTTAGTTATAAGGTATATATTAATAAGATTAGTAAGAAGTTTAGGTAAGTAGGAAAAGGCACTTTCCTTACTATACTAATCCTAGTAATAGAGTATTATAAGTTTAAAGGCAAGGCTATAAAGTAGGTAATAAAGGTATACTAAGAGAAGATTAGATTAATCCTATATATAGTGATAATAGTTAGGCTAGATATAGCCTTTATAGTAGCAAAGCTATTATAGTACCTAATAAACCTAGGGCAGAGCATATAAGAGCAGTAAACTAAGCTATACATTACTTAGTTATAATAAGCAAGCTTACGCTCTGCTATAGCAGGACATTAGAGCTATAGGCTCTATAAATCGTAAGTAATGCTTCCTTCACTAATAACCCTAAATCACGTAGATCTTCGCAGGGTTATCTAATTACTCTTTTAGAGGACTAATTATCTAGAAAGCTATGCGCTAGTCTATAGTAACTATATCTATAATAGAAGCTAAACTACTTACTTTACAATAAATAGTAAAGGAGACTATAAGTCTTTAGCGCTTATTTAAGGATATTAGGTTTAATGCCTACGAAAACTAGATTATTTACTATAATAATTAGCAGACTATTTATCTTATGCTTAATAAGAGTAAGCGATTAAACACTTATCTACGCCACGTTAATATATATAATATATGGCTAAAGCAGGAATTTAAGAGAGGGAGCTTTAAAGTTACATATCTTCCAATAGAGGAAATGCTAGCTAATAGATTTACAAAGCCCTTAAATCGTTAGTAATTTAAACGCTTTAGATCTATGCTTAGTTTAATTAATTTACGCATATAACATAATATTTAAAGCGCTTAGATTACGTTATAAGCATAGGCATGTTAAAGAGGGGCATGAAATTAATTACCCTGGAAATACATAAAGACCCTTCTTAGCTAGCAAAGCGCTAGTAAGGTAAATAGGATTTATAACTATAACTCTAAAACGCTATTATACAAAAAATATATATAAACGCTATTCTAAGAATAAAAGAAAAGACTTATATAAGAAGGCAAATAACCTCCTTAAGATAGGCTATTACTATAGTTACCTTCTCTTTTACTACTGCTAAAGAGCCCTTATTAGCTATATTAGCCCTATTACTAGTAGTAACCTTATTATATATAGAATCTAGCTCTATAATAAGTTCTAATTAGAGTTATAGCGCCTTATAGCACTGCTTTACTATTTATAAAGCATAAAGTATTAGAAAGGAGTAGAAGAAAGAGGGATTAGGAGTATAACTTACCTTAGCGTTATTATCTAGCGCTAATAACATCCGCTTTATAATAGGAACGCAAGTATTATACAGAGGGTAGTAATAGTAATTACTAACCTTATATAAGTAATACCTCTAAGATTATCTAGACCTAACCTTAAAGTATCTTCTAAGGTTACCTTTACCTATAATGCCTGCTTATACATACCCTTTATAAGGGATATCTTATAGAGTATTATAAGGGCTAGGTAAACTAGGCTAAGCAAAGTTAGCGCGTTATAACTAGGAAAGGAAGCTTATATAAACCATCCGCTACTAAGGGGATTACTAAGGATTACCCTTAGGCGCCCTTCTCTTCTCTTAGCTAGAGGTAAGAATTATAAAGGAGTATGCTTTAGGCGCTTTCCTCCCTCCTTAGGAGATAGTAACTTACTAGCTAGCTACTTAGGGCTAGCTAAGGGTAAAGGAGAATAATGCTTAGAAGCTTCCTAAGGCTCTAAGTATAATATTAGGCTAGCGTAATAGCTAGCTAAGCACGCTTCCTAGGATTAGAAATCTTACCCTATAAGACTCCCTTAAGAGGGTTATAGCTAATAGAATTCTTATTAGTTATATTAATTAAAATATAGGTATAATTAAATAAAGGGTAAGATATAGGAAAAGGAAAAGAAGAAGCCTATAATCCTATAAGGGAAGCTTTTTAGGTAAGGAGATATAGTTAACGCGCTTACTTATAGCTTACTATATTTACTTAGAGCTTACCTTACCTTATAGACTAAAAACACTATATTCTCTATTTAAAGAAGTATAATTATAGGTCTTAATAACCTTAAACTATAATTAGGGGTATATTACCTAGGTAGCGCGGGTAACTGGCTATCCGTGATCACATAAGCGGAGGAATGTATAATATACATAACTTAAGAGCTTAGCAAGGTCTTTGTAAGCTCTTTCCCTCTATAAAAGGGATGCTTATAATCTCTCTTTATAACTAGATATTAATTATTAATTTACCTTCTTTTTACCTATTATTAGGGGCCCTGTTAATTGCTATGTCACGTGCACGTCATTATCCCTTACGTGTGCGAGACCTGAGAGCGTTCGCATAATTGTTCACGGTGGTTGATCTTGATTGACTTCCTCGATGACGAGAACATCTAAACGAAGTTGACGTGTCAGCACAGCCACTGAGCCATCAATCATCCTTCAGGCGGACTTTGCTGCCAGGATGCATGGATTGGTCACCCTTGGCTGCCACTGCGGCGGCGCCGACCACGATTAGTAGTAGCCGACCCTGCCGATGCATCTCATTCGTTGTACCACACTGAACTCGATATGCAACGTCACAAAAGAAATGCAAGTTGGTGCAGCATCGCAACCAACAACAGGAGCTACTGCAGACAAGTTGCATTGGAACATGTCGGTTGCCTTGATGTTTATCGACAATGGGTTGAAAGTTCAGTGACTTGGTTGATCAAGCAAGTATAAATGATTCGTGAAGTCCACACCTTTCCCATCAGTGCCAGCCACACAGCATCAATTGCTTGCTTACCATAGATCCAAATTTCTCACTTCCTCTTCAATCCCACAGACTCTAAAGGCATTCCCATCATAATGGCCACTGGCATTCTCCCTACCATTGCAGGTCTCCATCGCCCGCCGACCAGCGGAGACTTCAAACTTTCGCGAGCCGTGTATGTCTTCTTCTATTCGGTAATTTACGCGAGCAAGTCACTGATACTCCATCTTAGGCACAATAGCCTTCCCCACCCTGAAGATCAACCGGACATCTCCGACGCATCGCTCAAAGCATTGGGGAATTGTTCGTGCACCATGGCGTCCAGGACACCTTCGGTATCCACCTGCTTCATAGCCATTTCACGGCACCGGAAGGCACCGTACTTCTTGGTGTCCAAGCTCAGTTGTCAGGGACTTCATCCGCCTGCTGGACTAAACCTGTTCCTGTGGCGGAGCTGGCCAACAAGGCAGTGCATGGCCACGTCTTCCGCCTGCAGTCGGATGGGATTTTCGTCCCGTACGAACTCCAAGAAGGTACTGTACATGCAGATGCAGCTGACACTGGGCCTGTATTCTTCCTAGAGTTTGCGAGCTTCCTACGACAAAACAGCCTGACCAACTTGGTGGCTCTGCAATTGCTGGATGGTTCCCAACATAAGACTAGAATGGAGGTTCTTGTCGGAGAGCAGCAGACTTTGATGGTAGATGAGAAGGACCTCGTTGGGTTTGATCCGCCTCGTATTACCACTGGCTGGTCATTTCACGTCGGAGAAGATGGCATCATCTCTTGCAAGGGCAATGATGTCTATGCGTCCAAGAAGAACACTCACCAAGTCTTCCAGGGTTCCAAGCCGCTTCCCGACGTTGAGGCTTTGGTGCAAGCTCTACGCGAGGCAAAAGTAATCGCCTAACATACTTCGGTTTCTGACGACAGTCAACTGACCGAAGTACCTGTTTTGAAGTCTGCCATGTGTCACACCACAAGATCAAGTCATCCATTGAGTATTTAGCGCTCTATTAAATGCACTTACTGCGAGGGGCATATTCATTCATTACACTGGCTCTACTCGATCCTTACTATCAGCAATGTTACCAGTCGTATTTAACCTAAAGGGCCCATGTTGAGATTGTGGGCTTTGTTGTATTCGATTCTGCATGTATTCCTGTTGTATTCAGGTCCGTTCGCTGGCGATGTAAGCGATCCTAGGAATTCTTGCCAAATTTGGAAAGAGTTGAATCCCAGACTGACTATTTGCTCGTTAGGTGATACTGTTGGTACAATTTCTGTCCGAGTAGAATGCAAGGGAACAAGCGTGTTTTTGCTTCTCAGCAAGGCAAGGCATTTCCGGAGAATCCGATACGTAGACAGCCCCGCCTTTCATGAGCTTCGAAAAGGCTGTCGTGCCTCTCAGCTGCACTTCCTCCGAAACGCAATCCTCAAAATAGCTGCAAGGCCCTGATCGCACGCATCCCATTTCGAAGGGGCCAGGCCAACATCCTAAAGACTACATATAGCTAGGTGACAAACCACGCATGAAGATACCTCCATGTCAACGACTCCTTGGGCATCAACGTCTCAGAGGGCGAGCCGTCTGCGTTGCGTTGAAAAGCGTAGCGCAACAGGGCACCAATTTTAGCCGCCCGCTCAGCCATATCGCGAACTTGTAATCGCCGCAAGTTGTCCCTAACTTCGGAGTTGGACCAAAACTCTGTCCAGAAAGCTTCAAGCAAGCGCGAGCGGCATGCATAGTTGTGCCAGCCGTCGCGGCTCATGTATCCGGTCGTCAAAAACAAGCAGTCCAAATCTATGCCGAAGGGTAATATCGAGGCAAGAGACCAGTCGACAATACCCGTAATTTCGTAAGTGTTCTCGTCAAGAAGGATGTTGGTCATGGAGAGATCACCATGGGTAAGGACTTGCGGATACTCTTGTCCAAAGAGAGAAGGAAGACTGAGGTCTAATTCACACAAACCTGTAGTTCCGAGAATGGGTGGCAGCGATGACCGTACGAACGCGAGTCTGCGTTGGATTCCATGTAGAGTCTCTATCTGTGCTTCTGTGGTTGTACGCTGCGGCATGGAAAAACATCGAGCGAAATACCTAACAATCATGAGCAACTGTGACCTGTACGTCACTCCGACTCCTTCACTCCGAGTCTAGCAAGCGGACGTTGCTGTTCTTCTTACCTGGCAAGGCCCCGAATAAAGCAAGAATGCCTGGCCTCCGCCACTTCGTCCAACTCCACTTGACAAGAAAGAGCATCAAGACACGAGATTCCCGGTATGTACGGCATAGTATAGATTGTGAGTGGCGGATTTGCGCCATCAACCATGCCGTTGTGACACATCTCGGGCACAAGGCAGCCATGGATGGCCTTTGCTAACTGACCCATGCGTTGATCGAGGCGGGCTTCTGGCTCTCGGAAGGATACCACAAGGTCGGGCTTCCTGACTGACGGCCTCGGCAGACAACATTGTAACTCATTGAGCCTGGAGTGTCAACAGCTTTAATATCCGAAGCCATCGAAACCGATTTCGCTATTTGATCGCACTGGAGTTTGGTGGGGTAGCGCCCTGCAAAGAACCGGTCGACAGCCTGTTGGGCCCATGATGGCCCGGCCATGGCTATTGGTGACGTATTGATGAAAAATATTTGAAAGCTGCCCGATCTCGAGGCTGCGTTCCTGCCTGTGAATTGGAATCTATCCTTACGAGCAATGACTGAGTCGACTATGTCCCGAATTCTAAGGTGTTACCAGCCACCTGACGCACTGATTGGCTATTGTCACCGACAGTGTCGGTGGCCCGTGCTGCGAAAAGTTGCCCTTGTATAAACACCACATCCACAGGGTACCTTAGGCTCTGATCCACGAGCCGATGCAAACTTTACGCGAGTGCAAAATGCATGTAAACGGACGCGCTAGCTATTTTCGTTACCTAGATTACACAGAAATTGATAGAACTTTATCTAAATCACATAAACACTACCTCTCCCCTTATTTATAATATATCTTTTTAACTAGGGCTATGTAAATACCTATAATAGGATTAGATACTAAGAATAAAGTAAATTCTACTAATTTTTAGGAATAAACTATATACTTTATATAGTCCCCTTATAAATTTTATACTAGTATAAAGTTTATACCTAGGTATATGTTATTGTCAGGAGCGGAATGACGATAGCATCAATAAGGGTAGCGCCTAGCGGGGCACGGAGCTACGGGTTAGCTACTGTCAAGGCTTTTGGCTTAGGGGTGAATAACAGAGTGGGGTTAGATTGAAGAGTCGTAGCTATTGAACTGCTAGTTAGGGGTGGGTGCTTAAAGGTTTAATCTCTAGCCTTTTCCCTTTATTTATAGGAAAGCCTCTTTAAATAGCCTATAGCTCTTACGTAACTAGCCCATAGCTAACCTATAGCTCCGTGCCCTACTAGGCGCTACCCTTATTAAGGCTATTACTATTCCACTCCTAATATAATACCCTCTTACTATAATTATCCTTAATTACATTAAGCTACTATCTTAGGGTTAGGTTATAGCGTAAGCGTCCTTTATTACTACCTACTATAGTGATTTTTATAAAGTAATGTAGTAATATTAATAACATTAGGCTATATTAGCCTTTTTTATAGTAATTGCTTACTAATAGTAACTAGGTTATAGTTACTCCTTAACTTTTACCTATAGGCTACCCTTTCTAAATAATTCTTTATAGCTAGACTAGTTAGCGTGATTTTTAATTAGCTTAACTCTATAGGGCATAGATTACCTTACTCCTTCTATTCTTCTTTAAGCTTATAGTAGTAGCCTAATAAATTTATAGTAAGCTTATAGTAATAACTTATAAATTATAGTAATCTCTATAAATACACTAGTTATAATATATAGAAGATTCTAGTTAAAGCCTCTTAGATTACTCTAAGGTGCTTAAATTCCTATAAGAAAGGGTAATTCCTCCTTTCTTTTCCCTCTGTTCTTTCTTTTCTTTAAGCCTCTTATTAACTTATAAGTCCCTTACTAATATAATAGTAGTTATAATACTACTTATTATATAATATTAATTACTAACTCTTATAGCTTAAGCTATTATTGTTGGAACAAGCATGATATCAATCGCGGCACGCAGCCGCAATTACCCGGCAGAAGGTCGGGCCGCGAGGGCGCGCGCGCAACGCGCGCCCGCGAGAGGTAGCCCCATATATGACTCATTAACCCGCCCCTCTAATTAGGCGAGGACCCACAAGTTATATAACCCACAAAACGCACTGCGTTTGTGGCCACTTCTTACGATCTAGAAAAGCCTCTCTTTTCCTCCCTTCTACACACTTATAACTAATTAATTATAATGCCTAGAATAGAAGATAAATTCCTATTCCCTAGGCTACGATCCTAACGTTAGGCACCTGTGATACTAACACTGATCAGTGGTTAACTTTACAGATAACCACATGGTTTTTCCTAACCATAGATTAGCAAGGTTAATTAGAAGAGACAGCTATACTATAAACCTACCCTATAAAATAGGAGGGCTGCTAAAAGCATGTATAGTTATGCTAAGGAAGTCTAAGCACTCTCTTACAATAAGAAAGAAGCCTTATAACTCCTAAGATTTAATCCTAAGACCCTATAAAGACTTTAAAGCTATTAAAGGATTAAGGCCTGGTTAGTAACTAGTCTAACCTATTTTTAATCACTTAGTTAGCGCATTCCACTACGCACCTAACCCTTAGAAGGCATTCTCTTATAATAAGAAAGGAACTTATTACTCCTAAGATCTAATCCTAAGAACCCCTAAGGGATAAAGATAATAGCCACGCTTATAATCCTTTAACCTGCTATATAACTAACACTATACCTCCGTTTTAACTTCCTATAATAGAGATAAGAAAGTTAAAAGCTCCTTAGTAAGGAGAACCATTAAAAGCCTCTATCTCTAGCCCTAACTTTAGTAATACTAAAGAAGGCACTAAAGTCAAAAGAGACTAGAAAGGCAAAGGTCTATAACTTAATAACCCTCTCCTAAGATATATTCCCTAGAGATATAAGACTTTGTTATATCTAAGACATTAAAGACAGCGAAATCGTTTAATCTTAATAAACAAGGTAATAACCCTAAGGCTATTATAGCCTACATTCTCTTTAAGATAGTAGCATACTAGTCTAAGAGCCTTATTGCTAGAAGCCTCTTTACTAACTTTATTAAAGACTTCTATAGATAGATAAGAGAGGTATTTATAATTATAGACTAAGTAATTGCTAAGTATCTACGTGATTTCCTTCTCTTCTAAGGCATATATATAGATATAATAGCCCGTAGGAAGATTACGGTAATGCTTAAGGAAGTTACTAACCATGAGGAATTTTAAGATTAGCAAGAAGAAGAGATACAGGAAGCTATGAGGAAGTACACACCCTTCTAAAAACGCATTAAAGACTAAGACTTCCTTAATAACCTCCTTCTAATCCCTCTAATTAAACTAAGATTATAACATTATTAACAGAGTAATCTAGGAATCCTATAATCTTGCTAACGTTATTCCCTAAGCCTAACCCTATTAGGCTAATTACATAATAATCCTTAGGAAAGCCCTTATTAGAGGTATCCCCTATTAAGATAAGAAATTTCTCCTTTTACACCCCTAAGAGCACCTCTTCCCTCTAGACCTACACTAAAGCAAATAATTAATCTTGCGAAGCTTTATATAAGCAATATTTAATACGGCGTAGATAACTATAAGGTCCTTAACTTAAAGTTAATAATCTTCTAAGGGAAATGCAAGATACTAGGCATTAAACCCTATAAGGCTAGGTACACCCTTAAGGCTATGCTTAAAGGAAAGCTTTAATATACTACCACAAGCACCTATGTAAGCTAGGAGACCCTTAAGACCTTAAGACTCTTATTAACCGCATTAAGAGAAGATTTAAGACTAATAACACAAAGTAAAGGTATTTCCTTAAGTAGTAGAACATAAAGCTACGCTAGATTATGTAAGAAAACCTAGATAAGCTAAAGATTAATTGCTTTAAAGAACTTATAATAAAGCTTATAAACCTTTAATAAGCAGTCCTAGATATTGCTTAATCTAAAAGGGTACTCTAGAATTAATTAATCTCTGCCTATTATAGCATACCTAAGTGTAGAACTTGCCTTATTAACCCTCCCGCTAACCTCTAGCTATTCTGCGAACGCATAAGGATATTAATAAGAATAACTATAGAGGAATTAGATAAGAAGCATTAATTCCTATTAATGCCTAATGTAAGAGATTAGTATTAGACTAACCGTAAGTATAATAGGTATAGTAAAGAAGCCCGTTACAGACAATCATAATCGCGAGGCAATAAAGGCGCTCTATATATAAAGAAATGTTATATATATGGTAAGGAAGGCTATTAGTTAACTAAACACTCTAAAGAGGAACGTAAGAAGGTATATTAACGCTTTAAGAACCACTACCTTATAGAGCTAATAACCCCTTCCTATAACGCTTTCCTTACCTAGTATAAAGGCAAAGAGAATAACACTGCTTCTTTTAAAGAAGATAAGATTTCCACTTATATAATAGAACTTAGATTTAAAGAAGAAAGTAATAAAGGAGAGATGCTAATAAGCTACTTTACATAAGGCATAATAATTAATAGCTATGTAACTATAGAGATCCTTGCGAATTAAGCAGCTACCTATACCCTTATAAAGGAGGATCTATTTAATCTCTAATAATTAAAGGAAGCCCTAACCGCTTTTCTTCTTTAAGATTATTACTCTTTAGGTGTATTCTAAGGCATTATCCCTAATACTAGGGCTATAGGTTACTTATTAGCAGGGCACCCCTAATTCCTTGCCCTATAATAGTTAATCCCTAAGATCTAGCTTAATGAATCTAGAGCTAGGGAGGTAATAATTTAATTCGGAAGCAGCAAGCTAATCCCTTTAATTAGATTAATTAATGTGCCTACTCCCTTTAGTATTATCCTGTTCTACATAATGCTTATAAACACTCCTTCTTACTATGTTTAGCAGATATGGACTGCCTAAAGATTAATTTCTATATCTCTTAGAATATCCTTTAATAAGGCGAAATTAAGGTCCCTGTTATCTATAAATGGGGATATCCTTGGATACTTTTATAGAAGGAGAGATTAATTGCCTGGAGTTATCTAACCGAGATAGAATTGCGGCGCTTACATCGCTAATTTAGTTACCCTTCCATCCGCTAACTTTATAATATGCTTTCTAAATCAGGCCACGAGGTAGATTTCGAAACTATTAGATAATTAATAAAGATCTGCCACTAATGCTAATTAAATGCAGATAATCCATATTGCTTTAAATTTACCCTAAAGGATAAATATAACTTTAACTATAAAGTGATCGTGGATATTATGTATTTAGATGGCAATCGCCCTGTTCTCCACGCTGTTAATACGGCCACCGCGTTTAACGCGGCTAGGTTCCTAAAGGATATCATAGCAAAGGTAATATAGGAAGCTCTTTGCCTTTGCTAGATTAATACCTACTAGGGTCCTCTAGATTAGATTGTAACTAATGCTAGTATAACGTTTAGAAGCGAAGAATTCTGCTAATTTGCAGCTTTAATGTTAATCTTAATTAAAGAAGTCCCTGTTAAGGCACACTATAGCATTAGTAAGGTTAAGAGATATCATAGGCCGCTCTGAAGAGCCTATAATATTATCTAACGCGAATACCTATTAATATCTAAAGCCATAGCCCTATAAATAGCTATAAAAGCCCTTAATAATACCGCAGGCCTAAATAGTATTATTCTAACCCTTCTTATCTTTAGTGCCTACCCTTAAATAATTAACAAATCTCCTCCCTTACCTAACATTAAGTAATAAGCTTTTATAGTATAGAAGGCGATAAAGGAGATTAAGAGGTTACACGCGCTCTGTAAGGTTAAGGAAGCCCTTGCTGCGAGGAATGGCCTTAATACCTTGCTAACCCTTAACCTCCCGCTTACATTGCTAGTTCTTATCTAGCAAGAGCACAAAGGATAGCAAGGCCTATATAAGCTCCTTATAATAGATAGAGAGAGCTATACCCTTAATCTTCTATAAGGTCCTAAGGTCTTTAGGTTAACCTCTATTAAGCCCTATAATAAAGACCTAGGCAAGGAAAGGCTATTACTAGTAAGAGGTAATAACCTAGAGGTAATTAAAGGGGAAGAGCAAGAGGCATAAATTAATAATGCAGTGCCTCTAGCCCCTCTAAAAAGAAGGCTAGGAAGACTATAAAAGAACCCTCCTATAATTATTAATTTAGCAAACAATCTTAAGGCATTTATCTTAAGCAAGGAGGAGGCAGATCTTAAGCTTGCAATCTAATTACGTAAGAAAGGCATAATTATAACTCCTAGCGAACCTTTTAAGCTCTTAATAAAGACTAAGATTAATACCCTAACTAGCAGAGGCGTGTTTAAATTTATTGCTTTTAATCTAAAAGAGCACTAAGGGATTCGAATGTTTAATTCCCGTATTATTAATAAAGTAAAAGGAAGAATAAGCTAGCTATATAAGAAATTAAGGCTTATAATCTAAGGCTTTAGCAACAAAGCAAAGCAAGCAATCCTTACACAAGCCCTAACAATCTAAAGGGCAAGCCAGCGATTAATCCTTGTAATTACCCTTCTCTTCTTATAAAAGGATTCCTCCTTTGGATCTAAGATATCACGCAGGCATATGTATAATTAGAAACGCCGCTAAATTGTATAATCCTTGCCTAACTCCCTATCCAAATTCGTGATTAGCACCCTAAAGGAATAATTATAAGAGTTATTAAGCCCCTCTACGGAATTGTAAAGGCTAGCACATACTAGTGAGTGACTTACTATAAGCACTACAGAGAAAAGCTCTAGATAATAATATTAAGCTATAACCTATGCTTGCTAGTCACATCTGCTAAAAGCCCTTAATTTAGATACGTGGGAATGCAGACTAATAATACCCTTAGCCTATTAGATAAAGGATTCTCCTAAAAGGAAGAAGATTAGCTAGCTACCGCTAAATTCGCTATAAAACCAAAGCAGTTTATTAAGCTTAATAACCCCTTATATTTAACGGTGGAATTATTTAACTAACTAATAACACTATTAAAATACGGTAAAAAGGGCAAAGTGATAAGCTGCAGTTAATCCCGCTAGAAGAGCCGGAAAAGAAGTACGTGGAATAAAGGGCCTGTGGTGCCTATATTGCTTTAATCTGCTAACCTAAGGCAAGCTTTAATCTATTAGTTACCGTATAATATTAAGAACTAATAACTAAGAACATTAAGGAACTTAATCACCATATTAAGTGGTAAATAGACTACCTAGATTAAGGATTAATCTTTATACCCCTTAACCTTAAAAGAGCGAAGCTATTCACATTTATTAATAGATTATTTGCTAATAATAAAGACCTTACCTTATAACTAGGCTACATTCTTATCCTAGCTAATAAGGAGTATAAAGACAGTAAGTTCACACTATAAGGCAATATTATGCACTATAGCTTAATAAAGAGCAAGAGAGTTATAAGAAGTGTGCTTGCTTTAGAGGTCTATGGAATAGTAGCAGGCGTTAACATGGCTTACGTAATTACAATAACATTAAAGATTATTATGGATTAATTAAACCTCCTAGAAATCCTAATTATAGTCTATATAGATTCATACTTATTATATAAATGCCTTATTAAGCTTAGGACTACAAAGGAGAAGCGGCTTATAATTAATATTATAGCCCTTTAGTAATTATATAAATACCGCGAGCTCTGCGAGATTAGATAGATTAATAGTAAAGATAACCTAGCTAACGCGTTTATAAAGGTAATGCCTAATAAAGCCCTAGAGAGGTTTATTACGGGCAACACGGCAATAATCCGGATAGAGGGATAGGTTACCTAGACCTAGCACTGCCCACAAAGAGGCAGGGAACTAAAGCCCTAAAGCCTGCGCCTAAGCCTACGCTAAAACTAGCGCTAGAGGCACTAGATAAGGTGCCCTAAGTATAGCATGGTTACGCAGGGCATAGGCTAAGGGATTAGAGGCAGCGGAATTATAGCTTTAGAAGGGGCGCGGAATCGTGTCTTTAGAAAGGGGTGTAGAGTTATAGCCTTAGAAGGGGCGCCCTCCTAAGTCTCTATAGTAAGAAGGGGAAGAGGAGGGAGCGTAAGGGAGCGTAGGAAGGTATAATCTAATATTATACCTTTAGAAGGGAAGAATTATAGGCAATCTTCCCTAGGAACGTGATTTAATATTACATTATAGTTAAATAAAGGGCTGCGGGAAGGGATGATTTAATATTATACCTTTAGATAGGGAAGGGATTATAGGCAACCTTCCCTTATAACGTGATCTAATATTACGTTACACCGGTTAAAGGCAAGAGCGGAAGGTAAAGGAGCCTTCCGTAAGGAAGAAGGACAAGCAATTAGAGAAGCTAGTTATCTAAAGCTAGTGACGCGTAGGGGAAGGAAAGGGGACTATTATTATTGTTTCTTTTATTAACTCTTTCATTCATATAACACATTTATTTAATTACTTATATCTCCCCTTCTTAGATTAATATTATACGTTAATAATTGTATTAAAAAGAAAGAGGTTCTAATGTTAGAATAAGCATAATATCAATCGCGGCACGCAGCCGCAATTACCTGGCAGAAGGTTAGGCCGCGAGGGCGCGCGCGCGCAACGCGCGCCCGCGAGAGGTGGCCTCACATATAACTCATCGACCCGCCCCTCTGATTAGGCGAGGACCCACAAGTCATGTGACCCACAAAACGCACCGCGTTTGTGGCCACTTCTTACGATCCGGAAAAGCCTCTCTTTTCCTCCCTTCTACACACTTATGACTAATTGATTACAACGCCTAGAATAGAAGATAAATTCCTATTCCCTAGGCTACGATCCTGACGTCAGGCACCTGTGATACCAACAATTATATCCTATACTATTACTATTAAAGATCTTACTATTAAGTTATTCTATAAGGGAAGAACCTTATAATTATTAAAGACTATATAAGTTTACTACTTCTTTATTACTTTTTATTACTAACTTAGAGCTAGTTTAATAAAAATTCTATATATATATTATACCTAGTGGTTAGCTATTTAGAATATAGCTCTAAGGGATAATAATAAAGATAATTAGCCTTAGTATATTACTAAGGGAAAGCTTACTTTAACTAAATATAGTTACTCCTCTAGTATAAACTTACTACTAGCTTACTACTATTATTACTACTATTTAGCTTTTTTATAGGTAATTCTTTCAAGAAGGGTGGAAAACCAAGAGGAGTAGTTAAAAGCTTTATAACAGACTAATCAACCTGCCTCCGAATCGTAGCTAGTGCGTTTAAGGCTATACCTATTACCTAACTAGAGGTTAAGACTTACGTCCCCCTAGATCTATACCTAAACAAGATAAAACGGAAGTTTAAAGAGAGAATTATAGAGAGCGGAATAGCTATAATAATCTAAACCGCTGCTAACTCAGTATAGTTAGTATTATATTATAGATAGAGACCTCCCCTAGGAGTAATAAGCTAGTGGCAGAACTATATAAGGAATAGAGATAATACTAGGATAAATAGTATAGTAGGGAATGTCTAGGGTAGTATAGGCTTATAAGAGAACTAACTAAGGACTAATTACTAACTTATAACCTAAAGGAAATCTAAAGATTCCACATAGGCCTAGAAAAACATATTTTCTTAACTATAGTCTAACTATATATAGGAAAGATTAGTCTTAATAAGTTCCTTTTCTAGAGAGGTATCCCTAGGGTAAACTCACTGCTATATAGCTATAGCAGAGTAGTTAAAGACTAATATTATATTATAGTTAACTACCCTAAATATAATTACTAATACCCTTAATTACGCTAGCCTAAAGATATATAGGAGGTAAGGCTAGCCCTAAACTACCCCTTAAGGTAAGAGCTATAGCTAAATAGTTTCTTAGTATAAAATAACTCTAATACTATATATTAGTATAAGAACTAGTAGCTAATATATATAGTAAAGAGAAGAAGCTAGAGCTAGGGTGCTTCTAACGCGCTAGAACTAATAACTAGGATATAGATATAGTAAATAACTAAGGAAAGACATAAGATTATATAGTTTAGAGCTAGCAGTAGGCTAGCTATAGAATTATAATTCTAGAACTATTATTAGATTAATTTTAAATATATAATGCTAGGTATTATAAACCCTACTAGTCTACCTCTGCCTCTTTACTAAGCTATAACTACCTAACTAATTACTTCTTCTCTAGGACTAGAATTACCCCTCTATTACCTTAGCCTACCCCTTAGTAAGTAGGGTAGTAGCTAGGAGATAGTTTATCTCCGTAGCGCAAGCGTCTAGATATTATAGCTAAAAGATAACCTTATTATATTATTCTCCTCTAGCGCTAGACTAGCCTAGACCTATAGTAAAGGCGCTACGCTTCTTCTTACTTTAATTACTAGTATAGAGCTTCTTTACGTAATCCTAATAGTTATCTAAAACCTAGAACCGTTAGACCTAGACTAGACTTAATAGTAAACTAGAATAGTAGTACTTACACTACCCCTAGTAACTATAGCTACCTAAACCTTTACTAGCTACTAGTGCTTATTTTATTAATTACTTAAGTTAGGCTAAGAGTAAATTAGCACTAGATCTAGCCTAGAATAGAGGCACTAACTACCTTTAAATATCTATAGTTATAGACCTAGTAGTTAAAATAGGCATTAGTAGCTAGCCCTATATAAAATAGTTAGCCTTACTTCTAAGCTAGGATAGATTTAACTTACTAGTAATGTTATAGCACTAGTGCCTAGGGTAGTTAATTAATTAAGATTTATAAAGATATATTAGATCCTATAGGGATCCCTTAACTATAGTAAATTAGTATTAGAATAGAGGTAGGCTAGGGCTAGAGGGGTTATATCTTTAAATCCTTAGCTATAGCTTACTTAAGCTACTTCTTAGTTAAAGACTTTTAAGGATATTACTTATTTTTAGAGTTTTCCTAGGTAGATTAGAGCTAGATAAGCATAGAATATAAGAGTACTTATAGTAGCTAGCGCTATTTTATTAGATAACCTAATAGATCTATAGTAATATTAGCATTTAGGCTAATACTAGCCTAGGAGTGCCTTAGGTAATTCTAAGGAAGAAAAGAACCTATAGGAAGTTTAATAAAAAAGAGAAAAGAAAAAGACCTCTCTAGGGAGAGGAACCCTTCTTATACTTATATAGGGGGCTAAATTATAAATATTAATAAAGAAAGAAGAATATAAGATAAAAATCTAGTTAGTTAATACCTAAGAGACCTAGGCCTAGAAATAGCTAGGAATTAAACTAAACCTATACCCTTACTATAGAAAATAAATAATATTAGGTGCTTTAACTTCCTAGACTAATAAGCTAAACCTAGGCTAGAGAAGGCTAAAAAGTAAGGCTATAAAGAGCTAGCTAAAAAGTAAAAAGAAGTAAATTACTACTATAAAACTAAATCTAGCACGCTATAAGATAGTATAAGAGGCCTAGAGTAGTGCTAAAGTAAACCTAGGATAGAGCTAGGTAGGGCTTAGAACCTAGGATTTTTCTTTTTCTTTCTTTTCTTTTTCTTATTAGGGTAAGGCTAGTATAAGCTAGTAATAAATACCTATAATAGGCTATATATAACGTAACGCAGGCCTAGTGTAGGGTTAGCATTAGCCTAAACATAAATGCAAGGGGTTTTTCTTCCTATTTAAGGGTTTTCCTTTTAACAAAGCAGTAGGAGTACTAGTACTAGCCTTACATAGAGCTAGCTAGCGTAAATAATATATATATAGGTAATTCCTTAAAATACTACTATTATGCTTAAAATAATAAGACTTATATTAGGGTAAGTTAAGCCTTAAGCGATTACCTTTTAAATCTTACTAACTTATTATTAGTATTCTATTTAAATTATAAAGCTATATAAATAGCTTTAGGATATACTCTATAATCTTCTAGAACTATACTATATTAGTAATATAAGTTTCCTTAGTTTACTACTTTAATACTACTAATATACTACTAGGAGTTTATATAAGCTAAGAAGAAACTTTATAATACTCTTTTAGCCTTAAAAATACTAATAAATATAAGTAAGCTTATTATATATATTTTATAGCTAAGGCTTCTTAAGAAGTAAAGTATAATAAATATACTACTTTCTTATAGTTAATTAATATTATTAATCTAGAAACCTAGATTAAAATTACTAATTATCTTTAGTTTATAGCTACTTATAGCCCTATAGTTAGTACTATTAACTTTACTACTTATTCTTTACTAACTTACTACTAGTTTACTACTGCTTAAGCTACTTTCCTTACCTATATTAAACCTTTAGAACTCCCTAAGGAATTATAAGTTTAAGCCTTTAGTAATAATAAGTCTAAGGCTAATAAAGTTAGAAATATTACTAAAAATACGTCTAAATATATCTGTTGGTATCACAGGTGCCTAACGTCAGGATCGATAGCCTAGGGAATAGGAATTATTCTTCTATTCTAGGCGTTATAATCAATTAGTCATAAGTGTGTATTAAAGAGAGGAAAAGAGAGGCTTTTTCGGATCGTAATAAGTGGCCATAAACGCAGTGCGTTTTGTGGGTTACATGACTTATAGGTCCTTGCCTAATTAGAGGGTAAGCCAATAAGTCATATATAGGGCTACCTCTTGTGAGCGCGCGTTACGCACGCGCCCCTTATGGCCTAACCTTTTGCCAGGTAATTATAGCTACGTGCTACGATTAATATTATACTTATTCTAACATTAGAACCTCTTTCTTTTTAATACGATTATTAATATATAATATTAATCTAAGAAGGGAAGATATAAGGGATTAAATAAATGTGTTATATAAATAAAAGAACTAACAAAAGAAACAATAATAATAGTCCCTCCTTCCTTCCCCTACGCGCTACTAGCCTTTAATAACTAGCTTCTCTAATCGCTTATCCTTCTTCCTTACGGAAGGCTACCTTTGCCTTTTGCCCTTACCTACGCCCCTTTGTTTAACTAGTGTAACGTAATGTTAGATTACATTATAAGGGAAGGTTACCTATAATCCCTTCCCTATCTAAAGAAATAATATTAGATTATCCTCCCTATAGCCCTTTATTTAACCATAATGTAATATTAGATTATATTCCTAGGGAAAGATTACCTATAATACTTCCTTTCTAAAGGTATAATCTTAAATTATACCTTCCTATGCTCCCTTATACTCCCTTCTCTTCCCTCTTCTTACTATAAAGACTTAGGAGGGCGCCCCTTCTAAGGCTATAATTCCACTGCCTCTAATCCCTTAGCCTATGCCTTACATAGCTTTACTACACTTAGGGTAGCTTACCTAGTGCCTTTAGCGCTATTTTTAGTATAGGCTTTAGTATAGGCTTAGGCATAGGCTTTAGCATAGGCTTTAGGGCTCTAGTCCCCTGCCTCTTTATAGGCAGTGCTATATCTAGGTAACCTATCCCTCTATCTAGATTATTACTATATTACCTATAATAAACCTCTCTAGGGCTTTATTAGGCATTACCTTTATAAATACATTAGCTAGGTTATCTTTACTATTAATCTATCTAATCTTATAAAGCTTATAGTATTTATATAATTACTAAAGGGCTATAATATTAATTATAAGCCGCTTCTCCTTTATAGTCCTAAGCTTAATAAGGTATTTATATAATAAGTATAAATCTATATAGACTATAATTAGGATTACTAGGAGGTTTAATTAATCTATAGTAATTTTTAACGTTATTATAATTATATAAGCTATATTAACGCTTACTACTATTCTATAAACCTCTAAATTAAGTATACTTCTTATAACTCTCTTACTCTTTATTAAGCTATAGTATATAATATTACCTTATAGTGTAAACTTACTATCCTTATACTCCTTATTAGCTAGGATAAGAACATAGCCTAGTTATAAGGTAAGGTCTTTATTATTAGTAAATAATCTATTAATAAATATAAATAGCTTTACTCTTTTAAGGTTAAGGGGTATAAAGATTAATCCTTAATCTAGGTAGTCTATTTACTACTTAATATAATAATTAAGTTCCTTAATGTTCTTAATTATTAGTTCTTAATATTACGTAATAACTAATAGATTAAAGCTTACCTTAGGTTAGTAAATTAAAGCAATATAAGCACTATAGGCCCTTTATTTAACGTACTTCTTTTCTAGCTCTTCTAGCGGGATTAACTATAGCTTATTACTTTGCCCTTTTATTATATCTTAATAGTGTTATTAGTTAGTTAAATAATTCCACTATTAAATATAAGGGGTTATTAGGCTTAATAAACTGCTTTAGTTTTGCAGCGAATTTAGCAGTAGCTAGTTAATCCTCTTCTTATTAGGAGAATCCTTTATCTAATAGACTAAGGGTATTATTAGTCTGCATTCCTATGTATCTAAAGTAAGGGCTTTTAGTAGATATTACTAGTAAGCATAGATTATAGCTTAATATCATTATCTAGAGGTTTTCTATAGTGCTTATAGTAAGTTACTTACTAGTATATGCCAGCCTCTGTAATTCTATAGAGAGGCTTAATAACTCTTATAATTATGCCTTTAGGGTACTGGTTACGAATTTAGATAAGGAGTTAGGCAAGGATTATATAATTTAGCGGCGTTTCTAATTATATGTACGCCTACGTAATATCTTAAATCTATAGGAGGAATCCTTTAATAAGAAGAGAAGGGGTAGTTATAAGGATTAATTATTAGCTTACCCTTTAGATTATTAGGGCTTATATAAGGATTACTTGCTTTACTTTATTACCAAAGCCTTAGATTATAAGCCTTAATTTCTTATATAGCTAGCTTATTCTTCCTTTAACTTTATTAATAATATAGGAATTAAAGATTTAAATCCCTTAGTGTTTCCTTAGATTAAAAACAATAAATTTAAACATGCCTTAGCTAATTAGGGCATTAATCTTAGCCTTTATTAAGAGTTTAAAAGGTTTACTAGGAGTTATAATTATGCCTTTCTCGCGTAATTAGATTATAAGCTTAAGGTCTACCTCCTCCTTACTTAAGATAAATATCTTAAGGTTATTTACCTAATTAATAATTATAGGAGGGTTCTTTTATAGTCTTCCTAGCCTTCTTTTTAGAGGGCTAGAGGCATTATATTATTAATTTATACCTCTTACTCTTCCCTTTAATTACCTTTAGGATATTACCTCTTACTAGTAATAGCCTTTCTTTACTAGGATCTTTATTATAGGGCTTAATAGAGGTTAACCTAAAGACTTTAGGGCCTTATAGAAAATTAAGGGTATAGCTCTCTCTATCTATAGTAAGGAGCTTATATAGGCCTTACTATCCTTTATATTCTTACTAGATAAAAACTAGTAATATAAGTAAGAGGTTAAGGGTTAGTAAGGTATTAGGGCTATTCCTTATAGTAAGGGCTTCTTTAACCTTATATAGCATATGTAATCTCTTAATCTCCTTTATTACCTTTTATACTATAAGAGCTTATTACTTAATATTAGGTAAGGGAGAAGAATTATTAATTATTTAAGGGTAAGCGCTAAAGATAAGAAGGGTTAGAATAATACCATTTAGGCTTATAGTATTATTAAGGGCTTTTATAGCTATTTATAGGGCTATAGCTTTAGGTATTAACAGGCATTTACATTAGATAATATTATAGGCTCTTTAGAGTGGCCTATAATATCTCTTAACCTTACTAATGCTATAGTATGCCTTAATAGGGACTTCTTTAATTAAGATTAATATTAAAGCTATAAATTAGTGGAATTCCTTGCTTCTAAACATTATACTAGTATTAGTTACTATCTAATCTAGAGGACCCTAGTATATATTAATCTAGTAGAGGTAAAGGGCTTCCTAGGTTACTGTTACGTGACAAGACAAGGTGGCCAGCAACAGGCATTAATAGGCCAGATTTGACACTCCATAGACAGGGGACAACTCAATTCTTACATCACATTCACACCTATTAGTAGCTTTCTTAAGTGAACTTAGTACGATTTACAACCTCTAAATCCGTTAGCACCTCTAACAGATTTAACGCCTTAACCTGCGATTTCACCACGTAATAAGTGGTAGCAATTGCTCTTTCTTTCGTGCGTACCACGAATCAGTTACAATAAAACCCTTAATATCTAAGACTAATTACCTATAACGCTAATTTAGAATGCTTAATGTTAAATTCCCTCTTACTAAAAGTGAACTACATCTTATTTATTAGTTTAGGACTTTTAATAGCGTAAATCTAGACTTTAAACATTAAAAACGAAAACTTATTAGAACTAATAAGTAAGAGGAGCTAGAGGAACTCGCTAGATATAAATTTATTAATAGATTAGCTAAAAACATAAATAACTAATCTACTAAGAACCCCTATTCACTAGAATCCCGTGGATTTATAAGCGGTCTGCCTTGCCTAGATTTAAGTTAAAGCCTCTATTATAAAAGCTAAAGATAAAGGATTTATTTACAAATCTAATTAAGCAGTAGGTAGTAAGGAAGTAAGCAAATAACCTAAAGACATTAATAGCCCTACCTATAGCACTAAGACTATAGAATCTAAAGATAGTATAGAGAAAAACAAAATTAATAAAGAAAAGGGGATTAAGAACTACCTAAAAAGGACACCGCTATTTAACCTCCTAGGCCTCCTAGCTAGCTAATAGAATCGCACTATAAGGACCTATAACTAGGACCGTTAGAAATTACAGCAAAACTAGGAAATTCTACCCTTAGATAAACAAAACTAACTTAGAAAAGATACTCTAAGCAGTGCTTAGGTAATAATAAGCTATGTAACGCAAGATAATAACCAAAATAGTGTTAGGAATAAAGCAGCTAGCAATAACACTAACCACTAAGATTAGAAGCACGCAAAGCATAGGAGCTCTATTAAGATTAACTCTACTAATGCTAAACCTAGCTTAGGGACTAATATATCCATAGTTTAAGCAAGGATATTACTGTAATTACCTATATGCCAAGGTAAACCAGCCAGGACCCTTAGCATTATAAGGATATTCATAGTCTTAATCACATCCTTACTAATTTTAGCCGCTAGGCTATTATTATCTAGACTAGGGATAGTATACTAAGCTAGGAAGTTAGAGAAGGATAGATCTAGACACGGAAAGATATAATTAATGTGTAAATCTATTAGAGCGGTAGATAGATTTAACCTGGAAGATCACGGATATTAGATATTTTAAACCTTATAATAAACCAGAAGAGGCCAATAGTAATCTAATTACATATAATAGGAAATAAACGATTTTCTATAATATTAAATTATAGATATAGGTAGTTAAGGACCACTTGCATTATACTACTCCTAGTAGATAAGATATAATTTAGAAAAAATCTAGACTTTATTTTAAGGTAATGCAATAGTATAGTACTAATAATACCTTAATAATAGAGAGAGGAATACTATATTTAGCGGAATAGTAGCTATATTTATAGTAGTTAGGAAAGAGTTTAGCATTTAAGTCTAGGATGTAATAGCCTGGTTAGATAAAGCTAAATACACTAAGGAGGATATGATTAATAACGTCTTATTTCGTGAATTTGCATCTAAAATTTTCTAATATATAAGAGCGAACAGGGAAATAATAGATTTCTAGCTTCTAACACGGTTATAGTTTAAGCTTTACCTAGGATTATAGCAGATATGCCTAGCGCTAACTAAAGAAGACATAAGATTAGCGTACGTTACTATAGTTAATAATAAGTAACGCGACTTACACGATTATTTGCGTAATAAAGGCTACTTATATACTAGAAAAGGTAAAGGAAAGGCTAAAGTCTATTTTTACTAAGAAGATTCTAGCAGTGACTTAGAGGAAGAACTATAGGTAATATAAGCTAATTAGAATAGGCTATTTAATCCACGATTTTGCTAAGGAAATCCGCGTAATAGATAGGACTAATAGGACACTTAGAGATTTTTAGGATCTTTTTAACTAAGACTATACTAGCAAAATTAACCTTTTAAGAGGCAAACTTAATAACCATAGTAGCATAAATCACAGGAAGAAAACAATATAAGGGATTAATCTAGATCTAGGGAAAATAAGACAGGAAAACAGCTAAACTAGCTAAATAATTATAAGCTTTAGGAAGCTAGAGATCTAAGGTAGGAAAATTAGTAATAGTAACTATAATAATTTAGGCAATAGGAAAAACCACTAGCAAAGGATAAAGAATACGCATATATTATAGTATATAATAATAATTTAGATACGTAAGAACACGAAACCTACCTTTAAGACTATAGATACTATATAAAAGAAGAAGGGAGGTTCTAAAGGCAAAGAAACTAAAACTTTAGCCTAGGAGTTAAACTTTATAGAAACGCATTTTATTAAAAACAGTAAAACTAAGACTAAGGAGGCGGCTATAGGCATAAACCTAGTTAGGATAGGGAGGCTTACACTAGGGCAAGTGATTAAAGCTATAGCAAGACCGTAGGAAGTTAAATTTAACGGAAAAAGGCAAATATATTCCTTAAAATTCTAATTAGATTTAATAATAAAGGTAAGAATTATTAGGTCTGCCTTAATACTAGAACATTGTTAATTCTAGTAGATAAGGAATAGTTGCAGTAGCATGGTTTAAACGTAAAATAGGGAACTTAGGAGCTAAAACCTATATTAGGGGTTTAATTATTCTTTTTATTACTAAGACCGCTACTTTTAACTTTTATATTCTAGGAGTAGCCTATAATACTAAGATTACCGGACACTTTATGGTTATAGCAAATATAATGCTAAATCTAGGACTAAAGTTATTGCTTAGAACGAATTTCTTATATAACTACGGAGTAAAAATTGATTTTGTTTAACCTAAGGTAGTTTTTAGATTAGTCTATAACCTAAAGGTGCTAGCGGAGATATTTAGGCTAATAAATAAGGTCCTACACTAGTGAGTGATTGTAGCGTAAGTAGTGTTAATTCTACTAAAAAGCTAGCTATATATACTAGTTAAATAGAAGATAGCATAGCGAAATTAAGAGATAAGTATATATTACGCTTAGTTATGCTTAAAGTATTTTCTAGATGCACTGTTGCATAGATCTAACAAAGGATAGATAATTGCTTACAATCCTACGGATAAAATCATTACCATTAATAAACACTAGAAAGTCACGTGACTAACAGCGGCTAATAAAGTTAGTGCTAACTATAGTATTAATAACCTATTAGCGTATTATGCCTTTTTAGCAAAGATATAGTAAATAGCGTAGAAACAAAGCATATAAAGGACAGAGATAATAGTAATATAAAAGACAACCTTAATCTAAGGAGAGTTAACGTAGGAGTGCTATTATATAGAATTTCGTGCCTAGAGGAAATTCTATATATAACTAACAAATTTAGCATGCGAATAGCGAATATTAATAACTAAGCAGTAATTAGGCTTATTAAAGTAACGGACAAATATAACATCTACTGTGACAAAGGCATTGTTCCTATACCTAAAGACTAAAAGATAAGGATTAACCTTATAGAAGGATAGTAACGTTAGATAAAACCTATTTAGCCTTATAAGCTAGGAGAGTAGGATATAGATAAGCTTAACAAAGTATATAATAAACTCTATATAAAAGGAAAGATATTATATCTAGATAAACCCGTAGCGATAGCGTGCCTAGCGTTTATAGTATAGCGAGAAACTGGTTAAGAAAGGAAAGGTAGGGTTATAATTAATATAAGACCGCTAAATAATATTATAATGCTAGATATATACCCTTTGCCTAACTAAAGCGATATTATAAATAATACTCGTGGCAAGAAAGTATTTTCTCTCTTTAATGGAATAGGTTTTTTCCATTAGCTGCTAATCTAACAAGACTATTAAGCTTAGATAGTAGTTATATTAAATAGGGTCTTAAGGCATTAAATATAGCACTTATAGGATTTAAGAACTCCCTAGCATTTGCGTAAAGGTTTATGGATTAATTATTCCAAAAACATAAGCATTTTGTTTAGGTTTACATTAATAACATTATTATGTTTTTAGATAACCTAGAGGAGCATTTAGGCTATCTCTAGACAGTGCTTAAAATCCTTAAAGAAAATAGGCTAATAATCGCGGCGAAGAAGTCCTTTATTAGCTATCCTACTATCTAACTACTTAGATTTGTTATTAATAGTAATAGAATTATAAACATAAATAACTAGCTTAAGGCGTTTTAGAAAATGGTTTTCCTAGTAACTTATTAAGTCTTAAAACCTTTATTAGAATAGTAAGGTTTCTTTATTTAGGAATTCCGTGGTTTAATGTGCAAATGCAACCACTATAGGATTAGAAAACGGTATTACTACGCGAATTTTAAGAAACAGAGGAAAAGGTATCTAGTATTTCTAAGCTAATAAGGAAAAAGAAAACATAGTAAAAGACATTTTTGCTAACTAAAGAAGAGGAAAAGGCATTTAATAACATTAAGTCTTTCCTTAGCGAAAAACAAACCCTATAGCACTATGATCTAGAGAAACCGCTTTTTCTTAAAATTAATGCCTATAAGGAAGGTTTTAGTTTATACGCCTTCTAATTAAAAGAAGACTAGGATAGTAAAAGTGTCCCTAGAAGAGAAATCAAAAATAACTAAATAAACCTAATCCTATTCCTTTTAAGAGCAACGTTAAGTATTAAAAAAGATATGGTTTAACAGAAGCAAAAGTAGTAGCAATTGCTTAGAGCATTAGAAAACTTCGGAAAATAGTCTAATCTAATAATACTATAGTTAATATATTAACTAACTATTCTCTAGCAAAAGGAATTATTAAACACACCTCACTATTAACAATAGACCTTAACAAAGCTAACTTAAAACTAGCCAAGGTTACAAACTACTTATCGCAATTTAGCCTAAGAGTAATACATATGCTAGGAGTACTAAACGTAGTCCTAAATACACTCTCTTAGCTACTGGTTAAAGTTACCTATAGAGAGGTAGTATAAGAGAGTTAATATAATAAATTAGACATAAGTGCATATTCTAGTGAGGGATATACCACGATAGCAATTATTAATAATAATCTTAAAGCTAGAATTATTAAAGGATATTAGTTAGACTTAAAACTTAACTAAATCATAGGAGTAATAAAAGCATACTAAGAGAAGTAACTAGCAAAAATATTAGAAATAAACTAAGGATTCCTTTATATAGCTAGGATCTACGCGAAGATAGACTATTATACTACTATAATAGAGATGGATTTTTCGTTTATATATTCTAACTAGGAAGTTAAATCTATACTATAACTAGTATATAATAACTAATAACACTTTAGAATCGCACGCATAGCAATGGAATTATAGTTAGTTAGTTTCCTATAAATAAGTTACTAAATCTAGGAATATATTGCCTATTGCGTAGGGTGTAAGGAGAACGCGAATAATCATGCTAAGCCACTAGGGAGATGCGGCTACTATAGTTATAACTAGTACTATTCTATACAATCTCACTTAATTTTATTACGGATATGCTAGAGACTCTATCTATATATATAATATAGCAGATAGAGGGCTATAAGATATATAATTTACTATATCTAGTAAATTACTTATTTAGTAAAAGAACTCTATTAATACTAGGGCATATAATATACCTAGCGGACATTTAGGCAGAATTACTTCTTAGGGCGCTATATATAGCAGACTAGGGATTACTAAGGCAAATTATAAGCAATAGAGATCCGAAATTTATTTTGGATATATAGAGAGCTATATTTAAAAGAGTAGGAGTGAAACTCCTTATAGGCACTGTGTATTATCCCTAGACTAATAGGATAGTAAAACAGAAAAATTAAACAGTAATAATCGCAATCTAATATCACACAGTTACGGATCTAAATATAGCGTAGATATTATTATTACTAGCCTTATAATACTAGCTTAACAATACTATTATAGCTACTATAGGGCAAGTCCCTAATAAGTTACTTTACGGTTTTGCCCTTTAAGTATAGTAGATCTCCTATCCCTAAACAATATAATTAACACTAGAGCGAGTGTAAATAATATAGCGGTACTATAAAAGTTATATTAGTATAAAGCATAGTTAGCTATTATAATAGTAGCTACACTTATAAAAATCTAGTATAATAACCGCTATAAACCAGTTAATATAAATAAAGGGGATATAGTGTATTTGCGGCTATATAAAGGATATAAGTTACCTAGTAAACTAAAGAAAAATAGTTACTATAAAGGGCAGGGCTATATAAAGTGCTTAAAAAGGTAAATCCTTTAGCATATTAACTAGATTTCCTCTAAATTCGTAAGTGCACCTAGTGGTATTAGCAGCGTAATTATAGAAACTAGTATAAGGAAAAGACCCTTTAAATAGGAAGAAATAGCACCCTTACCTATTACGTTTAATAACCTAGAGGAAAAAGACCACTAGGAAATTAATAGAATATATGCTTATTAGGTTAAAATCTTTAAATAAAAAAACAAAGCTATAAGGGTGGAATTCCTTATTAGATAGAAGGGATATACCGCTAAAGACAACCAATAGATTACTAAAAACAATATACAAGTAAATGCGTCTAAGATAGTAGAAGATTATCTACGGAAAACCCTAATTAATTAGGTAGCGGAATATGTAAAAAGGGTTTATAACCACTAGTAAGTTAGCAATAATTAAATTACTAAGCAATGGATTTAAAGCTTATTAAGGAACTACATATAAAATCATTAGAATGCCGCTATTTTTCTCTCATAAGGATTAGACCTATTTTTCGCGCACAAATAGAGAGAATATCGCTAAGATATAATATCTCCACATCGCAGGAAGCTAGACCCACTTGCTATTACTTATACTTTACATTATCTTATAAAGAAGGCTAAATCTAGCGCCGTTAAATTTAGCAGGAGCGCAGTTATTTTTATTTTACCTAATTAGCAATTATTTTATTTTTAACTAATTTGCAATCATTTAATCTTAACTAATTTGCAGAGCTAAGCATGTTAGATAGATTAGTGGATGATCTCACGCAAATAGCGGAGAGTTATAACGAAAACAACATAGCAAATCTTATTACCTAATAGGCTAAATCTAGTAAGAAATTGAACAAATCTAATATAAAGTTAACTAAAAACAGACGGTTAGAAAACGAATCTCCTATTTCGCTGTTAAGTAAAACGTTAGCTTATAAGCAAGCTATAATATAGTTGCTTAAAGATAATTATTAACAACTTAAGTCATAAAAGTAAAAGGAGGAAATCAAAAGGAGAATCTTAGCTAATAAATTTAGTAGAGAAAAGGATAAGGTTTAGATAATTACTAAGAAGCTTAAGTCTAATAAATTAGGCAAAAAGACAAATAAATCTAGTAAAAAGGCAACTAAATCTAGCATAGAGAAGGAAAAGAGCTAGAAAAATTTAACCTATATTAATCTCACTAGGATTTAGGAGGATACTAGCGATTTAGAAGCTAGATCTAGTAGAGAGAGATTACCGGTTAAATTAGAGGTTAACTAGGATAAAGAGGTTAAATCTGAATTTAATAAGGATAAAGGCAAAGTTAACTCTAAGCTTAAGGATTCTAATAAGATACTAGCCGAATATCTTATTAGACTATTACAAGTCTATAATTAGATTAAGAGCCTTAATTTTAACTTATTGTTTGCCTAATTTAGAAAACTAGGATCTAGGGCAGACGCCTATAAACTAATGCCTAAGATTAGCTTAGCAGCGTGGAAAAGAGTAATAGAGGAATTTAACGCTAAATATAAAGGAAAAGGTATTAAGGGAATTAATTTTAGCACTTTTAGGTATACCTAGGTAAGTTGCCCTAAAATTAAGGTCTAGGATATTAGATATGCTATTTAGGCATACGCATATAAGTTTGCGCTTAAGGGAGCTATAATAGTAAATAAGGGCTTAGAGGTAGAATTAAAAGATAGTTATTTTACGCTCTAGCAGAACGTGATTATATAGATTTTCACTATTTTTAAAGAATAAAAAGTAGCGTTAAAAGCGAAAATCATAGCGGTAAAAAAGCTAGAAAACTAGTAGATAGAATCTCCGTAAATCTAACTAAATATAGAGTAACTTAATAGGCTAAGAATTAGGCTAAGATAGCTATAGCGGCTTTCTATAACAGAGTAATGGTTAAGCGTAGCAGGTAGATAACCACATATAACAGCACTATATCATTACCACCACGCGCGGATCTACTAGCTCTTTATTTTGCGGATAAATATAGCGTAGTGAATGCTATAATCGCTAGAGCACTTGCTAGTATTAGCAAAGTAAATCTGCTTTCTATTAGAATAGATAGTAAGCTATATTAGAAGTTAACTAAAATTAGATAAGATAAGGATAAGGATAAGCAGGAAGTGTAGAGTAAATTAGATAACCTAGTAGACTAAATTAATAAAGTTAAGATAGATATTAAAATAATAGTTAATAAAGCTAATTAGGCAAATAATAAAGCTCTTTAAGCGACTTAAATAGTTAAGGATCTTACAAATAAGCACGGAAAATTATTAATAGTAATAAAAGAGGAAGCAAAGAAGTTAAAGAATAAGTTCTAATAAATCGTAAAAATTCTAAAGGGATAAAAAGAGAAAATCATAATATGCGAAAATAGTATAGCATTAACTAATTCTAGCGTGGAACTTAACGAATTTAATAGACTAAGTAACTAAATAGATAAATTAAGTAATAAGGTAAAGGTATAGAGAATAAGCTTAATAAGCTTAGCGATTCGCATAATACTTTTAAGTTATATATTGCTAATATTGCCTATTAATAAGATGAAATTATTAAAATAGTTAATAACTATGCCAGAAGAATTAAGGAACTAGAGGCTAAATCTACTACCTTGCTAAATAAATCTAATAGTAAGAAGGCTAAAGATAATAGGAAGCGACTATATTAAGAGTTAGAGTTACTAGGAATACTAAGGAAGAAGGCAAAGATAGGTAGTAATCTAGCGCTAAAGCTAAAGCAAATAGAAATAACTCTAGGACCTTCCCTATTAAAACTAATAATTTTACAGACAAAATTAGGGCAGAAAAATTAAAACCAAAACAGACCGCACTACTAGCTATAGCTAAAAATACTAAGTAGTAGGAGAAAGATAACAAATTTACTAGTTTAGATAATTAAGGTAACGAATTTAGATAAACAAAAAGGGATTTAGTTTTAACTTTAGCTTATTTTACTTAACTTTGCTTTAGTTTTATTTAGCTTAATTTTACAATAAGAAAGGATGCTTATATTAAGGAATTATAGAAATTTGTAATAGGTAGGGAATAAAATAGCAACCGCTAGGCGGTTTTAACACGCTATAGGATAAATGCATTATTCAATATAATGATTTCATAGGCTAGAATTAGGAACGCATTTAATTAACCTAAAGATTATAGTGTTAAGTAAACCTGTAATATAATGACCATAAGTGTGGAGAATATAATGCTAAATTTATTTCTTTTGTTAGCAGATATAACTAGGACAGTCGTTTTTAATTCGCGCCTAGCACTTATTACGTAATAAGACAAGGTGGCTAGCAATAGGCATTAATAGGCTAGATTTAACACTCTATAGATAGGGGATAACTCAATTCTTACATCACATTCACACCTATTAGTAGCTTTCTTAAGTGAACTCAGTACGATTTACGACCTCTGAATCCGTTAGCACCTCTAACAGATTCAACGCCTCAACCTGCGATTCCACCACGTAACAGTTACCTTTACTATAATATCTTTAAGGAATCTAGCTATGTTAAACATAGTGGCCATATTAAAAGCGTAAAGGATAGGGCGATTGCTATCTAAATATATAATATCTATAATTACTTTGTAGTTAAAGTTACATTTATCCTTTAGGGTAAATTTAAAGCAATATAGGTTATTTGTATTTAATTAGCATTAGTAGCAGATCTTTATTAATTATCTAATGGTTTCGAAATCTACCTTATAGCCTAATTTAGAAAGTATATTATAAAGTTAGCGAACAGAAGGGTAACTAAATCAGCGATATAAGCGCTATAATTCTATCTTAGTTAGATAGCTCTAAGCAATTAATCTTTCCTTTTATAGAAGTATCTAAGGATATCCCTATTTACGGATAATAGGGACCTTAACATTACCTTATTAAAGGATATTCTAGGAGATATAGAAATTAATCTTAAGGCAGTCTATATCTACTAGGCATAGCAAGAAGGGAGTGTTTATAGGCATTATATAGAATAGGATAATGCTAAAGGGAGTAAGCATATTAATTAATCTAATTAAGGGATTAGCTTACTACTTCTAAATTAAATTATTACCTCCTAGCTCTAGATTTATTAAGCTAGATCTTTAGGATTAATTATTATAGGGCAAGGAATTAAGGGTGCCTTACTAATAAGTAACCTATAGCTCTAGTATTAGGGATAATGCCTTAGAATATACCTAAAGAGTAATAATCTTAAAGAAGGAAGGCAGTTAGGGCTTCCTTTAGTTACTAAAGATTAAAGGGATTCTCTTTAATAAGGGTATAAGTAACTACTTAGTTTATAAGAATTTCTATGGTTACATAGCTATTAATTATTATGCCTTATGTAAAGAAGCTTATTAGTATTTTTCCTTTATTCCCTTTTTCTTTAAATCTAAGTTCTATTATATAGGTAGAAATCTTATCTTTATTAGAAGAAGTAGTATTATCCTCTTTGCCTTTATACTAGGTAAGGAAAGCATTATAAGAAGGGGTTATTAGTTCTATAAGGTAGTGATTCTTAAAGCATTAATACACCTTTTTACATTCCTCCTTAGAGTGTTTAGTTAACTAATACCCTTCTTTACTATATATATAGCATTTCTTTATATATAAAGCGCCTTTATTACCTCGTAATTATAATCATCTATAATAGGCTTCCTTACTATACCTATTATACTTATGGTTAGTCTAGTACTGCTCTTTTACCTTAGGCATTAATAGGAATTAATGCTTCTTATCTAATTCCTCTGTAGTTATTCTTATTAATATCCTTATACGTTTGCAAAACAGCTAGAGGTTAGTAAGAGAATTAATAAGGTAAGTTCTACACTTAGTTATGCTATAATAAGCAAAGATTAATTAATTCTAGAGTGCTCTTTTAGATTAAGCAATATCTAGGACTGCTTATTAAAGGTTTGTAAGCTTTATTACAAGTTCTTTAAAACAATTAAGCTTTAACTTATCTAGGTTTTTGTCAGGAGCGGAACGGCGACGGCATCCATGAGGGGGCGACGGCATCCATAAGGGGGCGACGGCATCCATAAGGGTAATGCCTAGCGGAGCACGGAGCTAAGGGCTAGCTATAGGCTAGTTACGTAAAAGCTATAGGCTATTTAAAGGGGCTTTCTTATAAATAAAGGGAAAAGGCTAGAGATTAAACCTTTTAAGCACCTCCCCTAGCTAGTAGTTTAATAGCTATAACACTTTAATCTAACCTTTACTCTATTACACACTCCTAAGCTAAAAGCCTTAATAAATTAATCTCTCTTCCCTTTAGGGCAATAGACTATTAGTTAAATTAAGATATCTAGAATTTATTATATAGTAACCTAATTAGGTAGTAGCTATAATCACGCTATAGATAAGTAAGAGAATATTACACTACTAAACCTAACTAGAGTAGTTTGCTAGTCCCTATTAGATAACTAATAAAGCAAAACACTTATTAATAATAAGGAGGTAATACTAAATTAGCACCTTAAAGAAGCTATAACCTAGATATATATTATAGAAAAAGACAGAAACTCGCGTAGTTATAGTAAAACCTATAGAATTTAGAAGAAGCTATATCCTTAGGTAACTTAGATATAGGACCTATAAATACCCTCTTTTAGCACCTTAGGTAGCACCTATTATATAGTAATATAGCCTTACGAAAATATAATTAAAAGTACCTATATATAAAGGGAATACCTTTAAAAGTCTTTAGAATTTCCTAGCGGATTTAAATATAGCTTTTATGTCAGGAGCAGAACAGCGACGGCATCCATAAGGGTGGCGACGGCATCGATAAGGGTAGAACCCAGCGGGGCACGGAGCTAAGGGCTAGCTATAGGCTAGTTACATAAGAGCTACAGGCTATTTAAAGGGGCTTTCCTATAAACAAAGGGAAAGGGCTAGAGATTAAACCTTTTAAGCACCTACCCTAGCTAATAGATTAATAGCTATAACACTTTAATCTAACCTTTACTCTATTATTCACTCCTAAGCCAAAAGCCTTAATAAATTAATCTCTCTTCCCTTTAGGGTAATAGACTGTTAGTTAGATTAAGATATCTAGAATTTATTATATAGCAACCTAATTAGGTAGTAGCTATAACTACGCTATAGATAAGTAGGAGAATATTATACTACTAAACCTAACTAGAGTAGTTTACTAGTCCCTATTAGATAACTAGTAAAGCGGAATACTTATTAATAATAAGGAGGTAACACTAAATTAGTGCCTTAAAGAAGCAGTAACCTAGATATATATTATAGAAAAGAGATAGAAACTTACCTAATTATAGTAAAACCTATAGATAATAGAAGAAGCTATATCCTTAGGTAACTTAGACGTAGGACCTATAAATACCCCTCCTTTAGCACCTTAGGTAGCACCTATTACATAGTAATATAGCCTTATAAAGATATAATTAAAAGCACCTATGTATAAAGGGAATACTTTTAAGAGTCTTTAGAATTTCCTAGCGGATTTAAATATAGCTTTTACAATAGATTATAGAACCTTTATAGATAATATAACTAAGGTTACCTATGCTAGTAGCTACCTAGTAAATAACATAAAGTAATAATGGATACGTTATATAGCTATGGATAGTTATGTAAATTACTAGGGTTATACCTAGGATAGATTTATGGATTAGCTAAAGATAGGAACTATAGATAAGAATATATAGTGCTTAGAAGTAATAAGGATGTTAATAAGTCTTAGATAAGAAAATCACGAATTATTCTAGATATTTATAAAGATCTAGGGTAAGGTAAAGGCTAAGCTACCTAAAGCAATTCCTAAGCGCCTATAAATCTATATATTTATTAATAGCCTTAATAATGCTATAAAGAAGTAAGTACTTAGCTAAGAGTTCCTAAGAGTTAGACTTACCTAGTAGGCTAAGGAAGAAAGGTAAAGGTTATAACTAAAGGAGGCTAATTAAGTAATTAAGGTAATAATAGTTAGAAAAGATAATAATATTTTACTTTACTAGAAAGGCTATAGTAATAAAGCGGTAATAGAAAGATAAATTTACTATTTATATGTTTTAAGTATAATAAGCTAGGATATGCTTTACTAAGCTACACTAAACTAGATTACTCTATTTATAAGAGAAGTAACTATATAACAGAGATATATAAGAGTAGCTATAACTAGGCTAGAGATAAAGACCTATTAGACTTAAATAAGACCCTTATTAGCTTAGTGTAACCCTAGGAAAACGCTCTTATTAAATTATTACCTAAAGATCTAAGACTAAGAGTTAAGGTAAAGTTATAGTAAGAATATAAATAGGTAGCTATAAAGGCGCTATTTAACCCTAGCGTAACCTATTTAATTATTTACCTAAAGTTACTAACGGTAGTTAATTAGGCTAATGTAAAAAGGATAACATAACCCTTAAGAGTGCTACCCTTACTAAAATTAAGCATTAAGGGATCTTATTATAAACCTTATTAATTAAGGATAGCATAGGCTACGTAAGAATATATTAAGTTAGCTACTATATAGCTAATACTAGTAAAGACCTATTATTAGGGCATAACTAGGCAGTTACATATAAACTAGTAATTATATCCTAAATAGATAGTTACTAGAGATACCCTATTATAAAAAAATGTCTTAGACTAGTAGTAGGGATATAATAGGTATATAAGGAGGCAAAACGCGCTTATATTAGATTTATCTTATAGGGGATAATAACTAAAATTATATAAAAAGATAATAATATCTTAATAGTAAATAAAGATAGGCCCTATAATAACCTAGTAACTATAAAGATAAGCAAAGCCTATAAGTTAACTATATAAATACCCTAAGCCTATAAGGAGTTTAAGGATATCTTTTAAATAAACTTATAGGTATTCTCCTATACTAGGTAGCTAAACTTATGCTATTAAATTAGAAGAGGGAAAACACCCTTATAAGGACTAATATATAATTTAGTAGAAAAGGAGCTAGAAGTGCTCTATAAGTACTTAGCAAGCGTGTAGTAAAAGGGATGGATTTAAAGATCTATTAGCCTAGCTAAAGCCCTAATATTATTTATACTAAAGAAAGGAGGAAAATTACGCCTTTATATAAATTATAAAGCCCTTAATAGGATTACTATTAAAAATAAAGCGCTATTACTACTAATTACAGAGATCTTAAACCGATTAAAGGGAGTAAAGGTTTATATAAAATTAGACCTTAAAGATATATACTATTAGCTATGTATCCGTAAGGGCAATGAGTGGAAAACGGTATTCTAATGTAAATACGGTTACTTTAAATATCTTGTGATACCTTTTAGGCTAGTTAATATACCTATAACCTTTTAAGAATATATTAATAATGCCCTTAAAGGCCTTATAGATATAATTTGCGTTATATATTTAGATAATATCCTAATCTATAGTAGCGATATAGCTACACATAAGGGGCATGTAAAATAAGTCCTTTAGAAGCTCTAAGAAGCAAGCCTCTTTATTAACCTAGAAAAGTGTAAATTCTTATGTAAGGAGGTTAAATTCCTAGGCTTTATTATATCTAAAGAAGGAATTGCAATAGAGCCTACTAGAATTAAGATAATAGTAACTTAGCTAGTACCTTATAGTGTCTTTAATATCTAGTTATTCCTAGGCTTTATAGGATTTTATAAATAGTTTATTAAAGGCTATAGCAAAATACTTATCCTATTAACTAATTAACTCTAAGGAGACTAACTAGTAAAGTTTAAGCTAAATCCTAATAAGTTAGCTACGTTTAGGAGCTATAAAAATAATTCTAAGAGGCACTAATTCTAGTGCACTTTAATTTACTAGCCCTATTAAGGGTTAAGATAAATGCCTTAGGATATACACTTAGGGCTATCCTAGTATAGTTAGTGCTAGGTTACTAGCACCTAGTAGTATATATATTAAGAAAGTTAAATAAGATAGAGCTATGCTATATAATACTAGATATAGAGTTACTAGCTATCTAAGAGGCATTCTAAACTTAGAGGCACTACCTTATATACTTAACGCATTTAGTTATAGTAGTTATAAATTACTTAAACTATAAGTACCTAGCTATAAAGCTAAAGTTAACTAGCAGATAGGTTACTACGCTAGATAAACTTTATCTATTTAACTTTATAATTAAATATAGAGTAAGTAAGTTAAACCTTACTAATGCTTTATTAAGGAGATTAGATTATATAAGTAAAGAGAGGAAGGTAAAGGTAATATCCTTATAATTACTAACCTTTCTTACTAAATTTATAAATAACATGCTATAAGAATACTATAATAGAACTACTAGCATTTAGTGCTCTAAGACAATATAGTATGTTTAGTTTATAGATAATAGGCTATAAGGACGCTATAATAAAACTATTAATATCTAGCGCTCTATAAAATCACCCCTTACCTATTAACTAGATAAGGGTAGACTATATATAAGACTAGACCTACTAGCTAAGGAGTTACTCCCTAGTAATAATATATTAGCTAGGGTCTCCTTAATTTTAAAGAAACCTAATAGTTTAAACATACTCTAAGGATATTATTATAGCATAGGAGACTATATATAAGACTAAGCTTACTAGCTAAGGAGTAGCTACCTAGTAGTAGTATAATAGCTAGGGTTTTATTAATTTTAGAAAAGCCTAATAGTCTAGATATATTCTAAGGATATTATTATAGTATAAGGGGACTATATATAAGACTAAGCTAACTAGCTAAGAAGTTACTACCTAGTAGTAGTGTAATAGCTAGGGTCTTATTAATTTTAAAAAGCCTATTAGACTAGACGCGCTTAATATAGGCATTATAGTAAGGAATAGACTATATATAAGACTAAATTTACTAGCTAAGGAGTTATAACCTAGTAGATATATTATAGCTAGGGTCTTAGTAGTATAAAGAACCTCTTTTAAGTTAAACTCTAGTATATTTATAGAAGATATAGAATTAGAACCCTAATCTAAGTCTTACTTTTAGATATATAATAGAGGATGCCTTTATTATAAAGAAAAGAGTGCTATTATTAAGCAGTAACCTAAATATATTATAGATATAGTCTATTAGACTCTCTAAGCTATTAATATTTAAAAATTAAGTTTTTATCCTATAAGGAATAAAAAAGAAATCCTATTACTAATTTATAATAACCTTACTACTAGGCATTAAGGAGTTACTAAAACTCTTTAATAAGTTACTAACTAATATTTTTAGCTAGGAATAAAAAGAGATATTAAGGTATATATATATACTTATATTAGCTATTAAGTTTTAAAACTATAAATATATAAACCTTATAGTAAGCTAGCTATACTACTAGTGCTAGATTACCCCTTTTAAGAATTATTAATAGATTTAATTACTAGACTCTTATTAGTTAAGGATTAGTAAGGTAAAATATATAATATAATCTTAGTAGTAGTTAATAGATTTATAAAATATAGTATTTATATCCCTATATTTACATAGTTAACTAGTAATAGACTAGTAACTATCTTCCTAGAATATATTTTTAAAGATTATAAAGCCCTAGAAGGTATTATTATAAACTAAGGTTTAATATTTACTAGTGGATTTTAGAGAATATTTTACTACCTCTTAGTAATAAAGTAGTAATTAAGCACTGCGTTTTATCTATAAATAAATAGTTAAATAAAACACTTAAATTAAGTTTTAGAGCACTATTTAAGAGTATTTATATATATAGAGTAAACTAATTAGGTTAATTATCTCCTAATAGTATAGTTTACTTATAATATAAGCATATATATAAGTTATAGTTATATACCTATAGAAGCGCTATAAGGGTATAACCTAAGGGGACTAGATTAAGTAGTTATACTAATTCATAGTTAATAATTAAGCTAAAAATAGAGTTTTAGAATTAAAGTATAAGTATATAGAGATTAAGTAGCTATTAAGCTACTTATAAGCTTTATAGAAAAGTATTATAACTAAAAGAGAGTGCTAATAAAGTTTAATATAGGTAATTATATCTTACTCTTAACTAAGAATATTAATCTATAATACCCTAGCTAAAAGCTAGCTATAAAGTACTTAGGACTATATAAGATTAAAAAAGAAGTTAGCTATTATAGTTTAGCTTATTAATTAAAGTTACCTAAAGGAACGTGCTTATATAATATTTTTAATATTATAAGCTTAGAACCTTTTAGAGGAAATCTAAGTAATATAGTTAAAATAACCTTACTATAAGATAATATTAAAGAGGATTAAGAGGAATTTAAAGTTAAATAAATTATTACTTATAAATATAATAGCAAATAGCGTAAATATTTAGTAAAATAGAAGAATTATAATAATTCTAAGAATTCTTAGGTACTATAGAGAGACTTTATAATAAAAGAGGTTATTAAAGACTATAAGCGGTAACTAAGTAGCTAAATCTTAACTTCTTAGCTGCTTAATTAACTCTTAACTATAATTTAAAATAATTATTAGATTATAGTAATTTAATTAGGGAATAATTCACTTAATAATAATTTAGACTACTAAATAAATCTTATATTTAAAGTAAAAACTTAGTATAGACTTATAGCTATCTAATAGCTAGACTTTAGAGATATATTTAGATGTATTTTTAGCATAATTTCTAACTTTATTAGCCTTAGACTTATTATTACTAAAGGCTTAAACTTATAATTTCTTAGGGAGTTCTAAAGGTCTAATATACATAGGAGAGTAGCTTAAGTAGTAGTAAACTAGTAGTAAGTTAGTAAAGAATAAGTAGTAAAGCTAATAGCACTAACTATAGGGCTATAAGTGACTATAAATTAAAAAAATTAGTAATTTTAATCTAGGTTTCTAGATTAATAATATTAATTAGCTATAAGAAAGCAATGCGTTTATGTCAAGGCTTTTGGCTTAGGAGTGAATAACAGAGTGAAGGTTAGATTGAAGTGTCGTAGCTATTGATCTGCTAGCTAGGGGTAGGTGCTTAAAGGTTTAATCTCTGGCCCTTTCCTTTGTTTATAGGAAAGCCCTTTAAATAGCCCGTAGCTCTCACATAACTAGCCCGCAGCTAGCCCTTAGCTCTATGCCCCGCTAGGTTCTACCCTTATTAATGCTATCGCTACCCTTATAGATGCCGTTGCTGTTCTACTCCTAATATAATACCCCCTCTCACTATGATTATCCTTAATCGCATTAAGGTGCTATCTTAGGGTTAGGTCATAGCGTAAGAGTTCCTTTGTTACTACTTGCTATAGTGATTTTTACGAAGCAACGTAGTGATATTAATAACATTAGGCTGCATTAGCCTTCTTCACGGTAACCGCTTGCTAATAGAAGCTAGGTTATAGTTACTTCTTAACTTCCTCTCTATAGGTTATTCTTTCTAAGAGATTCTTCTTAACTAGACTAGTTAGCGTGATTTTTAATTAGCTTAACTCTATAGGGCATAGATTACCCTACTCCTTCCGTTTTCCTTTAAGCTTGCAGTAGCGGCCTAATAAATTCGTAGTAAGCTTATAGTAATAACTTGTGAATCACAGTAATCTCTATAAACACACTAGTTATAACGCACGGAAGATTCTAGTTAGAGCAGCTTAGATTAATCTAAGGCGCCTAAATTCCTATAAGAAAGGCAATTTCCTTCCTTCTTTTTCTTCTTTTCTTTCTCTTCTTTAAGCCTCTTATTAACTTATAAGTCCCTTACTAATGTAATAGCTACTATAACGCTGCTATTATGTAATATTAACTGCTAACTATTATAGCTTAAGCTATTATATCTTATGCTACTGCTATTAAAGATTCCGCTATTAAGCTATCCTATAAGGGAGAACCTTATAATTATTAAAGACTGCGTAAGTTCGCTGCTTCTTTATTACTTTTTATTACTAACTTAGAGCTAGTTTAACAAAAATTCTATATATATATTATACCTAGTGGTTAGCTATTTAGAACGTAGCTTTAAGGGATAATAATAAAATAAATAGCCTTAGTATATTACTAAGGAAAGCCTACTCTAACTAAATATAGTTACTCCTCTAGTATAAACTCGCTGCTAGCTTACTGCTATTACTACTAATATTTAGCTTTTTATAGGTAATTCTCTAAAATGCTATTATTACGCTTAAAACAATAAGACTTATATTAGGGTAAGTTAAGCCTTAAGGGATTGCCTCTTAATTACTACTAACTCCTTACTAGTGTTCTATTTAAATTATAAAGCTATATAAATAGCTTTAGGATATACTTTATAATCTTCTAGAACTATACTATATTAGTAATATAAGTACCCTTTACTCCACTGCTTTAATATTACTAATACGCTACTAGGAGTTTATATAAGCTAAGAAGAAACTTTATAATGCTCTTTTAGCCTTAAAAATGCTAATAAACGTAGGCAAGCTTATTGCGCGTGTCTTATAGCTAAGGCTTCTTAAGAAGTGAAGTGTAATAAACGCACTGCTTTCTTGTAGCTAATTAATATTATTAATCTAGAAACCTAGATTAAAATTACTAATTATCTTTAATTTATAGCCACTTATAGCCCTATAGTTAGTGCTATTAGCTTCGCTGCTTATTCTTTGCTAACTTACTGCTAGTTTGCTACTGCTTAAGCTACTCTCCTACGTGTGTTAGACCTTTAGAACTCCCTAAGGAATTACGAGTTTAAGCCTTTAGTAATAATAAGTCTAAGGCTAATAAAGTTAGAAATCATGCTAAAAACCAGTCTAAATATGTCTCTAAAGTCTAGCTATTAGATAGCTATAAGTCTATGCTAAGTTTTTGCTTTAAATATAAGATTTATTTAGTAGTCTAAATTATTATTAAGTAAATTATTCCCCTATTAAATCGCTGTAATCTAATGATTATTTTAGATTATAATTAGGAGTTAATTAAGCAGCTAAGAAGTTAAGATTTAGCTGCTTAGTTATTGCTTATAGTCTTTAATAACCTCTTTTGTTATAAAGTCTTTACGTAGTACCTAAGAATTCTCAGAATTATTGTAATTCTTCTATTTTACTAAATATTTACGCCGTTTACCGTTATATTTATAAGCGATAATTTGTTTAACTTTAAATTCCTCTTAATTCTCTTTAACGTTATCTTATAGTAAGGTTATTTTAACCGCGTTACTTAGATTTCCTCTAAAAGGTTCTAAGCTTATAATGTTAAAAACATTATATAAGCGCATTCCTTTAGGTAACTTTAATTAATAAGCTAAACTATAATAGCTAACTTCTTTTTAATCTTATATAGTCCTAAGTACTTCGTAGCTAGCTTTTAGCTAGGGTATCGCAGATTAATATTCTTAGTTAAGAGTAAGATATAGTTACCTATATTAAACTTTATTAGCACTCTCTTTTAATTATAATACTTTTCTATAGGGCCTATAAGTAGCTTAATAGCTGCTTAATCTCTATATGCTTATGCTTTAATTCTAAAACTCTATTTTTAGCTTAATTATTAACTATTAGAATTAGCGCGACTGCTTAATCTAGTCCCCTTAGGTTATACCCTCGCAGCGCTTCCGTAGGTATATAACCGTAACTTGTATACGCGCTTGTATTATAAGCAAACTATGCTATTAGGAGATAATTAACCTAATTAGTCTGCTTTATGCATATAAATGCTCTTAAATAGTGCTCTAAAACTTAATTTAAGCGTTCTATCTAACTATCTATCTATAGATAAAATGCAGTGCTTAATCACCGCTTTATTGCTAAGAGGTAGTAGAATATTCTCTAAAATCCACTAGTAAATATTAAACCTTAGTTTATAATAATACTCTCTAGGGCTTTATAATCTTTAAAAATATATTCTAGGAAGATAGTTACTAGTCTATTACTAGTTAACCGCGTAGATATAGGGATATAAATACTATATTTTATAAATCTATTAACCACCACTAAGATTATATTATACGTTCTGCCTTACTAATCTTTAACTAGTAGGAGTCTAGTAATAAAATCTATTAATAATTCTTAAAAGGAGCAATCTAGCACTAGTAGCGTAGCTAGCTTACCATAAGGTTTATGCATTCGTGGTTTTAAAACTTAATAGCTAACATAAGTATATATATACACCTTAATATCTTTTTTATTCCTAGCTAAAAATATTAGTTAGTAACTTATTAAAGAGTTCTAGTAACTCCTTAATGCCTAGTAGTAAGGTTATTATAAATTAGTAGTAGGATTTCTTTTCTTATTCCTATAGGATAAAAACTTGATTTTTAAACATTAATAGCTTAGAGGGTCTAATAGACTATGTCTGCAATATATCTAGGTCACTGCTTAATAGCAGCGCCCTCTTCTTTATAATAAAGGCATCCCTCTATTATATATCTAAAAGTAAGACTTAGATTAAGGGTTCTAATTCTATATCTTCTATAAATACAGTGGAATTTAACTTAGAAGAGGTTCTCTATACTGCTAAGACCCTAGCTATAACGCATCTACTAGGTTATAACTCCTTAGCTAGCGAATTTAGTCTTACGTGTAGTCTATTCCTTACTATAACGCCTATGTTAAGCGTATTTAGTCTAATAGGCTTCTCTAAAATTAATAAGACCTTAGCTATTATACCACTACTAGGTAGTAACTCCTTAGCTAGCGGGCTTAGTCTTATATGCAGTCCCCTTATGCTATAATAATATCCTTAGAATGTATCTAGACTATTAGGCTTTTCTAAAATTAATAAGACCCTAGCTATTACACTACTACTAGGTAGCTACTCCTTAGCTAGTAGGCTTAGTCTTATATACAGTCTCCCTACGCTATAATAATATCCTTAGAGTGTATCTAGATTATTAGGTTTCTTTAAAATTAAGGAGACCTAGCTAACACACTACCGCTAGGGAGTAACTCCTTAGCTAGCGGGTCTAGTCTTACATATAGTCTATCCTTATCTAGTTAATAGGTAGGGGTGATTTTATAGAGCGCTAGATATTAATAGTTTTATTATAGTATCCTTATAGCCTATTATCTATAAACTAAACATGCTACGTTTTCTTAGAGCACTAGATACTAGCAGTTCTATTATAGTATTCTTATAGCGTATTATTTATAAATTTAGTAAGAAAGGTTAGTAATTATAAGGACACTGCCTTTGCCTTCCTCTCTTTACTTATATAATCTAACCTTCTTAATAGAGCGTTAGCGGGGTTTAACTTACCTACTCTATATTTAATTATAAAGTTAAATAGATAGAGTTTATCTAGCGTAGTAACCTATTTACTAGTTAACTTTAGCTTTATAGCTAGGTACTTATAGTTTAAGTAATCTATAACCACTATAACTAAATGCGTTAAGTATACTAGGTAGTGCCTTTAAGTTTAGAATACCTCTTAGATAGCTAGTAACTCTATATCTAGTATTACGTAGCGTAGCTTTATCTTATTTAACTTTCTTAACATATACGCTACTAGGTGCTAGTAACCTAGCACTAACTACGCTAGGATAGCCCTAAGTGTGTGTCCTAAGGCATTTGTCTTAACCCTTAATAGGGCTAGTAGATTAAAGTGCACTAGAATTAGCGCCTCTTAGAATTGTTTTTATAGCTCCCTAAATATAGCTAACTTATTAGGATTTAGCTTAAACTTTGCTAGTTAGTCTCCTTAGAGTTAATTAGTTAATAGGATAACTATTTTGCTATAGCCTTTAATAAACTATTTATAAAATCCTGTAAAGCCTAGGAATAACTGGATATTAAAGACACTGTAAGGTACTAGCTAAGTTACTATTATCTTAATTCTAGCGAGCTCTATTACAATTCCTTCTTTAGATATAATAAAGCCTAGGAATTTAACCTCCTTACATAAGAATTTACACTTTTCTAGGTTAACAAAGAGGCTTGCTTCTTAGAGCTTCTAAAGGACTTATTTCACATGCCCCTTATGCGCGGCTATATTGCTGCTATAGATTAGGATATTGTCTAAATATATAACGCAAATCGTATTCACAAGGCCCTTAAGGGCATTATTAATATATTCTTAGAAGGTTACGGGTGCATTAACTAGCCTAAAAGGCATTATAAGATATTTAAAGTAACTATATCTATATCAGAACGCTGTTTTCCACTTATTACCCTTATAGATACATAGCTAATAGTATGTATCTTTAAGGTCTAATTTTGTATAGACCTTTGCTCCCTTTAATTGGTTTAAGATCTCTGTGATTAGCGGTAATAGCGCTTTATCTTTAATAGTAATCCTATTAAGGGCTTTATAATTTACACAGAGGCGTAATTTTCCTCCTTTCTTTAGCACAAATAATATTAGGGCTTTAGCTAGGCTAATAGATCTTTAAATCTATCCCTTTTGCTACGCGCTTGCTAAGTACTTATAGAGCACTTCTAGCTCCTTTTCTGCTAAATTATATATTAGTCCCTATAGGGGCGTTTTCCCTCTTCTAATTTAATAGTATAAGTTTAGCTACCTAGTGTAGGGAGAATACCTATAAGTTTGTTTAAAAGATATCCTTAAACTCCTTATAGGCTTAGGGTATTTATATAGTTAACTCATAGGCTTTGCTTATCTCTATAGTTACTAGGTTATTATAGGGCCTATCTTTATTTACTATTAAGACATTATTGTCTTTTGTATAATTTCGGTTATTATCCCCTGTAAGATAAATCTAATGCAAGCGCGTTTTACCTCCTTATATGCCTATTGCGTCCCCACTACTAGTCTAAGACGTTCTTTTGTAATAGGGTATCTCTAGTAACTATCTATCTAGGATATAATTACTGGTTTATATATAACTGCCTAGTTATACCCTAATAATAGGTCTTTACTAGTATTAGCTACGTAGTAGCTAACTTAACATATTCTTACGTAGCCTATACTATCCTTAATTAATAAGGTTTATAATAAGATCCCTTAATGCTTAATTTCAGTAAGGGTAGCACTCTTAAGGGTTATATTATCCTTTTTACGTTAGCCTAATTAACTACTATTAGTAACTTTAGGTAGATAATTAAATAGGTTACGCTAGGGTTAAACAGTGCCTTTATAGCTACCTATTTATATTCTTACTATAACTTTACCTTAACTCTTAGTCTTAGATCTTTAGGCAATAATTTAATAAGAGCGTCTTCCTAGGGTTATACTAAGCTAATAGGGGTCTTGTTTAAGTCTAATAGGTCTTTATCTCTAGCCTAGTTATAGCTACTCTTATGCGTCTCTGTTATATAATTGCTTCTCTTACAAATAGAGTAATCTAGTTTAGTGTAGCTTAGTAAAGCGTGTCCTAGCTTACTACACTTAAAACATATAAATAGCAAATTTGCCTTTCTATTACCGCTTTATTACTATAGCCTTTCTGGCAAAGTGAAATGTTATTATCTTTTCTAACTATTATTACCTTAATTACTTAATTAGCCTCCTTTAGTTATAACCTTTGCCTTTCTTCCTTAGCCTACTAGGTAGGTCTAACTCTTAGGGAACTCTTAGCTAAGTACTTACTTCTTTATAGCGTTATTAAGGCTATTAATAAATATGTAGATTTATAGGCGTTTAGGAATTGCTTTAGGTAGCTTAGCCTCTACCTTACCCTAGATCTTTATAAACGTCTAGAATAATTAGTGATTTTCTTATCTAAGACCTATTAATATCCTTATTACTTCTAAGCATTGTGTATTCTTGTCCATAGTTCCTGTCTTTAGCTAATCCACGAATCCATCCTAGGTATAACCCTAGTAATTTACATAACTATCCATAGCTATATAATACATCTATTATTACTTTATATTATCTGCTAGGTAGCTACTAGCATAGGTAACCTTAGTTATATTATCCATAAAGGTTCTATAATCTATAGTAAAAGCTATGTTTAAATCCGCTAGGAAATTCTAAAGACTCTTAAAAGTGTTCCCTTTATATATAGGTGCTTTTAATTATGTCTTCGCAAGGCTATATTGCTATGTAATAGGTGCTACCTAAGGTGCTAAAGGAGGGGTATTTATAGGTCCTATGTTTAAGTTACCTAAGGACGTGGCTTCTTCTATTATCTATAGGTTTTGCTGTAAGTAAGCGAGTTTCTATCTCTTTTCTATAATACGTATCTAGGTTACTGCTTCTTTAAGGCACTGATTTAGTGTTACCTTCTTATTATTAATAAGTGTTCCGCTCTACTAGTTATCTAATAGGGACTAGCGGACTACTCTAGTTAGGTTTAGTGGTGTAACATTCTCCTGCTTATCTATAGCGTGGTTATGGCTACTACCTAATTAGGTCGCTATGTAATGAATTCTAGATATCTTAATCTAACTAATAGTCTATTGCCCTAAAGGGAAAAGAGATTGATTTATTAAGGCTTTTAGCTTAGGAGTGAATAATAGAGTGAAGGTTAGATTAAAGTGTTATAGCTATTAATCTGCTAGCTAGGGGTAGGTGCTTAAAAGGTTTAATCTCTAGCCCTTTCCCTTTGTTTGTGGAAAGCCCCTTTAAATAGCCTACAGCTCTCACGTAACTAGCCTGTAGCTAGCCCTTAGCTCCGTGCCCCGCTGGGTTCTACCCTTATCGATGCCGTCGCCACCCTCATGGATGCCATCGCTGTTCTGCTCCTGACAGTAAGGGACTTATAAGTTAATAAGAGGCTTAAAGAAAAGAAAGAAAAGAGAGAAAAGAAGGAAGGAAATTACCCTTTCTTATAGGAATTTAGGCGCCTTAGATTAATCTAAGCTACTTTAACTAGAATCTTGTATATATTATAACTAGTGTGTTTATAGAGATTACTATAATTTATAAGTTATTACTATAAGCTTACTATAAATTTTTAGGCTATTACTATAAGCTTAAAGAAAACAGAAGGAGTAAGGTAATCTATGCCCTATAGAGTTAAGCTAATTAAAAATTACGCTAACTAGTCTAGTTAGGAAGAATCTCTTAGGAAGAATAACCTATAGAAAGGAAGTTAAGAAGTAACTATAACCTAGCTTCTATTAGTAAGCGGTTACTATAAAAAGGCTAATATAGCCTAATATTATTAATATTACTATATCGCTTTATAAAAATTACTATAGTAAGTAGTAATAAAGGAACTCTCGCACTATAACCTAACCCTAAGATAGTACCTTAATATAATTAAGGATAATTATAGTAAGAGGGGTATTATATTAGGAGCAGAATAGTAATAGTATTTATAAGGGTAGCAATAGTATTAATAAGGGTAGAACCTAGTTGGGCACGGAGCTAAGGGCTAGCTATAGGCTAGTCACGTAAGAGCTACGGGCTATTTAAAGGGCTTTCCTATAAATAAAGGGAAAGGGCTAGAGATTAAACCTTTTAAGCACCTACCCTAGCTAGCAGATCAATAGCTATAACACTTCAATCTAACCTTCACTCTGTTATTCACCCCTAAGCCAAAAGCCTTGACAATACCTACCTATTTATATTCTTACTATAACTTTACCTTAACTTATAGTCTTAGATCTTTAGGTAATAATTTAATAAGAGCATTTTCCTAGGGTTACACTATGTAAGGGCTTGGGCTTTGCCCAAGCCTTAGTGTTAACATGCGAGTGGGGTGTGGGGAGGGAGGGGCTGACATAAGCTAACTAGGGGATATAAGGGGCTTGTATGGGATCTGTAATATCCTCCTTTTCCTTCCTTCCTTTAAGTTTCTTAATATTATTATAATAGCCTATAGCTTTATCTTTAGGCTAGTCTATAATATTTAAGAAACTTTCTTTAGCCTTAAAGAAGGCTACTAAAAACGCAATAAGTGTATTAAACGTTATAGACATAATAGATATAATAGATGCAATGGATTCGTTACGCCCTAGAGACTAACACTCTTAGGGAAGCATAACACTACTAATAGACACTACTCTGCCTATAGAGGCCCTCTTAGCTTAACTTAAATCACTTTAACTTATATATATATTATTTACGCTAGCTAGCTCCATGTAGGGCTAGTACTAGTACTCCTACTGCTTTATTAAAAGGAAAACCCTTAAATAGGAAGAAAAACCCCTTATATCTATGTTTAGGCTAATGCTAACCCTACACTAGGCCTATATTACGTTATATATAACCTATTATAGGTATTTATTACTAGCTCATACTAGCCTTATCCTAATAAGAAGAAAAGAAAAGAAAGAAAGAAGGAAAATCCTAGGTTCTAAGCCTTACCTAGCTCTATCCTAGGTCTACTCTAGTATTACTCTAAGCCTCTTATATTATCTTATAGTATACTAGATTTAGTTTTATAGTAGTAATTTACTTCTCTTTTACTTTTTAGCTAGCTTTTCTATAGCCTTACTTTTTAGCCTTCTCTAGCCTAAGTCTAGCTTATTAGTCTAGGGAAGTTAAAGCATCTAATATTATTTATCTTCTATAGTAAGGGTATAGGTTTAGTTTAATTCCTAGCTATTTCTAGGCCTAGGTCTCCTAGGCGTTATCTAATTAGATTTTTATCTTATATTCTTCTTTCTTTATTAATATCTATAATTTAGCCCTCCCTCCCTATATAAGTATAAGAAAGGTTTCTCCCCTAGAGAGGTTTTCCTTCTTTTCTCTTTTTTATTAAACTTCCTATAGATTCTTTTCTTTCTTAAAGCTACCTAGGGTGCCTTTAGGCTAGTGTTAGCCTAAATGCTAATATTACTATAGATTAGTTAAGTTATCTAATAATATAGCGCTAGCTACTATAAGTACTCTTATATTCTATGCTTTTCTAGCTCTAATTTACCTAGGAGAACTCTAATACTAAGTAGTACCCTTAGAAGTCCTTAACTATAAAGTAGCTTAAGTAAGCTATAGCTAAGGATTTAAAGGTATAGTCTCTCTAACCCTATTTTACCTTTACTCTAATTCTAATTTACTATAGTTAAGGGATCCCTATAGGATCTAATATATATCTTATAAGTCTTAGTTAATTAACTACCCTAGATACTAGTGCTATAATATTACTAGTAAGTTAAGTCTATCCTAGCTTAGAAATAAGGCTAACTATTTTATATAGGGCTAGCTACTAATACTTATTTTAACTATTAGGTCTATAACTATAAATATTTAAAGGTAGTTAGTGCCTTTATTCTAGGCTAGATCTAGTGCTAATTTGCTCTTAGCCTAACTTAAGTGGTTAATAAAATAAGCACTAGTAGCTAGTAGAAGTTTAGGTAGCTATAGTTACTAGGGGTAGTGTAAGTACTACTATTCTAGTTTACTATTAAGTCTAGTCTAAATCTAATAGTTCTATAGGTCCTAGATAACTATTAGGATTATATAAAGAAGCTCTATACTAGTAATTAAAGTAAGAAGAAGCGTAATACCTTAGCTATAGGCCTAGGCTAGTCTAGCGCTAGTGGAGAATAATATAATAAGGTTATCTTTTAGCTATAATATCTAGACGCTTATACCACAGAGATAAACCATCTCCTAGCTATAGCCCTGCTTACTAAGGGGTAGGCTAAGGTAATAAAGGGGTAATTCTAGTCCTAGAGAAGGAGTGATTAGTTAGGTAAATATAGCTTAGTAAAGGGGTAGAGATAGATTAGTAGGGTTTATAATACCTAGTGTTATATATTTAAAATTAATCTAATAATAGTTCTAGAATTATAATTCTTTAGCTAGCTTACTACTAGCTCTAAACTATATAATCTTATATCTCTCCTAGTTATTTACTATATCTATATCCTAGCTATTAGTTCTAGTGCGCTAGAAATGCCCTAGCTTTAGCTCCTCCTCTTTACTATATATATTAGCTACTAGTTCTTATACTAATAAGTAGTATTAGAGTTATTTTATACTAAGGAACTATTTAGCTATTACTCTTACCTTTAGGGAGTAGTTTAGGGCTAGCCTTATCTCTTATATATCTTTAGGCTAGCGCATTTAGGGGCATTAGTAATTATATTTAGGGTAGTTAACTATAATATAATATTAGTCCTTAACTACTCTACTATAGCTATATAGTAGTAAGTTTACCCTAGGGATATCTCTTTAGAAAAGGAACTTATTAAGACTAATCTTTCCTATATATAATTAGACTATAGTTAAGGAGATATACTTTTCTAGGCCTATATAAAATCTTTAGATTTCCTTTAGGTTATAAGTTAGTAGTTAATCCTTAGTTAGCTCTCTTATAAGCCTATGCTATCCTAGGCATTCCTTACTATACTATTTATCCTAGTATTATCTCTATTCCTTATATAGTTCTACTACTAGCTTATTATTTATAGGGGAGGTCTCTATTTATAGTATAGTACTATTTATACTAAGTCTATAGCGGTTTAGATTATTATAGCTATTTTGCTCTCTATAATTCTCTCTTTAAACTTCTGTTTTATCTTATTTAGGTATAAATCTAGGGGCGGGATATAAGTCTTAACCTTTAGTTAGGTAATAGGTATAGCCTTAAACGCACTAGCTATAATTTAGAGGTAGGTTAATTAGTCTATTATAAAGCTTTTAGCTATTTCTCTTAGTTTCCTACCCTTCTTAGTTAAGATATAGTAAGCGCTTATACTATAGGTAAGAATAGGTTAGACTACCTATATATATAGGAGTTAGGTATCTCTAAAGCTATAACCCTATGCTAATACTACTAGTAAGGAGAGTGTAAGCTATTACTAGGCTAGTTTACCTTTTAGGATATTCTTATAGGCACTCTAATTAAGTTTCCTATTAACCTAGACTCTAAGAAACCTATATAACTCTATAGACGCTATTTCCTTTATACTAAGTTAGACTCTAGCCTATAAGGGTTAGTATACTTTACTAAAGTATATAAGTTTAGTCTTTACTAGATTAAACTTTACTCCTACTTCTTTTACCTATTTTTACATACTTTCTATATAGCTTTAAGCCTTTTCTAGGTCTATATAGTGTTTTTTTCTAAATGCTACTATATTTATATTATTTATAAATCCTATTACTACTATACCTAGGATAGCTTAGAGGTATATATAGAGCTTTGCTAAGTAAAGTAGAAAGAGGATTAGTAAGAGAGGTAAGCCTTATAGGGTACCTGCCTTTATCTAGAAGGGTCTTAATAGTTTACTAGTAAAGCTAAGCTAGCTTATTCTATCCGTAAGGAAGCTATGTATTATAGCTATTAGCTAGTGTGGTATGCCTATTTAGATTAGAATATAGATTAGGTATAGGTGGCTAACTCCGTTGAAAGCTAACGAGATGTCTATCTGCGCTAACGATGCGATGCTGCCTCTGCCCTAAGCCTCTCTCACGCATTCCACGAGGACTCTGATTGCGGTTTCTGTTGACCTGTTCACTTTAACTTATAATTAAATAATAATAGGGAAATTATAATACTATATAAATAGGTTAAAATAAAGTAGCTCTAAGGGACTTAACCTAAATAGATTCCTCTCCTAGTTCTACCTATTATACTACTAGTTATACCCTAGATTAAACAGAAACTAATCCTAATAAGTAACCCTTATAATAGTAATAAGGCTATATTTACTTCCTAGAAGATCCTTATAGAATATAAACTAGTAGTAAATAAGGACTTTATTAGTACTAATAAGGACTAGTAGATATTTATATACTAGAACTTAGGGCCTAAGGTATAACCCTATATTATAATATTCTTTAAAATAGGCTATAAATATAATTATAAACCTACCTCCTTCCTAGATTACTTAGAATCTATATTCGCTAACCCTTATTAATAAGAAATAGCCCTTACTAAACTTAATTATATTAAATAAGGATTAGGAAAGGTATTTACTTTATTCTTTATTTACTTTAAATAAAAGCTTTCCTTAGTAAGAGATAGCTTATAGATAGGTAAGGTAAAACTAGTAAAACTTTAATATATACTTAATAAGTATATAAGGGAGTGTAATATTAGCAAAGGGGTAGTTTATAAGGACTACTTATTAGTAGTTAGCTAATTCTATAGTATTATAGTTAATATTAAGGCTAATGCCTTAGAGAAAAGTACTAGTCTTACTATATACCTATTCTAGTTAAGACACTAGCCTCTTAAGTTAATTATAATAGTAATATACTAATCATAGGTATCTATATAGTAAGAACTTAGGTAGGTAAATATAAGAAGCTAGAGAGGAAAAAGGGTAGGCTAAAGAAGATAACTAAACTATAATATACTAAGTAGGTTATAGTAGAAGAAATAATAAGATATTATAAGGATAAGTATTATTTATACTATAGCTTAAAGGATTACTAAATATAGGAGTGCTCTTTACTCTTACCTTACTAACTAAAAGTTTATATTAATACCTATAGGGTGTTATGGACTAGCCTAAAGGCAAAGCTGTAGGCTATCGTGATGATATTAAGAAACTTAAAGGAAGGAAGGAAAAGGAGGATATTACGGATCCCGTACAAGCCCCTTATATCCCCTAGTTAGCTTATGTTAGCCCTCTTCCCTTACTCCTTACTTATATGTTAACACTAAGGCTTAGGCAAAGCCTAAGCCCTTATATATACCCTTACTTACCCCTTCCTTACCTATTTATATTAATATTATTATAAATCGCCCCTTACTAGGTAATTATCTATGCCTGCCTATTTACGCATTATATTTAATATAGCGCTATACCCCTCCTTATTATCCTAGTAGCCTTTATATCTTCCCTTACTCTTACCCTTATATTTACTATAAATAACTACTTAATAATTCCCTTATTAATATAGCATGTTTAAGTTATGTGTAAGTAAGGCAATAGTATAACCCCTCCTTATAGTTAGTTTATACGCGTTTGTCTTAAGTATTATACCTTACTATAACTTATACCCTCTATTATTATTATTATTATTATCCCTTCCCTTACCTATTTATATCCTACCTTACCCTATAGTTATATATATAAATATCCTACTAAGAATTTTATCTAATTTAAACCTTCCCTTAATAATAACTATCCCCTTCTTATTATAAACCTATCTTACTACCTATACTTTCTCCTACCTTAACCTATTATTATCTTACTCTTAAGCTACCCTTATTTATACTATACCTAATAGTATTATGCCTTATCCCTATTAATCTACTCTTTCCTAACTAGTAATAGTCTAGTTTCTCTTAAGACCCCTTTACTCTATATCTAGCTTAGGCCCTTAGGGAGTTTCTCCTAGAGGAAGACTCTAATAATAAGTAGTATACTACCCCTAAAGTGGTTTTTATTCTTATAGGCTATATATTAAATAAGCCCTTACTATAGGTATACTAGAATATTACCTCTCTAAGTCTAGTAAGTCTTATCCCTCTTGCTAGGAAATTATATTACCTATGTTTAGTTAACTAGGTTCCTATCTACTAATCCCTACCTTTAATACGCGTTAAAAGATCTTAAAAAGAGATTACTATAGGAATATATATTATCTGCCCTAGGGTCCCTTAGACCCTAACTTAAAAGCAAAAGATACTAGTTCTCTCCTAGCGCTATTATACTCTTATTACCTATTAGACTGCTTTACTATAAAAAGCCTAATTTAACCTAGCCCTTATCTAGTCCTCCCTTAGACCCCCTCTAGTAATATCCTCCTCTACCCTAAATATAACTAGGAATAAAATAATTCTATATAACTATAGCAGTCCCTTAACTAGCTATAGTATAGGAAATTAAATATAATAAATTATAGGCATTCTATTCTAATAGAACCGCTAGATTATAAGCAGCCTAGCCGCTATTTATTAAGAACTTTATAGTAATAGCACTCCTAGTAGGACTCCTAGGGTTTATCTAGCATATCCTATGTTATTAAAGCTAGTAATATTACTCCTTCTTACTATTAGCGTAAGTCCTATGCCTAGAATATAGGCAGTGGCTGCTATAGATCCTATTATACCCGCTAAGCGCTCTATAACCCTTAAGATTCCCTCTCCTATTAAACACGTTAAGCCTCTAAGTTAACCTCCTAAAACCCCTATTAAACCTTAACTAGGTCCTACTAGCCCTAAAACTCACGTAATATTCCTCCTAGTAATAAGGTAGAAAACCTTACTATAGATACTAATAGTAAGAAGGAGGGTAAGGATAAGTATAAGTATTCTAATATATAAGTAAGGGTAGAAAGCAAAAGGGTATAACCTAGGTCCTATATATAGTCTCCTTTTAAGGATAAGTTTTATTAAATTAAACTAGTCTATTATTAAATTATATATCCCCTATTCCTTTTTAAACTTATCTAATACCTATATATCTTTTATGTTTTCTACTAGTTCCTATATTAGTTATATATATCCTACTTACTTTATAAGAGTATTCTAGTTCCCTCCCTTACCTAGTGTATTTTAAGCTACTAAAATCCTTTCTATATAATATTCCTTTATAAGTTTAGGGTTATCCTCTATTAGAACCTATTCTAGCCCTAGCTAGGAGTCCTATAACTATTAGCTTAGGAGAGGGTTTATTACTACTTATTTAATAAGGTCTACGTGGAAAACTAGATATATACCCTTTAGGATATTAAGTTAAATAGTAAGCAGAGTTAGGACTTTAACTATAATATACTTAGCTACTACCTAGTTAAGTTTATATAAGGGCTAATTAGTTTTAATATTCCTAAGTAATAACTATACTTTATTCCCTATATAGAATTATTCTACTAGATATTATAAAGCTATAGACATATCTTATTATTATTATTATATATATATAGTAGTAGCCTATACTAAAGATATACCTTTCTAAAGGTATTCTAGGAAATAAATAGCTCTCCTTTTAATATAAATACTAATAGGACTATGTTTAGCTATATTTAGATAGGTTATAGGTTATAACTATATAAGAGTTTATTTAGGCTAACCCTTATAACTAAAGAGTTCCTATTATTAATCGCTAGCTAATAAGCTATAAGGTATTTAGGCTAGTTATACTATAAAAGGAAATATATATATATAGTATTACCTATACCTCTTAGTTTATTCTCTCTATACTAATATTAGTCTATAAGTAGTAAGAGATAGAAAGAAGCTAGTCTATACTAATACTTAAATATAATATTATCTAAAAGTTCCTAGCTAATTAGAACTCCTATTTATAATAATTAATTAGGGAAATCCCTTAAACTACTACTAAACTATTTTAAAACATTTTATATATACCTTTACTATAATAAAAGTTATTACCTTTAGCTATATAAACTTAGATAGTCTATTTATAATTACTATAAGGAACTATAGTCTCTTTAGGGAGGATATTAGTAAGTTTATTATAAAATTAATAGAGATTTATAACTAGTATTTATTAGGTATTAGTAATAGCTTTAGTAAGCCCTAGCAATATTACTAACTCTTATAACTACCCTAGTAAAAGCAATTATAGATAAACCTACCTATATCCTAGGCTATTCTATCCTAGTGGAATTACTATTATAAAATCTAAAATATAGTATTATACCCTAGGTATCCTATTACTAGTAAGTTATAGGATTACTAGATAAGGGTTATTATTAAAGGCTCTTAGGCTAGGACCTATATTTAACCCCTAAACTAAAGCGCTCTATATATACTAATTATATAATCTGCTACTTATTCTCTTATTATTACCTCTAGGGAAACTTCTATGCCCTTTCCTATATAGTTTATAAATAGATAAGGTAGGTTAGGTCTAATAAAACTACTTAATCCTAAAGAGTCTAAAGATATTTTATTATAAAGAGATATTCCCTAGTAGTAGTAAAGCTACCTAGGGTAAGGATAGACCTAAACTAGAGTTTATCTAGGTCCTAATATATAGTTATAAGAGTGCTATAATAGTAATAGGTTATAGGATATATCCTATTCTTAAAGGCTTACTTACCTTATCCTACTCTCTCTAAGAAAGAGTATCTAGTTATTATACCTAAGCACTAGGTTTATAATATAAATAGAAGTTAAATAGGGAGAGGATATTTACTTACTATACTTAATATTCTATTATAAGGTAAGGAGTAGTAAAGTACTCTAGGTTCTTATAATCTATATATATTATGATTTTTATAATTTTTTTTTTTCATCGGCAGTGGCCAATGCATCTAAAATTCACACATAACATAAGAATTACTGGCAACACCTAGCTAGTGTAACAATAAACGACCGATTAACAGTACCATAGTAATAAAAAAGCAGCCTAATGTGGGAATAAGCTTTAAGGGTATAAATATAGGGGCTATAAGGTTAGTGTAAAGTTTGTTAATAATAAACTTTATAGCTATATTAGCGTAAGATATAGTTATAGTTCGCGACCGCAGTTAAACTTAAATTCATTTGAGTTTTGCTCGCAGGATAAATTAACGCAATTCCCCTTTCTCTGTGACCGTGTTTGTTCCCTCTCTCTATCTCTTCCATCTTCTCGCACCTTACCACTCACTTATGCCCTAAAGCTCCGAGGCGAACCACACATAACTCATTCTCACTTGCTTCCAATCTAATTCACTACTATACCTAAGTCCCCACAACACACCAAGTAGGTCTTGCGTTGTTAGTTAATTATCATCCTAGCTAATGGATTTATAGAATAGCAAAGGATAACCTAAAGCCAGGGGCTATAACCACTAGGTTTAAGAACCAAAAAGACCTATTAGAAAGTGAGGAGAATTATAATAGAAAGGAGGTTAGGAAGTTAGTAAAAATAAGGGAGGATTTTATAAAGAGTAAGAATAAGAAGGGTAATAAGAGCTTAGAGAAAACAGCGAAAAAGATGGATAAGATGTTAAAGAAAAACGGGCTGTAATAATATAAGCAGTTTTACCTCGTACCCAGGAGGGATCTATATATATTATAAATAGGTATAAGACACCCTATAACTCTACTAACCATGCCTTAAGATAAGATATAATAGCTAGTAATTCCTTATTATAAATAGTATAATTCCTTTAGGGGCTATTAAACATAGAGTAATAAGTAACTAGATATAACACACTATTAGGGCCTTCCTATAATAGGTAACCCCTTAATACTATACTAGAGTAATTAGCTTCCACTACTATATCCTAATTAAGGTCCTATTATATAAGGACTAGGTATTTAATAAATAACTCCTTTAGTTATTTAAAAGCATTATTTTCCTCTAGGCCTTATTAAAAGGGGATATTCTTTCTAGTAAGCTAGATTAGAGAGGCTACTATTTTAGAGAAGTCCCTAATAAAGTTATAATAAAAGTTTATAAATCTAAGGAAGCTATAAACCCCTTATAACTTTATAGAGGCTAACTATTCCCTAATTACTACTACCTTTATAGGATTAGGGTAAATTAAGTATCCTACTATAATAATATAGCTAAGGTATTAAACCTCTTTTATAGCAAATATAGATTTATCTAGATCTAGATATAGGCTTACTGCCCTTAATCTACCTAGTATTAGCTATACCTTAGCTATATAATCCTTCTTTAACCCCCTAAATAGATATATATTATTTACGCTAGCTAGCTCTATGTAGGGCTAGTACTAGTACTCCTGCTGCTTCGTCAAAAGGAAAACCCTTGAATGGGAAGAAAAACCCCTTGCATCTATGTTCGGGCCGACGCCGACCCTGCGCCGGGTCTGCGTCGCGTTGTCTGTGGCCTATCATGGGTGTTTGTTGCCAGCTTGCGCTAGCCTTATCCCGATGCCCTAAATAGATAAGAATATTATCTAAATAGGCTATAATAAAGTCCCTTAATACATCCCTTAAGGATTTATTTATATAATATTAGAATATTACTAGTGCACTTACTAGGCTAAATAGGTAAACTAGCTATTTAAATAGTCTAAATCTTATATAAAATACTATAAGATACTCTTATCCTTTTACTATATATAGCTTATAAAACACTAAGTATATATTTACTTTTATAAACTAATACACTTAGGATAAGGAATAGAGTGTTTCCTTAATTAGTAAAAGAGAGTAGTAGTCTTATACTATTATCTTATTAAGTATATAGTAGTTAACGTAAAACCTCTAACTATTACTTACCTTTTTAACTAGTAGGATAGGTATTACTACTAAAGAGAAGCTAGTATAAATCTATCCCTTATCTATAAGGTTAGTAACTTAATACCTAATCTCTAATAGCTAGTCCTAGGGCATATTATATAGAGGTCCCTATAGGAGTGCTAGTTATAATCTATTTATATTCTTTTAAAGATAGATATAGTGGTTTAATAAGCCCTTATATAGGGGTAAACTATTTACCTTTAACTTATTAAATAGGTTTATAAAGTCTATAAGCTCCCTAGGTAATGCTAAGGTATTAAGCTATTCTAGTCTTAGTCTTAGGGCAGAAAGTTATAATACTATTATAATTTCTTTTAAGCTTATAGTAATAAACCTTATAGTAGTATCCTTTTATTATTATATATAGCGTGCCTCTATGGTAAATAAGGAACTAATTATTCCCTATATTAGTATCTCTATAGTATACTCTAAGGATTCTAAAATGCATAGGCCCTTAGCTACCCTAATAACTAGCTATTACTTTACTATATAAATTACTATATTATAGTATTCTAACTATAGTATCCTAAAGATTATATTATAGGTTAAACCTAGAATAATATAGAGGTATACTAAAGATTCCTAGCTATTTATATTAATCTAGGTATATACTATATAAGTAATAGATAAGGTATAGGTTACATAGGCCTAGGTAAAGCCCTAACCTGTCCGCTCACAGTCCGCGTCCTTTGCGCGCCCTTTCCGGACCCGAGACATGACCCGAGCTCCTAAGCTCAAGTCCATAACAATTAGCCCTTATATAAACTTAACTAGGTAGTGGCTAAGTACACTGTAATTAAAGTCCTAACCTTGCTTATGGTTTAACTTAATATCCTAAAGGGTATATATCTAGTTTTCTATGTAAATCTTATTAAATAAGTAGTAAGAAACCCTTTCCTAAGCTAATAGTTATAGGACTCTAAGCTAGGCCTAGAATAAGTCCTAGTAAAGGATAACCCTAAACTTATAAAGGAATACTATATAGAAAGGATTTTAGTAGCTTAAAACACACTAGGTAAGGGAGGGAACTAGAATGCTCTTATAAAGTAAGTGAAATATATATAACTAATATAGGAACTAGTAGAAAATATAAGAGATATATAAGCACTAGATAAGTTTAAAAAGGAATAAGGGATATATACTATAATCATAGACTAGTTTAATTTAATAAAACTTATCCTTAGAAGGAGACTATATATAGGACCTAGGTTATACCCTCTTTATCCTTTACTATTACTTATATATTAGAATATAAGGGTATATCCTTAAACTTATCTTTACCCTTATCCCTACTATTATAATCTATAGTAAGGTCCTATACCTTACTACTAGGGGGATACTATATAAGGTTTGCGGGCAGTAGGACCTAGGCAAGGGTTAATAGGTATTCTAGGGGGTAGCTTATAGGCCTAACTAGTATAATAAGAGGGGAATCTTAGGGGTTATAGGGTATGTAGCGTATGTAATAGGATTTATTATAGCCACTGCTAGGATTCTAGGCTTAGCGCTTACGCTATTAATAAGAAGGAGACACATTACTAGCTTTAATAACGTAGGATATACTAGATAAACCCTAATAGGTTCCGCTAGGAGTGCTATTTCTATAAAGTTCCTAGCAAATAGCGGCTAGGCTACTAATAATCTAGCGGTTTTATTAGAATAAAATGCCTGTAACTTATTATATTTAGTTCCCTATACTATAACTAGTTAAGGGACTGCTATAACTATATAGGATAACTTTATTCCTAGTTATGTTTAGGGTAGTTAAGTTAGAGGCTAGAGAGGGTCTAAAAAGGACTAAATAGAAGCTAGATTAAATTAGGCTTCCTAGAGAAGAGTAGTCTAATAGGAGATAAGAGCATAATAGCACTAGGAAAGAACTAGTATCTTTTACTTCTAGGTTAGGGTCTAAGGGACCCTAGGGTAGATAATATATATTCCTATAGTAATCACTTTTTAAGATCTTTTAACGCATAGTAAAGGTAAGGATTAGCAAATAGGTACCTAGTTAACTAAATATAGGTAATGTAGTTTCTCTAATAAGAGAGATAGGACTTACTAGACTTAGGGGGCAATATTCTAGTACACCTATAGTAAGGGCCTGTTTAATACATAGCCTATAGGGATAAAAAACCGCCTTAGGGGCGGTAAACTACTTATTATTAGAGTCTTCCTCTAAGAGGAACTCCCTAAGGGCCTAAGCTAAATATAGGGTAAAGGGAGTTTAAGGAGGTCTAGACTAGTACTAGTAGGAGAAAGTGCTAAATAATAGGTATAAGATATAATATTATTAGGAATAAGATAGATAAGAAGGGCTTAAGAGTAGGATAATAATAGAATAAGGTAAGAAAAAGGGTAGGTAATAAAATAGTTTTATAATAGGAGAAGGATAGTTATTATTAGGGGAAGGTTTAGATTTAATAGGATTCTTAGTAAGATATTTATATATATAACTAGGAGTAGGGTAGGACGCGAATAGGTAAGGGGAGGAAATAATAATAATAATAAAGAAGGGGTATAAGTTATAGTAAGGCATAATACTTAAGATAAACACGTGTAAACTAACCATAAGGAGAGGTTATACTATTGCTTTACTTATATATAACTTAAACACACTATATTAATAAGGGATTATTAAATAGTTATTTATAGTAAATATAAGGGTAAGAGTAAGGGAGATATAAAGGCTACTAGGATAATAAGAGGGGGTATAGCGCTATATTAAACATAACGCGCAAATAGGCAGGCATAGATAATTACCTAGTAAGGGGCAATTCATAATAATATTAACATAAATAGGTAAGGAAGGGGTGAGTAAGGGTATATGTAAGAGCTTAGGCTTTGCCTAAGCCTTAGTGTTAACATACGAGTAGGGTATAGGGAAGGGGGGCTAATATAAGCTAACTAGGGGATATAAGGGGCTTGTATAGGATCCGTAATATCCTCCTTTTCCTTCCTTCCTTTAAGTTTCTTAATATTATCACAATAGCCTATAGCTTTGTCTTTGGGCTAGTCCATAACACACTAAGCTAATAGGGGTCTTGTTTATGTCTAATAGGTCTTTAACCTAGTCACGGCTACCTCTATATGTCTCCGTTATATAGTTATTTCTCTTGTAAATAGAATAATCTAGTTCTCTATAGCTTAGTAAAGTATATCCTAGCTTATTATACTTATAGTATATAAGGGATAAATTCGCTACTCTATTACTGCTTTATTTCTACGGTTCCTCTAGTATAGAAAAACGCTATCTTCTCTTCTTATAGTTATTACTTTAATGACTTAATTAGCTTCCTTTTATTATAACCTTTACCTTCCTTCCTTAGCCTGCTAAATAGGTTTAACTCTTAGGAACTCTTAGCTAAGTACTTGCTTCTTTATAGTATTATTAAGGCTATTAATAAATATATAGATTTATAGGTATTTAGGAATTACTTTAGGTAACTTAGCCTTTGCCTTACCCTAGATCTTTATAAATATCTAGAATAATTAGTAATTCTCTTGCCTAAGACCTATTAGCATTATTATTACTTCTAAGCACTATGCATTCTTATCTATAGTCCCTATCTTTAACTAATCTATAAATCTATCCTAGGTATAATCCTAATAATCTACATAACTATCTATAGCTATATAACACATCTATTATTACTTTGCGTTATTTACTAGGCAGCTACTAGTATAGGTAACCTTAGTTATATTACTTATAAAGATTCTATAATCTATAGTAAAAGCTATATTTAAATCCGCTAGGAAATTCTAAAGACTCTTAAAGGTATTCCCTTTATATATAAGTGCTTTTAATTATATTTTTATAAGGCTATATTACTATATAATAGGTGCTACCTAAGGCACTAAAGGAGGAGTATTTATAGGTCCTATATCTAAGTTACCTAAGGATATAGCTTCTTCTATTATCTATAGGTTTTACTATAATTACGTAAGTTTCTATCTTTTTCTATAATATATATCTAGGTTATAGCTTCTTTAAGGCACTAATTTAGTATTACCTCCTTATTATTAATAAGTATTCCGCTTTATTAGTTATCTAATAGGGACTAGCGGACTACTCTAGTTAGGTTTAATTATGTAATATTCTCCTGCTTGTTCGCAGTGTGGTTATAGCTACTACCTAATTAGGTTACTATACGGTGAATTCTAGATATCTTAATTTAACCAATAGTCTATTGCCCTTAATGGAAGAGAGATTGATTTATTAAGGCTTTTAGCTTAGAGGTAAATAACAGAGTGAAGGTTAGATTAAAGAGTTATAGCTATTAAACTGCTAGTTAGGGGTAGGTGCTTAAAAGGTTTAATCTCTAGCCTTTTCCCTTCGTTTATAGGAAAGCCCCTTTAAATAGCCCGTAGCTCTTACGTAACTAGCCCGTAGCTAACCCACAGCTCCGTGCCCTGCTGGGCGCCACCCTCATTAAGGCTATCGCTATTCCGCTCCTAACAGTTTTAAAGTAAGAAAAAGCTTTTATAACTAATAATAAGAAGGTAATACTATTATAAAGCTAATAAAGACTTACTTTAGACTTACTATTATATTATTATTAGATACTAGGTTTTAAGGTAAGAAAAAGCTTTTAAAACTAATAATAAAAGGTATTAGTATATAATAATATAAAAGTAAGTCTAAAGTAAACCCTTATTACTTATTATTAGTATTATTAAGTTAATATAAAACCTTTAAAAGAAAAAGTACTTGTTAGAACACCAAGGTGCCTGCGCAGGTAATTGATACCTTTGTTATTGAAGTCTATGATAGTTAATGATGATAATCTAGGAAAGAGAGAAGAGAGAGAGGGAGAGGAATCTAGCTAGCCAAAAAGTGAGTGAAACCCGTAAGTAAGGCAAAGAGGGGTGGCGAAAGGGGGCAGCTAATCACAAGGCGTGCATCCTCTAAGGGCTCCACTTAGCCCATAATTAGCAAGGTCTTTAGCCATAACTAATCCGATAATAATCTAAAGGAAGTAACACTAGTAGTCTCTCTTTTCTTATAGCTAAAGGAGCCTAAAAATGCAATAAAAATCGAATTAAAGGAAAGTGTATATAAGTGAATCCCTTAATAGGAATCCGGAGCCCTAATTAGCTTAGTTAGCATTAGTTAATTTAATTAATCCGATCGCAATAAATCCTCCCCTTTGCCTCTATTAATTCCCTCTCTATAACGCTTATAACGCTCACAAAGGTCTCTTAACCTAGCCTTCTACACAGATTATTAATTCATTCGAATTAATTAAGGTTATTAGCGCTTAATTTAGTAATCCCTTTATTATCGCATTAGCTAGGTTATCGTTACCGTTAATCTATCTAACCTTGTAGATCTCGCGTCTCTTATATAATTAGCAAAGGGCTATGATATTAATTATTAGCCTCTTCTCTTTTATTATGCCTAGCTTAACAAGGCATTCATATAATAAGAATAAGTTAGTACAGAGGATTATAGGGATCTAAGGCATCTTTAATCAGTCCGTAATCTAATTAAGGGTTATAGATATTGCGTACGTAATATTAGTACCTTAAACCATGCTATATAGCTTAGAGGTAAGCGCGCTACGCATAACCTACTTACTCTTTATTAAACTATATATAATAATATTCCCTTTTGTAATAAAGGTGTTATTATCCCTCTTTGCCTTATTACTAATTATAATTACATACCTAATCTATAAGCTAAGATCCTTATTATTTGTAAGCAATCTATTTATAAATATAAAGAGCTTTACTTCTTTAAGGGTTAGTGAGATATAGCGTAATCCTTATTACTAATTCTTAATCTACTACTTAAGGCATTTATTTAGGCGTATAATATCTTTAGTAGCTAGTTCTTAGTGTTAAGCTATAATTAATAGATTATATAAAGCTTCTAGTTAGCAGACGGTTATAATATAGCTTCCTTAGGCTTATTATTCTATATAATCCTACTTTACTATTAGAGATTAAGAGTTAACTTCCTTAATCTTCTAACTTTAGCCTTTCTAGGTTAGGGTTAGTAAGTTATTAGCGTTTTAGGTTAGAATATAGCTATTAAAAGTAAGGGGATTCCTATTTAATAGTTACTGCTTCTCTTTAGCTATAAAGTTAGCCTTCTAGAGCTCTTTTTCTTCTTTATTAAAGAAGTTATTATTGCTTAGACCTAGCGTATTATCTATTTACATTCTAATAATCCTAAAGAGGTTTTTATTATTTAGAGCTATAATTAATAAGCAGGGATTATATATTAATATTATTATATTAAGATTATCCCTATAATAATAGAAGTACGTTACCCACCAGTGAGTTCTAGCCTTTATAATGCCGTAAAGAGGCTTAATAATCTCTATTACAGTGCCTTCTAGAAAGAGATACGCGATCTATTCTAGTAATCTTATAATAATTAGCCTTATGAGTTTTGTTTATAATTAAACGTAGGCTTAGGTAATATTGCGGATCTAGAGGCAAATCCTTTTTGCTTTAACAAAGGAGCAATAGCTATAATTAGTTATTAGCTTGCCCGTTAGATTATTAGTGATTACGTTAGGATAAATTCCTTCTCCTTATTATTATAGCCTTATATAATAAGGCAAGACTTCTTATATAGCAAATCCATGCCTTTACCTTTAATCTCTCTTACTATATAAGAGTTAAAGATCCTATAGCCGCTATGCTTTACCTAATTAAACTTTATAAATCTAAATATATTATAAGCTTATAAAGCATTAATCTTAGCTTAATCTAATTACTTAAAGGGCTTTCCTAGGGTTATAATCTTCCCTTCTTAGTAGAGTTAGAGGGTAAGGTCCTAGTTAGCTTTTTCCTTTGCTATTAGGAATGCTTCTATTAGTAATCCTCTAGTTATAATCTCTTTAATTAATACCTCCTCTTAATCTTTATTAATAACTATAAAGTCCTTATAATCCTTAGGTCCTTCTATGCCTTAGTTAAGGGAGAATTAAACTATAAGGGCTTTTCTTAGCCTTTCTTACTTTCTCTTTACTAGCACTAGGAGTTTTACTCCTTTTTTACTCCTTCCCTTACCTCTACCCCTATAAAGATAAGAGAATCTCTCTTATTTATAGTCTTCTTAGTAACTTAAGGTTTTATCTCCTATAGCCTCTTTATAGTATATAAGTCCTTATAGTAAGGCTTTACTACTATAGATTAGAATTTCGCTAGGCTATAGGGTATTTAGATAGTATAGGTCTTCTTATTAGTAGTAATTAGCTTATAAGGGCTATGCTAGCTATCCTTCTCCCTTTATATATATATATTAGCCTATAGAGATAGCTAATATATTAGTAATATATTAGGGCTATTCTAGGTATTAAGGGTATTATAGACCTACTATAAGGCTAGGTAGCGGCATACCTTATTAGTAGCCTTCTAAATTACCTTAGCGCATTAAATAATAGAGATGCTTAGCGGTAACTTATCTATTATATATAGGTAGGCTCTAAAGACTAGTAGGGTTAGTACTAGTCTATTAGGGCTTGCTAAGTTATTAATAGCTTTAATAGCTATCTAAATATATTACTCTAGCGTAATCTCTGCGCTAATTAAGTCTATAATAATCTTATAAGCCTAGCGTAAAGGTCTATAGTACTTTTTAACCTTTCTAATACTACTATAGGCTTTAATTAGTATCTTATTAATCTTAATTAATATTAATTAAGCGTAGTGCTTAAATTTAGCGGAGGAGAAGTTATTACTAGCGTTATAGATAATCTAATCTAGCGGTCTAAGATAGGTATTAATCTAGCACTCTCTAATTATATCCTAGATATCTTAGGCCTTTTGCTTCTTAGGATTAAGGAAGTAAGCTGCTTAGAATAAAGTTACTAAATTAATAACATAAAGGACTAGTTAGTTATTAATCTACGTAATATTAGTAATAATCTTATAGTTAAAGTTATGCTTATCTTTAATTATAAATTTAAAATAGCTAGGAGCTTTTCCTTTTATCTAATAATAGTGGTAGACTTTAGTTAACTTCTTAATTACCTAGCGTTTAATATTATAACTAGCCTACTAAAGGATCTTTATAAGGCATTAAACAGAGGGGTAACTAAAGTAATAATATAATTAATAGATTTCCCCTTCTAAGAGGTAAAAGGTAACTGTTTCTTTAGCCTCTAGTAGCTACTAAGGATATCCCTATTATTATATAACAGGCATAGTCTTATTGCCTTAGATTAGCATGTTTATAAGGTTATTAATCTTAACTTATAGCTTATCTATATTAGTAATAGAAAAGAGAAAAGGAGTTACTATATTAAGGATATAGAATTTAAGCTCTCTAAGTTCTATAAGTATATAAAGCATACCTTTTATAGTTATAGATCTAGCACTAAATTTAATAATTTATAGCTTATAGGGGATTATCTTTAATAAAGGTATTAATTATAGCAAAGCCTTTGCTTATCCTTAACCTACTATTAATTTGCCTACTACCTTAGTATTAGGTATAATACCTTTAAAGACTTCTTTAGAATAGCGTTCTTTAGAGATATAGTAGGTTAATCCCTTATTAGATTCTTACTATTAATATAGTTCTTACTTTAGGAAAGTATGCTAAAAGGCTTAGTTATTAAGGGTAGTAAGAATATTAGTATTTATAAGATTATAATTATCCTATTGTTATGAACTGGCCTTAGGGCAGCTGCACGTAAGCGTTCTAAGAGATATTATTATCCTTAGAGAGGAAGGATCGGACTAAGCTAGGTGTCGCACAGGAACTGGCTTTATACCAGTGTGTGTGTGGGTCGCATGGGCCTAGGTAAAGCCCTAACCTATCCGCCCACAGTTCGCGTCCTTTGCGTGCCCTTTCTAGAACCGAGACATAACCTAAGCTCCTAAGCTTAAGTTTATTACATACCCCCTTACTTAGGCCTCCCTTCCCCTTTACTATTATTATTAAAATGTTCTAAGTAAGTGGCGTACATACGTGATTAATATAGCGTGTTAGTGCGGGTCCTAGTGCGGGGCTTGTGCATAGCCTAGTAGGCCGAAAAATTTTTCCTTATAGGCTACCCTACCCTAGCCTTTAAAATAACTAGCCCTGCCTAACTCTAGCCCCCTGTAACACTAGCTCACTCTATTTTCTTACCTACTACTAGCTAATATTAAGCTTTACCTGCCTAGTTATTATCACTTTGTTTTTATACATTGCCTTTCACCTATTAAATTCCCCCTTTCCCCTAGCTATTGCTAGTCTTTCTAACCTCCTATTACTAACTATTTGCAATCCCCTTACTAGTCTATGTCTAAAGTGAGTGCGTAATTAGAGCTATCCTATGGCTATATCTAGATATAAATAATCCCACACATCCCCTATTTTTCCCTTTCCTTTTCCTTTACATACCCTTAATTCTATTATCTTATTAGTTATCCGCTGCCTGCCTCCCTTTAAATATCCTATTAAAACCCCTTTTGCGTCTAGCCTACCTCCTATTATATCCGCTGCTATTACCCTAAGTACTATTACCACCACTGCCTCTAGTAGTGCCCCCTCCCTGCTACTACCTCCTCCTCCCCTAAAAAGCTAAACTACCTTAGTAGTTATATCTTAGAGGGTAACTCTAATAACTCTAATAATTCTAATAGAGAGGAGCAAGAGATCCTATGTATTTAATGCATAAATAACCTTTGTAATAAGGGGACGTAAGAGTGCGCCCTAGGGTCTTATTAGGCCTGTCTTTCTTATTAGCATGCCTGTTAATTATGCGGCTAGGAGCCATACTTATACTTAGGTAACCTAAAACTAAGACGTGCGTATAAGCACCTTATAAACCTTTTAGCCACTAGAAAAGCTATTAAAACACTAGCTATAAGGCACACTACCTTTAAAAGGGATGCTACGCTATCCTAACAAAAACCTTTATCCGCTATTAAAAACATTTTAACACTATTTTAGCCACTACCTGCATTAATCCCTCTATGGTAACACCCCTTTGTTATCCCTTGCTAGGGTAGCACACGCCTAGGGCGCTACTAAATCACAGGCACTTATGCTTACCTAGTAGATAACTCCTACCTAATGCGGTGGTAATATAGTAATAGAGTTCTTTCGCGGTATATCTATAATAAATAATAATCTTGCCTGCGTTACCTCTATTTAGGAGAACGCCGCTACTAAGTAGCGTGTATTTAATAAGGCCCTTGCCCGCTAATTAACCACTTATCGCTATCCCCCTAGACTAAACCAGAATAACCTAGCTCCTTCTCCTCCTCCTGCCCCTAAGAACTAATTGCTTTCTAATGTAATAGAATACTAGCGCTAATACGTGCGTAGAGCGGAGAAGACTAGATTTGCTTATTCCTTAGTAGTTAAATAAAAACATACTCTTTTAGGCCTATTATATGTTATTACATTGCCCTATTATGCCTCGAATCTGTCTAGTGCCTCTATGTCTTGTATGTTTTCTAGTGGTTCCTACGTTAGCTACACGTATCCTTTCTATTTAACTAGCACATTCTGGTTTAACCCCTATCCTCTTGCGTTCTTAGCTACTAGTATCTCTTTAACCTAATACTCTGCGAGATTAGGGTTAGCATTGGTTATTATTAGTTCCAGTAGGGGTTGCTTATCCGCTAATATTTAACTAGGTAATAGATTAGAAGCTGCCTATTATACTAAATCCACATGGAAAACAGGGTGAAGTCCCTATGGCACATCTAACTTAATAGTTAAAGGTATAGGAACCTCTAGTACCTTATATTTAGCCATAACCTAATCCAATTTCTTGTATAGTCTATTTATCTTAAAATTTCGTAGGTTTAACTATACGTAGTCACTAACCTAAAAGCGTTCCGCTAGACGCTAGCTACTATTTATTTCCTCCTATTGCTATTATTAAATAAACGCTATAGCAGCCTGCGTTAGGTCTAAGCCCTCCTTAAGATATTGTAAGAATGCCTAGGCCCTCCCTTTAATAAGGTATAGGACATCTCCTTATCTAGTAGTTCTTAAATTATTACTAGGTTATAACCATATAGGGCTATGTTCGCGCTAATCCCTATTACTAATAAGTCCCTGTTATTTAAAGCAAGTTAATAAGCAGGGAGATATTCTAGCTATTCAAACTATAAAAATAATAGCATTACCCTTAGGATAGCCTAAACTTCTTAATTTGCCCTTTCCGTGCTACTATCTGTCTATAGATAATAAGCTATTAATAGTAACTACTACGTACCTACCTGGTTGCAAAGTATAGTCTAAAAATTACTTAACTAGTCTAAATCGTAATCCATAATAATTTATATAGGAAAGCCATAGAACCGCTACTAGCACTACTTAAACTATTCCGCGCATGCTTTAGCCCTTATTAATATCATAGCCTCTAGCTAGATATACTTAGAGAGTCTATCCGTAATAACCATAAGAAACCATGGGTTATCTAGGTGTTAAGCTAGTAGGTCTATTATAAAGTCAATAGAGATCTATGACTAGTAATGGTCTAGTGGAGGGATTGGTTTTAATAAGCCTTATCTTAGCTAGCGGCTCTTCCGCCCCCTATAATAGTAGCAGTTTCTTATAAACTAGGCAATCCCCTATAATATGCTATCCTAATAAAAATCCTCTAAAGTGTCTTAAAAGTCATGTTACAGCCGGGATAGCCTAGTAAGGGTGAATCGTAGACCTATTGCGTTAAGGTTATGGTAAGGGGTTCCTAATTTAGAATCTAAGTCTAGCCCTAGAATTAAAGCGTACCTTTAGCGCTAATTTAATAGTCCGCTATCTACTCCCTTGTGTTCGTAGCGTCTAGAAACTTCCGGGCCCTTTCCTAACTACCTTAAGCTATATCCTATATGTAGCATTATAAACTAAGGACTAGTCCTATAGAGATTAGAGATGCGTATTCGCAAACATTATTGCCCCTATTAGAAAACCTATAAACCTACCCGTAGTATCCTTACCCTTACCACCCCTAATGATAACACAGGGTTTACACTAGAGATAAGTCTAGTTCTTTTATAACCATACAGGCCTAGAGTTATTGCTAATTATATAATTAGCTCCTCTAGTCCCCCTTATTCTCCTCCCCTTAGAACTATCTTAATAGCGTATCTAGTCTTACTGCCTATAGGCTAGGCCTATACTATAGGTGAAAATTAAATAGCAATAGCGTCTCTGCCTATCTTACCTACTATTCTAATATCTCCCTTAGCGCTATAAAGTATTCTAAGTTCTTATAGTCTATAAGTATTATAAATAGCTTGCTAACGCTACATAGCTTTGCTAACTAAGCCTTTAGGCACAATATAATTGCTAATAGCTCCTTATTATATATAGTATAGTTCTATTAAGCTAGCTATAGTTAAGCGGAATAATAAGCAACTAGGTGTAAGATACCTTTATTATTAAACTATAAGAGGCAACCCCTAGAGCTATCCCTAAATAGTTAGCTTCTACTATAGTGTCCTTATTAGGGTCCTATTATATTAGGATAGGATATAATATAAAGGCTATCTTTAGCGCTTTAAACGCTATATTACATTTGTCTATCTACTAAAATAGGACGCCCTTCTTTGTGAGTTTAATTAAAGGGCCTATAATTGTTAAGAAGTGTGGTATAAAGTCCTAATAAAAGTTAGTAAACCTAAGAAATCCTCGCACCCCCTAACCTTCTTTAGCGCTTCCTAATCCTAGATAGCCGTAATCTTTTCCCTATCTAAGCGAATTTCTTTCCCTACGTGGATAATAAACCCTAGGTACTTAACTTCCTTTATTATAAAAACGCATTTCTTTATATCTAAGTTTAGTCCTACTTGCTATAGCCTTAAGAGCACTACTTAGACCTTTTATATATAGTCTTTCTAAGACCCTCCTAAGTAAATAAGGATATTATTAAGGTAAGTAGTTATGTAGTCCCCTAGGATTCCGCTAAGCGCGCTATTAATATATCTCTAAAAGGTAGCGGGTGCACCCACTAGGCTAAAGGGGCATATAAGCCACTTAAATAACCTAAAACGCGTCCGGAAGGCAGTCTAGTGTTCCTTGCCTTTAGCAATATAAAGCTAGTGAAACGCTGCTTATATATTTAGCTTTATAAACCACTTTGCCTCTAATAATAATTATAGTGTCTCCTTTACTAGAGGTAAGGGATAATAGTCTTATTCTATAATCTTATTAAGGGCATAGTAGTCTACGCAAAACCGCTATCCTTCTCCTAGCTTCTTTACTAATAACACCGGAGCTACTGCTAAAGAGAAGCTAGCCTATATCTATTCCTTATCTATAAGGTTAGTTACTTGCTTTTGGATCTTAAGGAGGTACTGCTATGGTATGTTATATAATAGGGCCTATGGGAGTTCTGGTTTAGATCCGTCTACGTTACGCTTTAATTAAATATAGTAGTCTAATTGTCCCTAGTGCGGTGGTAAGGCATTTGCCTTACTTTCTAGGAAGAGGTCTGTAAAGTCCCGTAGCGCGTTTGGCAATAAGGATAACAGGTCCTGTTCCGTAGCCTTAGGGGTTATGTCTATCTATAGAATTAATGTGATTTCCGTAGGCTAGTGGCATATAGTTAGATATATTCTTTCTACTTCTTTGCATGCCTTACGATTCCCGCGAAGGTAGAGCCTAAGATAGATATTGTTAGTTGCTTAACCTTCCTGTTAGTTAATGCCTGAATTTGTAGGTTGTTAGCTAATCCCACGCAGAGTTAACGGCGCGCTATGTCTAAGTTAATCTTATTCTATTCTATCTATAGTGTCCCTAAAATTAGCTACCTTGTTAACCTAGGGATTACATAGGTAACTATAGGTGTTTCCTATCTATCTAAATCCACTTAAAAACAGATAATATGTGTAATGTATAACCTCTTTTTGTGGCTCTCTTTTCCCCTTGTTTCACACTGACCGCAGTGCGAACTAATCTTTTCTTTAAGAGAGGGAGGCGTTCTAACTAGAGTTTTTAGACAAGGCGTTTGCTTATAGTAGCATAATAGTTATAGCCCGTGTTAACAAGAGCATCTGTAAAGGTAGTCTTATTAATTAATATAAGAACTAGAAAAGGTATAGAGTCTATGTTAGACTAGATCTGTTTAAAGTCCTTATTAGTAATAACTATTTGCTATAACGCCTCTCTATCTATCCTCCCTGCTACCCTAGTTAAATAACTTAATACTAGGGTTCTTCTTTTCTAACACATTTACTGTCTTCTCTTCTTTAGAGTCGTCTTCCTCTTCCTTTATATTACATGCGTTAATAGCTACCTTTCTATGCTAACGTTTTAGTGAAAGCAAAGGGTAGTTAGAAACAAAATGCTTTCCTAAACCGCACCGCAGGTATTTGCCCTCCTTATAACGCGTGTTACGCATAGCCTAACTAACCCACTTAGCCCGCTTACCGCTAGCCTTATTACCTAACTTTGCCTTATGCTAATTTCCTAGTGACTTTCCGTGTCCTTTTGGGCCTATTCTAGATGCGTTAATTATATGTCTATTATAGGAGTGTCCTTATCCTAGGCAGGGGCCTTAGGCATATACGCCTGCCTTTGCGCACGGTTCTTCTCCTCTAATTAGTAGGACTTAATATCTAACAAGATACTGTAATACTAGGCTATTGCTACTAAGTAATCTATGCGTAATATATCTTGTCTAACGCTATAGTCCCTTATCTGCTTATTAAGTGCTATGCGTAGCTTAGCTAGCTTCACAAAGTCCTCCTAATCTAATCCCCTAGCTAGCGCTAATTTCTATTTAAAACGAATATAGAAGTTACTAAATCGCTTATTTAGGCATTGCGCAATCTGGTTAAGCTCTGTAATTGCTAATTCCTGTTAATAGGGTTATTAAATATCTTAGTAAGGTAGTTTAAGAACTTCCGTAAATTATAAAGCACTAAGTGTCCTTCTTAAAATAGGGAGTAACTTATGCCTAAACCTTTAGTAATAGGTTCTAGTAAATAAAGCACTATTAGTCCTGCTAGGACCTAATGAACCCCTTATCCGTATCTAGCTTATAGGATATTAGGTTTTGCTATGCTATAAATAGGACCCTTTTGCTATTAAATAGGGGTCCTATTAGCAAGGGTTTTGCTTAATAAGTTAACTAGAAAAGTTAGATCTTTGCTTGCTAGCGAGGTCCTTAATTTATTTTAACTACTAAGTAATAAGCTCCTATAAGGTTGCTATTTTATTAGTCTCTATCCTATCCGCTAGTAGCGGTATATCCGTTAGCTGCTATGCCTTTATAGTGAAGGATAATAAATGTTATAAACTGGCCTTAGGGTAGCTGCACGTAAGCGTTCTAAGAGATATTATTATCCTTAGAGAGGAAGGATTAGACTAAGCTAGGTATTGCATAGGAACTAGCTTTATACCAGTGTGTGTGTAGGTTGCATGGGCCTAGGTAAAGCCCTAACCTATTCGCCCATAGTCCGCGTCCTTTGCGCGCCCTTTCCGGAACCGAGACATGACCCGAGCTCCTAAGCTTGAGTCCATTACACCTATAGCTCTAAGCAAAAGAATTATATAATACTTAGATATACTACTAGTAATAGCTCTTTATTATTTTTATTACTATCTTTAGTCTTTATATAGGCTATAAGATATAATTCCTATCCTTAGCTAGGGCTCTTATTAGGCTTATTATTATCTAGCCCTTTATAGAAGGTAAGAAACGCCTAGAATCTCTTCTCTAAAGGGAGTATATAATAGATCTTACTAGTAAACTAATAATCCTTCTCCTTTTAGTGTTCTTTATTAGAGTAATTAAAGGACTAATAGCTATTTTTACTATATATAAAGTAACGCTAAGGGCTATGCCTTAGGCTCTTACTATAATAGCCTCCCTTACCTTAGGGCTAATATCTATATTAATAGTTAGTAAACATAGCCTTAGGAGAGCTCCCTTATAATTATAGGTATTAGGTAGCTCTCTTATTTAACTATAAGATTATAATTACCTTATAGAGGTCTTTAGTAAGACTCTTAAAGCCTAGGGAGTGGTTATACTTTACTATCTAGTATTTAGGCACACTAGCTATAGTGTTTAATATTTACTTATAGAGCTTAGTATTTACTATATTAGAAGGATATAAGCCTTAATAGATCTTCTTAAGGGTAGCTAGTATAATTTTAAGGCACTCTAGCCTAGTTTTATTAGAGTTCTTAGCAATAGTGCTATTTAGAGTTATACTACTCTATTTATATTAGTAAAACTATTAGTTACTTTCTGTCTTAAAGCATTAATAAATATAGTTAATTATCTCTTTATATATAAGGTTTTAACTAAAGAGGTAATTAAGGTAATACTATTTAGTATTATTAATTAAGATAATTAGGAAAGCCTTCTAAGAATGCGTTTAAGGGAGGTTAATCCTATTATACTTATTTTTAAAGAGCATAACTTTTAGGGCAAGGAAATTATATAATTATCCGCTATAATAGTCGCTATCCTTATATATCTTTATAAGTTCTAAGATCTTCTTTATAATCTAGTCCTTAGAAGAGAATTACTATATAGGTAGTAAGGTTTACTATAGATAGGGATCTTTAGGGTGAATTACTTAATATAATAAGGTTTACTATAAAAGAGGCTCTCTTATAGGTTAAGGGGTTTAAAGGTGCTATTAGGGTTAGGAAGGATAAGGTTCTAGGGTAAGTAGATAAGGGGGTTAAGGAGGTTAATGTTTAGGAGGGTTAGAGAATTATAATCTCCCTTTAGGCTATAATAGCCTTATTTCTTATTAGACTACTTCTTCTAGAGATATTATAATTACTAGTCCTTAGCCTTATCTTATAATAACACTATAATCTTACAGAGAATTCTATAGTTCTCTAATAAGGTCTCTATTAGCTATTATAAAGGTATTCTTAGACTATCCTTTAAAGTCTTCTTAGAATAATTCCTAGAGGTTATTATCCCTCTAGTCTTAATGCTTACTAAGGTTAATAAACCTTATAATATAGTTATTAAGCTTAGACAGCGTAGCAGAATTAGGGTTAACTACTATTTATTCTTTCTAATCTTTTATAAGAGTATAGGAAAGAGATTATAGTTATATTAGTAGTTTACTCTCTTAGGGTCTCTTAGGTACTATTAAGATTTAGGATAGTTTCTTATTACTAGAGAATTAAGGCTCTTCTCTTAGTAATAGTCTAGGCAATTATATAGCTTCTATAGTAGCTTAGGTCTTCCCTCTTATTACTAGTCTAGCTTCCTAACTTATTATAAGTAATAGTTATTAATATTAGGTTTAAAGCGAATACCTTATGGCAATTAATTTAGTTATTTAGTTAGTTTTCTTATAGTAGGTATAGGATTAGTCTCTCTATTAAAGATAAAGATAATAATAGAAGAAGTTAATCCCTAGGTTTATAATAGATATAGAATTAATCTCTTTATTAAAAGTAAAGATAATAATAAAAGAAGCTAATCCCTTAGAAGCCTAATAAGTCTATAACCGGAATTCAAGTCTCTTCCTTTAGCACACTCTTATAGCTATGCCCCTATTCCTAAGGATCTAGATAATAGGAAAATAACTATAGTATCTGTAGAAATGTCTTTTCTTATAATACCTAACTTATCTATGATTATAATTAACCACTAATTAGTGTTAGAACACTAAGGTGCCTGCGCAGGTAATTAATACCTTTGTTATTAAAGTCTATAATAGTTAATGATAATAATCTAGGAAAGAGAGAAGAGAGAGAGGAGAGGAATTTAGCTAGCTAAAAAGTGGGTGAAACCCGTAAGTAAAGCAAAGAGGGGGTGGTGAAAAGGGGCAGCTAATCACAAGGCGTGCATCCCTCTGAGGGCTTCACTCGGCCCACAATTGGCGAGGTCTTTGGCCACGACTAATCCGATGATGATCCGAAGGAAGCAACAGTACTAGAGTTTAAAATATTAAAACTTAATAATTACTAATAATTAATTTATTAGCTTATAAGGCTTACTTTTACTAATAAATTTAAAGGATTTTAAGTTAATTTTAAAAAGAATATTTTTTTATTTTTTTCATAAAATTTTTTTCTCTAAACTTATTTTAATTAGAAATAATAGATAAAAAAGGTTTAGGGTTAGAATTAAGGTAATAAATTTTATACTTTTAATTAGTAGCTTTATAATTATCCTTTTAATTATATAAAGTATATAAAATATATTTTAGTTTAAATTTTTATTAAGATTTTATTCTTAAAATATAGGAAATTATATAATTTAATTAGTTTTATAGGTTAATTTTAGGTTATTTACGTATTATATTATATAATATAACTTACTCTCTTCGCTAGCGGCGTCGGCCTGGGGTTGCAGCTTCAGAGACGCCTGACTCCTATACACGCAGGTAGTCCGGCCCGTCCTCGCCTATGGGGCAAGCGCCTACCATATCCTAACTAAGAAGGGTGGAAAGCTAAGAGGAGTAGTAAAAGCTTTATAATAGACTAATTAGCCTACCTCTAAATTATAGCTAGTGCGTTTAAGGCTATACCTATTGCCTAACTAGAGGTTAAGACTTATATCTCCCCTAGATCTATACCTAAATAAGATAAAATAGAAGTTTAAAGAGAGAATTATAGAGAGCGAAATAGCTATAATAATCTAAACCGCTGCTAACTTAGTATAGTTAGTATTATATTATAGATAGAGACCCCCTAGAAGTAATAAACTAGTAGCGAAACTACATAAGGAATAGAGATAACACTAGGATAAATAGTATAATAAGGAATGTCTAGGATAGCATAGACTTATAAGAGAACTAACTAAGGATTAATCACTAACTTATAACCTAAAGGAAATCTAAAGATTCTATATAGGCCTAGAAAAACATATCTCCTTAACTATAGTTTAACTATATACTAAAAAGATTAGTCTTAATAAGTTCCTCTTCTAGAGAGGCGTTCCTAGGGTAAACTTACTGCTATATAGCTATAGTAAAGCAGTTAAGGACTAATATTATATTATAGTAAACTACCCTAAATATAATTACTAACGCCCTTAAATACGCTAGCCTAAAGACATATAGGAGATAAGGCTAGCCCTAAACTACCCCCTAAAGGTAAGAGTAATAGCTAAATAGTTCCTTAGTATAAAATAACTTTAATACTACTTATTAGTATAAGAACTAGTAGCTAATATATATAGTAAAGAGGAGGAGCTAGAGCTAGGGCACTTCTAGCGCTAGGACTAATAGCTAAGATATAGATATAGTAAATAACTAGGGAGAGATATAAGATTATATAGTTTAGAGCTAGTAGTAAGCTAGCTAAAGAATTATAATTCTAGAACTATTATTAGATTAATTTTAAATATATAATGCTAGGTATTATAAGCCTTACTAGTCTACCTCTGCCCCTTTACTAAGCTATACCTACCTAACTAATTACTTCTCCTCTAGGACTAGAATTACCCCTCTATTACCTTAGCCTACCCCTTAGTGGGTAAGGCTATAGCTAGGAGATGGTTTATCTCTATAGCATAAGCATCTAGGCGCTATAGCTAAAAGATAACCTTATTATATTGCTCTCCACTAGCGCTAGACTAGCCTAGGCCTATAGCTAAGGCGCTACGCTTCTTCTTACTTTAATTACTAGCATAGAGCTTCTTTATATAATCCTAATAGTTATCTAGGACCTATAGAACTATTAGACCTAGACTAGACTTAATATTAAACTAGAATAATAGTACTTATACTACCCCTAGTAACTATAGCTACCTAAACTTCTACTAGCTACTAATGCTTATTTTATTAACCACTTAAGTTAGGCTAAGAGTAAATTAGCACTAGATCTAGCCTAGAATAGAGGCGCTAACTACCTTTAAATATCTATAGTTATAGACCTAATAGTTAAAATAGGTATTAGTAGCTAGCCCTATATAAAATAGTTAGCCTTGCTTCTAAGCTAGGATAGATCTAACTTACTAGTAATATTATAGCACTAGTGCCTAGGGTAGTTAATTAATTAAGATTTATAAGAGACATATTAAATCCTATAGGGATCCCCTAACTATAGTAAATTAGTATTAGAATAGAGGTAAGCTAGGGCTAGAGAGGTTATACCTTTAAATCCTTAGCTATAGCTTACTTAAGCTACTTCTTAGTTAAAGACTTTTAAGAATATTACTTATTTTTAGAGTTTTCCTAGGTAGATTAGAGCTAGATAAGCATAGAACGTAAGAGTACTTATAGCAGCTAGCGCTATTTTAATAGATAACTTAATAAATCTATAGTAATATTAGCAATTAGGCTAATACTAGCCTAGGAGCGCCTTAGGTAGCTCTAAGGAAGAAAAGAACCTATAGGAAGTTTAATAAAAAGAGAAAAGAAGGAAGACCCCTTTAGGGGGAGGAACCCTTCTTATACTTATATAGGGAGGAGGGGCTAAATTATAGATATTAATAAAGAAAGAAGAATATAAGATAAGAATCTAGTTAGTTAATGCCTAAGAGACCTAGGCCTAGAAATAGCTAGGAATTAAACTAAACCTATACCCTTACTATAGAAGACAAATAATATTAGGTGCTTTAACTTCCCTAGACTAATAAGCTAGACCTAGGCTAGAGAAGGCTAAAAAGTAAGGCTATAAAGAGCTAGCTAAAAAGTAAAAGAGAAGTAAATTACTACCGCAAAACTAAATCTAGCATGCTATAAGATAGTATAAGAGGCCTAGAGCAGCGCTAGAGTAAACCTAGGATAGAGCTAGGTAAGGCTTAGAACCTAGGATTTTCCTTTTTCTTTCTTTTCTTTTCTTCTTATTAGGATAAGGCTAGTGTAAGCTAGCAATAAACACCTATAATAGGCTATAAATAACGTAACGCAGGCCTAGTGCAGGGTTAGCGTTAGCCTAAACATAGATGCAAGGGGTTTTTCTTCCTATTAAAGGGTTTTCCCTTTTAACGAAGCAGCAGGAGTACTAGTACTAGCCCTACATAAAGCTAGCTAGCGTAAATAATATATATATATATAATATAACTTATAATAACTTCTTATTAGATATATATACCTTATAGTGCCTTATAATTAAGAAAATCTACTTTAGCGTAAGAAAATAAAAACAAATACAATTAAATACAAAATAATACATGTATTGTATTGTATTGTGAAAAAGTACTTGTATTGTATTGTGTATTGTATTGTATTGTATTGTATTGTAGTGCAAAGCTCTGGTTATAGCTAGGAGATAGTTTATCTTTACTACGCAGGCATCTAGACGCTATAGCTAAAAGATAACCTTATTATACTAGTCTCCCTAGCGGTAGGCTAGCCTAGACTTACTATAAAGGCACTCTGTTTTTCTTACTTTAATTACTAGTATTTAGCTTCTTTATATAATCTTAATAGTTATCTAAGACCTAGAGAACTATTAGACCTAGACTAGAACTAATAGTAAACTAGTATAGTAGTACTTATACTACCCTTAGTAACTATAGCTACCTAGACTTTAACTAACTACTAGTGCTTATTCTACTAACTAGTTAAATTAAGCTAAAAGTAAATTAGCACTAGACTAGGCCTAGAATAAGGGCATTAACTACCTTTAAATAACTATAGTTTTAAACCTAATAGTTAAAATAAGCATTAGTAGCTAGCCTTATATAAGATAGTTAGCCTTACTTCTAAGCTAGAATAGAATAGACTTTCTAGTAATATTATAGTACTAGTGCCTAAGGTAATTAATTAACTAAGATTTATAAGAGATATATTAAATCCCCTAGGGATCCTTAACTACTATAGATTAAAGTTAGAGTAAGAGTAAGGCTAGGGTAAAGGAGATATACCTTTAAATCCTTTACTATAGCTTACTTAAGCTACTTCTTAGTTAAGGATTTTTAAGGGTATTACTTAGAATTAGAGTTTTCCTAGGTAAATTAGAGCTAGAATAGTATAGAATATAGGAGTACTTATAGCTACTAGCGCTATTATAAAATATTTATAATTAGCTTATAATAAATATTAGTATTTAAGCTAATACTAATCTAGGAGTGCCTTAAATAGCTTAAAGGGAGAAAAGAACCTATAGGAAGTTTAATAAAAAAGAGAAAAGAAGTTAAACCCCTTTAGGGGCCCTTTAGGGGAAAAGCTCCCTCTTATAGGGAGGAGGGCTAAATTATAGATATTAATAAAGAAATAAAAATATATAATAAAAATCTAGCTAAATAATGCCTAGGAGACCTAGGCCTAGAGATACCTAGGACTTAAACTAAATCTATACCCCCTTATAGAAGATAAATAATATTAGGTACTTTAACTTCCCTAAACTAATAAGCTAGACCTAGGCTAGAGAAGGCTAAAAAGTAAAGCTATAGAGAAGTTAGCTAAAAAGTAAATAAGAAGTAAATTACTACTATAAAGCTAAATCTAATATGCTATAGGATAATATAAGAGGCCTAAAATAGAGCTAGAGTAGGACTAGAGTAAAGCTAAGTAAGGCTAGAAACCTAGGATTTTCCTTCTTTTCTTTCTTTCTTTTTTTAATAGGATAAGGCAAAAGGCTAGCGTAAGCTAGAAATAAACACCTATAATAGGCCACACACAACGCGACGCAGGCCTGAAATAGGGTTAGTGTTAGCCTAAACATAGATGTAAAGGGTTTTTCTTCCTAATTAAGGGTTTTCCCTTTTGACAAAGCAGCAGGAGTACTAGTACTAGCCCTACATAGAGCTAGCTAGTGTAAATAATTCAATCTTATATCTCTAGTAGGATATGTCTTAGAAGAGGGTTATTAGCTTATAGACCTTTGCCTTTCTAGTGTTACGGTGCAGTCCCATAGGGGCCATCGCGGGTGTCAAGCGCGCACGCACGGGTGGTGTGCCCGATCCATTGCGCCACAGGCATGGGCAAAGGATACGTATTGAACAAGTCTCTCTGACTTGCTCAATTGACACCTATATTGCTAGGTCTAGGCAAAGCCTAGATCATCACATCTAGTCTCTTTTAACTTTAATGCCTTCTTTAGTATTACTTAAGTTAGGATTAAAGAGAGAGGCTTTAATAGCTCTCCTTATTAGGGAGCTTTTAACCTTCTTATCTCTATTATAAGAAAACAGAATAGAGATATAGTATTAGGGTTATATAATAGGTTAAAGGATTATCAGGAAAGCGGAGCACCCTGATTGAAGCACTTGTTGCGGAGGTCAGGGGCAGGGAGCTCTGCGTAGCAGCTTCCCGCTTTCCCTCTATTAAAATAAGGCTATTCTATAGAGACATCTCTTCTAATTAGTTAGTTCTAAAATACTCTTTAGTAACTAGTTAAGAAAATTTTTCTATCTCTTTTCACTACCTAACTACTCTTAGGGGGTAGTTAAGGAGAAGGAGGCCTGCTATAGGCATAGCTTGCTATAGGCAGCCCCTAGTAGGGCCCTAGAGGGCCCCTAGAGGAATAGAAAAGCTTATATATTTAAAAATAATTAAATTTAAAGATACGCAATTAATTCGCGATCGTAGATATAGTGTTATAGTGGAATTATGGTTGCAAAGAACTTGCGATACGAATTATGGTGTTATGGTTACGCGATATAAAAAGAAAAAAAGAACACAGATATAATTCGAATGCGTGACCTTTTAAATTACCTGTTTTTACTATTATAACATGGTAAATGTAAAGGTTACTGCGTTACGTAAGCAGAATTCACGGTGGACCCTTGCATTTAATCTTAACACCAAACCATTACGATTAATTTCAACATCGCGATCAATTACAACACAATTAATTTCAACTTAATGAATTTGAACACACTTATCTTCAATATAATTAATTTTAATATCAAAAATATCACCCTTACCAGGCAACTCTATGTGGTAGCAGGCCAGGACTTAACGCTTCTTAAAAGAAGCCGCCTTAGGCACCTATCTTATAAACCAGAGTTAGCGCCTATTACGAATCATCGGGAATTAAAGTATTACAATGCCCTAGGTCCCGAATATCTATAGTTATACGTTAGCAAGGTAGTTAGGAGAATAGCGAATTACTTATAATTTAGTAAAGCATAATTAAGCCACTATCCCCTATAGTCTATACACACTTGCCTAATTTATTAATATTATAATTTGCTTTGCTTTATATTAGATTTATGGTTTATGGTTTAGGTTTTCGTTAGGATATTCTATAGTATTGGTTTTATAGTAGTAAGTATAAAGCTAGACTAGAACTCTACTATATACATATCTATACCTATTACCCTCCTCCTAACCCTATTACTTTTACTTTAAAATACCTTTACTACTAGTTATTAATGGCTAGCTAATAGCCTAAAGAGAGGTTCTTCTTTTAAATAAGGTAAGGAAGTAGCCTATAAAAACCACTAATCTATAAGGGCAATCTACTACATAGGGCTAGTCTATATAGTATTTAATATAGTTAATAGTGCTAGCCTTACTGCTAACTAGACTAAACGCGATATTCTAAGTAAATCTTAGGTTATAAGGAGTATAGTAATTATAGACTATATACCTACCTTAGGGTCTATATACTAAGACAAAAGTAAGGCATAAGAATGCCACCTAAATCCACCCACTATTTAATATCGTGAAGTTAATATAACTATGCACACACGTACGCACGTATAATCCTACTAACTCGCAAAGTAAGGCAGAAATTGCAGAATTTACTAATAAAAGCAAACGCTATGAATTTTATATATAATAATTTAATAATTTATTTATGTGTTTTTCTTCTAGTAGGATTTATAGTATTACGTATAATAGTCCTACTTTCCTATGTTTAAGGGCTCCTTTCTTACTTTAACCTCTTACCTCTTACCTTCTCCTCTTATAAGAACCTGAATTTCTACTTAACTTTCTACTTTAATTTTCTATAAATTCCTATCCTATTATTATTTATTTTATCTTACTTTCTCTAGGTAGTAAGTTATCCTCTATTAGCTATAATAGTTATATACTACTCCTTTTGCTACAGCTCTAGGTATACGCTATTGCTAGGTTACGTATAACATAGTAAATTATCCTATTTTAAGATATTTATAGGCATCCTAATAAGATAGCTTCTATTACTCCTCCTATACCACTGCCTAATCCCCTTATAATCTAGGCTATAAGAATCTAGCTAATACTATAGATATCCCTAACAATAATACCTCTAAAACGCGTAAATATTAGCGTTATAAATAGGACAAACCTATTAATAAATTCATTAGCTTTAAAAATAAGGATAAGTTAACATAAAAATGCCTAGAATACTATAACTAATAGAACACACTAGTATATGCTACTGTTTAGTACCCTAATATTAACCTAATATTATAATGCTAATATTAATTATAATAGTCTTAAGCTCTTATAAGATTCTTACGTTCTATATTAGCTATAGTATATAGTAGTAGTAAGCGCCTAATTACTAGAGTGTAATCCCTAAGTAGTAACTAACTTAGCGACTTCCTACACTATTACCCTAATAGTAATAATAGCCTATAAGCCTATAAGAGGTTATAGCTAATATCTTAAGATAAATAACATATAGATTAATAAGGTTTCTTTACTATAGATAGGCTTCTTAAGATATACTAGAAGAAGCTAAGGTATATTCTTAATAGGTATAGCGATTTACTTTACTACTATATATATTTATACTAAGATAGAGTAGGCCACTATCTAATAAGAGTATTAAGCTATGTGATAAGCTAGAGAAAAACCTACCCCTACTCCTTCCTTAGCTACTATTCTAAGCTAGGTAGCCTCTCTATATTAACCTAGAGTTTAGGAACTCTTTAGTAGCTAAATTAATATAGTAGGTAGTCTAGGTAATAATAATAATCCTAACTTAGGCATAAAACAGAAAGCATGCCTATTATACTATTACACGTTTTCCCGCTAGAGCTTTATTACTCCTAATAGAGTAAAATAAATATACTATAAGCAGTGCTATTATAATATAGTAGATAAATTCATACCTTCTTAGTCCTTAGTAAGGGATAATTCTAATTTAAATATATCACTTTCTTAGCGTTTATTAGTATAACTATATCTGCCTTTAAACCTTAGTAGGTCTGCTTCTTAAGATTTGCTAGTCTTACCTAATCTAGTCTTTAAGGGTAATCTAGATTAGTTATACCTAACTAAGCGTAACCATAGCTTAATTAAACACTAGGTAGTAAACCTAGCGTTAAATAGCATAGAGTATTACACTTATTATAAGGTAAGATAGTTTAATCTTAATATTAGGAATAGTATCTGCTACTCTTGTAACTATTGCAACGCAGTCCCTTAGGGCCGCGTATCTTATAATTAACGCTATGCTAGTTAGCCCTTTTTTAGTCTAGAGAAAATAAGCTTAATCCTAGGATAGTTCTAGGTTATTTACCTAAGCTTACGTAGACTAAAGAGATGCTTATTACTAAGGTTTACGTTTACGTTATGGTTATAACCTATTATGGCTAGTAGTATAGATATAAGGGCTATGTAGTTAACTTTATAAAGAATATTAGTTAAGTCTATAACTAGCTACTGCTTTTGCCTAGGGATCTTAATATTATTATCCTTTAACCTATAAATTAGATAAATTAGCTATATATAATCCGTTAGTTCTATAACTAGTTTAGAGTATAGTAGCCTATTATCTAGGCCTAGCTTATGTATCTATAGGCTAATTATCCTAGGTATTGCTATATTAAAATAAATAAGGCTAATCTACTCTATTTACCTAGTAATAGAGATATTATAGACTAGCTTATAGTAGAGATAACTAAGGCTATTAATATTAAAGATACCTACCTTAATAAAGAGGATAACTAGATTAATATATACTTTAACAGAGCTATGATTCTAAACTTTATTACCTAGGAATAGGAGCTTACATAACTCTATTATTAGCTCTAAGGTACTAATAGGCCTTAGGTGCGGCTAGAGTAGATTTCTCTTTAGCAAGTGAAACCTTAAATATACCTTAATATGCCTAATATTTATAGTATGCCTTTAAATAAGTTTAATTAGTCTTAGCTATTACTCTTAAAGGCATTTCTAGGTCTCTTTTTAAATAGTAAAGCTAAGTTTATTAAGCCTTATAAACGCACTATAAGCTACTCTAACTATATTAATCGCCTAATTAAGTATAATAATAGTTACTTTGCTTAGTATCCTTAATTTTGCTATATTATATTTAATACGCTTATATGTTAGTAAGTAAATAAATAAAGCGCTTACTTTATTAAGAGAGGAGGTTAGTATTAGGCTATTAATATTAACTAGCTTTAACTAGCATTTAACTTAGATACTACTAAAGCTAAGGCATTACTTAACTCTATAGTAAGATTCTTAGGAGCCTATAAGGCATATAAGCTTACTAGGAAGCTATAGGAACTAGCTTAAGGCATATATTTATGCTCTTAGCTACCTAGCTATGTTTATTACCCTTTTAGCTGCTAATTTACACTAGTAAGACCTTTAGAGGTTTATACTAAATTATAATTAATAGTAGTTAGGAATAACTAAGTTAAGACTAAAATTATAGGCAAGAACCTTTATAAGAATCTATATATATTAGTATAGTACTTTAAGATACGCTTCTAATTATTCTTTAAGTAAGTTCTTTAGCCTAAATTTAGTATTAAGGAGTATTAGTACTAATATAAGTAGTAGTCCTAAGGTAGCCCTTACGCTTACTACCTCTTTTAGATTAAAAATACCTTAACTACTAACCTTATAACTAAGTAACTATAGAAGGACTTTGCTAAGTACTAGGGTAGTATATTACTACTACTAATACTTGCCCTAAGTTAGTGAATTAGTAGTGGTAGGGTAATAACCCTTTAATCTTACCTATTATAAATCCTAAGTTTAGGGATTTAGTTAATATAGTTAATTAAGTTTAACGCTATAAGTGCATAGGTGTATACTATTAGCATTATAAGTAACTACCTAATAGAATATTAATAGAGGAGATATACTACTAATTCTACTTTCTATAAGCCTATTATAAAGAGCTAATTATTATAAAGAACTTAAACCCGTAGTATCTTATGTTTAATAAGGCTTAGAATAATACCTTTCTAAATAACTTTAGCCCTATAGTTATAGTCTTATAGCTTGCTAATATTAACTTTACGCCCTATATAAGTATATATGCTATAATTACCTATATAGCAAAGTACTATAGTAAGGCTAAATAATAGTTAAAGACCTTTAAGGATATAGCTAAGGAGATACTACCTAGGGTTAATATAAGTTATAGGCTTATTAGATTTATAGCTAAGTTTATAAATAAACTTATTACTAAGAGAGACTAGTCTATATAAGAGGTCCTATATTTACTACTTAACCTTAACCTTTAAGAAGGATTATGTATTGTTTACAGTATTAATTACTACCTACCTAATAAGCATTAGTAGGCGGATTATTTACCTGCTAAGGGTAAAGATTAAGTCTAATAGACTTCTAATTCTTACTAAAAGTATCTAAATTGCCTTATAAGCCTATAGGATCTCTCTTATTTTTAGTTCCTAACCTATATTAACTTCTCTATAAAGCCTAAGTATTAGTAAGAGTTCCCTAACATGCCTAACTAGGTCCTAAATTACTTCCTATAGTATAAGGCTAATCCTAATAATAAAAGCTTTAAGGACTTTTATAGAGTAAAGCTTATGCTTAACTATCCCTATACTAATTATAACTAGCTTAAGATAGTAAAGGAGGAGAGCTTTACTACGTTTTATAAGGCATATATGCATTATTAAAGAGTCCACGCTAGCGCTTATTATTATAATTACTATAGGAGCTACCTCCTATAGTAGAAGATAAGTTTAAGAAAGACCCTTAATAGGAAAATAAGGTCTTGCCTAAGGCTTAATAGGAATTAGCTTGCTAAATTCTAAACGTTAAACTTAATATAGATAAGGTTAAATTACTTAGGAACTATAATTATAATTTAGCCTATAATTAGTAAGATTACATTAGCACCTATCCTAATCTTCTAGCGTAGAAGAGAGTACTAGAAGAATCTTAAGGAGTCTTTTACTATTACTATTACTCCTTAGGATCCTCTAAGTAACTAGAATATCTTAAGCCTTAATCTAGAGTAGCGCCTTATTTATAATATATATCTTTACTATCTTAAGGATACCCTTAATCTAAATAAGCAAATACCTAAATTACTTCTCCTATAGGTTAATAGCTAGGGAGGCATAGGAAATCATTTGTAATTCACACTATATCCGCGGCACTAGAATAGCGCGCCCTAGGATATATTATATAAGCTACCCCTACTAGAATTACTACAAATAGTATTAACGGAATAATACTACATTTGCTACTATATTTTCTAGTCTTAAGGCAGATTATAACCCTTCCTAAGCTTTTAACTAATAAGCTTTCTAATTTATAGGGTACCTTATAAATAGTTAAATATATTATTATTAATAAGAAGTCTATAATTAGGCTAAAGATGCTTTACTTAATTAACTAATAACTTTATTAGATCTTTTCTAATCTAGAGTACTTTAGTAGCTATAGCGTAATTCTCTTTAGTAACTTCTACTAGCTTTTACTAGTCTTTAAGAAGCCTCTCTATAGCACTAATAGACTTATAAATAATATAGATCTAGCTAGGCGTAATGCCTATTAGGCCTTTAATAAGACTATTATTCTTTAGCAAATTATCCGCTAATAAGGTAATGCATAAGCACTATTCCATAAAGCTCTCTAGGGCCTTCGTTTAGGTTAGCTATTTATTAACTATTAGCAGCTTCTTTGCTTACAAATTTAATCATAGCTCTTACCTTAAGAGGTTAAGTTATTTGTAAATGCGGTTTATATCTATAGTATAAATTAGCAGGTCTAAGATTATAACCGCGATTACATAGAAAGGCTTACATCGCTAATTATTCAGGTCTACGTAACATATATTAGCGAATTTAGACATAATACTAATTCTTAGATAGCTAGAAACCTTCACTAAACTTTACTAATTTATATTAGAGCAAGGGTTATGCTAACAGAGAATATCTAGATGCCTATCGCCCTTGTTAATAGCGCTATAGGGATTATAGAAGATATTTACTAGGATTAAGATATTACTAATCCTTACTAATAGGCTCCTAATATTATATTTATATAAATAAATAAGTACACAGGACTGCCCTTTTTCTTAGAGCCTAATAAGGCTACTATAATTCCTATTTTCTAAGTATATCACAAATTTGTTAAGGGTAGTAACTTATATAGCTAGCGTTAATTTCCTCTTATAATTATATATAGCATCACTATACATAAGTTATAGGGCATTACTCTTAATAAGGCAGTGGCTAATATCTTCGCAAAGGAGTTTATAATAGGCCTTATATACGTTACTATCTTAAGAGTAAAGACTCTTAAGGGTATTATATTTAATACTCCTTTTAATCTTAGTACTCTCACTTCTTAAACTAACCTAGATACTAGTCTAAGGGTTCTTAACGCGCGCTAACGAGAGGTTAAGATAATTCACGCTATATTATAATAATACGGTAGCTAAGATATTAAGGGAGGAAAGGAAAGGAAGTAAGGGAGGGGCCTAATATATGAATTCGTATAATAGTCTATACTAGATTAACTAAAAAGACCTTTTACGCACTTTAACGAATTGTTATATAAAAAAACGGAAGTGGATAATAGTTAGCCTAGGCGGATACCGACGCTTTCCCTGTGCCTATGATGCCGATAAGTTCGGGCAGCCATAAGGATCTTGTAAGTATAGCTATTATCTTTATCCCTTAGGGGTTCTTAGGATATTAAATCTTAGAAGTAGTAAGCTTCTTTTATATTATAAGAGAGTGCCTTCTAAGAGTTAGGTACGTAGTGGAACGCGCTAACTAAGTAATTAAAGATAGGTTAGACTAGTTACTAACTAGGCCTTAATCCTTTAATAGCTTTAAAGTCTTTGTAAGGTCTTAGGATTAGATCTTAGGAGTTATAAGGCTCCTTTCTTATTATAGGAGAGTGCTTAGACTTCCTTAGCATAACTATACACGCTTTTAGCGGCCCTCCTATTTTATAGGGCAGGTTTATAGTATAGCTATCTCTTTTAATTAACCTTACTAATCTATGGTTAGGAAAAACCGTGTGGTTATCTATAAAGTTAACTACTAATTAGTATTAGAATCATAGGGTGCCTAACGTTAGGATTAATAGCCTAGGGAATAGGAATTATTCTTCTATTCTAGGCGTTATAATCTATTAGTTATAAGTGTGTGTGTAGAAGAGAGGAAAAGAGAGGTGTAAGGCACTATGCGTTATCGTAAGGCGTGGCACCCACAGTGGCGCACGTAGTCATCGAGCACGTCGCTAGGAGAGGCTGTGAGGTGTGACATGCGGAGCGATAGGTCTTAAGTGATTGTAAGGTGCAATGTTAGCGACAGCTAACATTGACGGATCTTTGGTCTAGTGGCTTACCTCACACACCTTTGGGGTTATGACAAGAGGCTTTTTCAGATTATAAGAAGTGGCTATAAACGCACTGCGTTTATGGGTCACCTAACTTGTGGGTCCTTGCCCTATCAGAGGGCAGGCCAGTGAGTCATAAGTGGGGCCACGGCCCGACGTTTTGCCAGGTAATTGCGGCTGCGTGCCGCGATCGATATCATGCTTGTTCCAACAGAAAGGCTTTATTTATTTTATAAGGATATAAGGGCTTTAAAGCACCTAGGCTTATAACCTATTATAATTATAATGCGTGTTCGCTTGTATTGCATGTAAAGTACAAGTTACATAGGTATAGGTTATAGGCAGTACTTGCCTGATGTACACTCCACCGCGCAATCCAGCCGAAGTGGACCTGATTGGCTGTGAAATCTAACAACGTGAAAGAGACGTGGAAGAGTAATTAGTAATCTGTAACTGAGCACCAACAAAGAAGGTTAGATCAAATCAATCTGTTTTGAGGAATTTCAGATGGCCCACTAGCGGGGTTTCGATTGGCTGTTATTACCCGCAGCTCGGGAAGCGCAGAGGTGGGAAGTTTCAAGGACGATCCCACTTAGCCAACACTCACTTTTCGATCCTTCCCGCCCACGATCTTCCTCTGATGAGATAAGTATCGAATCTATGGAAGCTAAACAAGGGAAGGGAGGCTCTATACCAACTTCCACATCTATCAAAGAAGACCACGATCGATCAGATCGAATAGCAAACAAGCGAGGTCTTCGGATAGATCAACAATCGAAGCAATGCACGGATGTGATAGCACGGATCGCGATATCAAACGCGATGCGGAAGGCTGCCGGAACCAAGGCGGCAAAAGAAAAGTGATACCCAAGACGTGGGGCTGCGATATCCAACGTAAGTAACCCAAGGCCATTTTCATGGGAGGTGGTTTGGCGGAATGGGCCTCCTGATATGGCGCTCAGTATCTCTGCGACATGTTCTTCGACTGCGCTGCCTACCCGTCTACTCTAGCCTGGGTGGACTTATTCGGATACGGATAGATCAAAGCCAGTGTGCAAAATTCCATGGAGCGTCGCAGGACCAAAGATGACAGGAAAGTCACGGAACAAAACGACAATGAGATCAATGTCTTGCTGAGACGGGGCATTGGCATCACAGGAAACAGCAGTTGGTATGACATGTCATGACTCAAAGGCAATGTGAGGTGTCTACTATTCAGAAGGCTGTTAGCATACGATTTCATCATCACTAAACGGAGCCCGACCGCTTGGACGTTCATGTTCAGAAGACATGATGCAAACGTTTCAAAGAGGATACATGTTCAAATACGCTTTATATATAAACCTGGATGGCGAAAACACCAGGCATCGATAAAGACATGATATACCATGACGAAGGCCGCCATCTACACCCGCTCCTTGTGATGAGTCTTATCCTCCACAGCCTTGTTCCCAGTCGGCGCGTTGGCTCCCAGGTTCTCATCACTCTCGTCATTCGCAATGGCCTCCAAATCGACACCAGCCCGCTTTCGGATGCGGGCCATGTCCTCAGCGGGCAGGGAACCCATTTGGAGCTCTTCCTGGGGCTCACATGCTCCAGGTACATGGTGTCAATCTCCTCAATGGTCCTGCCCTGGCCCTCGACGACGAAGAAGTAGACAATCAGACCGCCGACAACATTGCATGCGGCAAAGACATAGCCGTACTGAAAGTCAATGGCGTTGAAGATGAACGTGGAGAAGAAGCCGATGCAAAAGTTCCAGATCCAGTTGCTCGCGGTGCCCAGGGCCATACCCTTGGCTCGGTAGCGGGAGGAAGAGCTCGGCCTGGATGGTCCAGATCATGGGGCCCCAGGTGGTGGCGAAGCCGAGGATGAAGAGGCAGGCGAAGACGATGAGGACGATGCCCTCGGTGGGCGTCTTCTCGGGCTCATGCTGGTTGAAGCGGAAGTGGCCGACGGTGGCGAAGATGATGAAGCAGACGAACATCCATGCCGAGCCCGCCATGAGGGACTTGCGGCGGCCGTAGTGCTCGACAATGTACAGGCCGATGAAGGTGACGAGGAAGTTGATGGTGTTGAGGATGATTTGGGTGATGAAGGAGGGAATCTGGACCGACTTGAAGATGGTGGTGCCGTAGTAGAAGAAGTAGTTTGCGCCGGTGAGCTGCTGGAACATCTGCAGGGCGACGCCGAGGGCAATGCGGTACGCCATCCTCGGGGCCTTGAACATGTTGACAAACTCGGCGACAGGGCCGACCTTGAGCTTGTCCTCGGCGCGCAGCTTTGACTCGATCTCCTCGATCTGCGTGTACACGGCCCAGTGGTTCCTCGTGGTGCCGTAGACCCTGCAGAGCGTGTCCTTGGCCCTCTCGGCGTTGCCGTTGCGGAAGTCGTACCGCGGCGTCTCGGGAAGGCCAGGATGCCGAGGCCGAGGACGACGGTCCAGATCCAGCCGAGGCCGATGACGATCCTCCAGCTGGCCGAGCTGCCGCGCTGGTGGTCGTACGTGCCCAGGTTGAAGCACGCGGCGAGGAAGATGCCCATGGTGATGAACAGCTGGTACGCGCAGACCATGGCGCCGCGGATCCACGGCGGCGCCGTCTCGGCCTGGTACATGGGGACGAGCAGGCTGAGGGCTCCGACGCCCAGGCCGGCGATGAAGCGCCCGATCATGACCTGGTACCAGGCCGTCACGGCGGCAATCTGCACGACGAAGCCGACGGACGTGACGAGGCACCAGATGGACACGGACGGCCTGCGACCGATGCGATCGGCCACGGGCGCCGCGGTGAGCGCCCCGAGGAGCGTGCCGATGGAGAGCAGCGAGACAATGAGGCCGGCGCGCACGGCGGAGAAGTACTTCTCCCGTTCTCGGGATGCGTCATGCCGAAGCGCGCCTTGAAGTCGTCCATCTCGAGGAAGCCCGAGATCTGGCCCGTGTCGTACCCGAAGATGAGGCCGCCCATGCTGACGAGCAGGCCCATCATCAAGGAGCGCATCGTCAGCCGCGGCAGCGGCGAGTAGTCCAGCCCCGCGAGGGAGCGGCGCACATCGTCCCTGTTGGCCTTTTCCGAGTTGGGGTCGACGTGGTCGAAGCTGACCGTCAAGAGGCCCTTCATTCCGAGGATACGTTCCGGCGACCGAAACAAAATGACGTTGTCACAGGCGGACGTTTGGACCAAACAATAGGGATGCAACAATGGGATAGGGGATTGCCCTCGTTCGTTTCCCGAGGAATGGAAGTGTGTTCACGGCACGAAGGTCTCGGGAATCAGGTGCGAGAACTTGTCTCTCAAGACCTTCATCACTTGTAATTATAGTAACTGAGACGTCCGACGCAACTCCACCTCCCACTCTTCTCTCGCGACATGAACCCCGGGGCCCCGGGTTAGTTTCTGCAGTACTCCGTACAACTTGTTCTAGTTCTTCCGACTAAACTGTTTTGTTTTCCCCTTTCGGCATGGCTTCAAGGAGAGATCCACCTCCATCGAGATGTACATACATAACTCGTCTGAACCGCGGACGGAAAACCCGGCACCTGATGAGTCGGACCGTCTATGTTCCCAGGTGGTAGATCTGGAATACAACGCAACCGGGGTGATTTGCTTCCCGCGGCGGCGTTTGTCCTAGGCAGTTGTATGTAGTTCCCCGTGCACAGCGAGACCGACTCCATCATGACGTAGCATGGCGCCGTCGAAGCACCGAGATCCCCACATCGGGTTATGGAGGAAAGATGGACGGTCCAACTTGATTGACGGTATCTGGGCCATGTATGTATGTATGTAGGGTCAATGTGCCCGTGGTGAACGGAGAATATCATCGTGGTTGATTCTGATTTTGATATTGATTTCCAGTCTGGATCATCGTCGCAGATGCATTCCAACACATGGCCCTCTCCGCGCTGCTCCGCGCTGCTCCTCTGCTCTTTTCACCGCCGTCAGATGACCGACCGGCCGAATGCAACGCGGATGCCTCTGCGTCCACGACGTCATGGTTTGCCACGTTAAAGTTATGGACCCGCACAAGCTGCATTTGAAACGAATAACAAATCATCCGACTGGCGCCATCTTGCCCCGGCCCCGGGGAGTCGAAATGGGAATTGAAAGAGCGCTTTTTTTTACGAGAACCTACCCCGGTGGCACCTGCCTCGTTCTGTTCGCCCGCGCAACATATGTTCCCCAAGGTTACAGCAGCGTTGCCGTAGGACATCCAGCATGAACCCAGTACTGTTACTGTCCACGCCCACGCCATCGCTGGTGATGAATAGTACCTACTAGTGACGAGTAAAAGTAATCCCTCCTCAATTGCGGGATAACCTAGGACAAGCTTCGACGGGGCACGCAGCGGTGGCCCTCGAACCAACTTGCAAAGGCCATCAAACTCCAACCACTGGCGTTGGCGCGAGCTTCACGAATAGATGAGTCATCGTTTGCGGCCGCACGAATTCAAATCCTGACCAGCATGAATTGACGTGTAATCTTCTGCAGACGAGATTGTGGGTTCTCTCCCATCCATGCTCGCACTACGCTGCAAGACAAAGTCTAATGGCTGATTGGGGCCATTCATGAGCTGTCCTCGCTCACCTCGGCTGTCATGAAGCATTTTCACTTGTTGCCCCAGGAGATTTCAAAAAGGTGAACAACATGTAAGAACTTGCTCATCATTATAGTTCAATCTCTAATCATTTTCGTTTGCTTCATGTTTGCCATCTACAGTCTTGCTCTTCACTCTTCACCCAAGTGCGCCCGCACGCTCCCCCTCCCTCTCCTTTTTTTTTTGCTTTGGTTCAAAATCTAGTAAATGTCCATGTCTATCTATACCTCTTGTCTCGTGCAACTTCTAGTCTACCTTTGTCGCCGTGGTCATCACCCATCAATACCCAAGGAATAAAAGGTAGTCTCCGTGCCTCATCTCGTCACCTCGGTACTCGCCGAGTCGATTTCTACGATCCCGATGTTTCCGAAGCGGGGATATGACCTTCTACCGTGCTTAATGCTGCCAGGTTGACTTCGCCCATTTGCTTCAACCCAGGTACATCCCCGACACCTGCCAGCAGCGCCACGCATTCAATCACGTCCTCTGGCTCGAGCAGGTGCCATTTTGCCAGCGTCACTTTGGTGCTGGCACCCACAGTCACGGTGAACACGTGGTCGGCATGCAGCACTTCTCCAATAGCGCCGTTCAGGCTGCGGAACATGTCTTCGTCGGTGAAATCGTCGCCCATACATAGTGCAAACTCGACTCGTCCCGGGTTGGGATCCAACTCTGATGGTTCGCCACCTGGGTTGTGGTACGTGGCAATCAGTCGCTTCGCGATTTCGCCCTTGTTGATGAAAGTCGGTCGCACCTCCACGTTGGCTTTCCCTGGCATCACCTCGATATCCCATTTGCTGGCCACGCTGGCCTCGAGGCTCCCTATGACACTCTCCGGCCATGTGCATGCCTTGCTCAGGGTCCGCAAGCCTGTAGTGCCATGTGAGAGCACACCGCTTCCGCTCGATGAAGGAACCTATTTACAAAAGTTGGATCATTACGTCAATCTAGACAAAAGATGAAGTAGAATGGAAGAGGGGAAAAAAAAGAGAGAGAGAGACTTACCCGAGACTTGATCAGTATACTTTTGAAAAATTTCCATCACCTCAGCCTGCCAACCCATGTCAAACTTCTCCGCCAGATTGATCCACTCCTCCGAACCTGGATATCTAAGAAAACTCCCATGCTCCGCTGAGAATCCCAGCTGCGAAATGTGACCCAGGTGTTGCCTAAGAAAGTCTTGGTCCCGGCCAGAAATGATCCAGACCGAGTTCTTGGCGTCTTCAGCCAGTCTTCTGAGCGACTGGATGACGCGCTCTGACGGTATGGCCGCGCTAGGCTCGCGTACAATCGGTGTCAATGTGCCGTCATAGTCGAACATGAATAGCCGTTTCTCGGCGGACCTGTACTTGGACAACAGGACAGCACGGTCGAGCAGCGGCGTCGCGTGGGTCGTGTTGGACTCGCCCAGCACGTTGCAGACCTTGCGGATGAACTTGTCGATCCAAGTTTGCACGTTGTGCGCCGTGACATGCTCGTACAACTGTTGTTGCATCCTCTTGCGCGCACCGTCCGACATTGTCAGCGCACTATTGATCTTTTCCGCAACCCCGCTCAGATCCCAAGGATTGATGTGAATCGCATCGCCCAGGCTACCGGCAGTTCCACTAAATTCGGAGAGAATCAAGGGCCCGTTTCCATCTTTCTGACACGATGTACTCCAGACTTGTCGTGTTCATGCCATCTCGGACTGAAGTGATCAAGCCAATATCGCCAGCCCGGAGCAGGGCAAAGTACTCGTCCTGGTTGAGATACTGCGGGTAATGCTGCACCGGGGAGAAGCCCAGGCTGCCATACTCGCCGTTGATCTTCATGACAAGCTCATTGACCCGAGTGGCAATCTTGGTCTCATCACCATCTCTCTCCGTCTCCAGGCTGGTGGGCGAGGTGACCTGGATCAGAACAACCTTTTCTCTCCACTCGGGGTACATTTCGAGAAATCTTTCAAACGCCTGCAGCTTCTGTGCCACGCCACGCACACTGTCAAGCGATCACGTCCGACAATGATCTTTTACCAGCGTACATCTTCTTGAGCGCGCCGTACTTCTCGCCGACCGAGTCGGCCCAGGCATGCCGCTCCACCTTGGTGACATCGATTCCAATGGGGAAGACACCAACTTGGACCCTGGTGCCGTAGGCATCGATCCCCAGAGTGTCGGAGGGAAACCCGAGGATGCGGGTGCAGCAGCTCAGGAAGTGTCGTGAATAGCTGTAGGACTGGAACCCAATCAGGTTGGCGCCAAGAACCCCTTCCAAGACTTCCTTGCGACGAGGAGACACCGCAGAAACTCACTGCTGGGGAATGGTGAGTGTAAGAAGAAGGAGATGTACATGTTTGGATTTCGTTGGCGCAGCATGCTGGGAAGAAGCAGAAGGTAGAAGTCGTGGACGATGACAATGTCGCCAGGCTTGTAGATCTCGATGATTCTGTTGGCGAATTTTTGATTCATGCGATAGTAGTCTGCCCATTGAACGCGCTCCTTCCTGCCGTCCGTAGGCTCGTGCTGCTTGTAGTGGAACAGCGTGTACAGATCATGATGCGCGTATCGGCGCCATCTTGACTGATCCTTGAGCATGATGCCCTCGTCCGAGTCGTCGGCCTCGTCCGAGAGCCAGACAGGCACCGTTCGAATCGTTTTGCTGTGCGACAGAGCGTACTCGAGCTTGTGCTGATATTCTTTCGGTAGCCAGAGACCGTCAACCGGAGGCGGTGTTGGGAGCCGCGTGTTTGCGTCGACGGGAATGGGGGCCGAGAGAGCATTCAGGGAAGAGATGCCGACTGTGGTGTGGTTGGCCGACAGACTGCTATTTGTCGCCTGTTCGGGAGGCTCTGCGGGTGGTGGGATGGAAGATGAATCGTGCGCAGACTCGACTTCTCCAGTCCAAGCCACAAGTGTGTGATTCCATGGTGTCGCGTCGGATGAGAGGTAGGTAAAGGAGTCGAACAAGGCGGATTGACCACGGCGAGGTCTCAAGTCCTGCCAGTGACGAAGCAGTCAGTCAGTCAGTCAGTCAGTACTTCCCGTGTGATGATACTGAACAAAGGACTGCTCTGATAAGAGAGAACAAAGTATAGATGAGAAATTGCGTGCCCAAATCTACGGGCCAACGCCAACTCACCCAGTCTTGGCCTCGACGATATGTGAAAGAATAGGGGATGTTGAAAGCAACCGAGATGATGTTGCCGGTGAGACCCAGATCCGGGTTGGCGGCCCGAATCTCGGACAGAGACTCGCGGCGCGCCATGACGGTGGATGCAATTGCGTTGATGGAGGAGGTATTTTGTCAAAAGAGAACTGTAGGTCTGTAGGGAAATTGCTGATTCTTATCCTGGCGCTCCGTACTGATGATAAGGATGAATGGCGTTGTCTTTTTTTTTTTTTTTTGTGGATGATGAGGGTATGGACATGACAACCGCAGAGGTCTGTCTGGTCTGTCACTGGTCTGTCTGGTCAATGGGGGTCCCACTTGAGGTAATAAGACGCAACCAAGGAAAGTTGGGAACCAAGGAAATAATAAAATATCTCATCTCAACTTGTTACGTCACGACCAGTGGCTGGGATGCGAAGCAGGCTTCACTATTGTCAACTTGTCGGCATTTGCCCCGACCATGTACCGACTTCATTTGGCAGAAGATATTACGCATAGTTCGTTCTCGTACGAAGTATGTAGGTGCCCTGAAAACTGAATTGAGCCAACGTGGCCGGTGTCTGTGTCTTTCAGTTTCTTCACCCCCTTTGGACGTGAGGGTGGAGCGCCAAGGGTGGGCGAGACTCGAATGGGAAAACATGTGAAATGCAACTCCAACTCCATTGGAACCTGTTGTTCATTTTCATGGGAGCGTTTATCAAGCACCCGCTTCTGCGTAACCAGCACCCCCAAATATGGCTGGTGGCAAATGGCAACCAATACCGGGCTTATAGCTATTTTTACAGGAAGCTAGTAGT